>JAWWEE010000001.1:102052934-102145402 GCA_035221455.1 Xenops minutus
GCCTGCTTGATGGCAGCACATGTGTCACAGTCATGGATAACCTGTGAGACACTATCCATGGTTAGATCCACCCCTCGATCACGAGCCCATCTGTATGTCGCATCTCTACCCTGATGACCAGAGGCATCATGGGCCCATTGAGCTAGAAACAATTTTCCCTTATGCTGCCAATCCAGATCTACCTGAAAGACTTCAATCCTGGCAGCTTGATCCACCTGCTCATTGTTACGATGCTCCTCATTAGGCTGGCTTTTGGGTACATGAGAATCTACGTGACGGACCTTCACACTCAGTTTTTCTACCCGGACAGCGATGTCCTGACACCCCCCCCTTCAGCACTACTGGTTTTTCACCTGCATAGTCTGAAGCAAGTGAAGTGCCAGTTAATGGAAAAGTTGTAAGTGTGTAGAGTTTATTGTAACATTCTGATACGGCAAATACAACATCTTAACTAAGTGGTTGATGTTCAGACACTTGTGGTTATCTCCTCCATAGATGAATATAGGTGTAACATGGCATTATACTAGTTGAAATCCTCTATTCAATAATGGGCATAGCATGCTAAATCCGTTAGGCTAAAGGTAGCCTAAAATAAAATAAAAATTAATAAAATAAATATTAATTGCAACCCAGTTCTAAGTAGTACATGAAGCATGGCTTTATTTGTCCTTCTGTTTACAAGACACATGCACATTTACTATTGTTGATTCTCTAATGTTATAACAAGTACTTTAAGGATATGCATAAGTTAAAATAAAAAAATAGCCAAGAAAAGTAGTAGAAAATGCATTTTATTTATATGGAAAAGGCTACATTTAGATTTGTAAAAGGTCTGTGATAGTGTTATGTTATCCACATGTCAAAAATCAGTTGTGAACAGCATCAAAAGTTACATATCTTTCTACATAGCAGTGCAATTAGTTCACATTGCAATAAAATTAAATATGCAACAGGATCAAAATCAAGTGTTTCTCCATACTCAGCATACAAAGAATTACAGTGCCAAGATCGTTTTAGGTTTTAAGAAATCTGCAGTCAGTCTTTAGAATATCCTAATGGGTGGGATACTCCAATTATTTTCATTACTAGCAGTTGTATCTTGTCAATACTTTGCACAAGCAAGTAAGTCTAAACCAAAATTACTTACAGTGTAAATAAAATATTTAGCCTATGCAGTAAAAAAAATACAAATTATGTAAGTAAACTAATAAAAAGAAATTTGAATACACTTATGAAACAGACAACATATTTCAATGACACACATACAGTATTCATCACATAAAAACAGCTACTTTTTTCCAGCAATAATAATCTGGTTGCTTTACAACTGCATTATAGATCTTGTAGTCTGAAGATGTAGATGTACAACTCTTAAAAACCATGTCTTCTGCAAAGCATACAAAGAGATAAATATCACAGTCATAAGGTTATTTTTGGAAGTTTGTTCTCCCTTGCTCCAGAAACACACTTACATGGGTGAAAAAAATTTCAAGGGGAGTTATGTTACATCAAAAACATAAACTGTGCTCCATTTCCTTTTAATTTTGAAAAAACCCTAGAATTTACAGTACTCTGTGGTATATGAAAGTCTTCACAAGTTTACATTGCATATTTCTGAGTCCATTCTCTTGCGTGTCTGTTGTATCTGTATGTGCAGAGAGAAGGCATTACAGTGAAGAGCTGTTAGTGATATATTGACAATGGCCACACATTTACTTAATACAGGTGTTATTGAGCTTTTCACCTCTGAGCACTCAGTCAAATAACGTTAAAATGGTCTAAAAGCCAAGAAACAAATACCTGCCATATGTTCATTTTCTAAGGTTACATATTAGAGCTATTCAATCTCACAGTTTTGCATTAAAATACGTATCATTGTGCATAATTATTTTGTGTTTCACAACTGATTCCCTTATTTGTACCTTAACAGGAAATTGTTGTCAATTATTCCTAAATGCGTATGTTATTAACAGTCTGATGAAGTCCACACACTTTAGTTTCATAAAATTCGGTATAATTAACTGGGTTTTTATTCTCCATTCTGCACTGCCATCTGCATTTCATGATTTGAAAGGAAAATTTTCTGGAAAGCATTTTTTACTAGATTTTACGTCTTGGGTCTTTTCCTTTTGGTATGAAGCTGATTAGCAATCCCAAAGATGAATGACCTCAGAGAGTTTGCAACTTTCCCTCTGGTCCTTACATTTGCTATATTCCATTCTTCAGGCTACATTCACTTTCTTATGAGTCATTCAGAGAAAAATGCAGACAAGTTTTTAAATCTGTTTCTTATGATCAGTATAATAACTCACATTCTAATTGGTTTTCTTCTTAAGAATATGCTACCATACAAGTCTTTGGATCTTTACTTATACTAAAATATCCATAGATAAATGCTCAGGGGTAACCAGCCATATCATTAATTTCCTAAATCCAAAATGAGATAAAAAAAATTTAATAGGTGATCAGCATGAGAAGTTAAAGCTATAGTCAAGACAACACATTTTCTCACTTTCTCTAGCAATAATTAAATTTTGAATTTTGGAGAGAGAAACACACCCCTCATTCACTTCCTTAACAAACAGGAGACACAATAACTGAAATCACTAGTAAGCAGGCAGGTGTACAAAAGTTCAGACACACGTGGGGAGAAGCTGATGCACAACATCCTCAATTTGAACACTACCTGCTTTGCAGAACAAGCTACAGAGTTCAAGTGCTCCAGTTACATGATTTGACTGTACCAGACACTGAACTCTCAGAAAAGGACCATTTTAAAAATTCTTAGTCTAGGGTGAGAAAAACTAGACCACTAACTTCCATGTAACTTCTACATCACACCTTTTTTATCCACTGCTCAAGGTAAAAGCAATACTCAAAATCTTCCTGAACCTGTGACATGTGATGAGCCACAGGCTACTAGAAGAACGCTGCAGCAAATCTCCAATGGCTTAATACTAAAAAATAGGTGCCAAACAATTCAGTCAGTTAACCAAAAAGTCAAAAATTCTTCTGTACAGGTTTTACAACTAGAGGATTGCAGTAGCAAGAAATCATTCATGTTTGGGAAATGATTTTTTATGCAGTGAATATACGATGACACACAGAAGTGTGATGGTTTTACGTAAGTAAGTACAAAAAATTAGGTGCCCAGCAGTACCTATGGAGGCATGCACAATGCCTACAGTTTTCTACTTGCCATGGCTTTATTCAAGATACAAAAATCTAATTCTAATCCCATAGAAATCTATGAAAAGAGTATTGCTAAAGTTAAGATAGAAGGTGCATAGCAGATAACAATCTGCAAGTACCACATGCACAATTATGTTATACTCACTTTTCCTTGTCTGACTTGTAGATCTGTGCAATATCTGGTACTAAAGGATCATCTGGATTAGGATCACAAAGTAAGGAGCATATGGACAATAAAACTAAATAAAAGAGACACTAGATTAAACAAGTTAGTTTGCTTTATTTCTATAATACTTTAATATATTCCAGTACACTGAAGGAGGGTGGTAGAAGGGAGATTGGAAAAAGAATGCATATTAGTATTAAGCTGTCATATAACAGGTCTGCTCAGAAATGTTTATACAGTATCATTTTTCTAAGGCCTAAGTAAACAACACCTGATAGGAGCCTAAAGAATTTGCAACTCATGAACTTGTACCTTTTGTAGTGATCTCTCTCCCACATTTTAACCTATGAACATTAAAGAACAGGAGACACAGTTCCATATAAATATTTGCTCAAACTAAGCCTTTGATCTGCAATTATTTAACTAATATTGTTAATATTACATTGCTGTGCAGTACTCTATATGTGCATATTCTTCTTCACTTCTGTGCTGACAGTTCAACCATATGAATATTTTCAATGTTCGCATGTTCAACATATTTCAAGTGTTCAAACATATGAACAGTTCACTAAAGCGTGGCTTCCATTTTGTGAAAATACTTCATCAGCATTATATGCAGATATTCACTTTTAATTCCATATTCATCTCCTGGTATTGAACCAAGGATGTTTGATTTTTTCCAGGAAATTTCTGGTTTTATACTCAGAACTAATATGCACACAAGAGTACACAGATAAACTGTTCTAAATGTGTTGTGAAAGGGAACTTTCACTTAAGAATTTGCAGTAGAATACCATTTTTTTTCTGCCTGCTTTACCTTGTTACCCAAGAGCCCACATCTATTTCCACCAGTAGCAAGTTTGGCTACTTCAATACTGACATATTTATTAAGTGCCAGTAATATTAGAAAATCAGGTTAGACCACATGGTCACACCAATCAGAGGTGCTACAGTATGTTGTGAACCTTTGATTCAGTAAAACAAGGACTAGAAAGGAGAAAGTTCCCCGAGTTACTGAGCTAATTTCCAGTTTATGAAATATATAACATGCAAGTGAGTTAAAAGTATATAAAATCAGAACATAAGATCAGCAGACTGCTCTGCTTTATAACCAAAGTGCCCAACAAGAGACAGAAAAGTGATGAAGGTCTAAAAACCTAAAAGAGTTTCCAGTTGTAGATGCCTAGTGTTAAACCTAAGTGCCAACTTTCATTTGCTAAATATTAGAAACAAGAAAATTTTTGCATAGCTATAAAACAGCTAATTTATGTGAAAAGCTGATACCAACGATACATGAGTAACTCGTATCTTCAGCAATCACTTCAGGAAACAATATTAGACTTAGATTTTATACAGTTTGTGAGATTACTGCAAGAGGCTGTGTGCATGAGAAGTTGCTTTTCCAAGGACTGACAGCAACTGAACTTGCACAGACCAACTTCCATTAAACAAAGACTAACATTTTCTTGTTGCTTGTACACCCAATGCAATGACACTGTTCTAAAAAAAGACACATGGTTTAGAGCACTCTCATGCAGAGAACAAAATGTGATACTGTTTAACCTTCTGAGTCACATAAGAAATTTCTGTAATATGACTAAGTGTGCCTTAGCATTTCCAAGGTGAGAAAAAACAGCACCCTCCTTTTAAGCAGTGTTTGAAGTGACACAAAATGCCTACAACAAAAGAACTGCTTAACTGTTAACTCAATGTTCCCAAAATCTACAGTGTTCAACTTGAGAAAGTTTAGCTACAGAAGAAGAATATTTTAATAAATCTTTTACTGATGACTTTGAAAGGAGCTATTTTAAAATATATTCATCTTACAGACAAATGCAAACCAGAACAATTTAATCTCATTTTAAAATAGTGTAATTAAGACCTTAGCTCACACAAGGATGCTCAACCAACCCAAAGAGTCATCAACAGACAATTAGGTAAGCCCACACATGTCAGTATCAGAGTTTTCCATTTGCATCCAAATTAATTTGATTTTGAAGCCCTGCTCATTAGTTTCTCCTCAATTCTGCATGACTGTCAGCTACAATACAGAAGCTAATTGGACATATATTATCTTACTCTCAACTTATTTTAAAACATTTCTTTGACATGCACATATTTTTTTGTAATGAGACACTCCCAATAAACTGTGCAAGATCCTGGACCATTACAAGAATTCCAATGGAATTTGCCTCTTCTGAAATGGGCAGGATAAATGAGTTCCCACTGCCACCTCTAAGACAGTGCAGTAATATACATCAAAAACACCATGGCAGCATATGCAATTGCATAAATGCATTATCAAATCAGTGAGCTTACCTTTAGATACAGTCAGAGCTGGTGACCATTGCGATCTCAGGATATCAAGACAAATACTCCCATTACTGTTTATATTTGGGTGATATATTTTTGTTGTAAAAGCAATCTGTAAAAAAAAAAAACAAACCAAGCGACATCAAGTTATGTTTATTGCATTTGGAATCCTTAACATCATCCCTTCCTTTTCAGTCATACTAGATCTGGCCAATACAATTTTTTTACCATCTGGTCTGTTCACCCACTATGAACAGGTATACTACTGCTCGCCTTTCTGGTTTCAACTTCCAAAATCAAGCCTCAAACAACTAAGACACAGAAACAAAACTTTGACAAAAAAATGTGATTAAGTTCAAAGAAAGGACTTACTTTTGGTGGTTTGAAAGGATAGTCTGTTGGAAAGTGTACAGTGAGAAAAAACACACCCCCTTGATATGCACTATCAGGCTGGGGAAAAAAAAAACAAAACAAATAAAACACATTAATGTATTTCAGCTATTCTAGAGCTTCCGTTCCAAATGCAGATAACCTTCCAAAGAAAAATTCATCTTTTCCCCAGTAGACAGCCCACTATAGGCTGTATACTGGGAAGGCACAGAGGGAATTGAACCCTCCCACTGACCTGCAGAGTTACAGTAGAGCCAATGTGGCTACTACTGCAGCAGCACAACACAGCTACTGAGCACTGCCCTTTTGGGGAGAGAAGGGGAGGGAGCAGTGTTCCCCTGGTGGAGCTACAAATATGCATATCAATAGCTTCACTGACTGAGGGGAACACAAAACCCAGAGCAGGACCTCCAAATCCTGTCTCCGTGCAAGACCACACCTGTTTTGATCCTCCTCCATCCTTAAGCTACAAATATACTTACCTTAAGAAGTGGTTTCTCTTTGCAGATGCAAAGAGCAGAATTTTCCAACATAATTCAGTTCATCATGATGACATCGGGGAGTTTTAAAACACACAACATCTTTGTGACCTGTACAAATCTGTGAACATGCATTTTGTTAGAAAACATGTGCACAGGTTTACGTCCAGGTTGCACACAGCTAATAGACAGAAGTAACTCAGTTGTAGTCATCTGTTGAAGAGCTCTCATTTTTATTAACCAAAAAAAAAATAGGTGGAAAAGTCTTGATGCTAAATGATAGAGAGAAGTTCTGCCATTTCTGATTAAGGGAAAGAAGAAAACCACTTTCATTACATGGCAAGTTTAAAACGGCAACACAGGAAGTCAGTTTCAGCAAAGCTGTAGAAGATCAAGTTTTTGGTTTTCTTATGGAAACAAAAGTAGACTGTTTCTAAAAATCTTTACCTTGGACATGAACAGATTTAGAGAAGACTATATGACTATAAGAGGTAGAGCCACAAATGGTCCACTACAACATGTTGTCTTACACACTTAAACTGCAGACAGTGTTGTACTGTAAGACAGGTTATATATAGTTGTGCTAAGTCAGCATTAGGTAATGTCAGGAGAGGTTGTCACTGTATTTCCAGTTAGGTTTGAAAGGACTGCTTGCCCAAATAGTAAATGGATTTTTCCAGATTAAAATAAGCTGAAGATGAGACATGTTCAGTGTTGTAGAAAAGGTAAAGTGAAGTTACACTATGTTTTATGAGCAAGGTATACAAACCAAATTGATGATACCCATATACAGAAGAGGTTATCCGATTCCATACATAGGAAGCGAATTCTGAAGGTGAGCTTTAGTCTTGTTTCCATGAGGAAACATACAGGATGCACATCCCTGTATTCGGGATGAATTAGATGCTAATATTTTTGGTCTGTGTTTGGCCCAGTCACGTGTTAGGAACTGTGCTTCTCCTGCCAACTTATGGGAAAACAGGCCGATAAAGACAGTCTCTGGCCTTGAAGGAGGCTTTTCTGTGTAAACTAAAATTAATTGGGCTCTCATGATTGGCTGATGGCCCTTCAAGGGCACTTGAAGGAGAAAGAGAGAAGGAGGAGGAGGATGAAGTAAATCCCCAGACCCAATTAATGAAGACCCTCTGAAATGTACTGTGCAAGCACAGGGAAACCCACACATGCGCAGAGAGGTACCAGTTATATAACAAGGGGGAGTTGCCAGAGACCTCTGTCTGGGTGGTCCTGGCCAGACTTGCTCAGGTAGACGCCCCTTCAGCAACTTAGAAAAAGGGCAGGTGGCTCATGCTCGGGGCTTTTTGCTCACTTCAAGTGACTAGGACAACGTTGCCTTTTGGCGGGGACGCCCGCCTTCGTGAGGAGCCGGCCTACCCTTGAGGATGCAGCCACTGCCCTGAAGCGGTTGGACATTCTGGGGTCGGTGAGAGAACCCTGTGGGAAGACAACTTGGAGTTGGGTGTTTCAGACCTTGGGGCTTATTTCCCCTTCTCTCTTTCTCTTTCTCAGGGGTTTTCTTTCCTTTTTGCTTGGCCACTCTTTTGATAATAAAACTACTGTTTTGCTTAAGCTTTCAACGGTGTTCCAGTTTCAATTTCAACAGCCTGTCAGACTCCCTGTTCTCCCTGGAACAATCCCTCATTCCTTTTGTGATCAAGATAAAGGATTAATATCCTGAAGTGTTCTGTTCCTGTATCTCTGCAGGTAGGACTGAGAAAGGTTACCAAGAGATGCTCATTCTTATTCTTAACTAGAGACATCTGAGTAATGTGAAACAAATAAAAGAATACTTTCCACTACAGAATATGAAAGGTCAACTGCAAACTGGAGAAGAAAATGAAATTTCAGCCAAAATTTATGTGTTAGTATTTGCCTCACTCATGTCATCAGTTATTCAGGAAAAAGACATTACTGCTGGCAAATCAGCACATAACCTTTAAGTCTTCTTTGCTGCTTTGCTGTTGACCCTTTATCTCCTTGGAAAAGGGCAAAGGTCAGAAGGACTTTGTATTGGAAAGAACATGATTGTTCACGAAAAATGGCAAAAGCATTAATATACTACAGAAAAGCAGTCGCTGCTGGGCCATTGACAAGTTGGACAACGGATTCCAACACACCACTAGCAAATCAGTGACCGATCTTCCTCTGCTTCAGAGCAGCTGTACTAAAAATGAAGAAATAATCTCAAAGCAGATACAATGCAGCTTTTCTACACCTATAATGCTGCATCTTAATGCATTAAGTATTCAGAATTTCACCTTGCTCACCTCAGTTCACCATCTGACCCAGAGACGACTCTTTCCAAATTCGTAAGTCCAAAAGGAAAACACTAGGAATGCAACCCCCTTACCAGGATATTAATAAACACACCTTCCCTCCAATCATGTTTTTCTTTATTCTTTTTCCTAAAGTTCATTTCAGTTTTCCTTTAAAACTTTCTGTTTTTAAGCTTTATTGTCCTTTCTTATGTCATTTCCTTGACAAGGGTCATAACTGGGGTCTTTACAGATCTCCCTCAACCCAAGGAAGGCACCTTTCTCACACAGAAACCAGCAAAAGCACCCACAACTGCCAGCCTGTAGTTTGCAAAAGTGATCTGGTTTTGCCTGAGCCACATCACAGCCCTCAAATAAAATAAGTTCCGTCTAAAAGCCCCAAAATAATCCTGTACAACTCAACTCTTATTTATATTTACCAACCTTAATACTGGACTTTAACCCACTCTTTGTCATTTCAAATGGATGAATCTTCCAGAATTGATCTGATCATCTTTGAAAAGAAAGCTCATTGCTATGAAGCTCACCCCACCCCCCCAAACTCAAACACCACAGTTGACTGACTAAGCACCTCTACCTTCATGAAGAGGGATGGATTTTGGAACAATTACAGAAAACAACTAGTATGAGACTACTAAGAACATCATCACCCTAAATCTTGAATCTATACACAGCACAGCTGAATGTGACTTCCACATTTATAGAAACCCAAATGAATCCTTCAGTAACAAAATGGGAAGCAAGGTCTTACATTCTAAGGGGCATGAATGATATACTTACAGGTCCCATAATAGTTGCTTGCCAATGAAACACTGAAAATCAAAAAGAAAAAACAGTTAAGAGATTTTCTGAGCTTTTTCATAACAGAATAAAAGGTAAAATCTGACAATGTACTATGAAGAGCTTACAGTCATCTCCAACAGGTCCAGCAGAACAGTGGGCTGGTGGGTCTCGTTGCAGATCACTTAGTTCCTGTACAAAATACAAAAATATTTGAAAGACATCTCTGTGAAAATGCACACCACTCTGCAGTATCCCTTCAAAAGTAAGGACACAAACCAATTTTGTTAAACTTGTGTGATTTTTCTTGTGGTATTTTGACAAAACAATCAATGCTTGAAAGGCCCCTTGGGACTGAAAAAGTTTTTTTGCCAGATGGTCTGCAGCTAACACTGTGCTAGAAATTACTATCATAAAGTATTTAAGAGTGGCAACCCCATTTATAGTAGGTGGAATATACTGAAGAAGACAGAAAAAAAAGAAAAAGCTTTCTTAAGTTGTCTGTAAACTCACTGCTTAATTTATACTTATGTGCTAATCTGATTTTCTTTTAGCTTTTGATTTTACAAAACTTTCTGCATTGGCCTAGTCTATGTATATTAGCTGAGCCTGCCTAGAGATGATACATGAACATAACACAAAGGTTCCTAACTAAACTAGAAACTAAAGGAAAAACATTAGTTCTTACACCTTATTTGTTATACCTCAATTTCATTCCCTCCATGCCTTTTTTTCTTTTAAATTACTACTAAAAAATTCTCAAGAAAGTTGAAACTTAAGCACTCACAAAAGTTTTTGCAGGTCAGATGATTTATTTCTCTCGCAGGAGTCCACACAATGGACTAAATTAATAGTATTCTAGTAATTTAAAATTATTATTTGATTACACAAAATCAGCCCAGCTTTTCATCTGATTTATCATTGCTACATCAATCCCTAAACAAGCCAGTCATTAATAGTAGTTCATTTTCCTTGTTTAATTCAATATACTACTTTTGATGTCCAAACTTTTTCCAATTCTAGGCTGATAGGAACTGTGCTGGGGTAACTTAATGACTATGTGCAAATACTTCCTTTGAAGTAAGTTAAAAGATATGTGCTAAATCACTGCAAGTAACTCAGTTCATTACTCAAAACATACACATTTAAGTCAACAATAGACATAAGCAGGTCTGCAAATACTTTGAATTTACTTTAAGGAGTAACAGTGGAAACATTCCTACTCAAAAACATTAGTCAAGGCAACTACTTCCATAATCAAGGTTTAAATTGAAACTAAGTTTAACTCAAGTGTAGAATTTGTGTACTTAACTTGATCAGACCTTACTAACAATTTGAAGGGGTAAAAATCTGCACTTCTCAACTACAGTGATATATTTTCTCATTTATGACAATCTGGTAAATATTTCAACTCAATTTGCCATAAACCTGGCACCTAAATTAAGCCAGACTTTACAGATCCACTCTTGGCCCTGAATTCAAAGGAAGGTACTGTACCATATCTTACTACTGCTCTGAAGTCGCTTATCACAATCCTTGTGATATAAAACAAGATACTTCTTCGTATACTGAAATAGCTCAGGTTGCCAACTAGCATTTCTCGTCTGCACTTTATTCTCTTGGTGAAACTGTACGTTGGTCAAGAAAGAAGACCGTGGGCCAGACTTTATTAAAGGCAATAGCAAAAACCTTTATAAGGGCAGTTTCCATTTTAATCAAGAGGATTCAAATTTCATTAAGGAGTAATCCAGCTACCTATGCAAAGCCAAGTCACAGCCAGTACACACAGGGAGTCAACAAGTCTCAAGTTTCCAACAGTTACTAGAGTTGTCACAAACACGACCAGCAGCAGAGCTGTTACAGTCACTGTCTTATCTAATTTGCAACTCAAGATCTAACTGAACAAGAGCAGATTTAATTCTTGCACACACACTAAAAAAATTTAAAAAAATCACACAGCTACACAAAATTGTTTGCCAAAACAGAACTCAAAGACTAAAAATCATTCATTTTACAACAGTCATTGCTGACTACTAAATTTGAGGCAATGATGAGGCAAAATATGTAGCTTAAACTCTTCAGAAAGTCTCTAAAGTATATGCAAACATTCTCTATACATATGTAAACATCCAGGCAAACACTTAATTCTAGAGTTGGAAGCCTGTAACAGCACTCTTATTTGTGAGATGTTTTCCTCAAGATCTTTACAAACACCAAAACCCACACAAAGTGGTTTTCTTTCAGATATGCAGGTGTACTTCAGAACTGGCAGAACTATAAACACTTTCAGTTTGTTCAGGCTAAAGCCACTGAAATTTGTTCATGACAAAACCCCCCTTTTTAATCATACCTTGATGAGACTCAGAACTAGCAACTCCTGTTATTGATATTTCCTAATAACAATGAAGAAAAGGCGCTCTTCTACCAACTTCACTAAATGAGAGCAACATTCACAAATACATTCAGAAACCTTCTGCAGTTAGAAAACAAAGCCAGAGCAAACTTCAAAAAGCAAATTCAAGCCTTATTTTGCAACGTCAAATTACATACTAAAGCTAATGTGGTTTAAAAATACAAGTGGTAACATCATCAAACTTCGCACATTGAAATGAACAGTATGAATGGTTTGAACCCTTACATTTAGAAATTCCAGACCAAGCTGCGATAAAAAAGAACTACTCAGCTTTATTTTGTTAATTATGCTATTTAAGCTTCAGAAAAAAAGAAAAATTATGTAAGATTTAGGCTTCAAGCTTCCCTACACCTTTTGAAATGGCACAAGAAGATAGTCTGATGTCTCTGAGTCAAACTGACTTGCCAGTGCCCAGAATCGAACACTGAGGATTCTCTAAAGCAGAGGTAGAAAAACTGCTTCATGACTTTACATATTCACAAAAGAATGATTTATATAGGGATTTCTTGCATTCAATGTCTCGGTGATGCTCTTCACAAGAAGGCCAAAACTTTGCTTTGTCAAGGGACAAGGCTGATGATTTACAAAGCTTAATGGGCTGAAACCTCAATCAAGAAGTGGAAGAGAACTGCATGTGAGGCACTACCCAGTCAACACTAGGGATTCCCTTGTAATTTTAAGTTAATTGGTTACAGCAGCTTTGTCTGTGCTTTATGGATTATCATCATGTATCTGCATGACGCAGGTCTGGTCACTTCAAGGCCTGGTCTATATGAATATTTTTAGTCAGTGGTATAAAATAATGCTTGTGCAAGACTTTGATGTGCATATGGTAACAAACAGGATCTCTAGCTCAAAGCAGTGCAGATTCACTGTCAAAAGTGAAAGCCACCACTATAAACTACAGTGTACACTATCCCAGTATGGCCAGAATAAATGTCTACAGAGAAAAGCTGAGGCCAGTCTTTAATCCTCTCAAACATACAAAATATTACAGGGTAGAATAGAATACTATTGTCTAGAATTCTCCTGGAGAAGGACACAGCAAAACTTCCAAATTATCCCCTTTCTTTGCACCACACACACTCCAAAACAGCCCTGTAGGCAGCATGAGGCAAAAATGTAACATTCAAGTTTAACAGCTGTGAAACACAGGCTATGGTAAGCTATAAATGCTGGAGACATTTCTGAATGTGCAGACTAGTACTCATGGTCAAACAATAACACAGGATGTATTTCATAAAAGTATAAAGTTGAAGACTGCAAGGCCAATTTAACACTTACATGCTTGATTAGCAGACAGGATTTTCTTCCCAAAAGCTACTGGAACAATATCATAAAGAATACTTTGGTAATAAGGAGATAAATGTTCTCAGCATAGTACTCAGGGATACTCAGTGAATATGAGCATGACTAGTAACAACAAAAAAAGCCCTAAAAATGTCCTTTCTTTCAGTTTAAAAAGAAATTCAGAATAAAAGACTGCAGATTATCAGAAGATCAAAATAAACTGCAGGCAGCCCCACTAAAAGCTATTTCAACTAGGACCTTTCGCACTTCATTATTTAAATTATAGAGGTTTATATTTGTCAGCTATGTTCTTAATTTCTTGCACAAACTGTGCTGTAGACCGCAGACTCATTTCCTACTGACTGCAAGAATACACTGCTGCTTGGAACCATTTGTCAAAAAACTCCACAGTGATCTTAAGACTAGTTAAAGTATTCTTTGGTCTTCGTAAATTAGGTAAATGTAGAGCACATTTATCATAACATTTATTGATATAATGGTTAGTCAGTAACAAAGTATATATACTATTTCCATACATTGTTTTAATGCAAAAAAATATTGCTGTGATATCACAGCTAAAGTTTTGAAAGCAAATTAAAACATTTTATGTTAGGGACAGTTTCCTCCCTATATTTATTACCATCTAGTCACAGCATGTTTAAAGTCAAAATCTAAACCGCAATTATCAATAAATTTTATTTTAGTCAATTTACAATAACAAAAGTCATTTACAGAATAAATTTTCAAGTCCTGTTCGCCTACACATATATGAAACATACTGAAAGAAGTTCACTGAAATAACTGAATGCTTCTATTCATAAAGAGTTGTAGGAGAAGGACAATCAAGCAGTATCAATCAGAGAAAACAAAAGCTATTTTTAAACCAGTCTTCAAATCTCTCTCTTCTAACTGGTTTCAAAATCTCCTTAAATCCAATTTCTTATGCCTGTAACAAAATTACGTACATACTGGTTTTGTAAGTATTGCAAGCCAGCCTGGACATTAACAAACACAACATCAACCACCCATTAACACTGGAGGAGTACCCAGGTACAGCACTTGCGAAGAAAACAATCTCCTCAGCTGCGATATGGATCTGACAGAACAGCAAATTGTGCAGTTAGATATGTGAACAAAGGGTTTGGAACAGGAACCTCAGGAAAATGGTTCTGTATAAGACAGATGGGCAGAACAGACCTACACACTAACTTACATAACCTGACAGCCTGAATTATTTCCCACCTCACACAATGTGTGCCATGGTGTCTCAATTTTCAGAGGTGGTAAGAATAAAGACTTCTTTGCATAGTACCCATTCCTAACTAAAATCTACATGATTCGTTTTGTTTTCATAATTTGCAACATTTGGTATTTACAACACCCACAAAAACGTGCCTGGTGCATCACAGGCTACAGAGAATCAACTCCAGCCCCAAGGAACATCTTTCTACATCACACACAGCACAGCCTAACCTTTTTAGGTTAGAAACATAGTGCATTTCTCATACAATGACAAAGCAAAGCACTGACAAGGTAAATGCACACAAGGTCCTCAGCTTAAGATTAGTAAGAATCCCCCAACCTGAGCTTCTCTGAGGTGATGAATGATTCAAGATGAATTTGTCATGGAGGCAGCACTGATGGCTGTGCCTGCAAAGCAGGACTTCATGTCCTCATTGTTCTTCTACCCGAAGCACTAAGATCAACATAGTTCCACGTGCAGTGATCAGCTTCTTCACTGGTTACTCAGTTGCCCATTTCCTAAGAAAGCTCACAAGCACAATACATCATTCCATGACTAGTGTATAGTCCTGAAGTCCATATGCTGTCCTCCTTTGAGGAGTCCCCCAAGGCTGATCAACCAACAGCAGGATGCAACGACACAGATCCCAATGGCAAAACTATTTAGAAGTCAGAATTCCAAACAACTATGAGAAAAAATATGCTTAATAACATATCTGCATATTACAGCTTAGTTTCATTCATAGGTGTTATCATACCGAACATGCAAATTGTCAAAATTACTGTGAACAATCAAACTTGACACCAAAACCCCATAGTTGTGTTAAGGCAAATTCTGCACCACCCTAAACCCACCCAAGCTTATTTTCAGATGGTATGTCTAGACTGACAAGCTCCCAAGCAATACCACTGTTTTCTAACAGTGCTTTGTTCTCCAAAGAATTCCCCTAGGCACTTAGTGAAACTATGAAGTTCTTACAGCATTTCCTCTACTCCAGATTTTATCCCTTCCTACCCTTGGGATACAACATAGCTATCAGCCTTTACAGCCAGTCTGAAACATCAGGAAGTTAGACAAGATAAACACACCACTATACCAATACATCTCATCTAGCATTAAACTTCCAGTTTCATGATTTTCAGGAAAGCTCTATGTATTACAGTGACATCAAGATAGTTTGCCTTTTTGAACTTCTCCCCTTCATTTTAACTTGCCATTTGAAACAATCTTGTTTCCTTGCCACTCTCTCCTCCTACTTCAGAGACAGGCTGCTGGCCAAATCCCTCTAGTAGAATTTTCTTCCCCTGGAAAAGCAGCAGAGAGTGATGAGGTAGTTAATGAAAAAAAAAAAAAAAAAGAAAATCACCAGTAGTAATTTCTGCACCAAACTAGAAGTAAGCAGGAACTAGCTCTGAATTTAATCTCAACACTTCTGGAAGGTCCTTACCTGGTATCTCTCCATATTTTGGGTAGCAGTCATTGTGTAACCAGGAAATCTCATACTACCTCGCAGTCAGCATGTTGGAAAGCATTGCTTCATTTTGAAATAGTAAAAACAGGGGATGTAATAAGGCTAACAGGATGAAAGATACTTTCATAAAGAGTCTAACCATAATTTCACACCTATCAAACACAAAATTCTTAAATGCCACGCTAAAGAAAAGTATGGGTTTCCAATACATATGGAAGTCTTTAAAGCAGAAAGAAAAATTATGTAGGGACCATGATAAAAGTACAAAAGCCACAAACTACCACTCCCATCTCAACAATATCAGATCATCAGGCTTTCCTCTTTGTCTGTTTACCTTAGCAGAATGAAACTGAACAAAAAGTGTAAAGAGGCAGTATTCAGAACAGAAGTGGCAAATTAAAAAGGCAACAAAAGACAGACCATTCCTATAATATGTAGAAGCACGACAGTTATTGCTAAAGAAAGTCACTGTAGTTATTAATATTTTATATAATGGTCAAATGCAACATTTACAACAACTAAGTGATATGAAGTAACAAAGGTCTTCCTTAACTGCCCTCCCTGTAAAGGCATAAGCTTTGTAGCATGAGTCATGACTACCAAGTGCTGAAAGAAATCCATCCAAGTAACTTGGTAACCTACAGTAGGGTGTCCCAAATCTCCTCGCTGTGGGGTTAACCAGTCACTATAGAATCCTACTTCTGCAATACCGATGACTTCTAAGAGCAAAGGAAACTCCTGAAGGAAAAATGGCAGCACTGCCACAGAACCAGGATAGCACCAATGCCGGCTACCCATGACACACCAACAGCAACCAAACACCACGGATTCTGTATCCCGGTCACAGCCCTAGCCCTAACTCCGTTCCCGTGCTGGCCACCCGCGGGGCCCGTTTTGTTTGCACTGCACAGCGACCAGCTCGGCCTTGCCAAACAAAAGAAAACTAGGAATTCCCTCCACAACTTGAACCTGGCCATTTTAAAACGTCAACCCAAACCACTACAGCTGGGACACGTTCCAAGGTCATACCAAATACCGTCCTAACACCACTTCTTAACCTGGAAAACAACTTGGGCCCGGGGCTGACCCCGCCGCCAGAACGAGAGCGCAGCGTCTGGGCGACAGCTGTGCCTGCCCGCGGCCCGACACCCTCAGCAGCGGCCCCCGAGCACCGGCGCGGGGTGCGCGGCCCCTGGGGAGGCGAGGAGCCCCGAAACCACAGGCGGGCCGACGAGAATCCCGCTTCTCCTCACGCCCACTGCCCTTCCCCGGCTGCCGGCGACGCAGAGGGAAGAACTGGGTCCCAGCGGAGACAGTGCGGGGCAGCAGCTGCTGCGACGCCTCTCGCGTAGCCGAGGCGAGCCCGGCGCGGCCCAGCTGCCGCCACCCCCGGCAACAATGGGGCGGGGGCTCCGGCGGCTGCCCCGGGGCGGGCGGGCGGCCCGGCCCTGCCCGGCCCTGCCCTGCCCTGCGCTGCGAGGCGAGGCGAGGCGAGGCGAGGCGAGGCGAGGCGAGGCCCGGCCCGGCCCTGCCCTGCCCTGCCCTGCCCTGCGCTGCGCTGCGAGGCCCGGCCCGGCCCTACCCTGGCCTGGCCTGGCCTGCCCTGCGCTGCGCTGCGAGGCCCGGCCCGGCCCTACCCTGGCCTGCCCTGCGCTGCGCTGCGAGGCCCGGCCCGGCCCCACTCACTTTCTGTATCCGCTTCAGCGCCATGGGAGCGCGCGGCGGGAGCGGGGGGCGGGGCCGGGGCGGCCACGCCCTCGTCGAGCACTTTGTGTCCGCCTGCGCAGTGCCGGCCGCGCGCGGGGCACGCCGGGAAGCGCAGGGGGCCGGGGCGGGGCTGCGGAGGCCGCGGGCAGGACTCTCTGCTTGTTTGTGCCGCACGGGCGAGCGGCTGTGGCCGTCACGGCAGGAGCAAGCACGCGAAGTGAAGAAGGAGAAAGAAATCATGTGGAGCTTAAGAACTGCATCCAAGGAAAAGCTGTGACGATGCTGTGTGAGAGCATCGTTACTGTACATCGGCAAATAAACACCTAAACCCCAATTCGTGAGCATTAGTGGGCAGGCATTCTTTTTTTATCTGTGCTGGACACACAGGATAGCTTCTCTAATCGTGTTCTTACATATACACTTATATTCTCTTACAGAGTTCATACATACGTTAATTAAAGACGTTCTTCAGAAGCTCTTATTTGGTCACTAGGGGTCTTCTGGGGTCCTCTTGGTGTTCTCTGGGGGTGGTTTGGAGCTTGAACTCCACTTGTGCATTAAGCATTGTATTTACAGCTGGTTATAGAGCACCTTGTTCCATATTTGTTATGAGTAACTGGACACTTATATTAGTACTTTAACTAAAGAATTCAGAAACTTGGTTATTCTGCAACTACCTTCACAGAAACTTACATTGTAAAGGCCGGGAGAAAATTACTGAATAGTTGAGAATTACTGCTCTCACATAGTTGGAAATGCTTTTGAGCAGATCATACAACCATCAAAGCTCGAAAAGACCTCTAAGATTGAATCCAACCATAAACTAGTTCCCAGACTAGCAAGTCCCTAATAAGGTATAGAGCTCCTATAATACTTTTTTAAAGTAAAGACTAGTAATTCTCACATCAATACCTAGGCCTGGGAGGTTCGAGGTGTCTATCCCTCAGAGATCACTCGTTAGCTCTACAACTACACGGGAGAGGGCTGACGCAGCCCCCTGTCCCGGCGGGCTGCAGAACCGCGGGGCTGCGGCGAGCCGGGCCTGCCCCGGGCGCGCAGCGGTGTCACGGCCCGGCTGGGGGGGTCTGCAGGTCCTGCTGCCCGCCAGCCCAGTGCCGGCAGGGCGGCGCTCGCCTCTGGCCCCGGCCCCGGCCCTCTTCGCTCCTGCCCTCTTCGCTCCTCCCCTCTTCGCTCCTCCTCTCCCCTCCCCTCCCTTGCTCTCCCCTCCCCGCCCCGCCGCCACCGTCCCGCCTCTGGGCGTCACGGGCCGGCCCCGCCGCCATCTTAGGAGGACTTGCGCGTGCGCGGTGCGGCCTGGGAGCGGACGCCATGGGGCTGGGGCAGAACAGCAGCGTGCGGGGTATGACTGCGCTGGAGGCGCGGGGCGTGGGCCGGCCAGAGGGTGGGACACGGCTGGGCTGGGCTGGGTTGGGTTCGGCTCGGCTCTGCTGGGTTGGCGGCGCGGGCTGGTTGGGGGTGCGGGGAACGGCCGAGGGGCACCCCGCGGGGGGGTCGGCTCTGCCCCGCCGGACCCTGGGACAAGATGGCGGCCCCCCCGCTGTGCCCTGCGGGACGGCAGGGCGGGGCGTGGCGGGGCATGGCAGGGCGGGGCGTGGCAGAGAAGGGCGGGGCGGGGCATGGCAGGGCAGAGCAGAGCACGGCGGAGCAGAGGACGGCAGAGCAGGGCGGATCGCGGCGCGGCTGGCGGGCGGGACCCGCTGAGGCACCGTGCCCTGTGCGGCTCCCCGAGAGGGCCGCGGTGTGGCGGCCCGGCCCGCGGGCCCTGAGGAGCGTCCCGGCCCCGTGTGAGCGCCCACAGCCGCCGAGCTCCGCGCCGGGCCCTTGCGGGCGCTGCAGCCCTCAGGGCGGGCCCGGCCGCCCGGCGGGTTCTCTCTGTGCTGGAGACGGACCGTTTCAGGCACTGCTGTTTTATTTCTGCCTTTCCACGTGTTTGGGTGTAAATGTCGTGAAAATCTGTAAATTTCGGCGGTTTTTCCTGGCTCTCAAAGTCTGATACTGTACAATAGAGGTAATGGTGGTATTTGCGCTGTGTAATGATTGACTTGAACCGTGCCTGAGGTAGCGTTATGTTTTATGTGCTGTTACACAACCAGATGGGATGAAAGAATTGGAGTGGGTTGAGTACAGAATAGAGTCCTAAATACTTAATTTTTTTATAAGAAACGAGCTTTGCCTGCATAACTCTGGTTTCCACTTGCAAAGCTTCTCATGGTTTAAGCCCTTAGTTCAGTGGGCAGATAGTTTGGGTTTGTTTTTCTTTCGGAGTGGAGAGTGTACACTGTTGGTATAGGGGATGTTGGCAAAGGCATTAGTGTAAAATGGGTTATAGTGATGGAAGGTTGTGCGTATTAAAATAATCAAAGCCCTGAGGTAATAGCTTACATTCAGGTTGTGTCTCGAGGGCAGCTTGCTGTCATTTTTAAGCTTGCAAGAGTTAGAAGAGTTCTGATACACTGGAAATTGAGAAGAAAAACTATGGGGATGGGAGAAGAGCATGCTCCTAATCAAACTGAAAATACCCTCCTTATCTCAGGAAAGCAGGGAAACAGCTGATGGGAGCAGTCCTAGGGGCTGCTCTGTTTTGGAGGAGAGGGCATTCGGTTATTGTGATTTCTGACAAAATTAAACTTAGTAAGTACCTGGTGACTGGCAGGTCACAGTTCTTTCTTCAGCTTGTGTGTCCTAGGCTGATGAATTTTAGATATCATTTACTCCCCAGCTGAAAACTAGACACCAGAATCTTGCTGTATTTTTGTGAGATTTAATTCCTGGTAGTAATTTGGGAATTAACTGCTTTCTATGCATGTGTGCCCTTTGGAAGGCAGTGAGTAGCACAGCTAATTCTTTTTGTTGTGAGAGGTGTGGCTGGTTATAGGGGTGACCCCATGCCCACTACAGATCTGATCACGTTGATGACTTGTCTTATGCTGCTTATTGGCAAAATCTGACATTCTTTCTCCCTCAGGTGACCTCTTTACCTTACAGCTTCATTTAAATTAAACCTGCCAGATATAATCGCATGTTTTGTGGATGCTGTGGAGTGGTAGAAGTGATTTTGTCAGCTTCAGTGCTTGGGGTTTACTGTTAGGCTTTTTGTGCAGCCAGTTCTCCTGGGTGACTCTTCAGTACGCAAGTATCACGTGTTTCTCTAGCATGGCCTTTTCATTGTGGACAGTGACGCTATTGGACTATCATAAACAACTCTTGTGCAATAATAGTCTCTTCACTGGCAACAAAACGAGAAGAAAAATGCTTGAAAGTTACAAGCACTGCTGGAGACATAAAGTATGGATTTTCATGTTTGGAGTTAATTCTCTGTCACTTTTGAATAATATAAACATTTTCTAAGCAGCAGAGATAACTTGAAAATTGCTTCTTAGGACTGCCTTGCACTAACTTTGTCCGAGTGCAGCTCTCCCTCATGTTGTTGCTGGTTCCTGGAATGTAAATTGATCTGTGTCCTAAGAAAGATCTCATACTCCTGGAGGAGCCAAGACCACCTCAGTTTCTTCTTGCGCTTCTCAGTGCAGATGATAAATGCCTGTTCTTCCTGCAGATAAGATCTCTCTGAGCTCTCTGGCAGATCCGAAAACTGCCTCTGTAACCTAGATCTGGAGACATCCAGAGCAAGGTTCTAGATGTTCTAGATGAGAAGAGAGGAGAAACTGATCTAAATCTCTTTTCCTGTAAGATACGTCCAAAGAATACAAAAGAGAATAAATTCCTATCATGGGCTTGTTGCTGTTCACATCCTCTGATTTTTTGTTTACTTCTGTGCACTGCCTGCTGTCCTGGGACTTCATTCTTTGAGTTTGTTTCTTTTTTTCCATCTCTCTTCCCTTATTTTTATTTTGTGTGTTAATTTTTCTGGACTTTTAGCCAAACTTTTTTACATTGTTCAGTGCTTGTGACGTGGAAACAATTTTTCTGTCATGTACCCGGGCCTGTAGTGTCTTGTCACTTGCAGCATTGTGGTTTTGTATTATGATAGAATTGAGAGGCCTTTAATAGTCACTCAAAAGTTGCTCCTATTCGGTTTTATTTTAGAAAGAAAAAAAACAAACCCTTGACATTCCACATCAGTTTCATTGTTAACAGATGTCTGGTGCATGACCTTATGAGTTTGGCAGCAAACTGTTGAATTGGCACCAATGAGCTATTGAAATAGCATTCAAAGTATTTAAACTCATCTGAAAAATTTATTCCTTCTGGATGCGTTTTTATGGTTCACTTAGAAGTTTGTGAAACAAGACAACAGTTGAGGACAAAACTTACTTCTTCTGAAACCCTGCAGGATGATTTTAAGAGGGAGTCTATTCATTAAGTTCAAAAACTTGTAAATTTTCATGATGTTTATTAAGGCAATGCTGGAATTTAAAAAATAGACTGCTTTAATTGTTTGTATTTAATGTGTTATCAGTTGATATAATTTTCTACTCTGATACAGCTCCAGAGAAGCGATGAAAAAAGCTAATACAGTAGGTAAGGAAAAAAAATATCTGAAGCTGTTTCTATGTATGTAACTTGGCCCAGTGTGTAAGAGATGACTCTGGCCTTTGGGAGAAGAGGTAGAGGATCATAGCAACACAAGATGACAAATTAATGATCTTTGCTTGTTGAGCTGGATGTGCTGTGAATGGTTATGTGGGGGATGGTCCGAGGGCTGGGCAGAGGGATCTGGGTTAGCTGCAGATGGGCAGAACAGCTCTTCTGAATGTGCTGCTGAATTTTAGTACGGACTTTTTCTGTTTGCAGTGTGAGTCACAGAAATATGATCATCAATATTTTTTTTCCTCTTCTGGCTTGCTAAGTTGACCTGGACTACTGGCTAGGTGCAAGAAAAGATCACCTTTCTTAAAGTGATCCCTTAAAGGGTTCTTCAGTTTCAGGAGTGATCATTGGTCTTCACTAAAGTCACTCTTAGGTTCTGTAAGGAAATTGATAGTCTACTACTGTCCCGTCATCACTTTCTTAAAAATGTAGGTTAAGCTTTGTTCCATTGGCAGCGCATCAGCTAGCAGCTTGGGCAATCCTTGCAATTGCTGCTTTCCTGAAAGCCCCAGAATGGGTGGTCCCTTGATTTTGCCTGCTGCTGTTGTAGCTGCACTTGACATTTCATCAGGGATCACTTTAAACTTGTTAGACCCAGCTTGTCCCTGAGCTTGCTGAGTCCCTCTTCCCTGCCACAGCCCTGCTCAAGTGAGACTGTGCTGCAGTGGCTTTCCTTGGGAGAGCCTTTGCCTTGGATTTAAACTGTGACTGTTCTTTTGATTAGTTTGGGCTGTTGTGCTGAATTAAAGCAGATTTTCATAGAATCCCTTCTTTAATTTCACCTGCTCACTTCTTTATTAAAATTACTGCATAATTCTGAGTAGTTTGTAAGGGGGAAGATAAAGTGTGAGAACTCAGATGGTTATAAAACAGAATTTACAACATGGTTTCTGGGGCTTTTATTGTTTTAGGGACTTCGGGAGCAGGGAAACATGCCCTAAATTCTTTGATGTTAAAGATGGTTTTCTGTATCTTAATATCACCTTGTTACAGGGAGGGTTTGTCACTCATTTGCAATGGAAGTCCCAGTGTATGTTGGTCTCTTCTGCATCATTTACTAAGAAAATGAACTCTTGAAGGACTTCTGCAACTTTTACTCCTTTAGTAAGACCCTAAGGAGTGCCTCCTTTCCCTGATCTTACACTGCTGCAGACACTGTACAGATATTTGTCTAATTTCACATATTGCTCCATCCAGGCCCTTGTTGATCAGCATGGTGCTGATGAGCTAATGCAGTTTTAGCTGAGGAAAGAGCTTTGGATGGATTTTAGAAAAGTCTGTGGGACAGGGGCAGAAAACCTTGATCTTATTAGACCAGTCTCACCTTGGCAATACAGCAAGTCAGTTGGTTATGGAAAAGTAGCAAGAATTAACAAAGGGGTTTTGTCTCTTAAACTTGAATGTAGTAATGTCTTGCTCCAAAGATGCCATCTGGCTTGGCATCTTACCAATCCAATTCAAACATGGAAGGGCAGGATAGAAATTCCCAGCTGAAATTGTTCTAGTTTTACCAAGTTCTGTAAATGTGCTAAAACTTAAATTCCTGTTTGGTTTATTTGTCTGTAAAGTAAACAGAACTCTGTACACGTGTATGTAAAAGTGGTGGATAAAAAGCAAAGAAAGAACAGCCGCTTGCTGATCTGGGAGGAAATGACCAGGGCTGTTGGCGCAACCAGAACTCTTGGGCCAAAGTCCAGTGTATTTTCATGAAGCAGAGAGAAAACAATAGTCACAAAAAAGTAGGAAAACTTCTTGCAGAAACGGAAATTGTACTAAGTACTTTCCACCACTAAGAGGTGGTGGAAAGAGGATATTTTAGTGCAAGTTGTCTTGCAGAGTCAGGATGTAATCAAAGTAAACGCGTGCTATGATTCTTAAATATAATCTTTCTGGACCCTTTTTCTTTCCTCTATGCCACAGTAGGGTTTTAAACTAAGCTGGCTTTTGTTACTGCCAGCAGTATATTTAATGATTTCCCCATTGCCAAACAGATGGTTTTAATTTTGTTAGTTACAAGGTGCATTATATTAAAAGCTACTCAGTGCCCATGCCTTGGGGGGATCCTGCTTGGGTTGTTGATGCTGTTGTTCGTTAGTGACTTTCCTGCAACTGAAACAAAGAATATTTTTGCTGCTACCGAGTGTATTTACAGCTGGTTTAGTATGCTGGACTTGGAAACAATGTACTATCGATGTTGATATTAGTTTCTTAAATGAAAGGTTAAAATAAAACCCCCCAAAAATGCCACAAAAAGCCCCCTGAAAACCCTGGCAGGTTAATCCTCACCCTTGTGTAGAAGGCACTTGGGTGACATAGAACTCTGATCTATAGAAAGGAGGAGATTAACAGGGCAAGTGTTAAAGGAAAATACTCTTCTAAAGTAGAGTTACTACTACAGAACAAAAACATCTGTTGAAAAGTAAAGGTGTTTCTGCAAGCATGAAGACCTTTACTACTGAGTAATTTTAATACAAGGTTTTGGTCAAAAACTGACAGTCTCTCATTTTTCTTGTTTTATTCTAGTTGAATGGATTGCTGCAGTCTCCTTAGCTGCTGGAGCAGCTGCTGTTGGGTATATAGCTTATAAAAAATTTCTCTCTAAAGACAAATGCTGCAAAGCAATGGTGAATCCCCATATTCAGAAGGATAACCCCAAGGTAGTCCATGCATTTGATATGGAAGATTTGGGAGACAAGGCTGTGTACTGTCGTTGTTGGAGGTCTAAAAAGGTAAGAGAAGTATGAATGGTCCAGTGTCATTCATGTGCATGAATCTTTCAGCAAAACTATTTTTAAACTCCTTCAGAGGAAACTAACTTCACCTGAAGTATTCTGCAGTGAGATGTAGCAGTATTTTAATCCACAAAACTATGCAGATTTTGCTGGTGCTCAGAATAAAGACTGCAGATCAGTGCTAATAGTGGAAAAAGTGTTTCTGTAGCTCTGAAGAAGCAGATCTCTTGAAAGGAGAACCAGTATATGGAGCATGGTCATGAATGACAGATACCATTTTGTGTGCTATCTGTGCTAATACTGTGGCTTATCCAAAACTATTGGTCTGTTGGCAGTAGGAGCTCAGGAACCACAGTCTGAGAGCACCTTAACACTTTTTTTTTTTTTTTTTTTTTTTTTTAAAAAAGTTGGAAGCATACTCAATCAGAAAGTACCTTGCTACATGATGCATGTAGTGTAATTACAATGGCATAGTTTAAGCTTCTGTTCTTGAGCAATTAAAAGTCTAGCCTAAGCACTGGTCCATCTTACTTGCATTTGAAGTTGGGTTGCCTCAGTTGCTCTGTTGTGTCTAATTTATCCATAGTGGGAGTTCTGGCATCTGTAACGAGAGAAAGCAAATTGCATGATTAGTCCTCTCCATTTATCATTGGTGCTCATTTAAAATTTTTTAGAAGGTGCTAATGTGTGGAGACTGAAGTAATACAAGCCTTTAAAGCCAGGCAACTGTCTTGAATCTAGCTCTGTCCACCAGTGAACTGAATACTAGACTTCTCAAGTCTTAGACGTGGGTCTAATCAGGCGATACCCAGCAATTTTCCAGGTGCTATAACTTCTGGTTCTTGCTGTTGTCAGTTCTGACTTCGTTAACTTGTGGGTAACTTGGGACTTTGCACATCTACAGCTGATTTTGGTTTAACAGTAAAATACTGCTAAGGATTAAGCAGATCATGACTTGATTCTGAAGTAGTCCTGTGGAGATGGGCTTGTCTTCTCTGTTCTGTCTAGGGTCTGAACTGAAAAACACAAAAAAAAGCCCCTAACTTGAACCTTGGCATTTGAGCTCTCTGCTTCCTACTCAATTTTCTAAACAGACGATAGTGTCTGGTTCTAGTGGTTGCATTGCAACTCGTGCCAGTGGTTTGCTATTGTTTGATATTATCTTTTTTTGTGTGAAATAAAAACCTTAAGAAGTATGTTTTGGCATTCGTAAAGGGGTGTTACCCGTTTAGGAATGTACTATCCTACTGATTTAGGGCTCTGTCATCACACAAAAGGAAGTAGATGGGGCTATAATGCGTGTATTCTTAGAACCCTGATCTGAAAAGTCTTGTAAAGGCATTAAGGAGGTCAGTGGAAATTTTGGAAGGTATTTTTCTTTTGCTGGTGTTTAATGATGAGTATTTTAGTCAGAATGCTCTGCTTCAAAGACTTTAGTTTCCAGTTTTGCTGCCTTCCTCTTGATCTGATGGGCTTGTTGCCCGTAAGAAGGACACAAACCAACAGAGTGTCAGTTTATGCGGTGCTTTATTCGGGGCCCGGAGTCCTGTGGACTAATGTCCCAAAGACAGGAGCTCAGAGACCCACATTTTGAGCGCATCTTTTATACTATTTTACAAGCAAGGTTACATGATTGGTTTTACACATCACAGAAGACATAGTAGTTAAACATAAACTTTCATATTACATTCAACTATTAATCCATTTACCTGACTGCTAATTCATTTACCTAAATGCTAATCCATTTACCTAACTGTAAACATCATATGATTAAATCCCACCACCAGATTACATCCTATCTCTAGTTGCAAATCTCCTTGTCCCTGGTTTTAATTATTGTTTCTTCTTGGTCAACATAGCTTTAAAGTCTAACCAGTCCCAATTGAATTCTGACAAGTCCCGGCTTGTTTCTGGCCGGACCTCTTCAGGCCTATGCTGCTAGACAAGCCTTGACCCAACTGCAACAAAAACACTTCAGAGAGGATGTGGAAATAAGACATTTCCCTGAAATCAGCCACTGCACAGCATGGAGCACAGATGTGACAAGTCCTGGCTGCGACACCAAATGGTTTTGTAAAGTTCTGTGCTATATGTTTCTTAGGAGAAGGCTCCAAGGAGCACTCTCTCACAAAATAAATTATGGGAAGGACTCTTGCTTAGAATTGCTGTCTGGAACGTGGTAACAGCCAGCCTGTGAAATTAAGAAGCCAGCAACAGTAATTATTTCCTAAGAAGAGAGAAGGGCTTTTGAAAGGTGTTATACTCCAATAAGTGCTCATTCTGAACACTGAGACAGATTTCTGTTTCTAATTAGTTAATTATATGTAATTTCAGTAGTTATGGATGTTCCATTTTCTGGAACTGATCTGTTTTCCTATCGAGTGCTAATGGAGGTTAGAAGAAAAATATATTAAGCAAACTGCTACGTAAAATACCAAGCCAATGAGCAGACCTTTCAAAGACCAGGAGTGCTACAGGATACCTCTAATTACAATGCCATTGACAACCAGTGACCAAATGAGAGCGTATGCATTCAGTTTTTCCAGACCTCTCCGGTGGTGCTTTCTTCACAGTATTTATGAATTGTAAAAACATTAGACTTTACAATAAAAGGAAGACAAGCATTAAGCTCAATTAGTCTATCACTAAGCCTTGCATGCATTCTGCCGAATTCCATTTTCAGACAATTGATGTAGAAAAGCAGGGCAATAGTAGGACAGTAAAAAACAAAAGTTGCGCCACTTTCGGCTGGAAGTGGCAATGATGGTCGATTCCCTGGTCCATGTGAGCCTGAGCCTGCGCTCAGTAACAGCACCACTCCTTTTCCAGCTCGACTTTCCCCCCGGTTATTCCTCTTGCAAAACTTTTCTGCAGAGACGTGTGCCAGCAATACCATCTGCTGGCTAAACCTAGCACTGTCTGGAGGAGCAGGCAAAGGCGCCGAGACTGAGAAATCCCCAGGGCAGCCCCTTTTCTGCCCCTCGCCTTCCCCGCCAGGGTGGCTCCTGTGCCTGGGGCTGCAGCAGCCAGCGCTGGGGCACCAGCTGCTCTAAGGGGGGAGACAGCAGATCCCGAGCTCAGTCTTCCCGAGACAGAAATGTGTTCAGTTACTCCTATCCCACAGGTCTCAGCATTCTGGCTTTCAGCCCTGGTTCAGAGGGTTTAATTAGCACACTTAATGGGAAAGAAATGGCTTGTTTAAAAGTGGAAATGTCTTGTTTACAGGCTTGCTGAATAAACTGGATGAGAGGAAGGCTTGGATCCACCTAAAACAAGGAGGATATGTGTCCGAAGAACCAGGGATAGCCAAGATAGAGAATGAATCTATTTCATTCTAGGAGGGAATTTGAATTTGCTTCCATCACCTCTAAAGAATAAGTCCCAGTAGCCCAACTGGTAGATATTACTTTTCATGTGCTTGCTTCTGTTCCTGCAAGACAAATGATCAATTTTCTTGAATTGGTTTGAAATG
Organism: Xenops minutus; assembly: GCA_035221455.1. Classification (NCBI taxonomy): domain Eukaryota; kingdom Metazoa; phylum Chordata; class Aves; order Passeriformes; family Furnariidae; genus Xenops; species Xenops minutus. Next base: position 102,081,449 of record JAWWEE010000001.1, read on the forward strand.
TTTGGAGTTGGTTTTGTTTGTTTTCTAGTCTGAGAAATAATAAAAGCAATTATAGCTTGAAAGACAGAAAAAAGCTACTTCTCAGCCTTTGCTCTATGAAGAAAAGTGTTTGTGTAGGGTGTTTGGCTGATTGAACAAAATCACTGGGAGCTGTGAGCAAAGACAACCCCCTTCTAGTGGTCAGTGAACAGAGACTAAACTGGTACTTCAAGAGCCTGAGCAGTACTTCACCTCCTCTATGGGACAAACAAATAGACAGAACTCCATTGAAGCTGGGATATGGTCCCACCTTGTGCTCACCACATCTGGTTACCTGAGGAGCAGAAATACATTTGTCACCTATTCTGAACTGATGGATATGAATGGAGTTATTTCAGAAAGGGGTGTCTATAGTTCTCATTGAGGGGACTTGGAAAGGCAGAGGTTCTGCCCACAAACTTATAGGAAAATTTATATATAAACAAATGGAAGGGACAAAGAGTTTGTCCATTTCAGTCCCCATGCTTGGCAGGAGAGTAAAAAAGGGGTCATGCAAAAGAGTGACACTTCTTCAGGGAGGACTGAAGAGAGCAAAGCAGCTGCTGGGAGCTTTGCTCCATGCAGAAATTCCCAACACCAGCTGCTCCTGTTTTGGTACAACTATTTAATCAGAAAGAAAACCAACAAATCCTTCCTCAAAATAAGTTAATAGAAAGGGCAGTTTCAATGACAATGAGAGAACCTTATACTTGTCGTATTCATAATATCTTTCCAGGGTCTGTATGAACCTTTGTGATTCGGAGTCAGTGTGCTTTCATGAGACAAAGAGCTGCTTTAACTGCTACCACTGCATTTTACAGACCACAGAAAGAAAAGCTCTAGGGATTTCAAAAGACCCAGGCTCGGCAGAGACTCCACAGTTTAATTTGTGAAGTAAGACAGCTGACAGATTACAAACTCAATTTTACTTCACAGGCACTAAAGACATGAATCTAGTGCTGTGTCTCTTGGATCAGTGATGATTAATGAGTTTCAAGCCCTTTAAAAATGCAAAGGGAAGTAGTTCAGAAAGGAACAGCTTCACCTGACATAGAAAGTAGACAAGACCTTGTTGCACAGTGACATGAGCCAGGTATTCTCTAGCACTCATGTAGGGATGGAGTAAGGGTTACCATGTTAAATCAGGATATAAGTATTTGAAGCATTTCTTTTCCCAGTAATCGTTCACTGCTGTCATTTTAAGGAAAAGTGGACTCCCCTAGGCATCCTAGAGAGGACTTTTGCATCAAATGTTGCCTGTGTGCATGAAAGAGAGTATCCCTTGGAGCAGTGAGCTGAGCAATGTGTCAACAAATGATAAATAATTGCTCAATATGCATAGAAATAACTCCCGGGAATTTTTATCCAAAGCCAGAAGGGTTCAGGCTGGAACTGCAGGGCAAGGTAGTCTCCATTTTGACAAATGCAGTGCACATGTTAAGCAAGAAAATGTGGCTTGGAAGCATCAAATCTCAGATCTGTGGCTCTCAAGAACATGGGTCAGAGGGGGATTTAGCATATCCCAATTTAGGCATAGAAGCACTCTCTTTTTCACCACTAGTCTGCTCTTTTGTAGCCAATCTTTCCCATTTTGCTAAGCTAGTAAAATTTATTTCCTTCTTAGTCATCTTGGAACAAATTCATGTCAGTGGACAGTGCACATGTTCAAAGCTGTATGTTACAATTATTAGATTAGGATGTCTGAGTGTACCAGTTAAGAGAAAATATGAAATACCAGTTAAGAAATGGGCAGGGCAGCTGTGAACTTTTGCAAACAACTGCAGAATGAAGAACTGATGCCTGGTCCATTGCTGGTCCCACCTAGCAAGTGCTGTAGAGCCAAAACAACTTTGCAGTGATTTGTTGCATCAGGCATATTTCAATAAAACAAAAGATCAATTGCTTGCTTAAATCTGTTGTTTTATCTTGTTGACGTGTTGGTTGTTTAGTGTCACAGTTTTGATAAGCAATTCTGTGTCCAGCAGAAACAACATCTCACAAATCGATTTGCTGGCGCTGTCCTCTCTCTTTCAGCCGGTCTCTGTGGGCAGGGACTCCCAGAGATGCAGGGAATTACTGCCTTTCCACATCTCTCTGGTCCTGCACTGACAGACATCTGTTGGACTTCTGACCATACAGGGATCTCCACATCCTCACTTCCAATAAAGTGTTCCTCTAGTGTAGGCACACACAGTGGCACTCAGAAAATTACATGTGCCTTTTGCTGATGCAGCACGAGAAACAAACTGATGCAATTCAGTTTAATAAACCCTAACCAACAAAAAAAAAAAAAATCCAAAAAACCCCAAAACAAAAAACAAACAAACAAACAAAAAACCAAACACAACAACAAAAAAGAAAAACACAAAACAAAAAACAACCAAACCCCTGAGGACAGTGACAATATTAATTTACACCTTTTCCTACTTTGTGTAATCTCCATCTCCTTTTCACTAACCCTCAAGTGAGCAGAAAAGAAATTGCAAGAGTCCAGCTCCACCTTAAAACATCAGCAAAAGGCAATATTTGCACAGTATTTGCATTTTTGTCTTAACTTTACTGTATTTCCATTTGAAGGAACTATTCTGGACACTACCTGCCTGTAGGCAGGACTGCAGTTAGAATTCAGTCCAAAATTCCACAGTATCAGACAATCCACAAAATGAGGGCTATCATTTAAAAAATTAGTGAAAACAAAAATAAACAAAAGTATATAAACCATTTATTTTTGAGAAAATATCCTACAAAATTGAAGGTTAACTATCATTAAAATGATATCAGAACAATAGGAAAGAATCTGATAGAATATATTCCTAACAATCATTCATCCTGTGTTACAGAAAAAAATGCAAACCTCACCTATAATGAGTTTATTCAGTTTGCACCTTGTACAAATGTTACAGTTTATAACTGGATAAGTGTTGATGCATAAAGCTATACTTCACCAGTGTTGATTCACAATTTGTATGAAAATAAATAAGCAAACATGCTGAGATGATACAAGCTGAGCATACAGAATTCATCCTAATTAAACTTGGTCAGAGAAATTCAAGTAAACAGGGTCATATAATGAAATTTCCAGAAGAAAATCAATTTGGAAGCAACACATTTTCAGAGCAATTTTCTCCTGGTATTAGCATTACTCCTATAAACCCAATGACTGAAGTCACAAAATAAGATGTCTAAAGGTAAACAATAAAATTGGTAAGTAAAAAAAATGTTTCTTCATCATCTCAAATATAATAAGATGAATCTTCAGCTTTCCAATGTGTCATCAAAGCAGGGATTCTTCACACTTCAATCTTCAAAATTTAAGCACTGGTTCATTGTTCCCTGCCTGTTCAGCTTTAACAGTGGATTCATCTTAATCATGATACTGATTTCAGAAGGATCCACCTTTCCCATCCAAGATGCCCTTATTTTCATGAATAGGCTTATTCAACTTTCATTGTGAATAGGTTTATTCAACCTCTGTGAAGACAGACGTCTATTTTTCTTCCCCAGCAGGAGGGAAATAATATAGAAGGCAATCTTAAACCAGCCAGTTAATTTTTATATGGCTCAAATATGTGTGATGAATTGGGTCAGATAAGTGAAGATTTCCAGGTGTCTCTATCGCCAGAGAAACTACAGACATGACTGGTTTTGTCATTTTGTCCCATGAGGGTACAATTTAGTGTCCCGCAAAACCAACAGAACTGTGCCGTGCTTGGTCAGCACGATGGAATCAAACCATCATAGTGGCTGCCTACAGCCAGCAGTCATGTAGTCCAGATGAGGATTTGAATTGTAATTTACATCAACTACAGGTAGCATTTCATCCCTCCTCTTTAACTTCCCATACATGAAGGCAAGGCTGGCAGTGCATACACTGGCACACTCGTAAACATCAAAGTAAGCTTTGGTGGTTTTGAAGGCTGCCAGTCTCTCCACTTATGAGGACTCTGAATATGTCACTGACAGTGTTAACGATATCATCACAGTTTTTGCACACCCAGTCCACTCTTGTGGAGTCTCCATAGTGAAGTGAAAAAGAAAAGGATCTTCAGAAGCACCAAAGTACATGTCCTGCCCCCTCAGCCCAGAGGAGATGTGGTGGCAGCTCCTGGGGGGAGGGTGATGGGCACGCTGTTGCTCTTAGGTGATGCAGAGGTATCACGGTTCACAGCTCCAGAGGGAGCAGGGCAATGGGAAGAAGAGTTGGAGTCTCTGCATCCTGGTTCCCACATGTATCAGGCACCTCATATTTCCAGGGGAACACCTGAGAGAGCACAGAGTGGCCATAACAGCCCTTTGGTTTGTGGCAGCAGGACCTATTTCTGAAAGGGAAAGAAAAATGTCTGGTGTTTAAAGTTCAGCTGGAGGGAATATTTGTTCTTATGATGTCAGTGGAATAAGAACCACATATATAGTGAATCAGCTGCTCAGCAACTGAGTAGGGGACAGAAATTGTCCACTATTTTTTTTAAATTTGGAATGGACTTTAATTTCAGTATTTTCATTGTATGTTGTATGACCACACATTGGAGCTGTTATTATTACCACTCCCATGGAAAATGCTGTGATAGAGGTAGCAACTCTCCAAGAAAAAAGATTATCTCACTCTTAAGATATCTCTTTTTTTGGGTGGGGAAAGGGCATAAAAGCTGTTGTGATACTGAAAAATGCTTTGGAAATATCACCTAATTTTCAGGGCAGAAAAGGGTGGCACTCAATGCCTGCAACTGATAGCCTGTTAGCCTGTGTCCTTGAAAAATAATATGCTACAAGGCAAAAATGTGTAGTTCTAAAGTGTAGCTCTCTTATGTCTCAAAGTATCAGCAATGACTTTAATGGGTGATTAAAAACTTTCCCCTCGCTATTATTGCACTGTAGGATGCTGCCATCAGCACTAACCTACTTGCTGTAATGGCAGAAATGCCTATTTCAGATGCTAGCCTAAATGCAGATGATTGTTGATGCTTATTTGTCTGCAGTGTGATATCCTTGAAACATAAATAACTTCTGCCCGAGGGCCTCCCTTGTTTGGCAAGTAGGTTCAGTTGGGTTCCCTCCCCTTACCCACACAGTGGTGTGGTTACAGCCCTCAGAGATGACAGGCATGTGAGCTCTGCTTAATCCTTAGTGGGCTTAACATATAAGTGAAGTGCTGTTAGTGCTGGACTGGAATATATGTTTTCTTTGTAAGTGGTTGTCAACCATGAGACCTCTGAAACTCTGCCAGAGAATCAAGGCATCTATTTTAAAATGTTATGCTGTTTCTGTACTTTCAAAGGGGCTCTTCAGTCACATTTCCAAGTTTCACCATGCAACCATGCAGAATTGTTTCTTTAGAAATGATGGATTTGGTGGGGGTGGCGGCAGTGAGGACTGAGTCAGTGAGTCATTCCTGTGCTTTTTGGACCCAGGCTTTGCTAGAGACCAAAAATTGCCATAAATTAACACCACAGACACTGGCAACACTAGTGATGAAAAGAAAGAGTGAACAAACCTTGCTATGTTATTAAAGGCACCATTTGGAACATGTAAGGCTCAGATGTGGAGAAGAAAACGTTTCAGCTCATCCGGAAGAAGAAGTCCAGTTATTTTTTGTTGCTGTTTCTGTCCAAAGCACCTCCTGATGCACAGGCGGCACAACTGCATCAAGGACAGTGGCCCTGGAGAAAGAGCCAGGCAAAAGGTTACACACATGGCTTTACACTGTCAAAATTATAAAGCTCAGACAGCAGCTGTGCATTACCACTCCCCCCACCTCCTGCAACCCACCCCTCACCACGTTTTCACACTCAGCAGTGAAAAGCCAAACTTGCACACACCAAAGGACATCAACCCACCTGCAATCCACTCTGTCATTACACAATTAGCAATTAGCATCAGCAGCATCCCTTTTAAGCTGCACTAGTGTGAAGCAGTTTGTTGTCTGAGATGATTGATGCTACCTTAAAAGTCCTTCCCTCCCCTCACTCCCCCCAGTGAGATCCAAATTTTCAGTCCACTGCTTTCTTGAGACGTATTTCATAACAGTGGCAAACACATAGCAAAAGAAACACGAAATAATTCTTTATTTAAAGCTTCCAGATTAACTGGATAAATGTTGATAAATGCAAGCCCTGCTGAAGAATCTTTATCACTTTTAAAAATATGTAAGTATAATATACTTATCTTACACACATTATAAATTATTTGCATCACTTATCCTTTTCAGGAAGAGGCAGATTCTGTGTGAAGCCTTAACTGTCCTGTCAATGTTCAGTTCCCCGGAGCATCATTCGCAAAGGGACGACAAGTGTGGAGGGTGGGGGGGAGTGATGGGACAGCAGGTAAGAAGGGCTGGCTCGGATGTCGGGGTTGGATGCTGGGAGTGGGCAGGAGATAGGGGAAGGCATTGTAGAAAGCAAGAGGGAGGTAAGTGAGCTGGGAGGGGACAGTTTAGGTACCACACCCTCATGCCTGCCTGCCTGGTGGCAGAGATAGTCCTCTGTGAGCTGAAGTGTTAGTGCTGGTGGAGGAGTGCAGTGCAGTGGGAAGGAAAGGAGGCTGCAGCAAATAGTGGTGAGATGGCAGCTTTGATCAGCTGTTGAGACTTCTCTCATGCAGGACACCACATTTCCAGCAGCTCTCCAAAGCTGAAAACTGCTGTGCTATCCGAAGGGCTGTGCAAAGGGCTGCAGCCTTCTGCTAGAAGTCAGCATATAACTTAGTTATCCTGTTCTTGGGGACAAAACAAGCCAAGCCAATATGTGGCAAGTTAAACTGGCTATTGCACTATCACACTGCACTTGTGCTTGGCCATTCAGATCCCACAGATAAATGCAAGTATCACATTAAAACCAACAACAACAACAACAATAATAAACTTCCATTGAAAGAAAAAAAAATCAAACCAAAACATGAAGACTAATCAAAACACAAACAGTTACATTACACTGGAAAATATTCAGCAAGCAGAAGCATATTCTTCAAAAACACAGTACATTTTTGGATCATTAGCTAATTCTCCCACCCACACGTAGGAGTCTCTGGGCAACACAAGCAGAATATGAGGTGGTCCAGCAGCATGGTCAGGTTGTGGGAAAGGAGACCAAAACATTTACTACACCTGCTCTGGGCTAGTCCTCGGAGGTGACTGGTTCACCATATTCACCAACTCATCTGTGGTGGCAAAACACACTCCCTGCAGCCTGCCTGGCCACGGGCTGGGTACCTTCTGCCCCCGGGCATCTGGGGTGTGTGGGGAGAGGAGCCATGTGTGGGACAGGGCAGGAGTGTAGCAGTTGGTGCTGAGGGGCTGTGGGGCTGGTGGGATGACTGATCCCTGCAGCACATTTCCAAACCTCTGTGTGAAACAAGAGAGGTAGTGTGTGCACCACTCTCCCAGACTGCAATCATTCAGCTGGCCAAAAAAGTAAGATATCAGCTGTCCATCAGGCATGGCCCTACTCAGAGAAGGGCCTGTTCAGAAACACACTATTCCGCAGAAAAATTCTATTCAGCCATTTATAGTTTCTGATTTTGATAGCTGAATTTCACTTAGAAAAGTTCCTTACTGCCTGAGCCGTCAGCAGAGTTTCTCAGGCCAGTTCCACAGGGTGTGCCTGTTTTAATATCTCAGATAAACAGGACACATGCAGAGCCACAGGAGTCAGGAGTCAAACACTGCAGGGATTGGAGCTCAAAAAGAACACTGCTCTGCACACCGTAGATTAGGCTGGAAAACCAAATATTCATTGCTCATGCATAACATGGACAGCACAGTTGTCTCCATGCTATTATTTTTATGTTACTATTTCAACCAGGGCCTGATTCATCACTTTGTTATTCCAGTTCTACCTTGGTGTAGATCTCTCCGTGGCAACAGTCACGTCAACACGTAACCGGTGTAATAAAGTCATGGACCACACCATCACCAACTTGTTTAAAACAATGAAAACCCAGATTATTTAGTAATGTTTATGACTTGATGAACTGAGAGAAAATCTAAAGAACTCAAGTAAAAAAATGAGTAGACATTAGAGATCTTAGTGCAACTTTCCTAAAGAATGGCAAGTAACAGTTCTCTCCATAGTTCATTAAAAAGTTCATAATCAATAAAATAAAATGACCTGGAACTATTTAGTTTACAGGTACAAAATGGACACTTCCTATAGTTTAAGCTTATGGTTTGAGACTGGTGTATTATTCAGCACATAATGTTGGCCTTTAAAAACGGCCTAGTGTATAAAAGTATATAAATATATATATATTTATTATATCATTCCTGTGCAATTTTCCTTAATGCCTACTAAAAAAAATAGTCTTTAATTTCAAAGATACTTTTGTATCTATAAAAGAACTTCTCCCAAGAATAAATGTAAAACACAAAGAACTAGAAAATAAATTCTTAAATATACTTTTTTTTATTATCACATGCATTAAAATTTTTCTGGTTTCAAATTTGCATTTGTACATCTGTGCTGAGACCAGTATCTGGCACAAACCTGACAATCAGGATACTCTATAACCAAAGATCCCAGTCCTCATGCTCACTGGCTACCCCTCACTCCCATCAGAGGTGGGTTGCTGTCTGCATTTTTCAGCACACTCCTGATAAGACTCCTGGCTCTACTCCTGTCTCAGATACAAGGGAACTGAGAGATTCTCACTAACTTCAGTGGTTTAGGTAATGAGAAAAAGCTACGATTAATTTCTATGGAGTGTTTCACTTGTTTTTTTTCACCCTAAACTCTATTTTGCATTATATTGCAAGCCCCGTAAGATTGCTCCCTGATGCAGTAGATTCACAATCTGAAGGTTCAAGATGGGTTATTGTTCTTACCATTATCACTGTTAGTGGACCACTGTATTCTGGCACCAGAAAACAGTGCTCCTATGTCAGTGAAGGGAGGCAAGCTTAGTTATTCTCAGTTTTCTGGTGTTAGTAGCCTGGAATAGCATAGCCTTTTGCAACAGTCCGCATGGTTTTTCCCTAAATAAAACAAGGACTAAGGGGCACCTTCTCTCTGCAGGAACAGTTGGCCCACAGGACTGCCAGGTGGGACCAGCTCCATCGGCCTCTTGTTTTCAGCATTCTTCACCCAAATGTCTGCTCCAAAGTCAATCAGCAGCGTCACCAGCTCCACACTGCAATTCCTGGCAGCCACATGCAGAGGGGAATCCAGGCCCTTGCCACTGTTCACATTTGCACCTGAACATCAAGAGATGACAAAGAATAACAAAAAAGAATAATGACTATACAGTAGCCTATTTTTATTCATTTCATTAGCTGCTATTTCTCTAAATAACATAAATACTGTAGCAACCGCCCAGAGATGGACTACTTTATGCTTGGGCTTGGTACTATGATTTGCACATGTGCAACTCACACTGGTTGAGAAGCAGTGGAATTGTGACTTAAGAAAATCATCCCAGAGAGATGTTGCATGAGGAAGCCCTTCATCCACAGCTCATGGATTTTGAAGTAGGAGAAAGGTGTAGTTCCACCTACATCCCACCTTTACTACCCATCCCTTAAAATACATGCTCTGTACCGGAGGCTTAAGCTGGTGGAATTTCCAGATCCCAGAGTAACTGTTGAGGAAAAAATTTAAGGATGGAAAAGTTCTAGAGGCCCATGGTAGAAGAGGGAATAAGCACCCTGATAAGAGTTCCCCCATTTGTCACTCTGGACTAATGGCTCCTAAAACATCCTAAGAAGGATGAGCTGCAGAACTAATTCAAAACTTTTTATAATGTTTTTATAGTACACATTCCCATATATAGGAGGCAGCAAAAAACAAGCTATCGGAAAAAAATAAAATAATAGCCAAACATTTAATATTTAGATTAAGTTGTATTTGATTTCTTCCTAAAAGAGGTCTCTGTGCTAAATAGTGACCTATCTAAAAGGTCTACATGATGTTTGCTTGTTTTTTCTAATGTGGCTTTGTTGGTCCATCATTTTTGTACTAGTTATGTGGCACTCTAGGTTATATGGCCCCTTTGGTTAGAAGAGTTGTACTACTGTAGATAACAAGAAATGATGCTGTGTAATTACCCAAGTGCTTAGATTCATAGCTAGGTTTGTGTGGTGCAAAGCATATAGTGCTGAACATTTTTCTGTGATGGAAATGTCTCAAACTTTTTATGAGCTCAGAATTAAAACCTGTTTGCAGAAATACTATGGAAAAATTATGGAGTCAATTGTTCTGGGTGAAGAGGGAGTAAAAGAATAAAAATGAAATTTTTTCCTGTCCATTTCAGATAACTGCAGTATCACATGCACAGACACTGGAAAGGACGGTGTTTGTTCCAAGCACCATCAGTCATGTGAAATCCAGAATCACCCATCATTTTGTTGGCAGCTGTAAAGCTGAGTTCCTGGGTCAGGAAGACCCTGGTCACCTTGTTACCACATTTAACTCAGGGCTGCCATTAAGAGTGAAACATGTCCAGGTCCCAAGGCAGAAGCTCCTTGAAAACTGTGATGAAAAGACAATGCAAATATAGATATTGCAAGACACAAAACTACATTCTATATTTTTCTTTTTACCTGACTCAAGCAGCTTCTTTGCACAGTTCACTTGCTGGTTCTCACAAGCTACATAAAGTGGAGTCCCCAGATGCTTGATGTTTTGTTCTATATTTACTCCATGGAACACGAGGAGTTCAACACATTGCACATGACCTTAAAAGGGACAAAGAAAGAGTCAACTCAGACAGATCAGGCTTTCTCCCCCTCCCCCCAGCAAATTCTCTATTGCAATGGTGTCATTTGGCAAAGATTCAATGTTTTTTCAAGAGATGGTAGTGTAATACTTTTATCCACTCCAGTGGATCCAACCTGGAAAACAGGAGCTGCAAAGCCAAACTCAGCAAAACAGGCAAAAGCCCTCTTATTTTATCTGACTCATTTCTCATTTCAGATGTCTACTGAAGATGAAATTAATCACTCTGTGTTTCTCTCCACTGGTTTTGAAGTCAGTCAGACGTCTCCTTCAAATGTCCACATTCAAATGTCCTGACTTGGACAATGCACCCCTTCCAGGTGTCACCATGTGAACTCAGAGGATCTGACAGCTGAGCTGACCTGCCCTTGATGAGCAGTAGGGGTGGGAAGAACTTCACCCCTCATGATGAGACCAACTAGCAAGGCATGTTGCATGACCTAAACCAAGAAAAATATCTTCTTTATCTCCATCTTCTACTTCAACACACTGCTTGCAGCATGGAAAGGAGGGCTGATGCCTGTGGGGTTACCTCTCTTAGCAGCTTCATGGATGGGGGATGCCAAGTCACAGGGCAGGTGTAGGCTGGCCCCATGCTCCAGCAATAAATTCAGGCACGCTGCACTGCCACTGACACAAGCACTGAATAACGGAGTGTGCCAGTCAACAGTCACTCCATTCACCTGGGGGAAAATAACTCAGTCAGCCATTTCTTTCGGTCTTCTTGGTATTTCAAGACTGATGACAATTATCCAGTTTCTCAGCAGAAAATAGGTTTTTCAATACTTTTTATTTAATTCCTTGCCAAAACTCCATTGTTCTTCTGAAAATTATACCTTTTATTAACATGATCATTAAAGGAATACTTTTAAAAATTGCACCCAAGTTTCTCTCCTGCAAAAAAACCTATTTAATCAGTGCCACTCCAGGATCTCTTGGGAGTTACCAAGTTAAACTTATGCCCATTTCTCAGTCATCTTGACTGAAACACACCTGGCTCAAAGCTTTCTCCTGAAACAGTCCATTTCTGGGTGAAAGTGTACAGCCCTCCCTTTTTCTTTTTTTTTTTTAAATTGTAAACTGAAAGGTAGAATATATATGACTTAATTTTCTTGCTCACTATAACTTTGACATTAGCTTCAAAATTAATGGTCATGAGACACCATTTCACCATTTTATTTGCATGTTATTTCCATTATCTTTCCCTTCTATTATCAGTGGATCCCAACAGTCCTACACCTCGAACTGAGACTCTGCATACTGATACCAATGAAATTAATGTGTGCAGAAAATAAAATACACCCTTAACTGTTGCAGAATTATAAACCCTTTGCAAGATGAACTTCCCCTTGTTCCTGTAAATGATGCGAACATTAAATCTTCATCTAAAGAGCATTAATACCTGTTGCTTATATCTGTGCTTTTTGAATTGCTTTATAAAGAAGTGCATTTTACAACATAAGTACCTTAAGCAGAGCTAAGTAGACTGTAAATCACAGTGATATGCTGCCATGACATCACCTAGCATTAAAATGTGATAATACAACACAGACACAATGGCCTGCCCATCATGTACTCACCTGAGCACCATGTTTTAATAGGACACTGGCACAAGCAGCATGACCTCCTAGGCAGGCTTCATGAAGAGGAGACACCTGGTCCACTGTAACAAGATTAACATCACTCCCCTGATAAGATAATGGAAAATATCATTATAACCAACTACCAAAACACCCATACAAAAAACTACTACAACAACAACCCCCCTTCTGGCTTCAAGGCTTTATATAATCAGACCTTCTTCAACTGCCTGGAGCTTCTCATCTCAAAAAACAAACAGATCAAGGGGCTGTGAATCTTTGGCTGGAGCAGATACGAGAGGTCATGCCTTCTACACACTGCTAACCAGCACAGAAACCTGTAATGGACTCTCCAATGAGACAATACAAACATCCATTTAGGAACTCAGCATGGTTTTATTTCCAGTACAGCATGAATAGCAAATATGAAACAAATTTTAAAAAGATGAAAAACTGCTACTAAAGTTCTTGGCAGGGTCATGACTGCTGCCTTTTTATATTACTGCTCAAGCCTTCTGACCTTCTGCCCACTGAGTCTGTGGTTGTCTAATCCTGAAATGCCCTTGGAGTGTTTTCTGCTCTTTGCAGCAAGGCACCCACTGAAGAAAAGACACCCCCTGCATTAGAAACCATTGATTTGATTCTACAAGATCTTTTGTTTCTAGCAATCTTAGTGCTTCAGAAGGTTAAGCTGGATGAGTCCAATACCTTTTCCCTTTCCATCAACTCCTCCACTAGCTAAATCCAAGGATTTCAAAGAAATAAAGGAGTGACATTCAGAAATCATTTCTCCCTAGCCCTACCCTTCTGCAGCAGGAGCAGGACCCCAGGATAACCTTTGGGAACTTCAGAAACAAATGTGAGCAGCTAAATTGAAGCCTCAGCACAATCTGAGCTCCTGGGTGCAGAGCTGTCCTGTAACTGGGGCACCACAAGCTGCTCACAGGCACAGGAGCTGCAGAGGGAATCCCTCAGCCATCCAGAGGTCCCAGCAACAAGGGCCTCATTACTCGCACCAGAATTAAAGTATAACCCCATGTAGTTCAATGCATCACCAACTTAGTGCACAGAGGTTGTGCTGGACAAGGAACTGGGAAAGAAAACCTGTTACATACAGATTTCACTGCAGTCTGGTCAACATGGTTTTCTCACCCTCCAAGTTTCACAGTAAAGCACAGACTGCATTAAACCACTGAACAGACCCAGCAGAGACCACATCAATCCAACTGAGGGGCACCTGTTCAATGAGTTTCTTCACAGTAAGTAGACGCCCATGGATAGAAGCTTCATGTAAAGGAGACCAGTCTGAAACAAAGTCTGTATAAAAAGAAAAACATAAAAAAGGCTAAAAACTCTATTTTATCATCCTAATTTACTTCAACTGTTTGACTTCTCTTTACTTTATTTATTTGACCTGCCAGGCTTTCTTTGGAGCAGCTGCTGGGAGGGAGACAGACAAGAGGATGGCTTCTCTCTGGGTGTGTTTTTAACTCATCCTGTGTTTGCACTGAGCAGCTGCGTTTCACTTCAGAAGAGAGGGATTTTCAGAACATCACCTGGCGCTAGCTGAGCTTGTCCCTCTCCTCAAATTATTTACAGTGCCTTTGCTTTCTTTAGCTCATTACATTTTACCAATTAACTCAAAAGAAGTTTTGAAGAGAGTATGGCTGCCCAATCATTTACCCTGCTATGAGCTGGGCTAGAGTCAATACTTACTAAGAGAAGGTATCAAAGTACAAGGAGATAAATTGTGTTACCTGTTAATTTTGCCTTTTAGTGTCCAAGTGTTTGGAGTGAGTGGTGCATTTTAAGTAGTAGCTGTGGTCTCTGTGTTGTTGAAACCACAAAGTGAGGTACAGCATGTATATACCATGCAAATATTAATTGAAGATCAGTTGTCAGAGCCTACTGACAGTAATAATCCCTCTGGGAGACATTTACCTTCTTCATCATTCAACAACTCAAACCCCAGTGCCTGGTTTATAGCAATGGCCCAGGTTCCCCCTGGGAAGGAAGGGACACATTTTCAGAGGGCACTTAACCTATTTTCTTTTGGAAATACCCTTTGCTGCTCTCTGAAGATGTCCCACTCTCCTTCCACTAACTACAGAGAAAACTCCAGACTGGTTTGCTGCATGAGTTGTCGAGGTTTACAGGAACTATGCTAGACCACATATATGGAATGGAATGTTTAACAGTGAGAAGTCCATCTTCAGCAAAAAAACCTAATAAGCCACCATAATTCTTTAAAATAATTTTTACAGCTAAGTTGATTATGTCAGTGCTTATACAAGATCCCTCAATAACAACGTCTTGCCCCTTCTGGCTATGCCCAGTGTGCTGTAAAGAGGTGACAACCAAGTGTGTCAGCCAACTCCCAGCCTGTTGGGCCATTGCTCTCTCACCTTCAAGTGTGCTCAGTGAAGGAGCAGAAATTTAAACAAGATGAGGTCTAGTATAGCAAGACTTAAAATGTATTTGTGAATGAAAAGTTCTGCACTTAAGTAAATGGTGACATGAAGGTGGTGGTATCTGAAATATATTGTTTATCACACACAGAAGAACTTTGCCTGCATAACTATGTTAGGTAGTGCGTTGACTTTTGCTGGCATTGTGGCTGCAAAAGATCTGCTGTAGATTTATAGATGTTCTTGCAAGAGTCTTTTAAAACTGTGCAATATATTTTTCTAGAGTTGTTCATATAGGTAAAAGGATATTTCTGTTACTATGAAACAATATTTTGAGCCACTTCATGGTTCACCTCAGTCCTTTATAAGTACTTGAAATTGACAGAGGAATGAACTCAGGGAATCTGGGTGATGTATATCAATTACTTGACCAACCCAGTGGCCTTCTACAATGGAGTCACTACATCAATGGACAAAGGAAGGGCTACAGATGTCATTTATCTGGACTTCTGTAAGGCCTTTGACATGATTCCCCACAACATTCTTCTCTCCAAATTGGAGAGAAATGGATTTGATGTGTGAACTGTTTGGTGGATGAAAAGTTGGTTGGATGGTCTCATGCAATGGGTAGTTCTGATGGCTCAATGTCCCAAAGGACATCAGTGACAAGTGGTGTCCCTCAGGGATCTGCACTGGGACCAGTGCTGTTCAATGTCTTCATCAATGACACAGAGAGAGGGACTGAGTGCACCTTCAGCAAGTTTGCAGATGACATGAAGCTGGGTGGTGCAGCTGACACTCCTGAAGGACAGGATACCATCCAGAGGGATCTGGACAAGCTTGGGAAGTGGGCCAATGGGAACCTCCTGAGGTTCAATGCTGCACCTGGATTAGGGCAACAGCTGGTATCCACACAGGCTGAAAAATGTCAACTATATCCCGGTCTACATCAAAAACAGCATGGTCAGAAGGTGATTCTGCCCCTATACTCTGCTCTCATGAGACTCCACCTGGAGTACTGTGTCCAGCACTGGGGTTCTCAACACAGGAAAGACAGGGACCTGTTGGAGCATGTCCAGAGGAGAGGCTCAGAAACGATCAGAGGAATGGAGGACCTCTCCTGTAAGGAAAGGCTATGAGAGTTGGAATTGTTCAGCCTAGAGAAGAGAAGGCTCTGCGGAGACCTCACTGCAGCCTTTCAGTACTCAAAGGAGCATATAGGAAAGATGAGGAGAAACTCTTTAGCAGGGCCTATTGTGACAGAACAACTGGTAAAGGTTTTAAGTGAAAAGAGGGTAGATTTGGACGAGGTAAAAGAATGAAGATTCTTACACTGAGGTGGTGAAATACTGCAACAGGTTGCCCAGAGAGGTAGTAGATGCCTCATCCCTGGAAACATTCAGTGTCAGCTTGGATGGGGCTCTGAGCAGCCAGGTCTGGTGGAAGGTGTCCCTGCTCATTGCAGGGACATTAAAGGTACCTTCCAGTGCAAACTATACTATGTGTCTATGACTTAACTTCTAAAGAAATTTGTATTTTTGATTATTACCTTCATTTGAGCTCTACCTGTCTCCTTCTATGTTCCATGTGCCATGTCCCACAGCAGACATGTAGTTTCAATAAATTCACAAACATCCTTTTGCTTTAGCAAATGGACAGCCAGTTCCAGAAGCTGTGGTTCTAGTCTCATGAAGATGGACAAACTGTGCTGCAATTATTAAAGCACAATATTAATTGACTAAAATAGCTTCACTCTCAGTGATGTGTGTCAAATTGATGCTTATCTGACTGTGCTGTTGTTCTTGCTGATCCTGCCTGTGTTACAGTTGGTTGTGTTTCCAGGGTCTGTAAAAAGCTTCGTCCCATTTAGAAACTAATGCCATTGCCCAATTTGCATGAGCTGTAAGGGAAGTGTGCTTACAGAAATTCTAAAAATCTAGATTGAAAAACAAGTTTTCTGAGCTGCAACTTGATCTTTTTTTGGCCACACAAATATGGGCAGGGTTTGTGCAATCTACGGACATGTTTTATCATCATGTCAGCATTCTGGTTTCAAAGAGGGACATATCCATGCCCAGATTTCATCCATTCAGTTCTTCTACTGAAACCTTAGAAAGAGCCAGACCAGTCATCTGTGGACTGGCCATTAGCTGGTAATTTTGCCACGTTATAACAGTGCAATAAAGTTTGACCATACAAGCATGAAAAGTGGAAAATAAAGTGGTGTGTGTTAACACGTCATAATCCAGCTGGGAGTTCTATACTGAAAGGAACCAAGAGTTTTATTCTAGATGGAAGTGGAGTCCTACAGAGTCTTTCTCACCAGCGTCAGATACCTTGCGAAGAGGGGTTTACAAGACCTGACTGATATCTAATTGCTGTGGTGTACTTCCAGATATCCAGCCATGAACTGCATGGCCCCAAGCTGATGTCTCTCCTGCCCTATCTCCATCTGCAGCAAACACCTCCACCATGAAGCAGTGGCAGGGAGGCAAGCCCCTGAAAGGAAAGGCAAACTTCCCCAGCTTCTGCACCCAAGGCATCACCTTCCAGCAAACAACAAAATTTCTATTTTCTGCCTGCTCCAGGCTAGAACATATATTTCTTGTCTGGAAGAGAAGGGAGGCTGCAGTGGATTTTCATGTCTCACTTCCCTCTTCTACACAGCACAGGAGGCACACTGTCAGTAATATAAATGATAAGTATTTATATTTGATTAAGGCCTAAGCAAATACCAGTTCCAGCTGACCATGGGCTTTTAAAATCTTGAACTAGTGACTTTTGAGAAAATGTTCAAAACACTCTGCCCACCAGAGCTGCCCATGAAGCAGCAAAGCCAGTGTACATGAATGACACAGCTGTGTTCACTGTATGCATCGCCACTGGAACAAGGATTTCTGATTGCCAAAAATATATACAACTGCTCTTTTACAGAGAAACAAGATTGTTCATTAAAATTTGAAATTTACCCAGACCTTAGTCCACAGGCAAGCTGAGTCAGACTCCAATTGCAGAATCACAGAATCACAAAACATGCAGAGTTGAAAGGCACCCACAAGGGTCATCAAGTCCAACACTTAGCCCCACACAGGACCATCCCCAAGAGTCACACCAGGTGCCCCAGGGTGTCATCCAAATGCTTCTTAAACTCTGTCAGGCTTGGTGCTGTGACCTTTTCCCTGGAGAGCCTGCTCCAGTGCCCAACCACCCTCTAGATGAAGAACATTTTTCTAATATCCAACTCAAACCTCCCCTGACACAATTTCAGGCCATTCCCTTGGGTCCTGTCACTGCTCATCATAGAGAAGGGATCAGTGTCTGCCCCTCCTCTTTCCCTCACAAGGAAGTTGTAACTGCAGTGAGGTCTCCCCTCAGTCTCCTCTTTTCCAGCTGAACAGACAAAGTGACCTCAGCCACTCCTCATACAGCTTCCCCTCAGGGCCCTTCACCTCAGAGATGACAAGAAGGTGGTAGATGAAGCTTTCCTGTATTATAGTGAGGCTTCTGATAGTGACCCTTACATCAGCCTTCCAGACAAGTGTCATGACCCATTAGTCAGGGGTGTGATGTTTGTTCCAAATTCTTGTCAATCTGAATAAACATACCAGATCATGTGTCATGGAGTTTTGTGCTTTATTGTACAGTTGCCTTAATTCTGGAAATGAGCCTGCTGTTTGGTCTCAAAAAGTGCTGGTTAACAAGCCCTTACACTTTACAATATACTTCTCAAAATAAGACCTTAATTTTTACAGTACCCTTTAATAAGCTCTCAACTCCCACAACAAGCTTCTCAAATGTTCTGGCTCACAAGCCACAACACACTTCCACAAGCTCCCATTCCGACAGAACACCTCAGACTGGAGCACATGGTGAATATGACAGACACGTTTTGCCCAGACAAAGCAAGGGAGGAGGGGGGAAAAAAGGTGGAAAAGATAGAAAGAGAACAAAGAGTATCTCCAGTCCTTAGATCCCAGATTGTTCCTTCTGCATGGATGGTCCAGATCATTTTTCTCTTACCGAGCCAATAGTTCAGCATCTAGGCATCCAAATCCCACTGGCTTTCAGTGGCATTGGGTCACCTAGCTGCCCTTTCTCCTCAGCAAACCCCAGCCAGCCCAGAGATTACATTAAACCTCTGGTCATATTTGATTGCATTGCCATCCCTTGAGCACATGACACTGGCAGGGTGGAGTATACAGAGGGAGCCTTATAGTAATAACCACACAAGCATGCAAATTCTGACTGCTCCCTGTGGACAACAGAGCTTTCACTGAATCTCTCTAGAGTGCTATTTTCCGTGGTGATGGCTGAAGCAACAACTTCCAGCCTCTCACCATGTGGAAGGCATTGAACCCTCCATGCCTGTCCCTAGCCTGATTTCCTTCTTCTTTTGTCATACACTGTGCAGCTTGAGAGGGCCTTTGAAGTCCTTTCAGTGAAGGTGTGCTCTTGCATGCATATTTGCAGGCACAAAGGCATTAGTATGAAACAGTATTAAAAATGGTATTTTTCATATGCAAAGGCTGTCCCTTAAAGTTGGTGATATATGGAGCCTGAGCCAAATACATTCCTTCTGGAAGCTGCCAGCAGAGCTTATTGACTCTGCGAAGGAGCAGGCAGACACGAGAGGAATGTACTGAACTCTGATTTTCAAACCACCAAATGATCTGTGTCCAGCAGTGCACCATGTGGTATCCCCTCATTCCAGCCTCCATTTTGCTGGAGCTCATCTCCAATGTGGACCTGCTTCTGTTCATACTGTAAGTAGCATCCCTGTCCCATTCTCACACCCCAGTGTCAGGGTGCACATACGTGACACACATGAGGAGAGGCTGACTGCATAACAGTCATGATCAACTTTGCATTGTGGTTTTGTGGTTTTAATTTTCTCTTCAGCATGAATGAAAGCATCCTGAACAGCCTAGGAAAGGAGGGAGGCCAGTGTAAAGTCACATTTTCTTAATTTACCTCATTCCCTCTACTTCATCACTCGCCATTAGATGAAAGAGTAACTTCACAGAAACAGAGCTGCGTGGAACAGGTCCAGCTAAGCTGCTATGTGAAGTTATGAATTACTTGTCTTTTTTTACCATGTCGTATTTTCAATGGCTCCAGGCCAGACACAGAGCAGTGATCAGAGGGAGGCCATTTGTATGTTTGCTGTTATGTGACCACAACAGCATTGGTCACAACTGACCACAATGCCATTGCAGAATAGCCTACCAGGGTTGGTGGCTCAGCCTGGACAACAACATTTAGATCTACTTATGTGAAAGAAAAGAAGAAAGGATGAACAATAAAGGAAAAAGAGGAAAAATTAAAAGAAGAATAGAAAGATAAAAATTAAAATAATCAGAAAAAAGGACAAAAGAAGAGATGAAAGAAAGGAGGAAGGGGATGAAAAGAAAGAGAAAGAAAAGAGGAACTGAGCCAGTGCTGAGCTTCCAGCTGGCACTAATTTAACTCAAACATGCCACACTGGAACTTATTTTTCAGCATGCTGAAAATGCAAGTGCTGCATTTGTTTCTGCTTGTACAAAGTGCGGTACAGAACCAAACACCCTTTTCTATGATACACAAGAAAAACAGCCAAAATTTCAGTATAAAGTAGAAATAGCTCTTTTTAATTCCCTTCCAAAGTGCAAAGGCATGGCAGCGTTTTGTGGGACTGACTGTAGACCTGTCCTGGAAGCTGGACATAGGGAACAGCACGCCACTGTAGCCTGACCCCGTCCTTTGCCGCCTCTGGCAGAGTTGAAGGTTTGTGGTGAGCTGGGAGCATTACTTACCCCTCATCAGCGGGTTTGACAGAGATGTTGCAGACGCCTGGCCTCCACCTCCTTGCAATTTGATGGCATTTTGATTTGTTCTCTCATCATCCATCTCAGTCCTGTCTGTCCAGTTTCTGCTTTTTCACTTTGTGGTTGGTCTGCAGAGTTCAAATTCCATCGTCCCCAGTGAGCCCCCAGCGGTCAGAGTGATCTATGGAGCAGAGTTTGCATGCATGAGTCAAACAGACCTTGCAGCAGCCCTGACATGGTGCCTGCAGCACTCTGTGCAGAAACTCGAGTACCTGGGCTGGGATTTAATGAAGCAGCCAGCGATCCAGCGAAGCGAGAGATGTGCCTGATGTCACATCCTCTCCAACACGACACCCAATCGGGGCGCCCGCAGTCGGTTTTTATCAGGAAGGAAATTCTTAGTTTGCCAAAAATACAAGACAGAAAGAGCCAGTTCAACTAGTTGAGCAAACTCTGCCTGCAGGGGATTCGCAAAGAAAACCCACGGAGACACGAGCGCGCACAGATCTGCACCGCTCCCCGGAAAGCTGTTTGCAGGCAAACTTTGCCGCACACCTCCCTGGACACAGCACTCTGTGTAAAACCACCCCTCTTATCTGCCAGGCCCTGCTGACAGGATGAAAGAAGGGGAGACTGATCGCCTGCTGCACGGCGGTGATCGCTGCGTGTTCTGCACATATTGAAACCACATGTCTGGGGAGCTGCGCGCCCCACTGGAGGCCTCTGTGCGCCCTGCGTGGATTGGAAATCGCAGCCCTCTGTGGGCTAATGTCTCTTCCCCCTGTTCAATTGATTTCAATGAGTTACAGTCACACCAGGAGTTTTGTATCTAAGCAGGGCCCTTTTATTTGTAAGCAATTTCTCAGTCTAAATAAACCATCACAAGTCTACCAGCAAAAAAAAAAAGGCAATGTTTTTTCAGGAGGACCTTTGCCTCACTTCTCTGGGTCTGTTTGCAAAAGTTCTGTTCTTGCAGATCACCTGTATTTGCACTTCTTTCTCTCCCAAATTAGCACAATTTACAAGCACAAAATCCTTTTTCTAACACTGAATATTTGCCCTGTTGTATACAAGTGCAAGTAGGCAGAACTTCCATGCAAAAGTCTAAACCATGTAAATATTTCCTTTGTGTTTGTGTATTTGGGGATTCAAAGCTGCTAATGCTCATCTGATTCTGCTCCTAAGCTACTTGGTTTCATTTTTATTCCTATCTGTAACACATGCAAGAGATCTGGATTCATATTGAGGATTTCTTTGTCCATGTCTTTAAAAATAATCAGTTTTGTTAAAAGGCACAAACAGCAGCTGAACATCACCCCCAAACCCTGCCAGCAGGAAATCTGTGAAAGCAACCTGGGCACAGGCTGGTGCAAAACTGCGGATGAGATGAAGGTGAGGACAGGGCCAGCCCTTTCCATGGCTCTCCCTGCGGAATACCTGTTGGCTCCTGGGTTTGGCCCCTCATTCTAGATGCAAGCTAACACTTTAATCTGACTGGAAATTACATTTGTGTCCTAGCCATTGAAGTTTCCGCATTAAAGCTGTCGTGGGAAATATGTGTAAATGGACAAAGTGGGGTTTGATGATGAACACGTAAAAGAAATGGGAAAACTATTTCTCCCCTCTGGAGTTGCACAAATTTAGTGTTTAGTTTGCCACATGTTATATATAATCATATCTTTATTAACAATCATGTCAGCAATTCCACCACTAAAAGGAATCAGCATATGCATCCAAATGTGCAATGATAGAGGTTATAAGTGAAGATGCATTAGCTAAGGGCTTTCAATTCAACCATAGTAAGGAGGATTCTGCAAGACAGAAATCCCTTAGTTCCTAGTCACCCATGGACAGGGAGACTTCGGCCATTTCATACTTTGACCAAGACACCTGCTGACTTTTAGGGTAATCACTTTTGTAGTCTGTTATTGGTTTCATATATTTTGGTCACGCTGTGTTACATAAACCTCTGCTTTTCCAGATGAGCTGTAACCCGGTTGGTTAAGCTGGTAAGGTTGCATAGAGCACCTAAAAGGGCCAGTGGGCCTGAATCCCTCTTCATGGGAGCAGACATCCCTACACTTTATCACCCTCTCTGCACGGGGGGCCTCTGAGATCCCTACAGCAGGATGGTAGCCCACAGGCATGCTTCATCCTGAGCTGTTCATGTCCTGGTCCACATGTATTTGCATTTCAAGGAGTAAATAGACACAGGGTTCACAAAAGGAATTTATGATTTGATCACACTTGTCCTCTGCCAGCGCTAGAGAGCAAGAGACAGTGACAAAGCCATAAGCACAAGATCCAGTTGCCACATCCATTCCCTCAGTACTGCGTCTCCTCTCAGGGGTACAGGACCACACTCTGTAATTTCATTTTTTGGGCACGACTCCTCCTTTGGATTATGGTATGTTCGCAAATAAATGGACACCTCTCCCCTGGGCTGGTCCTGAAGCCTTTGCTTAGTCAGAGCATCTTCAGTTTCTGCGATGATTCCCCCATCTTTGCCCAATCTGAAAGTGTCTTACATTACAAAACCCTACCTGTCTACTAAATGGAGAAAAGTGACTCTTATCTGGGATGATTTCTTCAGCTGTTAATAGTCTTAGCAACAGTTCTATCCAAAATTAGCACTTGGCTGTCTCTGGCTCTTTCTTGTAAGAGTATGAGGTAAGAAGACTGCACAGGTAATTACTTCACCTCTATGAAAGGTTCATAAGATTAAACAAATTTTCCCATAAAGTCTTCATACAAGTATACTGCTTTTATTTCAAAATACACATTATCCTATCTTAAAGGCCCTCCAGGCATAGACTATGTTGAGCCATTAGATGGGACATTCAGGAAATTGCTAAGTGATCAGATTATTACCTCTATGCACATAGTGGAGGAGAGCCTATTTTGAAAGAAAACTGGCAGTCCTTGGAACAGCATGGTTCAACTTCCCCCATGCCCCCCCTGACCATTTACATTGCTACTCTTGCACAGATATCTTTGCAGCGTTAGCAGAGTGCAGGGGGATGCCAACACAGGTCCCTTTGACCATTAGGATTTAGGTGAGGAAGGGAACTCTGCCCATATCAGGGATTCATTTGATACTATATGTATAATATGTATAGGGATGTGTATGTGTATATACATATATACAGATAGATATGTATATATATTTCCATCTCTGTGTGTGTAGGCTTCTATGTGTGTGTGTATATATATATATATATGTATAAACCAAATTACATCTTCTACCCATTTCATTTAAAATCAAGTTTCTCATATCACATGGTTGAAGAGCAGGAAAAGTACCTGCTAAGGGACCTATCACAAGTGCACACCTTAGCAAACACCCAGAACAATGCAGTTTCATCTGCACTTATTAAGGGACTAGATGGTCCACTTAGTTTACAAGCTGACTCCAGAGAACTGAAGGAAATAATGGCTCATGCTCTCTCTTTACAACTGGTACTGCAAACTCAGTTCCCAGGTTTTGCCACCTCTGCAAATGTTTTTGTGGTGCCCACCCATGATGGGTAAGACCTTATTTTCAAATCATAGCTCCATAATTTTTTTTTCTCACAATTTGTGAAAATGCAGGTCCCTGTGTTTCCCCAGCCTTTGCATTTGCCCTGTGTGGGCACCATAGCCTCTATCTAGCACATGCACACCTTTTCCTTGAAGAATTATTTTCTGTTTGACCACATCTCACCTTTCAGCAATTTTCTGTGTCACATACATTAATAAGGTTGGTACTTTTTACAGATATAAGGAGTCCAGTTTTCTAGACTACTGCTAGAGTTTCTACTAACTGAGTAGTACTTCTAGTAACTGAGTTTGTAGTGGAGGCACAAGAGGCAATGAGTAACACAGAGAAAAGAACAAAAAAGGAAGGAAAAATCTAATTTCTTACAAACTTCACCATTGCATTCCTTTCTATTTGTGTTGATTTTTCCTGGAACACTCTGGAGACAGGAAATCAGCATGTGAGGCTCCTAAACCCTCCATTATAACACACATACCATTATTTCCCAGGATTAAAGTGTTATTGGTTACACTTACATTGGCAACAGAGTGTGAGCTCTAGGGAGCTTCAGAGGGAAGGTTCAAGCCCTGAAAGATTGCTTTCATGTGAGACCAGGCTCTTTCTACTCATTTGCAGGCATGGGCCATGCTCAGAGCTGAGACTGTTGTCACCTTCTCTGATGACCAAGAGGATAGTGCAGTGATGACCAGTGAGCTCAAATGTCTCAGCACGTTTGTAGATGACATGAAGCTGAGCAGTGCACTTGACACATCTAAAGGAAGGAACATCATCCAGGGGAACCTGGACAATCTTGAGAATGGGCCCACAAGGACCTCATGAAGTTCAACAGGTCCAAATGCAAGGTGTACTTGGTCTTGTCTTAGTCTTGCTGAGTCAGGGGACTCCCAGACATGAGCACAGACTGCAAGAAGAAGTCATTGAGAGCAGCCTTGCAGAGAAGGACTTGCGGGTTCTTGTGGATGAAAAGCTAAACATGAGCTGGCAATGTGTGCTCGCAGCCCAGAAAGCCAATTGTATCCTGGGCAGTAGGTCGAGGGAGGGGATTCTGCCCTTCTATTCTGCTTTTTGACGCCCCACCTGGACTGCTGCATCCAGCCCTGGGGTCCTCAGCACAAGAAAGATGTGCACCTGTTGGAGTGAGTCCAGAGGAGGCTACAGAGATGATCAGTGGGCTGGAGTGTGAAGAACAGGTTGAGAGAGCTGGGGTTATTCTGCATGAAGAGAAGTCTCTGGGAAGATTTTATAGCAGCCTTCCAGTACCCAAAGGGGGCTTATAAAAAAGAGGGAGAGGGATGTTTTCTATGGGCAGATAGTGACAGGAAAAGGAGGAATGGTTTTAAAATGAAAGAGTGCATGTTCAGATTGGATGGTAGGAAGAAGTCCTTTACTCAGTGTGGTGAAGCACTGGAACAGGTTGCCCAGGGAGGTTGTGGATGCCCCATCCCTGGAAGTGTTCAAGGCCAGTCTGGAGAAATCACTCCACCATTATTCAAATGCAAACATCCTCAGTGGATAAAAGGCACAGTAGAGTGGAACCTTTGACACTTGATATTACTTTTTCTGTTTACATCATATCTTATAAAAGGAATCGCCTTTTTTTTCTCCATTCTTCTTCAAAAAAGTAGGTTTTGTAACTAATTCAATTAAATACTCTAGTATCTTGATTTTTTCTTCCATTTGCTAATCAGTTTTTTAATTGTTCACATCAATTGTATAACAAGTTTTATTATTACCATAAGTACAGAAGTGAAAAAATCTGTCTTGGAAAGCAAACTCAGCATTGATTTCTGAGGATGAAAACCACAGAGTTACAGAAAATGTTCAGAAAATTAGACAGAAAACATAGGATTTGTTCAATTTAACTTCAGAACTGGAGCCAGAAATCCTAGCTGTTCTTTAGCTAATGAAGAAATATAGGCATTTTCAGACCATGATTCATCTTACTTGTTTTAAATGTCTGCGCTAAGAGAACACGAATTGGACCTTTAGAATCAGCCTTCACTGACTCTAAGAGGGAGCCTAAATGATGGCCAGATATGTAGGTGTGTACATGTTATCAGCTGAAACCCAACTAAAAATCATGACTAAATTTGCAGCCAAGTGTCCCAGCTCTGATCACCCCTCAGTGCTGTCACACACTTTGTATGACACAGCCTCTGGGTTCCTTAGAGTCAAATGTCTTCAGCCCAAGGAAGTCCAGCCCGATGCCTGAACCACAAAAGCTTGATTTTGGAGTACCTACACCTCACAGAGGAGGGTTTTGACAGACAGTTCAAACAGATTTAGCTGCATTGACCTAAATTGTCACTCCCTGCCTAGGTTCTCACTTTCAGCAGAGATTACCTTAGTAATATATGTATAGTATATGTAATATGTCTTAGTACATAGTCCCTTGTGTCAGCTCAAAACCCTGTAAATGCAGTTCTCTTAGTCCCTTGTGTCAGCTCAAAACCCTGTAAATGCAGTTCTCTTAGCCAGCCTGCAAACTTGAGCCCTGAGACATGCCACATAGCACATGCCACATTCACCTCTAAGGCAGTAATTTCCAGCCAACGAGCAAGGCAAACATCTGGGACAGCCATGTTTTAAATCACCGCAGTTAAGTCTGCCAGAGTTTGCCCACAGGAGCACTAAATCACTGGCGTCATTTCCGGAGGTACCTGGGTTTTCTTTGGAAAACTGCTCTGAAACCTTTGAGCTGACACAGAGTGAAAAAGTTATCCCTTGGAGAAATTAATAATGTGGTCCAGTTCTCATATCCTCATTTCCTTGCTTCAAATCAAGTCTTTCCTCCAGAGGCTTTCCTTCTCTTACAGTTTTTTCTGACATGAAATGTTTTCATTTTCCCTTCCTCTCACACTCACAGAAACTTCTCTTTGCAAACATCCCATCTGCCTGGCAGGGGACCAGCCAGACTTCTGCGCATAATTGTTCCCTTCTGCAGGGTCGCCATTTTATTAAATAAGAGAGACTCTAAATTGAACCAAAAAACCCTGAAGAAAGTAGCAAACAGATCTTGGTGTCAGTGGCACCTGGACCTGTGCTTTAACTCATTGCAGATGTGCAGAAGTACCAAGATTTCCCGGGGAGCAGGACAAACTTTGCATGAGAGCTTGCATACATGTTTATTTTTTCTTTGTGGCAAAGGGGATTAGGGGCATTCTCCTCACAGAAAGGAAAGCAGCAACACTTAATTTTTGACCATCTGCTGCCAATTGTTTATCAGTGAACATCTGCACAAGCATCTTCATATGCTACAAAATATATCTAGACATTGCTTTCTGAACTAGATTTAAAACTAGTACACTACAGTTCATTCAAAAAGAATCCAAACTCTGAACATTGGTGGTTTGTTTGTTTGTTGGTTGGTTTTGGTTTTGGTGGGGGGGGTCTTGTTGTGGGGTTTGTTGTGTGGGGTTTTTGTGATTTCAAGTCTTTATTTGGATTATTTTTGGTCCTGCTTCATGTGCTGCAATCATGGTTTGTCCTCACTGACAGGTGAAGAGTGTGGTGAAATATCTCATGTGACAGGTAAACTACCGCAAGCAGTCAGTAGGTGTAACCACAGCAAAAGTCTCAACCTAGTACTTGAGAGCTGTGGTGGTTTTTACCACAGTCTGCTAGCATTTGGCAAACTGTAAGGTAGTCTCATCCAATACTAAATTTAAGTGAAACCCAAATCCAGGCATAGAGCAGATTTCAATTTCTCTTTCTTCCTCTTTTCTAACTTCTCATTATTAGTTTTGAAAAAGAGTGGGAATGCTTTGGTTTGCTGGCAAATCTTTCTGGCTCCCAAACTTTCCACTGTAAAATAGCCATTTCTGAAGAAAGCAAAATTATTTCCACAAAGATATTAATTTGGTCAGAAAAACAATTTGCATTTAAAAAATAAAAAAGGTTATTACAGTTTTCCACTAACCCCAGTGGTTAGACCAGTGTAGAGAAAATCCAAATGTACCACAAGCAAGCTCAGAGCCACAGAGGTCAGCTGAGCTGGCGCTGCTAAGCATGACATGCTCATGGTGGCAGGTCCCATTCAGAGCATATTCCCTGTATGCAGACTGCCAGCAAATGAGTCATGTTCCCAAGCCCAAAGGCCCATGGTGGGTCTTGCCAAAAAAAGCAACTTTCCATGCCTTCCCCTAGTTACTCTCTCTTCCTACTGCCTGTCAGTATCAGGAGGCAACAGCAGTAACAGCAGAGGAGTGTTGGAAAGGCAGATGGAAGAGTGAAAAAAGGCTCATGGGATAGAAGTATCTAGATAAGGGTCTCCTCTGCTCTGGTGCTTCTCTTTCCCAGTTTCCCTGGGGTTAGATGTTCGCTGTTTATCAAGCACAATCCATTGCAATAAGCTTTTCCACCCACACTCATAGGCTGCTTTCCAGACCTTGGTGGAGCTTACCTCTAGAAATTTCCCTCATGTGACACATCTTTTCACACTTCTGATGGGAACAGCCAGCACATTCCAGCTGTTCTCACAAACATGAATTCCCAGGATTTCCGCATAGGGAAAGTTACCAAAACCTTTCCACTACTACAAACTGCAGTTTGTGGGTCTACACAAAAGTTAGCCCATGATCTCTTAAACTCTTGTCTAGAACTGGAGCCTCTGCTGACTTCCAAAAATGTGCTGCAGAAAGTGACACTGCTTGGGCAATAATGGCAGACAAAGAAAATGTCCCCAAACCTGGTATCTGGTTTTGTTCCCTACAGCATCCCACAGGCATAGCAGGTGCTCTCATTTTCTTTAAGATTGTTACCATATTACCAAGGTGGGTGAAATCACTAGGCTCCCCTGAACAACGTACTTGTCTCCCTGCTCTGCTCCTGGAAAATGGTATGTGGTGCAGTGGAGAAGAGGGTGTATGGAATAATCAAGCCCATAGGATCTGAATTATTCCCAACATTTTCTTCAGTTCTAAGAAAGCCACTCACCGGATGATAGACAGATGAGCTGCTCAGAGCAGAAGCTAAACATATTTTCTGTGTTGAAAATGCAAAGCTGGGACTGCAATAAGCAGCCATCTACAGCAGCAGTGTGCCTTGGTAAAAGTTTCCTTTGCTGTCCCCAAGCACAGCTTGGCTTTTGTTTTGCATGAGGCTGGAAATCCTCTGAAACAGCTAACGGATGCTGATTCACAATGCTAATACTCTAAAAACAAGTGTTTCCTTTCCTAAAGGATTATGAGCTGAGCACAGTGACAAGTATACAAGTTTTGTCTTAATACCACCCATCCAGCTTGGCTATTTATCTGAATATCTGATTTTGTTACAGAAGGGAAACCACCAGTGGAAACTGATGTAGACTGCAGGGCTTATGTGAGGCATAAAGATCAAAATGTATGGCAGGGCTGCCTGACCCTCCCCTTCCCCCAGGTGTGGGGACATCCCTGGTGCATGGCAGGCTCCAGCCAACCTCTCCCAAGGCTGCACCTAACCCAGTGTGTGGGCCAGTCCACATCAGCTCCCAGGATCATATTCCATGTCCCAAACCAGGAATGACAGAGCCTCCCTAGGACCAGAGGAGCCCTTTGGCTGGTGGTGGAGAGGGAAAGGTCTGCATCCAGCTCTTGCCCTGGCAGGGCTGCAGGGAGGCAGTGAAGGCCGGACCCATATGTTCCTACATCCTCACAGCCCACACATCCCCTCAGACTCCTTGCAGGGCCAATTCTCCACATGCCTGCCCTCTTCAGAGCAGATCTGGAAGTTACCTGTACCTGCAGACAACAAAACAAGAATTGTCTAATTCAGTCTCTGTCTTGAAAAGGTGGATATTATTTTCTCATCACCTCTTCTTATTGGGGCAGGCATCTGAAGATCTGGAGCAAGCCCCTCACTCAGCTTAACGTTTCTTCTGATGACAAAGGTTTCTAGAGAGTTATACCAGCAAAGAGAATTATCTATTAAAATGCACCAAGGAGGGGCCTTTTTAGTCATATGTTTGAGACACATAAAGAAAAAAAACTTTTAAAAAATTACAAAAAAAAGATCCCTAACAAGTGATTTAATGGTCAATGGCAAAGCCATATTTCTTCCCATGCTGCTGTGAGCATGAAAAGCCCAGGTATTTCTCATCTATTTACAATGGGCGAGTATCACACAGGGAAATTTTCTGCACAGCATAAGTCATTTGAGACCAAAGACTTTAATAAATATCAAATGAGGTGCCATCCTGCTCGACACCCTGCAGAGCAGCTGTGGTGCCCACAGTGGGTGGGAGGAAGGAGAGCCCTTTGGGGGCAGAATTGGGAAGAATTTGAAGAAAAAAAGCAGTGTCAGCTTAAAGGGAATTTTCTTGCCCTCTCTACACCAACAGCCTATGGGAATCTGCTTGTGGAAACAAGCTGGCGTTACTTTTTCTTGTTGGCATTGTTTTAAAAGAATGTTTTCATTGAAGTCTTGGAAATTCCCAACCCCAAAAAATCTGTTCCTTAGTCACTGTAATTATTCAGGATGTTTCATATATATATATGCTGTAAATCTGTAGTGACCCTGGAAGTACAAATAGTAAAGGAAAATTATCACATTTCTTAACTAGGAGCCATTCCAAGGTATTTGGGGATGAATGGTCTTTGAGAGGTACTCGGTAATGAAAAGCACAAGGGTCTTGGGACAAAGTCAAAGTATTTTTATAGATGTCAGATACAGGCAGCAGGAACTCCCCTTCTGAAATGGTTAAGAGCAAGCAGCTCTCTCCAGGATAATGGGATACAAATAGCATGCAAAGGATGAGCCTCTGGGCCAATGTCCTTAAAAATATTTCAGCTTACATTGTGATGAAGACAGAATGAAAAGGGAACACTAGTGTTAACACAGAGTTTGAGGAGTGTACTTTTTCCTGTTGTTAATGCATAAATTGTGAAAAATATACCTTGTTTCCACTGTTAGTAAACCCTACCACTTTCATGGGGATCAGTACACCAGCCTTCAAAGAAATACAGGGTTATTGTCACTGTCTAGAATCATTTGTTCATTTTGACTGGAGTAAAATAGGTATTTAGTCAGCACCTAGTGCAAGAAAAGTGCACAGAACAATAATTGTTAATATCCTACCTCTAAACTAACTTTCTTCAGGATTCAGTAAGTGCATACATCTTCCCTCTCTAAATACAAACCATAAAGCATGTTCCTCACCACCCTAGAAAACCCCAAACCAAATCAAACCAAAATAAAAACAAACAAAAAACCCCAAACCCAAAACAAAACACCATTATCACCAACCAACAACAACAAAAAAAGTTGGAATCATGTTTGTGAAGCTGGTGCAGAATGACACGGGCAGCATAAAACAAGACATGAGGCTTGTGGAGTCTTTAAGTCTTCCTAAGAGAAAAAGACACATTTCACTCACAAACATTTCTAGGAGAAAAAACAAATGTTAGAAAAAGTTTTCTCTAAAAATCTCTATATCTCCCTTCCTTTCCATCCTGTCTAATTTCTACACTGTTAGGGCATGTTAACCTCTGTAGTCAGCAGTTAGACCTGGCAGAAAAGGAACCATTCACCACAAAAATAAACTGCTAGCAAGTCCCTGGTAACATACAGCTGAAAATATGGCAATAAGCTGCAAAATTCCTAGAATTGTAGAATGGTTTGGGTTGCAAGAAACCTTAAAGATCATTTAGTTCCAAACTCCCCACCATAGGCAGGGACACCTTCCACAAGATCGTGTTGCTCAACGCTCCATCCAGCCTGGCCTTGAACATTTCCACCTGCTCCAAGGAACTCCACCATTCCATGGTCACTGCAGCCAGAGCTTCCATTGAGCTTCACATTCCCCACCAGCCCCTCTTTGTTGGTGAGAACACAGCACCTCTCCTCATCACTTGTAGGAGGATTTTATCTTCAACATATTCCAGGAACTTCCTGGATCACCTAAGCCCTGCTGTCATCCCCACTCAACAGATATTGGGTTGGTTGAAGTCTCCCAAGGGGACCAGGATTTGAGAATGAGAGGGTGCCCCTGTCTCTCTATGAGGGCCTCATCCATTCAGTCTTCCTGGTCAGGTGGCCTGTAGCAGACCTTCACTATAATTGGCCTGCTCTCCCTTTATTCCTGACCCATGACAGCTCCTCATCCATACCCTGGCAGAGCTCCACGCACTCCAGCTGGTCACCAACACAGAGGAGACACACCCTCCACGTCTCCCCTCCCTGCTCTTCCAAAAGAGCCTGTAGTCTTCCATTCCAACATTCCAGTCACAGGACCCATCCCACCACATTTCCATGATGCCAGTGAGATCATAGCCATGCAGGTGTGTGCACATCTTGTTTATTGCCCACCTTAGGTGCGTTTGCATAGAGGAATTTAAGCTGGGCCCTGGATAAAGTGGACTGACTGGATGGAGAGAGAGAAATTCCTTTGGACTGCTTTTCAAGGACTCTCCTGCTGACCTTTGATTCCTCTCTAGTCTCTGGGCATCTCTTACTGGCCCTGACTGCTAGAAGTGGGATAGATAGAGGTTCCTCTTCTCCTGCAAGTGTAGTTCAAACCCTCTTCCCCAGCATGGCAAGTCCGTGACTGAAGATGCTCCTCCCCTTCCCTGGCAGAGTCCCCTCCAGTAGATCAGGTTTCTTAAAGCAAGTCCCATGTCCTAAGGAGCCGAACCCCTGGCTGTGGTACCAGTCCCATAACCATTTGTTCATTCACCAGACTGGACTATCCCTTTCAAACCTCTTCCCTTTGATCAGGAAAGCTGGTGAAAAAGATTGCTATGCTCCAGAGTTCCTTAAGTCCCTCATCACCTCTCCAAGGGCTCTGTAGTCCTTCCAGATACTTTTCAGGCTGCTCCTGGCTTTATCACCAGTGCCTAGTAATTCACCAGCCAGAAATTTCAAAAGCTAGAAAATCAGCACATAATCAATATATCAATTTTTTTCCTTAATGACCTTAACTTTTATCTTATTTTCTACAAGACTTACTGGAATCCCAGGCACTAACTCAACAGGCTTTTGCCAGGCACCACCCACTGGCACAGTGTACCATGTCGCTGGCAGTGACAGAAAGTCCTGGCTCTGGCCAAAAGCAGATGTATGTGAAGGAGAAAAAGCCTCATGCCACCACTTCCCAGTGACTGGGGTGCCAACAGAGGCAGAGCAGCTCCCGGGGAGGCCATCTGGGCAGGGAAGCCTGTATGATTTCCACATTTTGTAAAAAGTGCTGTAGTCCAATGCCCCGTCCTGGTTGGTGCCAATACTGGCTGAGGTCCTGTGGCTTGTGTTATGGAGGAGATCAGATGAAACAGCCATACCCTCCAGCCCTGGAAAGCTGTTGAAGGACAGGTTATTTCTTCTCTCACCATCTCCAGAACTTTTACACTGAATCTCTACGTCTGGTAGCAAGGTCAAAACTAGAAAGCCCTGTGTATTATTTCATTAGGGTTTTTCAAGAAAACACAGATTTAAACACATTTCCCTTCCCTGCAAAGACTGATTTGGGAGTCTTTATTTTTTCAACTCTTCCTAGTCAACACAGAGTTTTGTAAGTCTTGTAGCTAAAAGCATTAAATATGTCATTACCATAAATACCAAAATCACTTTATTTTTTCACATAGCTGGAACCTAATTGTATTTATCAGACCTCAGTTTTGCACTTAATTGAAAGTAAGACAAGTTAGTGACTGTGATTCTAGTAACCCAGACTTGTAGAAGATAATACCACAGAGTAAGTACAACAACAACAAAAACTGTTACATTGACTATGTGCTGGGTTTTGGCATCTACAATAGTTTTGTTCTATTTAATCTCTTCTATGATTATTCTGAATAAAAGTTCTGGATATGTAAGTTTAATTCAGTGAAAAGTAAGTTCAAAATCACATGTGAAACTTTGTCCATTGCTAATAAGTATATATATTAGTTGCATTGGTTTGCTGATTAATATGTTGCTTTGGCTGCCTTGTAAAACAAAATGCTGAATGACATGCTCTGCTGATTCATCTCTTTTCCCCCTTCCAGATGCTATTTTCAACTGAGTATGCAAATTATGCTTCCTCTGCCATTCCTGGTACCCTTTGTTGAAGATCTTTTAATTCCAAATCTGACATATTTTTCCATTTACATGCAATGTGCACCCTGAGTTTCTTAGAATGGTATAAAATGTAAGGATAAAGGAATTTTCAAGAAATAAAAATCAAATTACATAGAAGGTCTGTGTAGTATAATCTGTATTTGTCAATAATATACATCTCATGCTGAACGTTAAAAAAATCACAGTGAGAAGCAATTGGCATGTGGAAAAGGTTAATTTCTGAAAAAAAACCCAATACACAAAGGCATAATGGACTGTTACCCCAGAACATAGGTTGGCCAGATTTTTCATGTAAGAGTCAGTGAATATGTTTCATTTTCATTATTATCAGACTTGCCCTAACACTCTGCTGGGACATACCACCTGTATTTTTAATCCAGTAAGGACTGGAGGGTGGTTAAATGCTAATAGCAGGGTTGTGCTGCAGAAGAGAGGTCAGGTTTGGGACAGAAAGGTGTCATACAGTCCCTACACCTCCTGTCCTGCACAGTAGACAGCAAGTGGAGGGAAGAGAGTGGCACAGAGGGGACACTAACCCCTTTCACAAAGGTTTTCCCAGGGGCATTTATTTCTACCATGTGTGGCAAGAAGAAATCTAAATGCCATAAGGTGGATGTTGATCAGGCTCAAGCTCTCTGGGGAAATACAGAGTTGGGAGGAGATGAACCTCCCATCTGACTGTCTGTAGTGGCACAGGCACATACCAACACAAGAAGAGCACCCAGATGGATGGACAGACAGTATCCATCAGAGCCTGTATCTGCCTGGGAGTGTGGGATGTTGGCACCTCAAGGCAAGTGGGTAATGTCAGGTCTTACAGTATGACAGCAAGTTTCACCAGCCTAGCATTTTCTCTCCTTTTTAATTTTATCTGTGAATGGCAGATTCAGCTGAACAGGAAGAAATTCAGGAACTGATGAAAAATTGAGTCGTAGAGGAGATGGAGCATTTTAAAATGCAAATAGCAGAGTTGCACTGTAGGAGACAGAGGTCACTTTTAACCCAAGAAGTTGGTCAGGACAAAAAAACAGAGAATCTTTAGGGGCCAAATTAGAATGTAACTTTTCCTAGTTACCCTAAGAAAAATTGTTCATTAAACCCTTCCAAAATATGTCGGTCTATTTATTTTCATTGTTGCATGCCCCAAAGAAGGTGGCCCAATAGTCAGAATGCTCACAGAGAAGGCTTTGGGAAAAATTGCTCTCAACTACAGGGAAACCCGAGGAGCCAAATTTTGGGGCAGAGGCTGAGATAACAATAATGGGAGAGCAAGAAGAGCATTGCGACAACTATCTATACAAATTACTGCAAACCATGAACAACAGCAGTGTGTCTGTTTCTGTGATCAGGCATAAAAGCAAACTTATGTGCAGCCAGCCAGCAAGAAGAAGTGCCATGCCTTGAGATGGCACAGACACCACCCAGCATGGCAAAATTACTTACCCCAGCACTACACGAACACAGTGGCAAGTACAGTCCTGTTCCCACAAGGATGGACCAGCTGAGAAGTCTCTGAGCCGTACACGTGCCAGAGGAGCACACCCTTCTCCAAAGCTAGGTTTTGAGGTGGGGGACCCCAACACAACAACCTGGTGAGCCAGGGACGTAACACATCCAACAAGCAGACAGGCTAGTCCTCACTAAGATGCCTGTGTTGAGGACTGAGATTTATCAGTGAGGAAACTAAAAAAAGTTTTCTCAGTGGCAGAAGAAATACGTGAATCCAGGAGAAAGTTCGTCAGGAGAGACATGCTTATGAACAAGACCTAAGTAATGTGAGAAAAAATGAAGTGGGAATTAAGAGAAAAGGATTGCAAAGAACTTTGGAGACATGGGAATATGTCTAATGGTAGAAAGAATGCTGATATGAAGACTGCTTATTTTAAGGATATAGACAGGGCTGATAAAAAGCCCATATAATTTTGGTTTGATCTGGATTTTGAGCACTGATAGACATACAGTGAGTAATGGAGGACAGCTTGAAGTCAAAGTGTGGTTGAGACCTGTGGGGTCCTCATCACTAGCATTTCTGAGGCCACACTGGATCTCTCATAATAGATGATTAAGAAAACTGAAAAGTGGGCCCACAGATTGAGGACAATAAAGGAAGTATTTTGGGTTTTTATTGCACATCAGTAACCTATTTAAACCACTCCTATAAAATACACTCAGGAGCAGAGACTTTACAGCTAGGGAGCATCCGTAGCCCAGGCTTGTACTTTACACTGCACGTCAGTGTCTGTACTCAGAATAGTGAGCGTTTGTATAAAAAAACTTTCCCAGTTGTTGAGTGGAAAAACTTTCCCAGTAGCCAGCATATTGTGCAGTCATTCCTGTTGAAATATGCAGCACTTTCCACTGGAGCAGACAGTACTGGCAGTTGTTGGGGTGAAGTCATAGGGATGTCATATAGCAGTGGACACTGCAGCACATAAAAATTGTCTGTGTTCTCATGAAAACCATATTTTACCCAATTAACTGGTCAATAATCAGAGAACGACAGAGAAGACACCACCTGTTTTGAAGGAAAGAGACCTTGGGAGATTAGTTAGCCCTTCACCTGCCTGGGGAAAGGCAGCTGTATCTTCACCTGACGAATGTTTTCCAAACTCCTTCTGAAAAATCACCAGTAAGATTCAATAGGATCATATAAAATTGTCTCAGTCTTTCCTTATCCTCACATAACTCAGCATGTTTGCAAAAATATTAAATACCTCCTCCAGCTATTTCCTTAGTAGTATTTCCATGCATTGTTACAACACAAAGCACAGTCAGTGAGAATTAAATGGGTAACTTAATCTTTTGAGATAAGAACAAGAAGGACTAGGTGAAGTTTCTGAGGAAATTTCTTAATGTCAGGAGTTCTGAGCTTCTCTTCTGATTTATTAAGGCTCTTTTCCTTCCAGACCCTCTGATATATAGAATTTTAAGAAGAATGATGTCTGCTGGAGGAAGAAAAGGTGGGGTGAATTTTTTGATGGGAAGTTAATATCAGAAATATATATAGGACAGCTTATGCTTCTTCTTAGCATAAACCTTTCTGAGAGGCTGAACAGATTTTGCATTTCCTTAATGGAGATACATTTTTTCAATTTAAAATCCTATGCAAGTGAAATACTCCTTTCATTGATGAACACAGCAGGAAATCAATTCAGCATTACCCATGCTGAAATAGATCCCATAAATTGGCTTAGTTCCTTGATTGCAATGCAAGTCTGACAATGCACACAGCTGAGCTCTGTCTCTCTATTTAGACAGCAGATGGTATTCTGACTGCCACCTTATAAACAGAGCAGGTGAGTTGGCAATAAAGATAGAACTGAGAAAGATCTGCTGACATCAGATTAATATAGACATTTCTTTCTTGATAGTATTTGATTTTTCAAAGGCTTTTGAGAATTTAGTGTTCAAATCTCTGAGATTCATGACATTCTGTACTATACAAGGTCATTGATGTCACTGACAACTTCGTGGGCCATAGCTCTTGCCATCAGATAGCATTCAGTATGTGCAAACACAGGCTGAAAACTGCATTAATTTTTTGACTGTAACGTTGAAGGTCCAGTCGCATGAATTGCTGAGAGCTCAGTTTATCTTATTTGTGCTGAATTAATCATAAGAAAGTACAAGAAATGTTAGACCTTTGTCTCAGAGGGAGAGACTGTCATGGTGATATTAAGGAATTAGCATCAAATCAGAGAGACTGCTGCTGCTGGAGCAGGGACAAGAGCTCAAAGGCTGCTGGAAGCCAGTCCTGTATTAAGGGTCCATCAGGCCAATTCCCACTGACTTAAGATGTACGGGCTGTGAAAATTGGTACCAGCATGCCTAACTCATAATGAAACCACTACATCTTACAGCCTGAAAATGTGTCATCAGCCTCTTGAACCTGCAAAGTTGAGCAAAGTGGAGACAGACTCTTCTTTTATTCCATTTTACTGCAATTAACGAAACATCATTGCCTGTCTAATGGCAGAAGTTTACCAAAACTCACCTCTGAAGAAACATTTCTCCCCTCAGAACAACCTCCACAGGAAAAATAAACAAACCTTTACAGAGTCACACAGGCACTGCATCAATCACCGGATCCCACATTTTTCAGCTCAAAGATGTTCATGTTTTCAGCTCTGTTAACCCTGATGTTATTTAAATCAATACCACAATGGACAAAGTTACAACACTCTAAAAATCCTTTCTCCCGGGGAGGCAATGAAAGCATCTGGAATAGAGGATGAGAGAAGAGACAAGACTGCAAACCTGTTCTGTAGAGGAAAATACAAAAAGGAAAACATTTGGGGTGATGCACAATCATCTTTAGTGGCCCCATTTTACTCCTGCTCTACAGTCCAAGGACTTATCTTGAGAAATGTCAAAGCATGCAAAGCCCAAAAAAGCAACACTCTTTCCCTTGCTTTTCTTTAAACCTTGCAAAGGACAGACATTAAAATCTCACGTACTATGCCTATGAAAATATTTGCTGTTCTGCCCTGGAATTAAGCTAAGAAAAATTGTTCATGTAATGAACATAACCAGATCTCAGGTGATAAGAACTTTGGAGGTTCGGTTGTTTGTTTTTTTCAGAAGAGATGAAGGGGATTTTTTTAAGACTTTCACACATTTCTGTGGGTTTATTCCAAACCCCTGCTCCTGCTTTGGTAACATCACTTGCACTTCCAAGGACAGGATGTGTTAGTGTTGGGGGCAGTTAAGCATAGGAATGTACAGTGGATGGACAGCCAGAGCCTGCTGGTATTTGCTAGGACTCCACTACACTATAAAAAAGAGATGAAAGGATGCAAAGTCAAAGCTGACAATAGATGTGCTAGATATTACATACGGCTGAAGTTCAGCAATGAAAGCTTTCATTCTCACACCAGTGGAAGAATAACAGCCACTACCTTGATTTTGACATTGAGATTGGATAGACAAGAGGAAGAAGCTGCACAGATACTACAGAAATAGCCTTAAATGCAGGGAAAATTGGGGAGGTGGGGGGAAAGGGAAAGGTGGTGTGTGCATCTACAAAGACATGTAAAGTGTCAAACACATGTCAAGAGATGTTCATGTACTACAACTTCTCAGGCTGGTGTAAGTGGATGTAGTAATAGACTGTGAGGGAACTGTATCCATAATATCATTCATGTCTGTGAAAAGATGTTTTCAATTTGCACTGTCACATCAGCTAATGTTTGGTGTCCACAGTAGACAGTACATGATGCCTTTGATTTTTTTCTTTGTTATAACAAATTTATAGTAAACAATCATTTGTTCCTCTTCCTTTTCCAGTATAAAGACAGTCACAGACTTATCGATAAAGGAGAAAATTCTCAAGAGGCTCAGGCAGGTGCAATTTGTGGACTGCATACAGGCACGACCGACCTAGATGCTTTCTGATACACAGCCGGCATAGCTGGGCGAGGCTGGCAGGGCCTGGGGGGGGGAAAAACAAAAGGCAAGGATAAGCACACCCAACCCCACCACCAGTGTAAGTCAAAGCAATGAATACCAGTAAGATTTGCAAATCAGATCAAGCACTACACAATGATCTGCTGAAGTCAGGGACAGCTAAATACATTATTGTTCATATTTAATTTACGTTGTCAAAGTTGGTTCAGCAGTTTGAAAACTATGAGCACTAAAGTCCTTTTTCTGTATGCACTGCTAGGTTTTTTTGCATCTTTTCTTGAGCAAACACTTAAAATACCATAAAGTTGTCTGCACTGGAGAGACAGCTCCGGGACACATCACCCTTGCTCAGGTTATTAGACAACTCCCAGCAGTTTTGCAAGGATAAAGACACAGGATAAATACAGTTAGTTGTACATATATACAGAATGTACTTCTTCCACTCGCTGCTGTCTCAGCAGGTACCTGCACAAATAGTAACTGCAACTTAGTCTTTTTGTATGACCACATTGTTTCTGAATATTTATGTATGCCAATCAGTCTATCAGTGCTCCTTGAAATATTTTCTTACTATGTAATCCAATTTTAACTAAGTCTGACTGAAGCAAAAACATGTCAAATATAAGAAGTCTTAAAAAGTTTTATGCAAAAGGACATCGAGGGAAGAAAAAAAAAAAAAGAACACACCTAAAAAACCCTCAAGGTGAGAGGTCTTTCTGTCTTTCCCTAAATGCAGGGAAAAGGCTGCTTCACGTGAAAAACTTGCTAAACATCAGAGAGTCGGCTAGCAGGAAAGCTGTTAGAGAACTCATCGGGACCACAGTAATGCATCTTGGGCAGTGCACAGGACTGTTCACAGCGGTGCTGCCCCCACGGCTTCCCCACAGGGGGACCAGGAGCTGCCCCCACCACACCCCACCACGGGTCAGGTGTGGGGCACGCCAGGTACAAACCCAGGGGATATGAGGCTCCATTGCTTCTGCAACTACATGTTTGTGCATGCAAATGCAGGTTGCTGTGAATGTGTCCCTGCCTCTCATTTGCTTTCCCCTTGCTAGAGCTGCTCCAGGTGCAACCTTCATGCCTGCCCAGAGATGCTCAGTTTCTGATTGCTGTCTTAGCCCTGCTTCTCCAGTTTCTGCCCAAACAGTAGCAATCACATCAGTGTTTGACAGGTAATGGGTAGAGATGCGTTCTTAAAAGCCTGTCCTTATGTCTTATAGATAAGCTTCATAAACTGAGTACTTTTACTACAGGAAAATTTAGAAGCCTAAACATGCCAATAATGTCCCCTCCAAGAAGAAATTAATAGAAACAATATAGGATATATGGAAAAGAGCACATGTATTACTATCACTGAAAGTGGCAAAAGAAGCTACCAGAGCAGTTGGGAAAACAGACACATTTTATATTTCATATAACTTAATAGCTAGTAAAATGAGCAATTAAAGGGGGTCCACCACAGTGGAGATGTTTGGGGTAGAAAAGCTGTCCAACCTAGGGTGCTAATTTCAAATAGAAAAACTTCAGAAAACACAAAAGTAGGGGGAAAGGGTAGTTCCATGTCAGACATAGCAAAGTATCTGATAGTGGGACTGAAGGTGAGGCAACTGAAGAAACTTCACGTCTGAAAAACACAGAGCCAGCAGGAGCTGAAGTGCCCCTCTAGGCCCTCTGACTGTAAGGGAGGAGATGGTCACAAGCTAAGAATGCAAATCAAAAAGAAAGTACAGGAAAAGAAAATTGTTAGTATTGGGATATTTCTTTATCTCCACAATCTCTGATACACACAGGGAACTGGAGCAGGATACCTGCCAGGACTGCTTTGCTAATGCACCCTGCCACTGTTGAGCCTTGAGCACCTCAGATACAGGGACAGCTTTCACAAGAGGTGAGAAGCATTCACGCAAAAGTCCTCCCAGAAGGTCTTAGGCATGGCAAATTAAAGTTCTTCATGAAAAGTCATATATAAAGGGAATAGGACAGAAGAATATTAAGCTGATATTTCATTTACTCCATGAAGCCCTCCAGTGTTTGGAGGGCTGGCACAAAACCTATGTGCGACACTGACAATTATTAATTTACCATCCAAGAGTTATTTGGAAGCGGGCCCTTTGTGCACATCACAGTTTGGTCCTTGTTGGGTTGTGAGCAGGCTTGGGAAGGTGGCAGGCTGCCTACATGGGGGAGCACCGTTTACCCTCCACATGTGCAAAGCCTCCGGGCAGGCACAGACCCACTAACAGGGTACTAGTGAGCTGGAAAACACAGGGGTCAGAGGAGGGTGGGGGGAATTGTTCAGCAAGTCCATCACAGGGACATTGCTATTGGATGCATCATGTTCTGATCAAATGCGGTGCAGGTGAAAACAGGGCAGGAGGATTGGGATTCATTTCTGCTCAGAGGTTCTTCAAGTAGACTGGAATGATAATTAATTGCAAGAAGGCTGAAGGTAAGCTGCAAAGGGCAGTGCTGGTCTGTGCTATGATTGCAGCCCATGAACCACATGGAAGAGCTGCATGCTGCAAAGCTCAATAGCCACCCGGTAAACAGCTCTGCTTTCTCCTGGCAACTGTGGAAAATCTCACTCGTGTCCCTTTTCTGCAGGAAACAGGACATTGAACCGAAGTACTGGGCTGAACACTAGATGGTGGCACTAGAATAGCATCTCTGAATAAACTTTCACAGCAGTTTTTAACCCTTAGAGTCCTAATGGATAAATACATATGATTTTCCTTCAGTAGACAGGAAGTGAAAACACAGAATAACTGACCAATGTATGCACTAAAACCTTATCACTAGGTGTCAGATCTAGCAACAAAACAGATCTCTTACTCATTTCTGTGCCATGTGCTGCAGGCTTGAAAGCAGCAGAGAAGGTAAGGCAAAATAGAACTTGTATAGAACATTACTTACAAA
This sequence comes from Xenops minutus, assembly GCA_035221455.1. Classification (NCBI taxonomy): domain Eukaryota; kingdom Metazoa; phylum Chordata; class Aves; order Passeriformes; family Furnariidae; genus Xenops; species Xenops minutus. The sequence continues at coordinate 102,123,854 of JAWWEE010000001.1, forward strand.
AGCTGTCAAGAAAATTTACTTAAAGGAATTAAATCCTGCTTTACTTAAAAAAAAAAACAAATGAAAATAGGAAATAATTACCTTCCCTAAGCAGAAGTGCCTGCTCCACTCTGCTGTTAGGTATGGCAAGGTCCAGGGCACATTTGAGTTCAGCATTTCTGCATTTTGGGTTAGCACCGTAGTCTGTCAGCAAGACGACTATCTCCACACTGGATTTCCTTGCTGCCGCATGGAGAGGGGTGTCTAATCGCTTCCCCATGTTAACATTGGCTCCTTGAGTGAACAAGAGTCCATGGTTAGAATGGGGAGGCATCAGGAACTATTCAAAACAACATAACATGGATGGGTTTGCACCAGTAGCCTCAATAAACTAAGGGGATGGACAGCACTCAGGACTCCCTCCTTTCTCTCAATAGCAGCTGTGCAGAACTCAGCCAGTCAAATACCTGCTCTGTCAGAGTCTTCTAGGCCAGTGAACCCTGTCTGTGATGGTCAGAACTGAGCAGCTTGACCTTCAACCTAACAGATGTTGAAAGCCTACCGTATGCTCTTTAAATTTGTTAATAGCATAAAATCTAACATTGATTATGTTAATTTAATTGTCAGAGGAAAAAAAAAAAGCTCTACAAAAACCCTTCAGGCATCTCATTGTAATAACTCTGGGAGCACAGCAAGCAAAATGCTTGCCCTAGGCTGGCCAGGCACAGCAGGGCCACACTTCAAGCAGGTGTAAGTCAGCTAATATACGCTGACAGCAAAAATTTATGCTAGCTCGTAGGCTCTGCCTGGACCTGCAGTGATAATTCTTCCAAGCAGCTTTACTGCTGCCTTCATCATCCACTGAGAAATAGGTGAAGTTAATGTTTAACATGGCAGTTTATCATAATCAAGAGTTGATTTTGGTCAGTAATATTAGACAGTATTGTCTGTGCTTCCTGTTATCATTCTAGAAAACGAAAAGGATTTTATTTTCACATTCAGATAACCCCAGGGAGGTGTCTGTAATAACAGCTTTTATTATACTTATGAAATTATCATTTCTTCATCAATGCAGGTGAAATTTTTAACAGCCTCAAATAAGTCTCATAGATGCAGGCTGCCACTAAACCACCACACTGCCCAAACACCTCTTGTGGAAATAACCAATGATGTTGGCCATGGAGAGGCAGCCCAGAGAGACCAGAAGCACTGGTTCACACCAACATAGCTCTGCCCTGGCCCCTTTTCCAGGTGTACCTAGCTGCAAGAGCTTCTTGACACAGTCTGTCCTCTGGTATGTGCAAGCCACGTAGAGAGGGGTCCCATGCTGCAGGTCTTCTTGGTCAATGTCAACTTCATGAGCCAGAAGGATCTCCATGCACTCCCTGTGACCTGTGGAGAGAAGAGCTGTTGCTGAATTGCTGCAGAGCAGGACACACACAGATACAAACTATGGGGTACAAGAGCTGTGAAAAAGCCAAGCCTATTTATGTGTACTAGTATGGAACTTATTTCTTTTAAGCATTTTATCATCAATAAAAGGTGTATTCCTTAGTTATTGCCAGTTGCACTCACACCCTGCACATTACCTCTCTTGACTGCTTCGTGAATGGGTGAAGGAAGGTGATTCCCCAGCTGTGGCTTGGCTCCAAATTCGAGCAGCATGTTGACACATGCTGCACTGCCACTGCAGCAGGCATTGAACAGTGGGGTGATCCCATCAATGGTGACTGCATTGACCTGGAATGGTAAGACACACTCAGGATAATCCAATTTAAGAGGAACGCCCTTTGCAAATTGCAATTTATTTTTTTTTTCTTTTTAATGTGCAGAAGTCGTGTATTTCATATGTGTATAATTTGCACCAGCCTCAAGGTAGAACATCCACAGATGAAAATGGCTTTGCTTTTTAAATTAAAACATATACTTTAATACTTTCACCCAAAAACCCATTTCCAGCAAAACAAATTTTTACAGAAAGTGTTAATCCCAAACAGAAACAGAGCTTGAAAGAGTTCATATGCATGCGTGTCTGTGCAAGAGAGAAACAATTTCCTTCATGCACATCTGATGCAAAGACCAGGCAAGAACTACCATCACCATTCTCCAGTGGGGCAGCAGCATCCCTGGCTTATACTGTGCACCATGCTGCAGATCATGGGATCACAGAATCATAGAATATGCTGGTTTGGAAGGCACACATCAGCATTATCGAGTCCAATTCCTGGCCCTGTGCGGGACACCCCAAGATTCATACCAGGTGCTTGTTTTTTGCTATGTTTAACTACTTAGCAAGCCCTCAGGGGCAATTCATGCAGCAAATCTGCATGTCTCTAACTCTCTGGCACACTGGAGAAGAGCAATGGATTATGCAAGTATGTGCCAATTTGTATGATTTCTACTGCCCTCTGCCTGCCCCTGGACTCATCAGGCAGATGTGGCTGGAGCTGCTGGAGGCATTGAAGGTCTATCAACATTATTCCACAATAGGGCCAGTGATGCAGGCAAGTTGATAAGCAAGGGTAAGCAAGGAGATAAATGAAGAAGAAAAACTGCTTCCTTGGATTCCCTCTTCACTGGGTATTGGTTTAACCAGTAAAAGAGGAAAGAATGGTAGGACAGCCATTGTAGAGTGAATGGTTTGATAAAAAAGGCAAATAAACAAAAGCACAGCAAAAAAAGAGGAGCAGCAGAATGGCATATGTTCTTCCAGAAGTTCAAAAACAGCCTATTGACTTTATTTATGAAAAAAGAGGCTGAGGGGAAAGCTAAAACCAAAAAAACTGGAGCTATGTATTACACCAGGAATAGACTGATTTCTTAGGAAAGCAACAGAGAGTTCAGAGATGATTCTCTGAGTTATAAAAAAAATGCCATTAATAAACAAAAATTCTGTATCTCCATTGTTAACATTTATTCTACCTTAGGTCAAACTGTGGGAATTTTTATTTTATTAGCACATAAAATGTTTCATTGCTTCGAGCACATCTATTTTTACTTACATGAGACTCCCAAACCATCCCACAGTAAACTGGAGGTAATCCCAGAGATCATTATGGTGGAGGGGGGAAGGGATAATTTAATTTCTTCAAGGTTATTTTCACCTAGTACCTTTTATTCCATTTCCATCAATCATGACTATGTTTCACACACAGAAGGAAAACAAAAGAGAATAACGGTGTGACGCAAGGGGAAGGCAAATCCACCACACATGTAAACAAAGCACTGTTTTATTTTTCCCCATTTCTATCTGAGATGCTCCTGTACCTCTGCATCTTGGCTCTGCCACACAGACAGCCTGTCCAACACCCCCACTGAGGCAAGGAGCATCTGAGCTCCAGGTGTTCTTGTCCCCTCTGGCTTCCCTGGGACTCACCTGGGCACCGTTCTCCAGCAGCACCTTCACGCAGGCAACGTGGCCACCCAGGCAGGCCTCGTGCAGAGCTGACACACGGTCCGTCGTCACCAGGTTCACGTTGAAACCCTGCAATGCAGGGCCAGGGATATGAGGGGAAAGCCCTGCCCAAACCTCACAGCCCCCTCAGAGCTGGCACGGGTGCAAAGGGCAGTCAGACCATGGCTGGAGAGCATCATGTCACTGGGTGCATGTCCAGGGAAGGTGCTTGGGTTGGATTAGTGCTGTACAGTGCTTCAGTTCTTGTCCCCACAAACCACAGCTGGTGATGGAGTGAAAGAGGAGACAAGGGCAAGCTGTCTTCCATTTCTAGTTCTTTATGATGCATTGTCAATCACAGAAGGACATCATATTTCTTTAACTTATAAGGGTGGCATTACCCTCCCTATTAAGTCCAGCACCAGGAGCTACAGCTGGTGGGGTTCACCTCCCTGAATGGGGATATTTCTGGCACAAGTATCAACAGCTTGGTTGGAGTTGGCTGCTCCTTCACTAGGAAGAAACAGGCTTCCCTAACATATGATTCATCCTGTGCTAAAGCAGATGTTTCTAGTAGGTCAGATGAATTGTGTCCTAAAAGTTCTTTCACTGATTATATGGAATACTCAGTGTGTTTCACTCAGAGGTAGTAGGTACCTGTTAAACCTATAAGACAGATGAGACAAATCTCAACCACAGATCAGTTCCTGTTATTTGACTCCCAGTATCTGTTTTACACTGGAAGAAAGAACAGTGATATACAAACACGTTATTAAAAGTGTTTCCCTAAACGACAGTTGCCACATCTATTCCTGCACAAAGACAAACCAGATATATTCACAAAGGAGAAAACAACTGCCATGTGTGTTTTCCCCAGAAGGCAGGTAAATATCCTGATAATTAAGATTTTGCAACTATGTGTGAGAACAGACATGGAAACAGCTCTGCTTTCCGGTGGATGTGATGTTTTGGAAGTTTCTCTGCCTGATGTGCTATAGACAGGACAGCTCACAAGGTGGCAGCAATGCACTTTTTGGTATGCAGTACCCAATGCGATGGGCAGAACTGCGTACCTGTGAGCAGTGTAACACCGCAAAAGTCAATGTCATGAGTATTAAAAGGAACCACTGTAATCACTTCAGGCTAGGCATTCTATGATAGAAAAACAATAGGGTTTAGGTCATGTGAAAACATTAATGTAAAAGTTGCCATTAAAATTTTCCACACATTACAACAGTACCAGGGGAATAGATAAAACCTTGAAAAAATATTATTTCATTTTCTAATTGTGTAGTTCTTTCATATTTAATGAAACAATATTATTATTAATAATACTCCTTGGAGACTTTTAGAGACTCCTAATAATGAGACCAATTCTCAATCATTATTCACATATATATATATATAACAAATAAAACTCAGTTATTGCAAGTGAAAGAATAAGTGTTGATATCTTCCGCAAAACAGCAGTCCCTTTCATCACAAAATGAAGAACGAGTTATAGATCTTACTGTGGCTGATTGCCAAACATCGCTCATGTTAAACCTTGTTTTCAATGTACATGAAAAATCAAACTCTTGTTTTGATGCTGAAACAGGCATTGATGGGTTCTTGAGCTCTCTTAAATTTCCATTTTCTCCTTATGTCCAGGAATTCCCTATGGAGCCAGAGCCTCATGGCTTTCTGGAAAGTTATGGTCCCACAGCAGAGACTTCTGAGTGTCCCACATATACTCAAGTATAGTCCAATACTTAATTTGAGGCTACTAGTGTAACTATATTAGAAGCAATGACCAGTAATTGTGCTGATCCATGAACAGCTTCATCCTTACATTTATCAAGCTGTGGTGAATCAGCTTCAATTCAGGCTCTGTAGACATTCCTGCCTTGATCCCTTTTCATCCACAAGGAGCCTCACCCTTCACTTCCAAAAGTAAATGTCTTCATGAGAAGGAGAAAGGACAGATTAACTAAATGATGTATAACCACAAGACTGGGTGCTTCTCCAGCGTATAGTTATGACCAGTGCATAACCAGAGCATCTAATGGACAACCACAACCCCGGGTGTTCCACTAATCAGATGGTGTAAGGTCAGCATAAATGGACATAGAGGGTGTCAGAAAATCATCAAATCCCTGAGTGAATAAACCCTCTTTATCTCTAACCTCCATCACTTACTTTTCCATAAAAATGATTTTATATAACAGGTGAAGAAAAGAAGGATCAGAAAATGAGAAGGAGAATACTGCCTGTAAAAAGCAACCTCTTTTAGCTGCAGCCATGGCTCAATATGTGTCTGGAGCAAAGGCTTTCATACTGGCAGCTCCACTTCTTGATGATGTTCTCCATTCGAGCTGTGGCCTCACTGGTAAAAATGGTTTATCTTGATTATAAAAAGTCTGATGGCCAAGTCATAGAACTTTACACTCAGGAAATTAATTTCCCTGCAGTTGCCTTGGGGCAGAAGGGGGAGAGGGATGACAGTTGCCCATTCATGCCAGATGAGGACATTGAGTTTAATCAAAGGTGGTAAGGAAGATGGTTGGCAAAGCATGAAGAACCTAATCCCTTTCCATATCCAGCTTCTTGTCCTTTCTAGTGTATTCTTTCCTCCTCTCTTTCTTTTGGTCCCATTGAGAGCAGAGGGTTTCAGGCTGACAGCTCTCTCTTTATATAAAGAAATATGCACTTTTATAGCTTTCTACTGTTAGGATTTTTTTATAGTCTATATATATTTATTTTCCCTATTCTCAAGCCCAGTTTGCATGGTTCATTACTGAAAAAGAGCAGAAGGATCACTGTTTATCATATGGCAAGCTACAAGCTGTAACAGTCTTTGTCCTGGGCTTGTCCCCAGCATCTTAACTAAACAAACTAATACATGGCCAAAAGCCTTTGTGCTGATATATTATGCATACAGCCATATTTCTTATGCCCTGATGCAGTCTATTACCAGCTCATAGATGCAAATCATGCAAAACCACCCTGCTTCCCTTTTCTTTACCTGTGGGCTTTTACCTGTGCAATCAAGGTTTTCAAAGAGAGCAGGCGTCCCTGGAAGGCAGCATCGTGAAGAGGGGATCGGTCTGCCCAGCTGCCTGAAACAGCAAATGCATGGAAACTAATTCAGGTGAGCAGCAAAAGCAGATCCTGGGAGGACAGGTGAAGCACAGCCTTGTGTAAATGCAGATCAGGACTGAAATTAGTGTGGGGTAAGTGGTGAAACTGTTTGATAAATGTATTTCAGCATAGCAGCTGAGGGCTCAGAAATCCTGAGAAAGCTGGCTGCTCACTAAGGGACCTAAACAAAACCTTCTTGGCAGAACTTTTAATAGAGCAGCTAAAAACATGCCTCAGCAAAGATCATGCATTTAGTGCTGCTGGGTTTCATAGAAAGACTTCTGAGCCCTGCAATTCTCCTATTCAAAACCATATTAGCCTCCACCTTTCCCAGGGAGCTTTTTACACAAATTGCATCCCAGCCCCTCTGGCACTTCGTTAACAGATGCATAGCAGGGAGACACAGGGATGACTTGTCCATCAAATGAATTCTGGCATGTCCCTGCCAGTTTTATTTCCTGAACTGACAATTTCATAAATAACATCCTACATCTCAGACTACCAGGTAATATGTTTCATCATCCTCTTCACTGAAAGATTTTAGAAAATACATGGAAAAACAAATCCTGCCTGAGGCTTTACTTTTCTTCTTTAATAATTTTGAGATGTTGAACTGTTCAGACTCCTTCACATAGACTAGCTTGCCCTTTTTCTTATCTTAATCTATTTATGTGCCAAGAGAAAAAAAATCTTTATTGTAGCTACTACTTACAGGCATAGACAGTCAGGTCAGGTTAAATCCCTGCCACTCAAGCAGAGAGAAAATTTTCCTGTCCCATATTAACCATACCATGACACAGTGTTTCTCCAAAGGCCAGTGACATTTACAGTGCCACAGGACAGGAGCAACATCAGTGTTTGCATTCATGCTCTGTTGTACAGCAACCCCATGGGCACTGCATTTGAAACCCTTGTCCTGTTTAATTTTTTTCAGCTATGCCACACACCAGAGAGAATGGAAAGGGTGATTTATCTCCATTTCAAGTATTACTCAAGGCAGAAAGAAATCAATGAGAGGCACAGACACATCCATGGGGACTTGAGGCCAAGGAAGCAGCAGTGGTTACACCCTTGGCCCAGGGAAGTCTTCTTTTGTGTACCCAAGAACCATGATGCATTTGAGCTCGTGGGGTTAGGCTTTTAACTACAGTTACTACTTCTATTTTCGTTTATTTAAGGAGCTGTTCCTGGGCTCCTGAGGCAGGAAGCTGGCACGGAAAGACCAGCTGACACAATATATGATGAGGCTTTGAATCACGAAGTAGAAAGCATCACCCAAAATGATGGCAACAGGAACCAAGCAGGGACTGAGAAACATCTTCCTGAAAACATCCACAATACCCCATACCCCTCATCGTGCTGGAGACTGAAATAGGCAAGCTCAGTTCAGAAAATCAGAAGACATTGCAAATGACAAAGCCCAGAGCCCTCATACAGCAGGAACATTCCAAAGTAACTCAGACAACAGAGCTACAGTACCTTATTTAACCTTTTATGCAGAACCTGTAACACGTGAGAGTGCATGTTACCACATGCACTTCCAATGCACCATGACAACACACACTGCTGCATAGTTCCATGCCAGCCACTACAACCTACCTCCCTGAAACATGTGGCAAATATAGTTCCCATATGGGGCACATCTTCCCTTCACAGCTGTGAGCGACATGACTGAAAGCACTCTCTTTTTAAATGCCTGTGGATAAATCTAGCAGCCCTGCTGCTGCTGTGCTGTTTCACTGCAAAGAGGAAAGGCTGTGAAGCTCTGACTGTAATACGATACAGTGCCCCAGCAACAGCACCACATGATCTTACGTTTTGTAAGATTACCCTTAATGGCATTTTGAAAATGGCAACTTGCAATAAAAATATGTTTTGGCCTGCTGAATTTGAAGGCACCTCGATGAGAAACTGCATGAAGGAAAAACTGCTGTTTGCCACGTGTCTGACTATGAGTGCATAAATGTCCTTGGAAAAAAATGACAGTAATAAATAATTGGAATTTTATTCTGAAGAATAAAAAATAAATTAATAGCCAAGACATGCCTGTATATATACAGGCTTCATAAATGCTTTGCAAGAAATGCTTTGCTGAAGTATTTCTCTTGGTCAGATCTTAATCTCTTTGCTTTGGGTAGCCATCTCACACCACCCATGTTCTGCTCCCATTTATGTGCCTGTTTGTGATGGCACAATCCATCATGAAGCAAGGGCCAAATAAATGAGTCACATAAAAATGTGTGATGTCATAACACTGATAAGAATCTTCAACTAAGAAAATAAGTCCTCATTAGCAGTAAATTTAAAATACTCTGTCATTTTAGTTAGTGGACTCAACAGGCATGCAAACACGTCTGCTCATTATTATGGCAGTGATGTGAAGGAGTAAAATCACTCGGAAAAAAAGAAAACCATGACCTGCTAAATAACCTACGAAATACAATATATTCCTGTGCCATGTATTTTTCAGAACAGTTTTAGCCGCATTCATTTTTATCATCTGATTTAACAAAACAAGGATTCTTGGCTTGGATTCACAAAGTCATTAGTTATATCCTCCTAGCATTTCCTTTCAGAAAATCAATGTGCTAAAACTTTTCTCTAAATATTCTCTGGCAGTAAAGCTGGATATTTAGTAAAACCATCTGTAACCACTGCTAAAGAATGCCTTGCTTTCAGGAACAATCTTTTTATTTACTATAGTGCCCTGAGCAAATGTTGTCCTCAATCTAGTTGGAGTCTCATATTTTGCACACCTAAATCATGCCAACACATACTGACACTGCAAATGGAAGGCACTTCAGGTTAAAACATTCATCTGTGCATTTAGCAATAAATTCCTCATTTCATGGCAACTCAGTAATTTAAATCCTCAAGTTACAAAAATGCAGCCAGTATACATTTAAATGTTAGAGAGTTCATATTTTTACTTTACCTGGGACTATTCCATAGATCTCTTCTGCTATCCTGGCAGCCTCTTTTCTGTTGCCTTTAACAATATAGAAATGGGTCAGCAAAGCCAAAGAAATCTTAATTAAAAGTTTGAAACAAAACAAAGCAAAAATGGCAAAATAAATGTTAGTGAAAGTATGGAGTATAGAACTGCCCTCCATTTTGGTTTGCTCTTTGAATAATTTTCTCAGGTTGGCTAAGTGGCACTGGGCTATTCTTGGTATCATATGTCATCTATTTTAAACCTTTCAGGATCTGCTGTTCCTCACGTACCAAAAATACATTCTGGTTTTATTTGGTATGGGCTATTTGATACTCAATAACAATACCAAGAATAAGATAGTTTGAACATCTCGGCACATAGGAAACAAACAGAAAAACCTTTCCAAACCCACATAAATTAGAATAAATTTTCAGACAGATGCTCTCCATACCACCTGAAAGCCTATACATCCACATAAGATTTATTCTTTGATGCAGCAGTTCCATTTACAAGACTGCATAGACAAAGCTGCAGAAATTATTCAGAGATACAGCAAAAAGAATACTTTTCTGTTTCCTATCTTGACAACAGGCAAATATGTCAAAGGAAAGCATTATCATGAAATAATTTGAAACAAAACCACGTATTTCCAAAGCCAGGGCTAAGAAGTCAAAGCTATTCTAGGAGAAAAATACATTGAAATTGTGTGATAAGAAACACATGATAACATACTGGTATTTTCCATCACTCAGGGATAAAGAATGGTGTCTACTGGTATCTCTTGCAAACAAAATCTTACTGTTTTGAAAAAGTAGAAATCTTCTTATGTTATCCATCACAGATTCAAAAGTATAATATTTGAAAGCAAAGAAGACACACCCTTTCTTTAACTGTCCTTTTTACTTTCTGAAGGTACGTGGCTTCCACAGAGTACTTTTTCTGCATGTAATTAATTAAATCTATGTAGAACACCCACCTCTTTTTGTTTTAAACTTTTGTTGATTCCTATTTTCCTATCTGCACAAGAGATTTACTTCTTTCTTTAAATCCCCTCCTTGCTCAGGTTCTCTTCAATCTACACACCTGTCAAGGAAAAGAGCAGGATGACTCTCCTCTCTTAGGGATTCCAAAGAGATAGTGGATATGCAGAAGGGAATTTTACAGCAACTTATTTCCCTGGACATTTTAAATGCAACTTCTTTTGATTTGTAGCAATACAGCTGGCCTAGTACCTTGCTGTCTTCAGCACTCTGCCCTGCCAGGTGCACTAGAATGCTGTATAAAATATGTGCAGAGGTTGAGAAAAAACACTCCAAGCAATTTTCTAATTTTTCAAGTGAACTGATTTTTCTAAAATTCTGAATTAAACCAAGCTGTTACATTTTTACCAATAACTTGTCTTTACACAACTATTATATCTACCTTTCCATCCACAGTAATATTATATACACATAGAAACTATAATAATACTAAATTAATCCAAAAGAGGAAAATTTCCTCTTTTTAATCACTTTAATACTGTTTGCCAAAGGATCAGGTGATTTCCACTGAAATTGTCTTATCTCTAATAGAAGGTTAAATTCCAGTAATACCAAAGATCTCTCCAGGTGCTCTTAAAAACCATGAGTAATTTCACCCCTTGGAAATTGTAACGGGAGCATGACTCTTCCAGAAGGACAAACTCTATTAGTGTAGCAGCAAAATCACCCTCCTGGCTTCAGAACAAGACAACTAAAGATTTTTAATTAAATTACAGAGCGATTCATTTGAGAAAAGCTTGTGTAATCTCTTAATCTGTTCTTAGTGTACAAGAGCACTAGGAAAATTACTGCAGTGGATTAAAAAGAAAACTGTCAGTGGGAAGACAGCTGAACAGCACAGGGGAAACTATTAATACTGGTGAAGGTGATAGTCAGGTAACCATAGCAAGATCAGGTGTGATCAGTCGGAAATATCTGGTATTTTTGAAACTAAAGAGAGGCAAGCAATATAAGGTAGCACGAGAACACGTAGAGTACAAGGGAAGAGCAATGAGTGCAGACCAAGGATTCTCATTGTTTCTCCCTCACTCTTTTGAGAATCATCTTGAGCTGAATAAGGTGGAGTATGCAACTCCAGTGATTTCTGAGAGAACAGGTCAGCCCTCCATATTAAAAACACACCTGAGAACTTCTGCCAGATGCCCAAACTACTCCACTCTTGCTTACAACTAGGATAATTACTAAATTGTTAAATCAAAATACCCAGAAAATACATTAATCCTTCAATAAAATTGTCATGAGATAGTGAATGAATAGAAGTAGTTTAGCTGGAACCTCCAAAGAACTGAAAAGGTAATGTTTACAAACACGCAAGGAATAAGCACAAAAGATAAGGCAGCTCAGCTTGGAAGACAACTTATTTTCATTCCAGTTCACCTAAACTTTATCCAATGGGAAGAAATATCAAATGTGACCCGAAGAATCTGGCAAAGAAATAACCATTAGAAGGATCCCCATCTCAAAGAAATTAAGAGGTATTGGTCTATTCTTATGCTACACACTCTTTGAATTACTGCAATGTTTTTCTAATGTATACCGAGACTTTGAGTATGAAATACATTCAAAGTAAGACAACTGGAGGAAAAGAGGAGACAGAAACACTATCTTGAACAGATCAGAAAAAAGACGTTAGTACAGAGAGCTATTATTCTATCAGTTTGACCTACTAAGTGACACTACTTCCCATACAAGCCTTGCCTCATTTGCATCCCTAGGTCAGCACACTTACAACACTCCTGCTTTTAAAAAGGGATGTATACAGTGACTCACTGGTTGCTCTCAACCCAGTGTGGGATTCATCTCACCTATCTGCCACCCATCGCAGCACATTAGGTCTGATTATTGAAACTCCCGCTGCTGCCTGGGCAGGAAGACAGCAAATTCCAGAGGGCAATTAATTTCCCCCATCTGCCTCCAAGACCTGTGTTCACAGGGAATGCGTCAGCCCCTCCTGCTTAAACAACCAGTTTAAAGAATTAGCATGTTCTAGACAACCAGTTATGCGCAGTTAAAGTTTGATGAATCCTGCACAAGTATCATCTCCAAGTTATGACAGTGTTGAAGCAAGTCAGAACCTGAAAATAACCGTCTACCTGCTAAGTTTACAAGAAAAATGCATAATTTGGGTAAAACAGCAAATTCAGATGCATAACCGCATCCTGCCTTTAGTTTTTTTCCTTTAAAAATGATCCACCTTTTATCTGTCAGTGCTCATTAAGAAAAACTACGGAAGGCAACATACTACTGTCACAATGCAGAGCAGTCATGAGAGTAGTTTAATTATAGCAAATCAAACAATAAGATATCTAAATATTTTTGAGCTTAAAAAATCCCTATAAAACTGCTTCGAGATGGATTATTCTTATATCAAAAAGATCTACTTTTACAATTATTTTTTAAAAGCCTTTGCATACATGACAAAGAGGGACTAGTGAAGAGAAATAAATATCAAAAGGGGAAAAAAATGTTCATTTCAAAAAGATGCAGAACTTGACCACAAAAAAGAAAAGTAGATTAGAATCTATTTAACCTTCTTACAGATCTGTGCGCATCCACTCAAACACAATCTGAAAGACTAATCTCACATTCATACTTGATGTTTGTTCTGGTTTAACGTATAATTTTCAATTATCAACACAGTCTACATATAATGCATTGGAAACACCATTTCTCCTTGTGCCTGGGGGATGGAATTTTATTGCAGACTGGGGGGACTCCCTATACAGGTGGTTTTTGGGTGTTCTCTCCTCTGCTCTGCGCAAGACATTACTTAGTATCACTCTCTCTTTGGTAACATCTCCCTGATATTTCACAATGATCAAATGTTACCTACAAGCATAATTGAAACATTTTAGGTTTATTTTAGTTTTTTCATAAATTTCATACTGCACTCATTATCTCTGTTCATCTTTTTAGTACTGTGATTATTTAACTTCTTCCACATCACGCAGAGATAGTTTTTAGAACTAAAAAATGGTTCAGCGACATCATCCCTTCCTCCAGCGCACACAGCCAGCAAGTGAATCACTCCTGCAGAGTTCTGCGTAATACAAGTGGTGTTACTTGAGAAACAGCTATTTGTGGTCAAACCAGTTACGCATTAAGTTTTTATGGCAGCTTGCACAGAATGCTTTTTAATAATCATCCTTCTCATAAGAATTCCAACCACCAGTGATGGGAAGCAGCAACATGGTGTGTATTTCTGTACCTTCTAATTGTATGTTCCCACATATTGACAAAATACGTACCTTCTTTATGGAAGGGTAAATAAACTTCTACATAAACTTTACACTGGTCTTGTAAACAAGATTATAAGCAGGTTTTATTGTTATTCATAAGTACACAATGTTCCACAAAAGGCATTTTGAATAGACTCTCACAATCCTTTTGATTTGTATTTGTGTATGTTGCAGGAAACCAAAAAGAAATAAACAGGAATCAACAAAATATTATTAGAAATATATGTATGTATAGCTATAACATTTCCCTGGAATGATAATCAGTATTTTCAAAAAGTAGTTAAAAACTTTAATGTTACAAAAAAAAAAAATAAATCCGAAACACCAAAAAAAAGGCAACTTACAGAAGTAAAATATTAGCTTAATTCCACCCATTTATCCTTAATCCATATGGCACCATTTTAGCCCTCCACTTTTAATGTAGAGCTCAAAAATTCAAATTGTAATACAACACATTATATGTTACATATCAAAGGCTAAAAATTCTAGTAAAAGAAAATAGACTTTGTATATGGCATTTATTTTACATTACCTTTCCATGTTTCATGAAAATATGCTCAATGAAATTACGTTTGTAATTACAACTCTACCCAAACAAGATGAAGTTGACAGAAGTCATGTTTTAAATACTAACTTTCAAGAGTTTGAAAATAGTATTTTCATATTGCACAGTGTTAATATTAATACAGTGCCCAACAATACACAATATTCAAGAGTCATAAAAAAGAGTCATCAGTGATGCTTGAAAAACAAATTAACCCAGTGCATTAGACAAGGGGGAATTTTAGAGGTGGTTGACAGAAATGAGGTGAATACCTCCTCTCACACAATGGCATGCTGTGCTGCCTCTTGTCCCAGGTACACATTGCTCAGGAATCCTAAGGAGACGCAAGGAGACTTTTTTTTTTCCCTCTCCATGAAAAGCACAGCTATGGGTTATTTCCATTTAAGGGATACCTTCCTCAGATTTCACTTGCAGAACTTGCCAGACAGTGTCTCAGATGTGGTCTAGGTGAAATCACACACACTAAACACCTTCCCAGAGATGGACTGAAATGCCACTTTGGTCTTAAGTAAGGGGAAGGAAAAAGAGAATAGGGGGGAAAAGAGGGGGGTGGATGGGAGCTGAGAGCAGAGAGAGTGATCAAGCACAGTGGTGCTTGTTAAGCCCTTCACAGATTTCGCTCTCTCTCACACGTTACTTCACACTTTGGCACAGTCTGCTGGAAGAGTTTTCAGGCCTGAGATGTTTCTGAAGGCTGTATTATCTCTAAATAATACTTTTTCAGTACATAGGTGAAGAAATAAACTGCTATAAGCTTTACATCACTTTCACACATATAAGTGAACAGAATAAATTTAGCACCTCTGAAAATATAAAAAAATCATTATGGAATTTTGATTTAGCAACAGGATGATCAAATCTGACTAGGGAAGAACTTCAAAATTATAATACTGTGCAGGCAAAACACTATCACTGGGACACAACTACTAGAACTAAGTCTCTGAAATTTACATGGTGATGGACATTAGGACTAATTTCTAGTGCCATTTTCATCTTAGGAGAGAAAAGGTATGTTTTATTGTGTTTTAAGTTATTTTGAAAGAAGTCTTACAATAAAGATCACAGTAAGTATCATGGATTAGAAGGGACGACTGTAAGATAATTATGTTTGTGTTTTGCTTTCCCAAATACCACTAAAGTTTAAGTCATTCTCTGTAATATTCAGAAAAATCTAGTATTTTTGTTTCAAAGGCTTTTAACACATATAAAAACCACATTCTCCTCCCAGCTTTAAGTGCAAAAGAGATGTCTATAAATTTGTGTGAATCCAAAACTAAACTAAAAACATCATCCTAAATTGAGGTAGCATATTTAAGCAAGTTTCTTTCCACGAACTTCAGAAAGAAACTAAAGGATTGTAAGAGTAATGTCTCTGTCAGCAAGCGTTAGAACCTTTAGTGACTGATGCATTCTTCCCTCTCCACTTGAGCATTTTAAGAGCTTGGAAGTTCTTCTTTAACTCTTCTTTTTTTTCTCCCTAGAAAATACTGTTTAGTCCATGCACCTTTAGGTCCTGTGGCATCTATTGCAACATCAATAATGGAATCTGGAGTCATCCACCTCAGAAACACCAAGAAAAGGAAATTCAGAACAGCAAAAAAAGCAAAAATACACCCAGTCACTGGGCCACAGTGAGACATTAGTCGGTTAAGTCGCTCATCCATTGGTAAAACCACTTCACCTGCAACCCTGTCATACACCTAAACGGAGAGAAGACAGAAAAGAAGATCAAAAATCAGACACTACACTTTGCTGTCACTGTGCAAAATAAATTATCTATCCTTAACTACTAGATGGGAAAAATATTACCTCAAAAAAACTTTGCAGATTTTAAATGCTGATTTGAGTCCTGTTCTAGAAATTTCATCAATTTATTTAAGGAGAAATAGGAAAAGAACTATTTTTTGACAGACTTCAAGAGTATTTCATTAAATGGGAAGGTCGCATAATTTGTCTCTCAGACAGTATTATACAGAAAGGGTTGGGACTTGAATTGAATGGGTTCTAATCTCATATTCACATCAGGCATAGGAAGAGCCTGAACAAGCAATTACTAGATTTTAAACACAAAGATGGTTGAACTCATAGACGAGCGGGCAATATTCAAAATCTCTGTATCTGAGCAAGAAAGCAAATCATAACAGGCTACTGATTCTTTGTCTAAAGAAACACTAGTAATTTTTAGTAAAATTAAAATTCATTTACTGTGCAAAGCAGACACATGCTTCTAGTGACTTAATATACATACTAACCACAACCAAACAGCTACAAACCCACTACCGACAACTCAAAAAAGGCTTAAAGGACACACAGTTTTTTCCTTGAGAACATTACAGACTACGTTCTACAGGCAATTTAACACTAAGCCAACAACTGTATTGTGTATGACATGAGTTCCATGCATATTTCTTCCTATTATATGAACATTTTCCTTCACAGAGTTTTGGTGGAGTTTTTTGAAGAATGGGCTATACAAAGAAAACAGAAATCTACAATAACTTCTATAAGAACTTTGTAATTCAAGTATTGCTTGCAGCTATAAAATCATAGAATGAATTGTACTGATGAGACTTGAAAATGATAAACTGGTTGTACATGATACTTGAATGTGGCTTACAAGAAATAGATATCTAAGTGCACTACAATGTAAATAAGAGGCACGAGGTTCAGGTACTCTCTCCTTCCTAAAACACAGGAGTTGAAGTCAGAAATGACACATCTCCACAGGTGTTTGTGACATTACTGCAGTTAACATTCGTCATTAACGGCAGAGGTCTTATGCAGTTATAATTCTGAAATACAATTTCAAAACTAAGAGAATTAGTTTTCATTACAACCACAGTTTATGTAAATTCAGCTATAGTTCAGCCTTCTGGCATTAAGCTACCTCTCACAGTTTTAAACCACTTGTTAGCACGTGGCAGACAAAACTTGGTCATGAACTGTCTTTACCTTTTCATACACTTTATATAGCAGGTTTTCCAGTTATGTCAGAAAAGTTACTTCACGTGAAGAGTTGAATAAATACATGAGCAGAAATCTAATTAAAGAACTAGGCTGATAATATTTGTCAGAAGTTATGGCATATTACAAATACAAATAGAAAAAAACCCACCTATCTAGGGATGTATTTGGGGAAAACAAAAACATTTTCTCAACCTTTAAAAATTATATACGTTTGACAAGAAACACGTTGAAAAATTACACTGGAAGATTACACAGAGAATATACATAGTAATATTTCAAAGCAGCAGCAATTTCAGAAATGTCGTTAAGAGAACTAAAAAGTGGTTATACATACTTTCTCAGTTCTCTCTGCAACGTTCCTCCATGTATAAAAAGTCTTTACTTTATTATGAACAGTTTCTGGAGATGGAAGGGTTCCTGATCTGAGCTGGGCAATAGCTTTTTCTAATCCATCACATAAAGATTTCACGGAGGGCTCACATAAAATAATGAGATTTTCTGGAAGTACCTCAGGAATCCCACCAACTCTTGTACTCACCACCTTTGAAACAAACAAAAGAAATAATACATATGCAGCATAGCAATAAAATTGCATGGTGACACTGTTATGACATTGTTTAGATGCAGCACTTGAGAAAAATAGGAAAATATCATGCTTTGGGAATTTGACTTCTATGCGAACTACAGGTGTAGGCCCCAGAAAAGACCTGGCACAGCAGATTACCTTTCCTAATGTCCAGAACGATTATTTGGTGGCATGATAAACCACAAGACTTGGTCTGAGTGCTTATGAGACATCTTTCCTCAAGGTGTTTGTTACTGTACAAAACTAAATCTGCGTAACCAGATTTTGGACTCTTCCTCCATAGTCACTCAAAAATTGTTACCTCTACTTAGAGAGGACAGTTTTGCCACATCCACTTTCAGTTTATGCCTTCTAGTCTACTGAACATTTACAAGAATTTATTTATCAGTTCAGTAATCTGAATTATTTTCAAAAGGAAATCAGAAACTACTAAGACTCACATTGTGCAATCATCTCTAAACAGCAGGCAACAACAAAAAAACTGCAGAACTGCCTCACCTCGAAAGAGTAAAACAGATGACAAAGGAGTAACTACCACAACTAGATTGTAACTGCTGTCAAAAGACACTGAAGAAAAGGCTGAAGTCACTCTCATTTATACTTCCTGTAAATCAGATACTCCTATCAGTCTTTTTAATAAAGTTTCTTTATATTTTAATGTGAGAATCTAAGTTCTTTGTTGCTATTGATTTGACTTCGAGTTGTCAATCTGAGTGGTAAATTAGCCAGAAATAGAAAACACTAAGAGCCTTTTCTCCAACTTTTATCTGGAATCCCTACATAGGAAGGCGATTTTTCTGCAGCTCCTCTCAAAGTAGTGTCAAAGTAAACCTTTGTGAACATCAACTACCCCAAAACTCTGTAAAGGAGTACATACAAAACAGCATTTTGGAGAGGCAGTCTGGCTAGTTCAAAGAACTGAAAGCAGATCTACATGTTAATCCCAATTCTGCACACATTTCTTCTTGGAGCTTTAGCAGTTTCAATTAACCGTCCTGTGTCAGCTTCCAGGTGATCTGTAAATGGGGATAATATTTGCTTATCCTTGTAAAGATAGAGCCTCAGATGAAACCAAGTGTTACAAGCACATATTATTTGTGACTTTTAAAATGGATAAATGCTCTCTAGATATTGAGATTTTTTTTTTACCTGTAAACCACAGCTTGCTGCTTCCACAATAGCCATACAAAAGGCCTCAGTGAGTGAAGTGTTGAGAAAAATGTGTCCCTGGACTAGGACATTTCTAACATCCTGGTGTTCCAAGGCTCCAAGAAGACGTACCCTGCTTATAAGAGGAAAAAACCCAAAAATATCAGAGATAAACACTATATTTGGACTGTAATAGTGCTGTATAGTGTTAGATATATTCTGAAAAAGGTACCAGTGGTTCACACTTGTACAGTGAGATAATGAACACGGGCACCTTTGGTTCTGTTTTCTCTAAATTTATTCAACAATGGAGAAAGAGAAGACTGCTTTTTACTGTCACAATGAAAGAAACTTCTGAAAATAAAACTGGGGGGATAAGTTGTTGTTTAAATGACAACTGCCTTCAAAATTTTGCTACTGAGCCTTCTAGTTCTGCAAGAAAAATCATTTCATTCAGTTAATAATTAAGATTTGTCAAATGCATTACCTGAATTTTCATTGTGAGGTCTGATCAATGTTAGTTTAATGAGGCACAAGTATTTAGGATACAATGATCAGAACCTATTATTTTGAAGATACCAAAAAACAGCAAAAGGTAAAATGAGAATGACACCAACAAATAATTTTGTTGGGGGAATCACTGACTGAAGTACAAAACAGGCAACAAAAAACCTAGAAAATGAAAAATTAGGAACATAAAACTTTCATTAAGAAAATCTCACAGAAATACATAAATGCATATGTATAATGGAAACATTTTGGTAACACAGTACACGTTTGTAATAGCACAAGAACACTAGGTAAGCACTATGCCAAAGGGTTTCATAGAGAAATAAAATATATTACTAGCAGTCATCATCACAGCAGCAGTGACACAAATGAGCTAACACCTCATGCCATACAGTAATATGTGATCAAAGTTGCAGAGAGGAATATAATAAATTTATATCTAAGTCAGATTTTTTATGACTTGAGTGACGGCTCAGTTAGGGTCTGTTTTTATTAATTAACTTACAGGATCACAGCTCAACTCTCAAAGTCTTCAGTTAGTATCTGTCTATCTGCCTTGCCTTCATCAGATCTCATCTTCTCCAGTCTCAGATTTTGGGGTTTTTTTGGTGGAGGAGGGCAGGCAGTTCCCCACCCCTGAAGCACATTGAAGGGTCACAGACATCCACAGAACAAACCTGTCATGTAGCTGGTATCTTTCGCGGACTTCTTCCAGTATGATTCGTTTTGGTCCTTCTCCTCCAACTAAGAAATGTAGCTCTGGGTATTTCTGACAGAGCTCAGGAATTATACCACTAAGCAGATCTATACCTAAGAGCAGAAAAGTGAGGGCAAGGTTACTGTATTTGGTTTTAGAACTTCACATGATATATTCACTGCTCTAACTCTATTCAAGAGTAGAAAAAGTCTCTTGAAAAGTTACACTCTTGGATATAAAATAATGGCAAAAAAGGACAATTTTTGACCTACTAAGAAACAAATATGAGAAAAATAATCACTTAAGTTGCTGTCATTTCATTAAATAGAAAACAATTAAAACATTTCTAACAGAAGAGATAGACTAGGGCCTAAGTCGTATGTCCAGTGTAAGCCAAACTTTCCATTTTACAAATTGGAATTTTCAGTATCTTCAATATTACAAAAGAAACACACCTCTGAACCAACATGTGCAAACCAAAACATACATTTCTCCTTCTTGAGTGCAGACACAAAAGCTCAGAACTGCCATCCCACCACACCCATTGAAAATTCCATCCATATCGCAGATACAGCCTAAGCAATACCTAACCAAGACCTTTCTAAAGAAAAAACCCAAACAAAATAAACTTACATCTGATCCCCCATTACCTTTTCTGTAAACAAGTCTACTGACAACAACAATTGTGACTGTACTGTCATCCCTCCTTGACGGGTCTGGAGTGAAGTCAGTGGGATCGACAGCGTTGGGGATGACAGAGACTATCCGAGGGTCCAGAGCCGCCCGCAGTACGGTGTTCTCCTTGCTCGTGTAGGAGACGCAGATGATGTGGTTGGTGTCGCACAGGGACACCGTCAGCAGCTTGTTGGTGAGCACCGAGCTGACATCCGCGAACCCAAAGAGGGAGTGGTCCGTGAACACGGTCCGCAGCCCCATGGTCTTGGCGTGGAACAGGGCGTCGTGAGCCATGGCGGAGAAGGAGCTGTGGGCGTGCACGATGGTCACCCTCTCCCGCACGAAGATGTACCTGAGCAAGGGCAGGCTGTGGAACAGCGTCGTGGCCGTGGACTGGTTGTACATCACCTTCAGGGGCAGGTAGTAGACTTTCAGCCCGCTGGTGAGGTAGCGGACGCCCTTCCTGTGGCCGTAGGCGTGGGTGACCACCAGGACCTTGTGGCCGCGCTCGATGAGGCACTGCGACAGCTGGTACACGTGGCTCTCCACGCCCCCCATGTTGGGGTAGAAGAAGTCCGACACCATGCACACGCTATGCGCCGCCGGGCCTCCGCCCTCCATCCCGGGCCCGCTCCTGCCGGGGGAAGGAACCACAAGGCGCCATCACTCGCCGGCGGCCGCCCCCGACAGGCC
>JAWWEE010000001.1:102145864-102161154 GCA_035221455.1 Xenops minutus
GCCATGTCGCCATTGCCCGGTCACCGCGGCAACCGCGCGCGCGCGCCCGCCCGCGGCGCCGCCGCAGCCAATCGCCACGGGGCGCTGCGTCACGCGGGGGCAGGGACGGCCAATCGCGGCGAGGGCGCGTGCCGGGGGCGGGAGCGCCGCGCCACAGCCCCGGCACTCCGCCATGCCGGGATCCCGGGATCCTGGGGTCACGGCATCCAGCCATCCCGGGATCCCGACATCCCGCATCCCGGGATCCCGGCATCCAGCCATCCCGGGATCCTGGGGTCACGGCATCCAGCCATCCCGGGATCCTGGGATCACGGCATCCCACATCCTGGGATCCAGGCACTCGGCCATCCCGGCATCCTGCCATCCCGCATCCTGGGATTCTGCCATCCCGAGATCCTGGGATCCCACCATCCCGGGATCCCGCGATCCCGCCCCGCCGCCCCGCACCGGGAAGCGCGCCGCGGGCCGGTGTTGTTAAAGAAGTGCGCTCCGGAGCGGTGGAATTGCCTCAGAATTCCAAAGGCTTTGCCCTGCCCCCGGGGGAGAAGCTCTTCTGGTGTCCTGCTCGGCTCGATCGCAGCTGGAGGACACGAAGTGTTCGCGACCCTTCTGCCACAAGTGCCGTCTCTAATGAAAATGAGCAAATAAAACACGATTTTCAGAGGCGGCGCGGGAGCTCCATCTGGGAAGGCACCTGGGTTGTGTGAGCTATGCCCCCACATCCGGGCTGGCATCGCTTGGCTGTGTGTTCCCTTTCTTCTCCAGGAGCTTTGCCATCAGCCTGTGGCTGCCAAGAGGGGTGTTACCTCCCAGGCTAGGGCTGCTCATGCCTCCCCTCTGTGTTCCCAAGATTATGCTTGGCAGCTCCTTCTTGCCAAGATTTCTGATATGAATTTTGTCAGATTTGATTCTCTCATCACAGATTTGATTCTCTCATCATCAGTGATGGTATGAGCTGGGCTAGGCTGGAGTGCTGTCGGCTTCCTGGTTAGGCTGAAGCTTGGACAGACCTTTGGAGGCACTGATCCCACGGAGGACCGAGGAAGAAGTCAGCCACCTCACTCAGGCAACTGAAAGACATGAAAGATGCTAGTGTGTTGACTAAGAAAAACATTGCTCATTGTTTTAATTTTTCTCATGTGTTCAGAAAGGTGGGACCAGTATGGGCAAATCTGATTTCATCATCAGGTCCTCCTCTGGTGTGGCAAGAACCTGAATTTCAGGATGAGAAGCTGAGTGTGAGGCCAGAAGAAGGGAAGCTTATCATCAGCAGCAGCAGGATGTGAAAGAGACTGAGAAAGGAGGGGCCGTGGGGGTCCTAGTTCTTAGAAGAAACTGTATCCTGAGTGTGAAGCAGTGGCCTTAAATTACATCCATGGGAAAAAAACCCAAACCAACAAAAACCAAAAACTCAAAAAGAACAAAACCAAAGTAGTGCTAGGAGAAGGAGGAATGCACTTGAAGGTTCTCAGCTTCAACACCCTGTGATAAGTCCTGGTAAATGATGCTGGTGACCTCCCTTGCCGTCAGGCTGCCCTGAAGAATCAAGCTGTGCTAGTTACCAATTTTAGATGTCAGAACAGCAATGCTTATGGTTTCAGCTATTTGGTAAATGGGGTTTTTTTTACACTAGTTCTTCTTGTGTGCTCTCTAGAGAAGTTGTAATTCTTGAAATGCAAGCTTAAAAATCCAAAGACAAATCATAACTGGTACATGACACAGCATCCCCTTTCTTCAGTGAAAGAGGTGGGACTTGACATATTCTGTAAGCTGACACTGACCCACTACTGTGCAAAGCCAGAATGCTGTCACTGATCTACAAAATCTGCAACCGCACAGGTCCACTTAATCTTATAAACTTCATTTTATGCCACAGCAGTTGTAATTTTCATCTGAACTTTGGAGGGGACTTAGCACTTTCCCAGCAGCTGGCCATAGGCTTTAAACGTCTTTCTGAAGGAGATCAGGTAAAGTATTGTGGCCAAACCTTCATGCCTTTGGCCCAGCATGTTGACTGTGGTGGTCTGACACCTGTGTTCTTCATTAAATGTTTTTAATTGTGCTTCATGTCATACCTCTCAGTGGTCCAATCAATTCACCTTCTCCCCTTGTCATGTTCAAGTGACCTTGAAAAGTTCGTCTACCAAGAAGCCTAGGAAAAACCTTAATGGAAAAGAAAGGAATCTTTTCCACTGCAAAGTTGGCAAAGGTGCTGCACAATTTTCTCTCTCTGGCTGGTTCACAAAGATGGGGTAACACACTTCTCACTGGCTGTGGTGTTGTGTTGTTGAGTCATAAAATGTCACAGATCCTGGACAGCTCCAGAGTCTGTCCTGCCCCAGTCTGAGGTGGAGCTGATATTGAAGGGACCAACAGCTGAACAGAGAATCATATTTTCTTACTTTCTAAATGCCTGTGTTCAATATATTCACTCCCTCATTTAAAGCACGTACAAGGTCAGACTGAGACTATGGGATATGTAAAGTAGACTGTAAAGATGTTAAACCAGTGACAGCAGAGTAATTGCTGCTTCCAAGCCTGGCCCTTGAATGCTCTCTAAAGCATCCTCATAAATTGAGTTAATGGAGAGAGAAGATGGAGGACACTTAAAGAGACTCCTGTGGCTTTGTTCTGGTAGCATATGGTGTTGTTCCTCAAAGAGACCAGTGTTCTTGAAAATGTATGAAAACTTTCTGCTGCGGTACTCTGTGCTATCACCTCCCGATCAGCCTCCTCTCAGGCTGAGTTTGCTGCTCTGTCCTCCAATCTGGTGGATGGTGTTGCTCCTATTGCATGTCTCTGTGGAGTAAAAACTATCACTATTTGGTGAAGTGTCTTTGCTGTGTGTCATAAGCTGGTATATTTATTTACACTTAATTAACCTAAAGCACACATATTTATTATCGCAAAATTGTAATTGACAAAAAAAGTAATTGACAAAAACAAGCCATCAGTTGTTCATAAAGTAGTTCACAACAGAGCTGTGAAGCAGTACTGCTCTAGAGCCTGATGCCATGGCAAGGGACCTGTAGTACTCCTGAAAAAGAAATCTTGTGACATGAAATAGTGGTGCAAGAGTGCCCAACCAGATTGCAGTGAGAAGGATGTTTTCTTTCCGTGATTCAGGATAGCAGAAACTGTTGGAATCCCCAAATGAAAAGTTGCACTTCTGAGTTGAGAATTGTGGCCTATACGTGCAGCATAAACTGAAAATGATTATTGAAACCAAGCAGTAGAGAGCCAGAGGCAGTCCAACACCTTTTTTGAAAACTACAGTGTTTGCAGGTTTTGATCCTGCTGGAATTAAATATGCTCTAAAACAAGGAGGAAAGCAGTATTTTGAATATTTTTCCTGAAGAAAAAGGACAAACTGTCATTCCATTTAGTTTACTTTTATAGGGTAAGGCTGGAGAGCCTGTCACTTCTCCTAAGATTCCTGCATAGAGGGAGTGAGGACCCAAGTGTCTACCTCAGCAGTTGTTTTTTGGTGCTAGGAAATAGCAACAGGATCTAAAAGGTTTCTATAGTACCTTAAAAAGGTTGGGTTTGCCTGTTTTCTACTGTGTACAGCCAATCCTGGTAACCTGGCTGTAATATCACCCACAAAGCAGCCAAGAAAAATCATGGTTTTCTCATTCAAGTACCTGCATTTTCTTACAGTCTTTCTCCCCTGTTCGTGGAATCCCACAGAAGCTGGCTGAAATTACATGTTAATGTACTTCTAAAATACAGGTTTCAAACTGAAATCTTAACAAACTGCAGTATAGTCCATGCAGGAAATTACCATTCAACACAAACTGGAAAAAGGGATTCTTTTCTTTAAGCCAAACTTCTCTCTCCAATGCCAGAAAATAAGTTGGTTTTCCATTTTAAAGACTTACTTCCCTTCCAAGCATGTTGGAGTTCATCTGTGGTAGATGATTTTGCTAATAGAAGGGAGCAGTTGATTGGCAAGGCTGTGCCTGTTAGGTCTCACATCTGTATGTAATCTGTGCCTCTCACACACACCCCAAGGTCTGAATCACTCTGTCATCATCTGTCTACTAAAATGCTGTTCCATCCCAGAGGCCAAAGCATTCTCTTTCCTCTCAAATCAGCACAGGGAATGTCGGCAAGAACATGAGGGCTTGGGTATGTCAGAGGGTATGTACCAGGAGTAGCTTCCAGTCCTCTGGGCTTACAAACAGGTTACATCTCTGACTTTACCAGAATAGGACAGCTACTCACAATGCATTGACATTGTTGCTTATAAGAATCCTCTTTTACACCACCCACGGATAAATCGTTCACCACTTCCGTGCAGGAACCATTTCGATACCTGAGCATTTGGTCTCAGAGTCCTTCCTGGTCCCTAAGTGGAGCAGTCATTGCTAACAAAGCCTGGATGGTGGCTCTCTTCTACCTTCTCAGATGAGGCCGTGATCCAGCTTAAATACTCCTCAAATGGAGCAGAAAAAAATTTTAAGTCCATCAGGAGGACAGGTTGTTTTTGTAGTGGCAGACGTGGTGGATATCTGCCCTGCAGCCAGCATACCAGTATCAACTCTCTAGCAAGCCATCTGACTAATGTGACAGAAATACAATTCCACTTATGTCTGATTTGGACCAAATCAGGTACAATAACACACAGATCTGGTGTCAGTTATGAAGCCACAGCCTGTTGACCACACTACACGTGGTTTAACTTTTTTTTCCCCTCAGCTTTACTAAATTTTACTGTCTGTTTAGTTGCAGATCTAAATTTCTATTTCTGCAGTTTTGAGACCACACCAAAGTACTTTAGCACTCATGCATCAGCTGTATTAGAAAAGAAGGCCTGTCCTAGAGGTCTTCTCTTTGTACTTCTAAGACTGTACTTGACAAACCCTTTTAAAAACTCCTGGTAATTTGTCGCAGAGTTCTACATTCTATCAGTCGATACAAACTGAAGTTCCAGAACCAACGGGTGGGTTTCAGCATTGAAATGCTAAGAAAATGGGTTTAACTGAAAGTTCCACAAGTGTAAGGACTTACTGGTGTGGAGGAGGAAAAAAGGTGCAGTGACAACAGTAGATGGAGCTATTGGAAACTTAAAGCGTGTTTGGACTCGTGGCCATGCAAAATATTCTCTGTGCAAAGCTGAAGAACCTGCTCATTACATCCATTAGTATAGTACCTGCCTGCATTCTATAGTTTGAATTTAAAGAAAACTGATTTTCTTGTAAAAACTAAGCATGAAGTAAATGTCCAATAGTTTGATATCTTGAATCCAGATTTAAACTGTAAAGCAAGAATAATTAATTTAAATTATACTTTAAAATCCATGAAATGAACTAGGATTTCTTTAGATTGATAGTGTTATTGTGACCTTGAATATCTAAAAATAAAAACGAGGTGAGGTCTGTGGGGGAAGCAGTCATTTTTATTTGCCTGTTAAAATTGAGCAGACTCAGAGAGGCTTCCGAGCATGCAAACCCCTCTTGATATTTAAAAGGAAAGCCACAGATTTCAAGCCTCATGCAGATTGGAAAATACTGCTGTAAGGTTAATTTAATTAATGTGGAGCAGGGCATGGTGATAAAGTGATTGGACTCCAGGGGACAGGTAGTGGGGCATGGGCATTCTTAGCTATGGAAACTTTAGGAGTGAGCTGTGTAGTTTTAAAATGGGATGCACAGGTAAGTGACAGATCAGAGAGGCCAGATGACTTTCATTATGATTTTCATTATATGCATTCGTAATTGAGCTACAGGAAAATATTGCCATTTATTGTGGAGACAGTATCATTAAGAAGTGTTGCATAGTTCTTGTGGGTGTGTTAAGCTTTTCTTCATGTTTCGTCACTTGTATTCATGATTTTATTCTGAGAACTGAAGCTAAATAACCACTATGGAACTGTATTTGAATGTTTAAACACATTTTGAACAGTTAGTTCATTCATAGGGAGTAAGAAATGTTTTCCCAAGAGACAAGAGTACATGAGTGTGTGTAGAAACTGGGATCTGGTGTCAAGGGAAAGTTTTGGATAAATGCTTTGCCAATGAGTCACCTCACAGAAACTGATGGATTAGTCTCCTTATCTTGCATCACAGTTTCACCTGGACATGTGATACTAAGCCCCATG
This sequence comes from Xenops minutus, assembly GCA_035221455.1. Lineage (NCBI taxonomy): Eukaryota > Metazoa > Chordata > Aves > Passeriformes > Furnariidae > Xenops > Xenops minutus. The sequence goes on from JAWWEE010000001.1 coordinate 102,151,968, forward strand.
ATAGAGATACAGTCTTCACCAATTAAAATACCACTTAGCATAAAAAGTGGGGCAAAATACTAGGTGAAGTGTTTCCTATTTTGTTAACTTATTTTCTTGATGCTTAATTTGTAATCACAATAACTGGATATTTTTTGTATAACTACTGTTGTAATTTTAAAAATACAGCATATAGTTCTACTAACTAGCATTAAATCATTGACTGTTCAGCCATAAATATTTTAAAGGTAGCTTTAGATATTTAAGAAAGGAAGCAGTTCATGCTCAGTTATGGATCCTCAGTGCTCTCACCTGTTAGGACCTTTCACATTGAGTAGTACTATAAAGTATGATAAAAATGGAAAGAAAGAAGGGTGTCAGTGGCATAGAAGTCAAAGTACAGACCAAGCCCTGCCACATCATTTTGTGTACTCGTTTTGCTTTATTGGCTAAGGAAGCAGTTTCCTTTTATCTTAATTTAAAACAGACTTTTTACTCCCTGAGTTAAAAGTTCTTCTTGAGGTTTTTGAGTAACTGCTGATGTAGGAGTTTGATAATTAAAATGAATGGCAGTACATCACTTGTAACCCCTTACAAACAAACTTGTTTATTTTCTTCTTAACATAGGCTGTGATAAATGGAACATAGATTCACTTGACCTGGTAACCCCCTTGTAGTTCCAGAAAGACCAATTCACTCCACAAGTCCAGAATTAGAAGCTGACAACCCCTTTGATATTTAAAGTTGAAATGCATTTACCAGTTACTCAGAAAATACAAAGGAAATTGGCTGAACTAAAACACATTTTGTTTTGTGGTTTCAAGATTTTCCTTTCCTATTTTTAACACTACTGTAAAGCAAACAAGAAAACAAAAATAGATCCAAGCAGATTTACTTTTTTCTTTGGCTGGAATACAGGAAGGGCTTTTACAAGTCAGCTGGAGTTGATGCCCAAATGACACATACAGATTTATATGTTTGCACTGTGTATGAGTATGACAGGATTTATATGTGCTGTCAACCTTCCTATGAACAATGCTTGCTATAAGCAATGTCACAGTACATGACTTGTGATGGCTTTTGAAGTGAGTGATAGCAGGACTTTCAAGATGTGCTTGAATTTCTTCAGCGTTACCAGCATTTGGTAAGACCACACATACCTCTGTCTTTCTGGAAGTCGTGTGGTTTTTACAAGTAGATAAACATTTCCTGACTCTTTCAAATGTAGTGTGTGTATTTAGCTATTATTCTGATTCAGTTTTTTCCTTGCCCTCTTCCCAGAAAAAGCTTTTGCAAGCAAAAGCTAGCTACTCAGAAAAACTGATGGGTTTAGAAACTTCATGTGTGTTTATTTATAATTAACAATTATTATTTAAGTACTCTCATTCCTATTATACATATAATACAAATATGACATTAAAGACATCCCTCACTATATAAAAATTAAGGCATACCATAACAGGAAGTTATGGTATAACAGTTATAACAGAACATTATTGTTCTGGCTATGAACACAGTAAATCCTATCCTTATGCTTAAAAAGCAAGTCACACTGAATGCAGTAATAAAAACCCTTTCAAGCTTCAAAGTGAAGTTCCACTGCTCAATAGCCTTCCCCCTGAGGAGGTCAGTTAGTCATAGGTTAAGAGCTAATGACTTCAGTCAAAAAACAGATCTGCTATGAATTTTACATACCTTATTTAAGGCTTCTGAATTTTTATTTTAAATACCTTATTAAATACTGTTGTATCAATATGAAAGATAACATATAACATTTATATTTTAAAGTTTGTTGAGTATTTTTTAATGAAGAATCCAGAATTTCATAAATTAAATACCATTGTGAGCTTTTATAAATACTCATGGAAATCTTATTATGTGCTTCTGTTTCCATCTCCACCCAGAGCCTACCCTTTTAGTCCTGGTTTTCCACATAAAGGATTTATGGCTTTGCCATGGTGTCAGTGACATACAGATCTTCTTGGGGCTATGGCAGTGAAGACCATCACACAGCACTGGTATTCACAACACGGTGCTTACACTCTTGAGCGTTTCCATGTAGTATTTCAGTGAATGTTCCAAATACGGAGTTACAAATATGCTCTAGTTTGGTAATTTTCTGATGATACAGGAGAGTCGGGTGGAAAAGAGTAGTGCCTTGCAATGCAGCGACTGGCACAAGGCCCTAGGAGCAGATGACCTGCTAGGGTGGGAATCCATTGTAAAAGAAATATACTGAAAGATGCCCATAAGGTGTACCAGAGTGGACAATCCTATTTGAAACCTAAGGAAATACATTCATAAGGCTTCTGGAAATTGGGCCCAAGAACCTCTAAGGGGCATGAAAGTTATAAACTAGGTAAAAATCCAGGCCTGTTGGTTACTTAGGTCACCTCGTTTATTCCTCTATCTCCTTTCCATTACTACTCTTACTAGTAGCAGCAGAAACACTAATGTTTTTAGATTTTATTTTGTTTCAATTGTTTAACTGTTCTTACCTCAACCCATGAAGTTTACATTTTCTTTCCAAACCTCACCACTATGGTAGTGGTGGAGGAAGTGAGTGAGAGGTTATGTGGTACTTAGTTACCATCTGGGCTTAAGCCACAACACTATTAAAAGTATTTGCCTAAGTGTTTAACAAAGTGATCCACAAGACTTAAGAGCAAAATTTTGAGGTTAAAGGTTAAATTCATCTGGAGGCTTAGACAGAAAGAAGCCTGTGGACATGGCAAGATCTCATCTCTCTCTACCCCACTGGGATCTTCAGTCCTGCGCTGGACCTCCAGGCACAGGTCAGTTTTTCAGTGAAATGGGGAAGTGTGAAAATCTCAGAGCAGGCTTCACAGTGGTGGTCAGCAATGGTACCTTTCCAGGACAGTATCCTAATGGCTGTTGCACTCTGCTAGGCATAGGTAGTTCATGTTCAAATTCTTCTCTGTCTCTGTGAGAAAAGCTTTTGAACATGGTTTTCAGCCCCTCAGTGACTGCTTTATCTAAGAGCCTTCTGGAGTTGATGCAGACAATTTTCTCTCAGATAGGAGCAGTTCAGTTTTGAAAAAGGAACTTAATATATTTCCTGGTCAGGACAGAAAACTGAGGAAGCCTCTATGGATAACAGTGATGGGACTCAGGAGTAATTAATGCAGCATTCAGTTGCTAAACTTCAATTTAAGCTAGGAAATGTAAAAGATTGATTTTTTTCCACAGAATTTAGCTTTACAAATACTGCTGTATAGTTTTGCACAAGGGTATATTTTTAATATGTCTCTGGTACTGTAAGTTAAGTGTCAGGTTTTCCTCTGCAACTCCCTGGCTTTCTGAGCAGTGTGCTAAGGGTGTAGCATATTGTCAATTCAGCCATTTGGTCAGGGTGCCCTCAACAGAGCTAGAAGAGAAGTGATGGGGTAATTCATCCCTTTTATGGACCCCTTTATAGCTCAGGCATCACCCACCATGAACATGGGTTTGGATTTAGAGCCTCTTGGAGGAGGAGGAGAAATGTAAGGCTGTTCTTCTGCTTCCTGGTATTGCACTGGGGTCACATTCCCCTTCTTGTCCATGCAGAGTGCATGCGGGGAGCATGTGTCCTTTGCTCTGGAGGAAAACCCACAAGCAGGCGAGCCCAGTGCAGACCAGTAGGTAACTCTGCTGCAGGGGCTCCACTCAGATGCTCATAGGTCAGACTAAGTTGCTTGATCAGAGGATCCCAGGCCAGTTCACAGAACAATCTGCAAGTATGTTTGCACAGACCTAGATTCAAGGTGACTTAGGAAACAGAACACACATTCAGGATCAGTTCCTTACTGAGAAAAAAGACATGTTAAATTATTTGGTGCTTTCTCCAACAATTCAATCAATCTTACAGGATTTGGCTCTAATTTTATTTTAAAGCAATCTATTTTTCCTATATAAATACAAAAAAAAAATCTCAGTTGCACATCAAAAAGCCATTTCCTATTCCCTATGTTGTGTCAAGCATTCCATCTCTGTAGCATTTGTTTCATTTACTCTATTCCCTTTGTTCACAGTGCAGTGTAGAATTGGAGAATTCAGTAAAGAGGAAAAATGATTCAGTCATCAAGACTATCACTTCCAGTTCAGGATTATTGCTCATAATATTTTATCTGGACTGGCTCACACCGGACCTCAGTGGCTCAGAAAGTAATGCTGCCCTTGCACTTGATCTGGTTATTGAGCACTGTAACTCTGGCCTCACACTTGTGAGAGGAATTTCAGCGCAAAGGAGGTATTTTCACAGCAGTGTAAGCTAAAAGGAAAAGCATCTTTTAGTGAACTGTGCTTTTCCAAAATTCACTGAAGAGTTAGCACTAGTGTGGGTGTTATCCCCTTAGGGAGATTAACAGACTAAATCACGAACAAATAAATCAATCATACATGGCTGTCAGGCAAACGTGGGAAAAGTATTTTTTTACTGAAACTATTGTATCAAGTGACCTTGTTTTGACCTGGGTTTGGGCAGAAGCCAGTCCCAGTGGAACAAACGATGGCTTTGGGGTTTTGCTTATTTTCTTTTTGTTGGGCAGAGTTTTAAAACAACAGAGAAAAATCCACTTGAATAACTGATGTATTTATTTTCTTATATACACTTAAATATGGCACATCTGACAGTAGTTGTACAATAGACACAAAATGATAATCAAAGCTGGACAGTAGATCAAATAACTCAGTGCTGAACCTATTAAAAGCCAAATCCTGTACACTGAATTTCCGAAGAAAGTTTTACCCAGAAGCTGCGTTAGCTAAGGATTCAGAGGCTAAGATTATCAAGTCTCAGTTTCTGAAAGACTGGCTGGAGACTGTGACTCAATTTCCAATATACCAGCTTCATCTTCCGTAACGTAACATCGAACTGGCAAGTTCCAATCTTTCTTCCTTGCAGCCAGCAATTCATTGGCTGTTGTTACCTGTTAGAGAACAATTGCCAATGTCCCAGAGGATTCACCTGCAGTTAGTGATTACTCTAATAAATAAATGCAGACTGGATTAATTCTTCTGCTATTAACATGGAAGATGTTCATGTTTACTACAGTTTGAAAGTCAGTGACAGCTACTTTGCAAAGCAGTGAATTTTTGAAGAATAGGGGAAGCTCAGTCAGGGAGTTTCTCTGCTTTGAGACCCATGAGAACCTCTCTTCTCCTTTGGACAACGACAATGCCTGGAACACACTGGCTTGGCAGTTGGACATGTTCTGGGTTGGGCTGGACATCTGTCTTCACAACTGTTTGATAAAGGAGAAAGAAAGCAAAGAGAGGGAAGCATTGTAATATGATAATTCTTCAGTGTCACATTTCTCAACTTTCTCATCACTGAACACTACAATGCTCCCTAGACACTGTTTGGGAAAGTGTTGACATTCTAAGTCAAAGGGAGACAAGAATTTGCTGCCTGACAATTATTGTCTACAGCAACATGTCTTGCAGTTGTCCATTTGTCCACAGTCATGACCTAAGTGATGCTTTCATTTCTTGAGAGCAGTCAAGTTCCAAGTTTCTGCACTGGATACTGCTGCCATCAAACTCTGCAAAGTACCTTATCTCACCTGATGCTTCAGCTTTGTTCCTCCAGGAACACTGGGCATAGAAGTCTGGCATTAAAATCCTATGTCCAGATTATAGTAATTTCTAGAAGCCAAATTCATGTAAACAAATTATTACATTGCTCCCCTCTCACCTGTCTGGAGCATATAATGACCAAATCTTTCATGCTTACTTTCAGCTCTGTTGATTGTTCTGGCTATTTTTGTACTTGTCAACTATTTTATGTTTGTCCTTATTTTCAAAGCTGAACCCTAAGATGCAAAGCCTACTCCTTCCACAGAGTCTTCTCCATGAACTAATCTATGAAGTCTGTGAGAATGGACCCTGTGGGTGACCACTCAGTGAGCTATAGCTCATCCAAGGTGCCCAGGGAGACTGGATGCAGACTATCCTTACATAAACTTTAAGAATGAGGTACTGTGTGCTCCTGGGTCTCTACATAGGACCAAGGCTTTCTGAGAAATTTAAAAAATAAATTAATGCATGAAGACAGGTATTTTAAGAGGATATTTTCTATCTGAGTTTTGGCACAGAAACCTCAAACTAATCATTAAAAAGAAAAAAAATGAGGGAAATGCATGGAGTGTGGTACTCCCAGAAAAATTTTGCTGCTTGTTAGTAGAGTCAGAGCTGATTGAGTGGATTTGTATGTGTACAAAATTGCTTTGGGTCTAGAAAATCCCTTGGAATAAGGAATAAGGAATGTGCTGTGTGCTTTGTGTGCCAACTTAGGGAGCCCTTGTCCCTAAACATCCATGAAAGTGCATTCAGCTGTTGCAGAGAACACAAGATGGGTTCTGCCTACCTACAAATGCAAGACTCAGTATCTCGCTGTAAAAACTAATTTCAGTTGTAGTACAGTTTTAATCATCATTTCCTTAAGATTGGGGGGTGGGGGGGGAGTAATAAATATTGATAGTTGAATAACAGCCTTGTCCAGATTTCTTTAAAATACAATTAAATAAACCTTAGATTCCTTTTATGAGGTAAGTATTATAAATATAATCTCCATTATTATTATCTCCCTAACTTCATCAAGGTATTTTATCCCAGGTGAACCTCCTTACCAATTTAGCACTTGCACTTCTAACATCTAGGCAAGCTAATTCAGATCTTGCAGTGTAGACACTGAATGTCAAGGATCACTTACCTGCAGGTTTCAGCATTAAATATCTTGTGTTGTAGAGCACAGCTCTCCTGGCTCTCCCTACACAAATAGCAGCTGCAATTCTCTTTACTTTGAAAGAAGTCTGTGGGACACTTATGTCTACAGATGCATTCACAATTTTCTTCATCAAATTCCATATGTTGTCCACACATAGCCAGCTCAGCAAGAGAAGGGAGTCCTGCAATAATAGCACATATATCTTTTAGCAGTATACATGACTACATTCTGAGTCCGAAGAGACTAGCTCTTTCTGTTCTCTAGTCACTAGAATTTACACATGTACTCTCTGATAGATTCTAGACTTCAGAATTTCTGTCGTAACATATAGTGACGAAAAGGACTTGAGAGGACTGGGCTGATTATTTTACTCTAATGTGATTTTTTGTGGGGTTTAGGATATATATTACAAGAGCCTAGTGTTATGTTTTGGAATGCACAAATCTTTACTGGTCAGTAAGTTTTAAAAAGAAAATGTCAAAAAGGATGTAGTCTATACCCATGACAAAAAGGCACATCCGTGCAGACTATCACACTCACCACGTGTACTTCACTACATATACACTGAGGAAATTTTTAAGGAATAGAGCTATGTCTAGTAAGGTACAAGCTGGCCTAGCACTTCAGCAAGGAGCATATGCACACTTCTTAGTTAAAGATGAAAGAAAATACTTTGTTTCAGAAAAAAATCCAAGGCAAAGGATTACACTAATACTTCATCTATCTTCCCTCAAAATACACATCTGGAATAAAATATAAAGCTAATCCTAGCAAAAAGGAAACATGTTTTGTCAAAGCTTTATTAAAATGTAAGCAGTACATCCCTGGTTAAAGGTCATGGCATATAATGTGTCACTGGGAAGGTAATTTCCTGTAGTTTTGCAATTAGGTTTTGGATTTAACATATGGAATGTAACCTGCATCCGTGACCTATACTGCCTGATCTCAGTGGCCAGAAAAGGTTTGCACGTTACTTGAAAGAAACCTTCATTATTGTTTACTTAATGCTGGAAAACCAATATCCAGATAGAATAAAATCCAAGGTCAATTGGAAGGGAGGAAGAAATCTGCCCAAAATTCTTGGAAGACAAGACCCCTTCCTTGGGGTGATAAAAGCTTGGCCTGTGTGAAGTGGTGTAGAGTGTTTTGATCTCACTTTGTTTCAACCTCTAAGACAGATTTTAAGTTATTTTGTCCCAGCCATTTGCCAAACACAATGTACTTCAGAGAATGGTATTTTTTCTGAGGAAGTGTTGAGTCTATGTCAATGAAAGCTATAATGCAGAGCCACAAATTTTAATGTTCTGAGCTGACCTTACAAAAGGCTAAGTTAAGACTATTCACAGTCATTTGGACTTAATCTGAAATACAGAGTGCTTATCCCTTCTTGGGTGAAAAGTCTAACTTGAGTTTAACTGCCTAACCTGATGGTCAAAGGATCTGACTCAGAGTGAGAAAAGATTCAACAGAAACAACTATGCAACTGATTTCTTGCTTATTAACATTAGGATTTTGTAATCAGCAGACCAATTTATAAGGTTATTTAGTTTTTTTTAGTTTGCTAGTCTAGGAATTGCTCACCAATTTGCCATATTGATGCTTCAGATTCTTTTACTTGGTGCATGTAGCTTAAACCACAAAGGCAAGGTTTCCTTCTGTGTCTGTCTGCTCTAGTGCTATCATTGTGTTATTTTGACCAGTACGATTTCCTGAGAAAAACAATTTCTAAAAACCTTAAACAGGGCTTGGAGAAAATTTAACTTCTCTTAATATTTATTGCTATTATCTTTAAACTTACACAATTACTGCCCAGAATATTTCTTGCAAATTTCTTTGACAGATTAAAATTTTACAGAGCAAGCAGAAGTTGAAGAGCAGCAGTTTCTCTTTTATGAATTTTACCCTCTTCTATTTCTTTCCATAGACCTGAAGGAATATACATACATACTCCTGAGTAGATAGGGTATATCAGTTTGAAAGTTTCCTAAATAACTTATATTGTCATTAAAAGTGCTGAAATACTCCAAAAGTTTGTATAATTTTTTTGCACTGAATACAGCTAACAGGCACAGCTGATTTTGCCTATCTTATTTCTTATTAAGTCCGTTCTCAAGAATTTCAAAAAAAATTATTCAGCTCCTATCCTGTGCAATGTATTTCAGGGAATATTTTTTCCTGCAGTTACAGAGTTTTCCCTAATGCCCATCATACAATTTAAGGCCTATGTAAAATAAAAATTTATCCAGGGTGCCTACTTCATGAATTCTTTTAAATACTTCCTATGTCCTATTCAGGTTGCTAATACAGAGACAATAAAACATCCAAGTAAAAAAACATGAGATGGCAGTAAGCACATATGAGTGTTTATTTTCAGGTGAGTTTCCATACCATAATCCAAGTATATCTAGGTTGTGGAATAAAAACTGTAGCTCCCTTGATGAAAAAAAAAAAAAAAAAAAAAAAAAAAAAAAAAAAAAAAAA
>JAWWEE010000001.1:102161254-102175366 GCA_035221455.1 Xenops minutus
TCCCTTTATGAAAAAAAAAAAAAAAAAAAAAAGAAAAAAGAGAGAGAGAGAGAGAAAACCAAAATGTGACACAAGCATCTTGGAGATAGTATGTAAAAATGTCTATGTCTCTTTGTCATTTCATCTTTACCTTCTCGTCTATTGGAGTGCTGTGTGTCTATAACACATTCACATTTGTCACTATCCCAGATCCATCCATTATGGCAAAATTTGTTGGTAAAGGGGCATCTAGAAGGAAAACAAAAATGAGACAGTAATTAAAAAAATCCAAACAATTAGGTGCATCAGTGTAGTCATTTGGCAAAATGATCTTGTTGGTATGCTGGGTTTGCCACTTGTACTACATGGAGGCTTGGCATCTGTGTGCATTACTGCTGCAAACAGAAAAATTTGGGACTGGATGGTTCTGCTGATAGGGCTGAGTTGTCTGGCTCCCAGCAACTACAAAAAGCAAATAAAGCACATATTACAAATTACAACCTTAAGAAACAGCTATAGTTTTGCAGCTCCACTTTTCCACAGAACAGTTCTACCCCACCCAGGGTAGTCTTTGTCCTGCAGCATTTGTGCCATGCAGCTGTATTTTCAGTTTTCCCATACTGCAAGAAGGTGCAGCTCCAGTTTAAATTTGACCATGCTTAAAAATGTACAGTGAACTCTTTCAATGTCAGAGAGGGACAGTTTGACTTTTAAGCCCTTTGGTCTGGGAGGACTGGTCTGGGGGAGGGCTGGAGTGGCTTTGCTGAAATGGGGCCTCTGCCCAGCCCAGATGTCCAGGTGAAGGGCAGTTATGGGACAAACCCACATGCAGGGCTTGACAGAGACATCCGAGATTACTTCCAATGAGTCATTCAAGCTATTTGTGCACCTAGAGTCTTTGTTAACTTGATGTGGTCTCTTCTCAGCAGGAGTTCAAGTATTTTATGCCATATTTTGGAGTTAGATGTGAGGTCACTTTCCTTAGGCCACGAGACTGACAGATGCAAACCAGAATCAAAAAGTTAAAAGCCATGATTCACATTGATTCTGACCTGACGTGCCATAAGGTGTGGCAGAGGGCTTTAGCTTGAGCACAGAACTCCGTGTGCCCTGGTTAAATAATGCATGAACAGAGTTGCTGTGTCAGGTTGGAAAAGTCTACACGCACATACCCAAATAGCTCCAGTGGTGCAGAGTGCTAATACGTGCACTTTGAGTCCCTGCTCAAGCACCTAAATGTCTTAATGACTCCAGACAGTGCTGAACTGGTTTGCAGTTTGTTGGATTCTGGTGTCCATTCACTTACAATTCTCCAGGTTTAGTTGAACTTTCTAACCCTGAGTGATAATCAAGTTCTTCAGAAAAACTGTTGGGATAACAGAAAGAGAATGGACCACTATAACATCCAAATCAGAATAAAATAACTTCAACGTGTGTAGAAGTGTGCAAATGAGGGAACTTACCCATCTTCTTCTGGGTACTGGACAGATCTTCGTATGATGGTATACTGGTGGTGCTGGGTATTTGATACACACTTACAGCCGGTGTGATTGGCAATTTTGATGGGCACAGGCTCAGGAACACTTGTCAAGGGAACTGAGATCTCAAAGAGCTAGGTGGATGAATGACGTATATTTTTCAGTTTCCATTATACAGTTAATATTTGGAGTTTTAAATAAAAATCCCTTATTCTTTGCCACCATTTTCCCACCCTTGCTCTTTTCTAGACAGTTACCATAAGTATAAATGAGCAGAAATGTACTGAGAGTTTTGAAGAATAACCAATGCCCACAAAGGTAGGAACTTGCCAAAATGGTGGTCCTAGTGCTGTATCACCAGCTATTAAATATCCAAAAACAAACTCAAAAACCTCTTCTAGATGCTAGGGCCAAATGGGAAAGAGGTAGATGTTGGGAACTTTTGTGATACCAACAGTTGAATCTCAGCCACTTGTGGAGACAATCTAACTGTCCATGGGTATAATGCATCTTTAGGGGCCTAGCTGAACCCCCACAGCCTCCTCACAGAGGAAAGAAACAAGAGTAAAGAGAGAAAAGTTCATCCTGCTTTAGCTGGGTTTCTGCAAGGAATCATCCCAGAAACATCTGTTGACTATAGTGGGAGCTTAATGAACAAAGCAGTCTTCCTTCAGTGCATCCAGGCTGTTAAGGGTGATCTTTGAGTAGCCCTGTGGAGGCTCTGATTCCTTGGGCAGCTATTTGTAGGAGCTGTTGAAGTGATCCACACCCCCTCTGCCTCATAAACCATCTTCCTTCCCCAGGAAACCAAAACATTGGGTACATCTTGGTGTGCCAGCGCATCTTGGCTTAATGCTGCATCCACGTGCAGGCACTGAGTATTCCTAAGCCAGGCACTTAGGTGTTTTAGTGTCTAACTTGAGGTGGCATTATTATCCTTTAGTGGGTATTTTATACCAAGGAAGGAAGAAATGCTCTCACTAATGTGGGAATATGGGAATAATTCCATTAGATGAGTAAATCTGGACTGGTGATGGTGCATCCAGAAGTGGAACTTAGCCGGGGGCTTTTGAGGGAATGCTTATTTTGAAGGATGCTAAAGGAATGTTACACTTTGCAAAACTGCATTTTTCAACAAACTTATGAACTGCTGCACAGAAAACACATAAATAAATAAATACTTTATAGCCTGACCTAGCTCCCTGAGCTGATCAGATGTCTTTTGTGTGTGGCCAACAGCTCATAACAGCTTTCTCCTTCTGGTGTGGAATGAAAGCAATTAATGAGCATTGACGCAAGAAGGACAGGCCCTGATTTATTTTACTCTAGCTGTATTCCGGAACAACCGGACACAGTGGAATTACATTCCAACAAACATGAAATAAATACAGAAGTGAATTGGACCTGTTCCCCATGAGGGCTTTGATTTTCTTTTTAAAACAACTGCCCTTGATCTTTGTTCTGATGTAAAGAAAAGCCTTTCTCATAAGTAGCATTTCATTTATTATGCCAAGTCAAATAGGAATGCACAAGATGAAGTTTCCTGTGCTTCTTCTGTGGATATAAATCATAGAATCATAGAAAGAGTTGGATTGCAAGGGACCTTAAAGATCATCTAGTTCCAACCCTGCTGCCTCCATTAGCAGGGATGCCACCCATTAGATCAGATTGCTGATGATCACAGATGGTTTCATACCTACAGAGCATTGAAAGTACTAGACTTGGAGCTCTGCTCAGTCACCCATGGAAGCAAGTTATCTCTGTACATTGCCTCCAGTGGGAGTCTACAGAAAGAAGCTCTCTGGCTACTCTATGCTCACCTTTTGGCATTGGCCATTAAAACTCAGGTATTGCCTGTTGCACCTAATTAGTAATTGACTATTGGGTTAAGCCTTTCTTTCCATAAGTGATTTGTGATTTGGGACATTCAGATCCTGAGGCATTCTAATTAAGAGCATCTGGTCTTTCTTGATGAAAGTGTCTCCTTTTTTGGCTCACAAAGTTGCATATCCAAAATTATTAGCTAGCCATCTTGGCAGAAAGAGTAATGTTGAAATGCAGTGGCTCCACACAACAAAATTTCCTGGGGTCTCTCTTAAACCTTTGATACAGAGGATTCCCATGAGCTAATGCTCTCAAGGGGTCCCTGCTCCAAGTAACAATACATTAAAAAGGATTAAACTTCTTAATGTCACATGAACCTGCAGTCACTTTCTCAAGGCTTGGTTTGCCATCTCCACACATATATAATCCGTTTTTAATAATGCAATATGAATGTAAAATGCTATTGCACATGCTGTATTCACTCTGCATGGATAAAAAATTAATTCTTCTGTTTGTTATGATAGTGCAGACAGATCTTTCATAACAGGATCTCAGAAACCAAACATCCTCCTTCCCCTCCCTTTTTTGAAAGCCAGGGTAAAAAGAAAACAGATGAATGGCCTCATTTACCGTTTTTGACACGTAAGTTGTACTTGTATTCATGCAGCTCAGACTCTCCTCATTGCAGCAGCCTCCACATCTGAACACATTCACACAGGGAGGCTTGAAAAATTTGTTGGTTGTTGTACCCAGCTCTTTGGCAACTTCCACACAGGTTTCCCTTGGCACACATTGAGTCTTTTGCCATTCTTCATCTATGACTGGAGAAAACACCACTTTTATGAGTAATTATGGCAAAGTTAAACCTCTTGATTACTGAAGCAGAAGCATTATTTAAATAAAACTGAAGTGCTGGCAGGCCATTTGCACTTACTTGGACCAATTTGCACTTACTTGGATCAATCTTAGGACCGCAAAGAGTGAGTTCAAAATTATCCCAGTAATTTACACCAGCTGCACTGGCAGAGAGGTTGTTGCACTTATCTGCCTTTAGATTTCAGTGCAGATGACCAAAATCTTCGTTGACTCTGGTGGGTTAGGTACCGCTGCATTCATTTCCCGTAGCTGAGAGATCCCCAGCTCCACACTGTCTGTCTGGAAAAGCTGCCCCACACCCTCTTCCCCTTTGCTCAAGACCAATCTTCCTTATTGTCATTTTATCCTCACTCTGCATGTACCCCACTGCAGACTCCCACCAGAGCCTGGGCCTGAGTGCAAAAGCACATTTATTATTAACAGATCCTGGTCAGAGGGTATTAATACTGCTGGATGTCAGCCAGTGAGCACTGTTTCCAAAATATCAAGGAAATCCAAGACAAACAATCTCACACCTCACTACTATCAGGGGGTTCAAGTCTGAATAACAGGAATATGAATTCAAGCATGATCTGTCTATTCAAAACACTGTGACATCTTTCAAATACTGAATTGTTGTAGACTACTAGACTAGACTTGACTGATCTGTCAAATTTCTACTGTGAGAAGAAATAATGCATTAACTGACTGAATCAGACAGAGGAAACAGTGACACTTACATAATACAATCCTGAGTCTTGTTAAGAAGTGGCCCTGTTTTTTTGTTTGTTTTGGGGGGGTTGTGTGTTTTTGTTTGTTTGTTTGTTTTTGTTTTGTTTTGTTTTGTTTTGTTTTGTTTTACCTGATTCATATTACAGAATTACTCAAGAGTCATCAAGGCTTATGCTCTAAGTTCTTCTTAAAAATATGAAAAAGTTTTCCTGTCTGCCCTCTCCATCAGGCTTATGAAAGATCAAAGGCAAGTTCTACACTGTTTAAAACAAATGTTCTCCCTTCCAGTGTAGTCCACTTCCCTACTATTGTGAAAGCAGTGTCTAAGTTTACAGGGAAGTTCTGAGGGAAAAAAATCTGGAATACTTTTAACCTACTTATTATACCTTGCCTTCAGATGAGCATTTATTTTTTTCTCTTTCCTACCTGACTTTTCTTTTTTTAAAACTTTTTCTTTAACTGACTGTGTATATTTAAAAAATTTTATTTATTCCTACAGTCCTTTCCCAGCTTTGATTCATTCCCCTTTCTAATCATGAAAAGAGTGTAGGAAATAAGAGCTTGGGGTCCAAATTCTGATTTTACACCATAAATTAAGAGAAGAATCATTGAAATCAGTAGAATGTTTTAGAGCAATGTTAGTCTTTCAAAATAGCAATCTAATCCTAGCCTTAAAATAGGAAATAAAGTGTTTGCCAAAGTCATTAAAGTATGTGCCTGTATCACTTCAGATGTCACTTCAATGAGTGTAAGCAGTGATGACCTTTCCAATGGCACACATCCTCACTTTATTAACCATTTATTTAGCAGAAGGGCTGCTGTTACAGGGACAACTGATCAAAAGAAGTGGGTGTCACATCTTGTTCAGAAGCACTGTGGCCATCCTGGTCTTTCCTGTGAGCAAGCACAGGACAGTTGCTGAGAAATTTGGCTCTGATACAGACTCCAGCTTTGAAGTGCTGCAGTCCTTAGCGAGCTGAGCTGCTCAGCGGAGGCTGTGGTTAGAGGAAGTGACACAAACTTTCAATGAATTCATTGTTAAATCTCTAAAAAGGAGGAACAAAGTCTTGAATTTGCCCTGCTGAAGTTTAGGTTGCTTAGGTGGAAGATGGTCTAGTGAAACACTGATGAATTTGGACCCAGTCTTCTCATCAAAGCTCTTTTATTAAAAAAAACCAGATGCCTTTGGTGGAAAGGTCACTGCTTAATGACTGGAAAGTGTATGGGAAAGAAATACATGTTTACAGGCTTGGGTTTTTTTAAAAGGAGCTTTAGTACCTTGAACATATTAAGATATTAGAAAATAAGAGTAGTTTCTGCCCTGGGATAATTTCACTTTGGATGGAAGAATGGAGAAGATGACCCAATAGTATTTTTTAAATTGAATTTCAGTGACTGACTTCAAGTGAGAAAGCTGACATCTCTGTGTCTTGACTTTCAAAGGGATAGTAAGAACCAACCTAATAGCTGTTCCAAGCAGAAAACTGTATCTGTATGACTACAGTCCTAGAACCAGTGAACAGTTTGGGTTGGAAGAGACCTTAAAGATCATCTCGTTCCAACCATGCTGCCATGGGCAGGAACACCTTCCACTAGACCAGGTTGCTCAGAGCTCAATCCAGACTGGCCTTAAGCATGTTCAGGGATGGGCATCTACAACTTCTCTAGACAGTATGTTCCAGTGCCTCACCACCTTCACAGTAAAGAATTTCTTCCAAATATCTAATCTAAACCTACCTTCTCTCAACTTAAAGCCATTTCCTCTTGTTCCAGCACTATATGCCCTTGGAAAAAGTCCCTCTCCAGCTCTCTTGTAGCTTTTTGTAGGTACTGGAAGGCTGCAACTAGGTCTCCACTCAGCCATCTCTTCTCCAGGCTGAACAGCCCTAACTCTCTTAGCCTGTCTTCATATGAGAGGTGGTCCAGCCTTGTGATCATCTCAAATTAGTCACGGCACACTAAATGGCATTCTGACTTTATTATCTCAACATTATTTACATTATAAACACATACATATTTACATTATAAATGTTGTTACATTACCATTGAAAAATGCCCATTTCAGTAATGCCCTGCCTCAGTAACACTGAAAATATCTTCTGCTGTCAAGCTGTTTTGACAAAAGGAATATTTTAATTTTGCAGAAATGCTGGTGCTCACTAAATAAGCAATAGTGAGAATTACAGAGAATTCTGTAATTTAATAATGAATCACAGCATTTGATACTGGGTACTACTTCTAATAACTATGGATTTTTAATGTTGCTGAATAGAATTATAAAGATATGTATACAAAATATTTATCATTAATTAAAGCCACCTTAGTTGTTCCTCAAGTGTGTATTTGATTTAGCTTTTTTTCTGTACAAAATTTCTATGAGAAGTTTAAAAACATGCTTGTGATACAAAAACCCTCTTCAGACTGGCACTTGTATGTGCATTTCTGTGCTGTGGCTCAGAGAAGCAATTTAAAGCCTTTGCTCAGACATAATTTAGCTGAATAATGGTGTGTGAACATGACTGGGGTTGTTGTAGAAGTGGTATTGGAACAGGATCAGCAATATCTGATTTCCCAAAAGGAAAGTGATACAATCATATCACTTCAGGGTAAAGACAACAAAAAAAAATTAACTCGGTCTGTCCTTCATTAAGCTACAGCTTAGTTTTGCTGTAGGATATTCATTTACTAGACCAAAACATAGTAACTGATCCTTTATTTTACATCCATGAACATGTAATGTCTTTTGAGTCTCTCAGCTACAAGGAGCAATATTCATTTTTGCTCCAGATGAGGAAGTAGATTGTGATTCTCCACTTTCAGTTGCCATTTGGGTCACTTCAAGATCTACTTTTCTCTGGAGAAACTTCCTCAAATAGATCGAGGTTAGGACAATACCTTTGTTCTCTCAATTCCCACCCAGACTCTGCTGTTGATGCAGTGCCTTGTATCAGAGTACACCTAATAAAAAAGGATTTCTATGTCCGCAGTAAAGTTCGTTCATTTCTGCCTGAAAGCAAATTCTGAGATGTAGCATAATGCTGCCAACTGGCCTCTTTGCCAGTCATTCTGATCAAATTTTGCACATTGACGTCTCCTTTTGTGGACTGACAAATCCCTGCATAGTACATCTTCCCTTTGGAGAGTATACAGAGAACAATAAGCCTGATTTGGCCACAAAACAGGGAGGTGTATTCAGATTGTTGTCTGACATTTTTTCAAAGTAATTTTTCATTATTGCCCTGTTGGTTCCAGTATGGGTATATTTTAGGAAGCCCCCTGATACTTAACACTTCACTGTACAAGAATCAGGGGACTTGAAGCTGAGATCAGGCTCAGCCACAAGCCTGCACCTACCTTTCAGTGTGTCAATATCATAGAAAGCAGCAGCAAATCTGGTAGAGCGATGTGATGCAGAGCGTGAGTCTAAATTGGCCAGACTCTTGAGTTTTAACCTGCATTTCCACAGCTTCCAGTCCTCAGCGTGAGTGATGTGAAGCAGTTCTTCCAGGCTGGATGCTCTCCTAATCTGCTGTTCTGACCGCTCCAGTGCTGACAGAGATGTCCTCTGGAAGGAAAAGTGGAAGTCAGAAAGCCAGTACTTTACAGCCTATCGCCAGCGTGGCATGTGGAACACTTGTACCAAAAGACAGCATATTGCTGAGGACAGCTGGGAAAACAGCAGCACACAGAGCTGTCCAGGGCTTTGACAGTGTGCAGCACCAGACTGATCTGCAGAATTTGGGCCCATATAAATTGGGAAGGGATGATATGTACTTCCTCACCTTCTTCATCACCACCCTCAGAGCTATTTGACAGACTTTACTGTGTCCCTGGTCCACAGGTAACCTGGGAGATAGTGATTGGTAACATTGCTGTGCCCACTGACAAGACATATCAGTGTGAATTACAGCTCACCCCTACAGGCAACCTGAGTGAGTTCAGCTGGTGAACCCAAACCATGTGCCTTTGCAACAAGCCACCTCAGGTGCCAAAACTCTGGTTCCAGCCATGAGACACCACTGCAGGGTCAGGTGATTCAGCTGGAAGCTGCACTAAGTACAAGGGCGCATCCACGTGGCAGGCAAAACCAACACGCAACATCCTGCAAAGTGCAGGATGCATCTGTCTTCTCCCATTCTGTCTACTGTCATGCCCAAGTCAGCCAACATGGCCTTATGTCCAGCCTCAGGGCTGTGACTGTGCAATAGCATCAGAAGGGTCATTGCATTTTCCACCTGCATGATGTTCACAACCACTCTCTGCTCTTATTGGAGAAAGCTCCTTGCAAAGACCTACCCCATCAGTTTAAAGTTGATATTGACTTTAAAAATACCTCTTTAACACTTAATATAGCAGAGCACCCCATAACAATACTGGTTTCTTTTGGCTGCTGCTTTCTGACATCTGTGTTTGTGCCTTTATCAAGGCATTAAGTATTTATTTCCACTGACTCACCAGATCTGCTGAAAACATTGCCTCCAACCCAAGTTAAAGGTTATCTTTGTAAATGTCTGTGTTGCACTGGGCTGGTGCTCTCTCAGCTGTACTCCCTGGTCATACAGTGAACTGTATTTTTTCACTTGCAAATAAAGAGCTGTACTGCCAGCTGTCATAAATAAAATGCCGGCTCTTAAAAGCAGAACTGTAGTACAGGAGGCTGTCAATGAGATGCATAGCAGATGACAGTCTGAACCAGTAGCAAGTGAGTGCTCTGTATAGGCGTGGGGAAGGGTGACCTATAAGAGAAAGATTTTTAGAGGGGATCTGAAACCCAGGCACTGAGTTCATCTGTTATTTGTTATTAAAACATCTGTGGCATTTATTTTGCAACAATACAGATGTTAGCCTGTACATAGTGGCCA
The DNA here is from genome assembly GCA_035221455.1 of Xenops minutus. Lineage (NCBI taxonomy): Eukaryota > Metazoa > Chordata > Aves > Passeriformes > Furnariidae > Xenops > Xenops minutus. The sequence continues at coordinate 102,170,985 of JAWWEE010000001.1, forward strand.
AGTTCGTTTTTGGGTAATTACCTTTCTCTGACCTAAAATTCCCTGTGTAGTTAACTCGGAATAAGTTATTTGTTCTTCTTTTATGCCCATACAGAACATTATCTTGTGCTCTAGCAAGCTGCCATGTTTCATTAGAGAGAAGGCTGCTCCATAGGTGAATGATTTCTCATGCATTTCCTATGTGGTAAAAACTGGAAACCCCATCTCAATACTTATGGACAAACAGCTCAGAAGGAATGTGAATACTTAGCAACAGTAACTGAATTTAAAGATAGTTTTACTAACAAGATGCCCAGAATTTTGCTGATCCAGGAAAGCTGAAATTCAGCTCGAGGTCAACACGTCAAGACTTATTTGTTCTAAGAACCACAGCTTATATTCACTCCCATTCACAAACTGCCTCTTTGATCTTGCAAAACATGAAAGTGTAGGATGACTGCTGGCATGGTAATGGGACCAAGATATCAAAACTGAAGTCTATTAAACATTGACTTTTTTTTTCTCTCTCTCTTTGTGGTAAAAAATATGTTCTAGCTGAATCAGAATCCAAGACTTCTAAACTAGACTGAATTTACAGAGAACCTATAAAATGAGATGACGGTATTCTGTAACTTAGAAAATATATGCCTGCATTTCTTGTAACAGTAGTTTGGAACAACTAACTTTTCCATTTGTTTCACTTATATATCAAGAGATTTTATTAATTATAGATTCATAGAATTGTTAAGGTTCGAAAAGACCTCTAAGATCATCAAATTCAACTCTCAGGCCAGCACCACCACCATGTTCACCACTAAACCTGATTCTTGTTCTGATTCTTGTATCAACAAAATAAATTTTAAACCTAAGATTAAAAAGTACAGAAAAAATAGACATGCCTCCTCCTGGTAAGCAAAGATCTCTGGTTTTATCTAAAGCAAAAATTTGTGCTCTTTTAGGCTTTTTTATGTATTTAAAGCTATACAAATTACTGAATGTGGATAGAATACACTGAAATTAACTGACTTTATGCTTTCACGAGTACTATTGTGTAAAAAACGTGATTAGCACAGGTCAATTCTATGCATCTCCAACAGGCTTTTAATTCTGGCATTCAAAAAAACCCCACCTCTGATACTGATGCATCATAGTGGTACTGACAAAGCTACCTTTGTATTCAGGTTGTTCCTTCTTTTACTGGTTTTCATATACTGGAAATTGAAGAGTATGATCAAACAAAATGCAAGAAGCAGTGCTCATTACAGAATTGTCTCTGCAATCATCAGAAATGTACCCTAATTAACTAAATAAGGATTGTCCAAAACTCGCACAGAGCCCTTGGAACTGAAAGTTATCACTTCTCTGTCAGATCCAGCTCTACTCAACATTGCCTGGGCTATTCAACCCTGAAGTAAATCTGTTGCCCCTATTCTCTTCATGTTTCTTAACACCTCTCCAGGCTCTGCAGTTTGATGGGATCGCCTTTTGCCTACCATGACAATGCCAGAATAAAAGTATTTCTTCTTATATTTGACTTCTTCCTGGAGGGAACATATTTTACAGCTGACTTTATAACTTCTTACAGAATTTCCTACCCAGTAGAGAATTTCCTGATGCCCTTTCCCACAACAACAACAGCACTGAGATAAAGTATGGTCTCTGCCTCTGAGTACTGCTGACACTAGGCAAGATGGTGAGCTGAACGCACTGCTGGCTTTTAAGGGAGGTCTGAACCTCAAGGAGTTGTAGGTTTTTGCAGTGAGGACATCCATTTTGTCTGTGAGCTAGTTGCTTTCAGCTCCTTCTGTAGCAAAGACAGAGAAATAGATACACTTTTAGGGCATGATTCATTTAAAATCGTATTGAAAGTCTTTTTGCTGACTGCCCAGCAAGGCCAGGCTTACCAGATCACAAGATGTATCAGTATGGTAGATCTTTGGTCAAACATATCTCAACATAACTATCTGGGATATAAAACATCTGAAGAAAAGTACCTAATTTTGTTCCAGTCCCTCTAAATGTCAGAACAAGAACAGTGAAAAGCACTTTATGTGTTTATTTTGATTTACTTGAGACTACTACTACAATGCTCGTATCTAAAATGTTCTTCTAAACACTTGCTAAGGCACACAGCAGAATCTTCAGCAACCGGAAGGGTATCATTTATTCTAATACACTTTGACCATAGAGGTGGATGTCCACAACTTAAAAGCATTCAAAACTAAAAGCTTAAAAAATGAATAGTGTGGAAGGTGCTTTGGCTCCACCAGCAGGACACAGCCCTGCAGACTGAACTGCTTCACCTGGGCACCCTCTTGCTGCAGCATGGCAGCACCGAGTAGCTTGTTGTCATGAAATCTTTACAAAGCATTCATTTCTGGTCATCCTGTTTTGGAAAGGACAGCACCAAATGAAAGCACAGATCCTCTTAATGTTTCAGATAATGGCACGGGTGAAGTATCATAGGACTGCTCCACCATGCAGATGTAGAGACTTTTTTCATATACTGCATTTTAAACTCAAACCCTGTTTAGATATAGTCATACTCTGGATGACTGAAAAGACCCACTTAGAAGAGTGCAGCTTTTTTATTCACAGAAATGTGAATAAATGTTTCAAAATGTGAAAGTGGAGGAAGGTGTTCTGTTCAACATAGTCCCAAACTTACCTGTCATGTGATGATGTAGGACTTTATCCCCTCTCACAGTGATATCAAGTGGATAACAGTTAAAATCAGCATTTAAACAGGGGGGAAACTCCCTGCTCAGCTACAGAGCCAGGGAAAGATACATAGATGTCAAACTGACATTTCACTGACAGTTCTGGGAGGTCCAGCTCCTCACAAAAAGCAAGAGGAACAGAACTGCCAACTGTCTGCTTCTCCTGACTGTAGCCATCTGCACATGCTGTTTCCCACTTTTGAAATACCCCTACCTCCCTTTTTTGGTCTTTCTCTGATAATTACACTCCAGGTTCCCCTCCCATTCTCCGCTCTGATCTCATCTTGCACTGCTTGGATCCCACTGTGCTTTTATATTGTTTATTTTTGCTTCTTTCCTAATATTCTGCTAGGTGGGAGTGTAATGAAACCTACCTCAGGCTGTGCTGCTCAGCCTCCTGGTGCAGAGGAACATCCATTTTTTCCCCTTTCATGCCCTCATTCAATTTTCCTTTACAATGATACAGATTTTAGTAGTCAGCTGGGGTGAGCTGTCACCATTGTGGGAGTTGTTGGTTGTAATGGTTGCAACCTAGATATGGAGCAGAACTTCACTGCACTTGGCATGGTGCACATAGGCAGCAAAATTATAATCTCTGGCTACAGAAAATTTAAAATATACATTAGATCTTGAGAGAAAAAGAAATTAGAGAAGGAGTCATTGGGAAAGGGACAGGGTCATTTGAGTTATTGGAGTGCTACCAAAATGAACCTGTGTAGCCCTATCACTGGAAAGCTCCAAACATCCTAAACTTCCAGTACCATAAATGTACACCCTGTAGTCCACCAAAGACATAATGCTATTGCCCATGAGAAATGTCTGAGTAGGACTCATCAATAGCAAATATCAAAGTAGTAGGTTTAAGTAGTTCTTTCTTATCTCCTCAGTTTTCTGCTGCTCTTAAATGTCATTTTTCTAAGTACCTTATCTAAAAATGGATCCCATACTCAGAGATAAATCAAATTCATAATTAAAAGTTGTATGTTTTTCAAAACACTGACCTCTCATATGTTCCAAAATTATCCTTCAACTCAAAGAGGGGATATCTGTTTTCCTTCTGTTTGGGCTATGAGCAACATCATCAGGAAATGATAACGTGGGTTAGCATTGCAATTTTTGGATAATTACAACGTTTGTCCTTCCAAAAGAAACTATAATGCACTATCTGTCTTCTTCCTAGCAGTGCTGGATGCCAGAAAAACCCTAAAAGTAGTTAACATTGGAAAGGAACAAGAGAAAAAGTGGTGAAACATTCAGTGGCCTTTCCCGCCTTGGACACAGACTTAAATCAGACACTGAGTTTGTTACCCCACTGATTTATGCTAGTCAAGTATTTGGCTTATGCATCATGTCATACAGATGCACAATTCCACACAAAGTCTGCACTGTTCAAACTGTGCTCCTTCTTAAGGGGCTGCAGCTCAGCAGTTTGCACCTTTTCTTCATCCTTTACAAGCTCCTAGATTTCTGGCCTAGGAAAAAATACCCTTCTCAAACTGATATCCAAGACAGCCTGCAGAACATATCTTTGCAGAACCCTTTTTTGGCATGTGCTTCTCTTTACAGCCTAGTATAAATGGTCTTTGCATTAATGCCGTGTTTCAGGACCTCCTGGAGGTATTTTGAACAACAGAGAAAAAAATGTGGAATAGTAAAAAAAAAAAAAAAAAAAAAAAAGGCCTG
>JAWWEE010000001.1:102175466-102242323 GCA_035221455.1 Xenops minutus
TATCAGCTCCAGGGTATTTTATCTGAATAGTAAAAAAAAAAAAAAAAAAAAAAAAAGGCCTGCTAAGGTCCTAAATTTACTTAAGGACCTATTGCACAAATACAGGTGATGGTGTAGCGGGGTGGGGGGAGTGGTGTTGGTCTTTTCTCCAAGCAAGAGGCAATAGGACAAGAGGAAACAGCCTCAAATTGTGACAGGGGAGGTTTAGACTGGATATTAGGAGACATTTCTTCACTGAAAGGGTTGCAAAGCATTGGAAGAGGCTGCCCAAGGAAGCAGTGGAATCACCATCCCTGGAAGTATTCAAAAGGCATGTGGATATGGCGCTTGGGGATATGGTTTAGTGATGAACATCGTGGTGCTGGGTTAATGGTGGGACTCAATGGTCTTAGAGGTCTTTTCCAACCTTAACAATTCTATGATTTTATGATTATGTTTTCAAGGCCATTAGAAACTATCACTCTTTTTATTTAAGAAAACAGATGCAGGGTGAATAATATTTTGTGCGCATCAAAAGGCAAAAATAAAGATTTATTGAAATCCATATTTTGCTCAGTCTGAGGAAAGTCCTGCTTGCATTTCACTCAGTACTGAAGCACACTCACAGACCCACAAAATACATCCTGAAAGCTTTATACAGATGACAAATTTCCTTAAGCCCCAGCCTCACAACCTTTCTCCACAGCAGGACATAAACCTCTGCTTAAAGCTAAACACGTGTAGGAGCTCTTCCAATAAGGAATGTTTTCTGAGCTAGGGTCACAGATACAGATCCTCACAGTTTGTGACAAGGGCTGCACAAATACCAGTGAAAGTTTTCAACATTATCACTGTGTCTGGGGCCAGGACAAATGATTAAGGAACCTCTCAATAACCTTGCACTTTTTTATGATCCATCCTCTCAGCGGTTAAGCAATAAAATGAAGGCTACAACTTTATCTTGCCAGCAAAAGCAGATTGTAGCTGCATAACACAGAGTGATGATTCTATTAATGCCATTGTATCACAAACTTGTCCAAACATGTTGAAGCTAAAGTCAGGCTAAATCTTTCAAAATTAACCAATCTGGAAGTTTCGTCTCAAAGTGAGGGCACTCAAACGCAAACAAAGAGTGTTGGCAGAGTGCAAGGACATTTTGAACCTTTATTGCCAGTGTTGTGTGCTTTATGCAGCAGTAACAACTGCATTCAGTTCAAGAGAAGTCATGCAGAAGGCAAAGACTTGATGCAACCAAAGGGTGAATTTCCCCTGTTCCAGTGCTGCCTGAAGGCTAATCTCAGAACTAGATTCAAACCAGTTTAAATATGAGGTAGATGATTCATTGCCACATGAAAATACCAAGGAACTTTGTTTCTATGTATACTGCACCTGAAAATAATCTCATTTTTTTCCATGATCTATTTCCCAAGGTGTTTTTACAACAGGCTCATCTGGCAGAGCTAGAGCTCCTACAGCTCCCTGACATTCCACAATTGTCAGAAATAAAAAATAACCTGATTTTATGTTTCTATTCACCTGAATGAACATGAACTAGTTATCTGAGGCTCCTCTTATAGTTAATGGAGAAAAATAGGTCCACTGAGTGAACCTTCATCTCATTCTAAAGCCTGTTGAATAAACTGTGCCTGCAAAGTGCCTCTTCCTCTCCATTGATGCTGAAGGATGAACCAGCAGATCACTGATTTAGCTGTAGTGAGGGGACTGAATCCCACTCAACTGAGAGCAGTCAAATGAGATGAAATCCTCTCTCCTTATCCAATGCACAAGCAATTTATGAGGTACACAAATATAACCATACAGGAAGTGCAACTGCACCAGGGTCTGAAGGACATGGGACTGGCTGAAGGCCAGCACTGGCAGCTGCTGGGCAGGGGAAAGCACCCCAGTCCCTGTCTCAAAGCCATGGGGTGGTTGCTCAGCCATGCTGTGGCTCGCAGCACACAGATTGTGAGCTGATGTGGCCAGGAAACTGCAAGGGAGTTCCCATGGAAAAGTTTTGTTCTTTCTTGGCAGGAAAACAGAGCAGCTCCTGCCATTGTGAAGCCAACACAAAGATCTACATTTTCCTGGTGAGAATGACGAGCTTACGTGGAGTCTCCAGTAAGAGGAATTCCTTTGAGAATTTTCATCATTATTAGTAGTATTTTTAGCATTAATGTGTCTCCTATGAGTATGGAGTCAGGTGCAAACACAAAATAAAGAGATAATACCTAAACAGGTGTCTACAACCAAAGTAAAAGACAAAAGGAAAAAGAGGAAGGCATTCACTCACAGGGAGTACGGAGAAAACACAGAAAATATTGTTCAGAGTGATGTTCCATGATTTTGAGATAACAGGGGTTCATCCATAGCCAAATATTATCATAACAAGTTTTGTCTATAATACAGCATCTTGTATCCTTGGGGTGTTGCATAACAAATAATCAAGTAGTGAGAGAATCTTCTGCAGCTTGAAAACATGAGGCTTGGAGGAGTGACTTACTGTCTTATCAGCAAGCAACTGCATCACCCCATAAACATCTAGTGTGAGGCGTCCAACTCTGCCACATGTCTGACACTTATTAGCTTGCAGTAATTTTATCGTCACCATTGTATTTCATTCCTGAGGAGAGAAAGAGCATTTACTTTTCAACAGCTCCAGTAAAATCATAATTTTGATTTTCTGTCAGCTATGAACTTCCGATATATGATGTTCCATCCCTGACTGTATCCCCTCTGGAAGCATGACTGTGCCTTATTAGTGTACAAGTAAGCTATTTTTAATTATAGTGAACATGACCACAGAGAGAAAAAGCAATTAGATATTTTGACTTCCTATTAATATTGTTCTCTGAAACAGATGGGCTTGTCATGGGATTTTTAAGGGGCTATTACAGTATTTGTCATCATTATCAGAAGCATGGATGAAATTTCAGTAGTGTGCAGTACTTCATTGTGCCTTCAAATGGTGACTGTTGTAAACAAATACTCAAATCTCTTCTAAAAAATTCTCAGCTCTCTCAGTGCGCTGCCTTGTCCAGCCTGATTATTCTTTTGATCATCATAGTTACAGAAGGACTGATGGTTATGTTACATGTGGGTTTGGGAGGAACATGAAATAATAAAACTAACAGTATTATCAGGTGTTGTATGAGGTAACAGGGGTCTGACAGGAAGACACTGATCTGAGACTGTCACATTTCTCACTGATAGAGAGGTGTTTGAGGGCCTCTTTTGCTAAAACCTTGTCAGTATATCACCTGACCAAAACCCAAAACTGGAGGAGAAACAAGCTCCATCTGTAATGTTCAATGTGGTAAAAAGTTTCCTCCAGACTCCCCTCCCTGAGAGTCTGTCTTGCTGGGCTCCAGTTGTACTTCCACTGAAGACTGGAGAATTAATTACCCATTTCCTAAACTTCACGGTCGAGGTGTGATAAAACAGTTTCTATTTTAGTTGAAGATGATATGTTTTCATAAATAAATCACATTAACTACTCTATAGCTTCAAGAGAACAGCTGTTTTATATTTTGAATGGCCTTTTGAGCTAAAATAGATCTTTTGTGGTTCCACAGCAAATAAATGTTCTTGCACTTAAGTAGCATGCTTACATTATCAAAATCCTTGGAGATGAGACATTTTGGTTGCTGCATTCTGTCTTGGATAAACAAAAATATTCAAAGCACACAACTGAAAACATCAGAATTATCCATGATTTTGTGAAAGCATAAGAATTCATACAATTTTTCAGGTCCACAGCAATCAGAGACTGATCAAAATACCTCTTACAACTATACCTTTTTAGCCAGCTATATTATTACGCCAAAATGAGGGTTTTGTTTTCCAGCTAGCAAACATTTTGAATATCGATTACAACTCTCATTAAATAAATCCTTCTTCCCACAGCCAGGTCTTTCAGCTCTCATGGGAAACATCCTTACAGCAGCTGATTGTCACAACATTCACCATGCATCATTTTGTTGGCAGTAACGGAAAAGCTAAACTGGTAGATGGAAGAAAAGAGTAGGTGTGCTAAGAAATGGAGTTTCTTCCTCTTCAAGCCTAGTCATCTATGTTAAGAGTTTACCTTTAGGTCCTTCCTACAGTGATCACACAAAGTATATTTGCATGGTAAGTGAAAAAATACAGGTGATTTGTCATAAATAACCAGTGTGGCAACTTGCTGATATATCCTAAGGGCTACTGACAGTCTTAGGAATCTTATTGAGCCTCTACTTGTTTGCTGGTTTGTATGGTCTTGCATTCCAGCAATGTGTTGAGGCAGTCGTGATGCACTATATAGTGCAACATTATATAGCACTCCCTTCACAAGCATAAGGTTAGGTGCTGGTCTAGCACTGTGACAGGGCACAGATGTCAAAAATAGCATATTATATGTGTTTACAAAAAGCATGTCCAGGCTGTAGTCACTTTGTTTTGATATTTGTCCATTCTTCGGAAGTCACTGGGGTTTGGACAGTGAGTTTGAAAGGGCTCAGTAATGAAGACTTGGATGAAATCCGATTACTGTGTACTATTTTAATACTTGAAAATATTTTTTAATGTGATGAAGAGTCCTTTAGTTAGTGCTTTCATTGGTTTCTGGGTTTGCCCCAAGACATTTCAATAAATGTTTTGGAAGTGTGACTAGCCAGTGTTTCAAAATGTCACTACACAAAGCAAAATCATTGCCAATACTGAACGAACTTATGTTACCCCAATCACATGCACACATATTCCTGGAATTGTAATTTTTCTTCAGTAATATTTCCCTAGCAATTCAGGAAAGTATCCTAATGTGGTTTCTTAGTCACACTGCTAATTAAAGTGAAAAATTTTGCCTGTTTGTGAGGCACATTCTCTAAGTGCAAAGTGACATGTGATATAGTAACATGATGCAACTTTCTCGCAATTCAACATGACTCAAATAGAATTCCCTCCCCAACTGCACCCAAATAGTGACCATGCTGCAACTGGTGACCATGAATTGTCATAATTAACACAGTGTGCTTCCCATTTGAAAGCATGGCTTGGAGAAACCCGTGCTCATACCCTGATAATAAGGAAGGCAGTTCCCCCTTTTCAAACCAATGTATATGGTGCCCACATTGGATTGTCAAATCCCACGTGTCCAACTGCACGTTGGCTGTACTCAGCATGACTCTGAAGAAGCAGCAAGGACCCTAGATGGCGTTCTACCACCAGCTGAGTGGTTGCACACGTTAACTCACCTTAGGGGGGGAAATATAAAAAATATGCAGCTGTCCTTCAGGAAGCTGAATTTTTCTTGATGTAAGCAAACTAAAATATCCTGCACAATTGTTCTGCTATTCATTGACACAGAAACCCATATATTGCTTTTTCACAAGGACATTAAAAAAAAAAAAATAAAAAAAGGCAAAAAAAACACAAAAACCAACCAACAAAAAAAACCCCACACGCACACGCACACACACACACACAAATCCAAACAAACTAAAAAGAAATTCTCCTTGTTCTTCCCGTGGGCAAAAGTAGTCTCTGCAGCTGTAGTGGGAGCACTCAGCATCTTGTTTTCATTCCTCAAATCCCAACAAGATGTATGAACATTAGGGAAACATGCTGGGGAGGTAGGAAGCAGGCAGAGAAGCTGATAAGGGAATGGCACATAGTGAGAGAAATAAGGTATTTCTAAGGAATAAGAGTTTCTGTAGGAAAGTTATGCTATCAGATTTACTTCCCTGCAGCAGAATACCTCTGGTCTTTATTTCCCCCTGATCAATACAGTTATTTTGGGACTACATCTCAAAGCCAAGCCCAAGGAACAGCAAAAGCCAGTTTTGTAACTGGACATACTTGCCCTGAGAGAAAGGTCTAAAAAAACCACAGATCCCACTGTAGTGATAATTGTAAAGAGTACTGTACAAGTTTTCAGATATGAGCCACAACTGATGGCAAAGTTTAATTCATTCTATCTGAATTTCAAACATCTGACTATTATAATTCATTTCTGAAATGCTGCATCTGATTAATCTACACACCCTGGTGTACTTTTCCAAGCTCTATTCTCAGACATTACAATCCTAGCTGAGATAGACTGGACTGGATCAGCAGCCGGGAGGCTTTTTTTTTTTTTTTTTCTATTTCTCATGAGCAAGAACTGCTCTTGATAAAGTAGCAATGAGTTAGTCATTCCCTTTCCAAATTGATAAGAGCCAAGGGTGGATGCTGTGTGGCATGGTAACAATACGGGATTGTATTCTTATCCTTCAGTGTGCAAGGCAGTCGCAGATAAGTCAGAACAAAGTGATTTTCCTCACAGCATTCCTGATAGCTTCCCATTTCTGAAGGTAAAGCACAAACAATCATTTCTGCAGGAATGTGGCAAGTACATTTTCACATATTTTTGGCTCTTCATGCCTATCAGAGATGGTAATCAGAGAGAATAAAAAGCAGCAGTGACAAAACTGGGATAATAAAATACTTCTGAAAACCACAATTTCATAATATTTGTTTAGAAGAGTTTCCTAACTTTGAAAGGAAGCTGGATTTGAGGATGAAAAGACTAGTTTAAACAGAAATTGTTTCCAATGACTTTTCCAGTTGCTTTTTCTAGCAGTTGAGCAGTTTGATGTAATTTCAGGAGCTGCCTTTGAGAAGACACTCCCTGAGACAGAAGGTTTGTTAGAATCTAACTTTTCTAGAAACTGAGCAACATTTGCAATCAGTTATTGGAGAGTTGTGTAGATCTATCTGAAAAACAGTGTCAGTGGTAATTACAGAGACAAACGCTTACAGCCAGCTCTACCACTCAGGTTTCTTCACAAAGCTCTGTTTTGATTGTACAGACAGACAGACTGCAGCTGGCTCTAGGAAGGGAGGTGTAAAGAGCTTCCTGATTCCTTCCGCTCACGGTGTGATGGCTCTCTAGTATTTCCATGCCTTCCCAAGGGCCAGGCATTCTCCACTTAGGTGGTCCAGACCTCAGGATGATGAGGAAGTGCTGCCTCTCTCTCAGCAGTGGACAAGGACTATGCACCAGCTGTGTTTGGAAAGCAGCTTCCCCCTCTGTCCAGCTCACAGTGACAATATGAGACTGTTGAATTTAAGGCCTGTTTGAGCAAAAACGACCACTCAAGGCTTTAGCAATGTTTAGTGCAGAAGTAAAAAAGGTTTGGCTGTGGAAAAGCAGTGCATGTAACAGAGAGCAGGCATGTTTACCTCCCAGCCAAGCATGTCTAACCCTCGGTCTTTTGATCAGAAAGCAAATTTATAGTTCAGTGACACTCCTCAGGCTTATCCACTGTGGGTTTCTCTCTAACAAGCCAAAGGAGGGTTCGCCATGGGAAGAAGACATCTGCAAAAGGAAAAGGCTGAGAGTCTGTTTAACTTGGGTGTGACCAGTTGCCCCTTTCTCTTGCCTGTCCCACAACACTTTATTAATAATGCAAAGGGACAGAAAAGGGCAAAGAGCAACAAGACTCAAATTCTCAGAGATCAAGGCCTTGCAGCCTCATTAGAGGGGTAGTTTTAGTGTTGGAAGGCAGAAGCGGCTCTGACAGATCATGGGCTTTTCTTGGCAAAAAAATTGTCTCAGCTTTGATGAATATAGGACATAACTCTTTGCATCTAATTTTAAAATTCTGGAAAAATGAACCTATGTCTGCCATTGCTCTAGGAGAAGAAAAATGTGTGGGGGAGAGACAGGAACAGAGACACTGAAGTCAGCGGTTCTCTATCCTAGGGGTTCCAGAATCTAAGAGACTGTCAGGACAAAACTTCAACAAGGAATTTTTAAAGCATTTCCTGATGGAAAAAAGGATATTAAAAATATAATGCTCAGTCTTCAGAAAAGCCATGTGGAAATCTAACTGTTCCATGAGGATTTTGTATGTAAGGTTGGCACCCTGAACCAAGCCCCTGGCATGCGAGGGAGAGGGATGACTGCCAGCCTTGACCTCAGCTCAGCTCCAGAGCTGAGCCCTGCCGGACACCTGCGTGGCTGTGCTGCCTCTGTCTGAGGCTGCCCACCACTCATCATGAGCCTGTTCTCCAGTTATACCTCACACAACCAGACATTCGATATTTGGGCTGACACTTTCCGTGCCAGATGTCTGCCCCAGAATGATTTTCACAGTTTTTTGCTTTTTTGCTTTCTCTGTCAAAATGGTTTGACTGTAGTTGAGGATGAAGCTCCTCTTTAATCCATGCAAAAATATTTTTCTGTCAGTCTCCTCTTTGCAAACATCTGGAGTTTCCCTGCGGTGGATCACAGGTAGGAAGTATTGACCCCTGAGGAACCATTCTTGGCCCAGATGTGTCTACTGCTCTCTCTGAAAAAAATGCACCCAAACTTAAAAGCCTCCAAGAGCAGCAGCAGAGACCTGCCTGGGCTTTGCAGCAGATGGGTCCTGTGCTGACTCCAGTCCATTTGTGAGCAGAGCAGGACATGGGCACAGGTCACTGCAGGTCCAGCCCATGGGGCTGCAAACACCGAACCTGTCCTTCCTCTCTCTCAGGCCACAGGGGTCCGGCAACTAGGAAAGGAAGCTGCTGGATTTGCCTGTGGAAGGGGAAGGAGATGAACACTGATGGAGGAGGGCAAGACCTGGCTGACAAGTCTGAGAGCATCCTTGGAGACCAGAATTAAAAATGGGTCATGAAAAGGAAAGCTGGGAAGTTACAACCGCAGAGACAAAGCAAGAAGCTAGGGATGGAGGAGGGAAGCACAGACCATGGTCAGATATAACTGGAAAGCAAAAGGGTCCATTAGGGATGTCTCTGAGGAACTTGGATAGGACTTCCTATGCCCTGAGAGAAGCAGGACATCTCCACCCAGCAGGAAGAAAGTGGGAAGGGAGGTGACACTCAGAGAGCACAAATGAGAGACCAATGAGGAAACTGAGACCCTGAGTCCTGAAAGTGAACAAACAAAAGTCAAATGCTGGGAGTAGAACAGGTCAGGAATGGAGAGAGGAAGGAGGAGCTGGGCCTGACCACACATGCACATTGTGGTGAAAGGGAATTCCTGTGCCCAGAAGAGGATGACATTTCTGAAGGGTTGGGAAAAGCCAAGCACCACACAGATACTTGCTGAATCACAGCAGCTTGTACATAAGCTTTTTAATGTTTACATATTTAATCAGGATATTTGAGGAAGGGGACTAAGAGTATTTAAATCCTTAGCCCCCAGAAACTCTATTGCACAATACCACACTGACACCACCTGATGGTTTAAAGAATCAACAAGTTTAAAACTTCAGGTATCCTGGACAGACTTCAGCTACTGAGGTTGGTATAACAGGGGAGAGCAGGGTGGTGGTGCTTAACCCTTCCTGGTCTTGTAAGTTGTGTTACCTTCATCCTGACCTCATGGTTTTTATCTGGGCAACACTGCTGTTGATCTTAAAGAACTCTACAAAAATAAGGTATGGAAAGTGAATGCAATATGCCATTTCTGTGTTCTGCAAATTCAGTTTGAGATGCAAATCATAAGAATAGGCATAACCCTGTGTATCATCAGGCACCGTAACATGAAGGACTTTTTGTGGTGTACACAGATGCCCACAGTTCGTACATAAGAAAACAGCACAGGATTCTAATATCCTTCATAAAACATTGAAAGAAAAATAATCAACAGTTTAGCCAAATATCTCTGTGTACAGCGAAAGCGCCAGAACAAGCTGAAAGCCAGTCTTTTCCTTGTGGCAATCAGCAGCCAATGCATGTGAAATACAGCCCTCTTTAGTGTGATCTACAAGATTCCTTTAGGATAGTCTTGGAAGTTATCAGTGAATTGTTATTAAGTACAGTACCCCCTGCCTAAGCTGGCTGCTTGAGAGCAGTACTCAAATGTCAGTGAAAACAACCTCATATGTACATATGTTGATTGGATAACCCTGTCACAGTGAATAAACTATAAAATTGTTTAAATAAGCAAGAAGATCGCTGCAATTCAATATAGGCAAGTGGATATGGTTTCAAAATTTAATTAAAGGACTTTCTAGTGGTTTTATTTTTATACTGAATAAACTTGTGTCCCACATGAGGACAGAATTATCACCCCTGCCAATTACACAATGGTTACTTATCTCTATTAGAAAGCATTTTCTGGTTTAAATAAAGTGATTCCTACATGTATGAAACCAGTGATTTGTCACACAGTGATCAAAGGTAATGTATAGGAAATTGATTGCTCTGGTCCTAATGTCTTCAAAGAGCTGGTGGCTGAAGTTGTAAATTAAAAGCTTGTGAATGGTGAGTCAAAGGGGTTAGTCACCAGTCATCCTGAGGCACATCGCTCACCACTGCTGGCTTGTGGGGCTGGCAACAGCGGTCTGCAATTAAGCACATAACAGCATTTCTTTTCTAAAGCACAGGTCAGAGTGTAGGGGGGTTCACAGACTGGTGTGTGGTCATCTCTTGCAAGCGGGAGGTTCTCTGAAGTGAAAACAAAAATATTATCTTGCTTTGCTCTGCTAGTGGAAAACAAATAATTTGTTCTGGACCACACACTGAATTAATCATATTTGGACAGACTGCACTTGTAGAAACTTGTTCCAGTTTTTGTTCTGATTTTTCTAAATGGTTGTCCTGGATATTCTCACATTGTCTCAGAAAGTCAGATCTGAAAAATCCTGCTCTCAAGGTGAGGCTTCAGTTGAAATTTTGTTGCATGTATTGTATTCAGAAGAAAGGTTAATTTCCAGGCAATGTGCTCTATTATTACTAGTTGCTGTTTATTTTAAAATCCTGTATAACATCTCCTAATGAAGCAAAAGAAAAATGTTTCTCTGATTTCTGGCAAACAAGTGAGCAACTGATGAACACGTGTCTTTAGAGGGAAAATTTCAAATCCAGGGTACTAATTCCTGCAATTATAAATACCTGAAATAAAAAAAATTGTATTTAAAAAGTATTCAAAATGCTATGACTGACTTTTTTATGAGATTTTGTTTTTATTTTGCATGACTGACACTAAAATTCTAACTTAAGAATGAAGTATACAATAAGTATTTGATAGCTAATAAAAAAGTAGCAAAATAGTAAAGAGATATTATGGATTTATATATTCATTTTTCTCTATGGCTGCTAAACGTCTCTGCAACTAAACCATCACCAAAAAACCCCCACCAACCAAGCACCAAAAGAGCAAGAAACTCACCACCTTGCACATTCAATGTAGGCAATTCTGGCAACTTGGATTACTAAGAATCACAGTAAATAAAGGTCACTTACCCTCACAGATCCATTCTCATAGTCAGATCCTTGCAGCAGATGTAGAAAAGAAACTATGAAAATATTCACAGTTGCCCACGGTTTGTGCATTCTGATGTTTAAAATCCACAGGTTACTATGCAGTCGTTGTCATACAGCTAGAGGCGTCTTTTTCAAAATGCATTTCTCTATCACCAGTACAGAAAAGAAAAGCTTCCAGAATTTCTCTTATAAACTCACAAAGGATTCTGACATCCGAGAGTAAATATGTGTCTCTTTACTGCTTAAAACAATTGCAATTTCATCTAGAAAATGTAATTTCTTAGAGCAGATTTTAGATACACTTGAAATAAAATCATGATAAGGTTTTAAATAGATATATATCTGTATGCAAACACATACACACTCACAAGTGGTCAGGTATGGATTCCAGTTAATGAAGTTAATATATCTTCCATCAAGACACAAAGAGGCATTCAAAATCCATCTGTGATCCAGAAAATGTAAGAAATCTGCTCGATTCTGTGCTCCGTGTTACGGCAGGCTTTTAAGACGGTAGTGTAATGGCCAGTGTTTTGAGCCGAGAGCTGTAATCCAACTCTGTATTAAAACTTTTTTCACAACCTTCATGGAAGCTTGCAGAAGCATGTGTCTTAAATCTGATACAGACTTTGGCAGTAACACAGGCAAATTTTGGCTCTAATCCCATTTTGTTCCTACCAATAGCATAGCAGTTTTCAAACTAACTGATGCAATCTAGACTCCCATAATTTTAAAGAAGATTACCTGAAACATGAAACTTCAGCACACGTTCTTACACTGCACACATATTTTAAGCTACTTCTTAAAAAAAAAAAAAAAAAAAAAGGAGGGTAAGACTGAGATTTTTCTAATGTGTTTTATCTCATGTGTTGTAGGATTTTCTGAATAGATTTTTTCAAAGGAAACTTAAGAACTATCCTTGACAACAATCAAAATTTTGATTTTTTTTTTAAAAGAAAGCTCATGAAGCTGCAGATATTAAAGGACGAAATTTATTTTTATTGTAATAAAATGCAATCATAATTTCTGTGCAAACATGAGCATGCATTTTCTCTGTATATTTCCAGAGGTTATAATGGAGATTTAAAAACTGAGATCTAACATTTAAAATTATAACATAGACAAAGACTCGGATAATTATGCATGTTAAATCTATATTGTTGTGTTCATATGATATAGTGTGTTCAGGAGAATAGTTCCACTTTCACATGTCTTGGTGTTTGCAGAATCAGACTCTACAGCTGTTAACATAAAGCAGTCATGTACATAATACTTCAGAGCCCTGATTTCCTCCCTCTGATGTCCAAACAATGTTCTCTTACATACAAGTCACGCTTCTGTACCTATCATTAGCTTGAATAATTTCTTTTTAAGCATTCATTACAAATGGACATTAGAGAGAAAATTCTTTTTATCCAGTCTTTCCAGCTGTTGTCATGTAACTGCCAATACATTTTAAAAACACAGCTAACTGTATTAGTTTTTAGCTTTTTCTTTTGCCATTTGTTTTGTGAAAGCAATATATTTCTCCTTTTTTTTTTCTTTTTGCTTCCTCCCCCACTGATCCCACATGGATTTGTACAAAGACAGCAGGAATTTCACCATTTTGAAATGGGTGTGGAAAAGATGCTCTGCTTGTGTACCTGCTGCCCCCCCCTCAGACCTTCCCAGCACCCAGGCTGCCAGTGATATTCACATGGTTTTTCAGGCCCCATGCTACAAGGGTGATCCTGTGCCTGTACTGCAGTTTACAATTAAAATACTTCAATTATTTAATTAATAAAGTTAAATTAATGAGCTATCTAATGTTTATGTACGCTTACCTTGACCTCATATTATGTTTCTGTTTCCCTAGTGATACCAATATCCATCTCCTTGCAGGAGCTGAAAGCCTGCTAAAAGAAATGAATATACCTTAGCCTTGGATGCACAGCTTCCACATAAGGGAACAAACCAAAAATAACCACATGCATGAAAATAACTTTCTATCGACCTGCAGTTAACCAGAGGGAGTGCCTGGCCATACTCATCTCTCATTTATGGGATCATTTGAAACACAGACCAGGACTCATAGAAGAGTCAATAAGCAATACATCCCCTCATGCCCTAAAGCCTGTGAGTGGGATACTTACACAGCCTGTCTCCAGCACAGTTCAAGGATGAGCTGTCTGTTCCCCTGGCAGGGCTGGTGCCAAATGCCCACAAACCACACTTACGGGTCTCTGAGCAATCTAGCACTAGAAAATCAAGGCTGTTTGTTTTGGAAAGATTGGAGGGAAACACCTCAGTAATATTTTGTGTGTGCTTTAGTTCATCACTGTTACTTACCAAATTCAGCTCTGAATTACAAATACATTTGCAAAGACCAAACTTGCGTCTTTCTCAAAGCAAACCATTCATCAGAGAAGGTCATCCACCTCTCTCTTCAGTGGGCTTTTGGCAGGAAGACTGAACTGACCTTCAGGCATTGAATCAAACTTGTTTATACAAGAGCAAGTCAGATGCTGAAGGCAAAAGACAAAAAATACCTAGTCTTTCCCTTAGGACTCAGACACAAAGACTAGCAGAGAAGTAAAAAACCCCTTAGTTAACTGCAGAAGACTTTAAATCTGGCTCAAAGTTCTAAGTGAAAACAAAGGCAAAGCAAGAGAAAACAGCTGATAGGACAGCAGAGCAACTCTGATAATGAATTTTTTCAAAACAGCATTTTCACCTTCTCTATCACTGTGCCTATCCCGTTTCCTATAGCTCTTGTCTCTCTCCTCCAGCTCAGGCTATAAATCAGTGCTCCCTTCATCATCTCCTCAGCCCTGCTCTTCACACAGCTTTCTTATGATTTTTCCTGCCTATTGCTTGAGAAGAGTTTAAATACTTTTGCGTTGGAGCTCAAAACTCAGAAGTATGTTGAGATTATATTGCAGACTGCCTGCAACAGCTGTGAACAGACTTGCTGTCTGGCCAGACACCTCTGTTTTCATTTAATATATGAACACAAGTTAACAATACAAACATTCTAGTTTCTTCTTTTATCTCAGTTAGCTATTGTAAAACCACCTGCTCAGTCCTGTGCAGGGCTCAGGTTTGTATTTCTCTTAAAATCTAGCACTGTATAGAAGAGTACTTAAGTAAAATTTACATGACTATTTACATTATTTTTGTAGCTGAACAGCGTCAACAAGGCTAAATACTGCCTAATGAACTGAAATTTCAAACATTTATGTCACCATTGGGTGAGCAGCTAATAGATTGACATTGTAGTCATGAGTCAGCTCTTTCCAAGAAGAGCTTAAAAATTTAGTTTTCCAAAGTAACAGTCTCACATACATTACACAGAAACCTTGATTCCCATACTTTGTTTTTGTGATGGAAGAGAACATATGAATGATGCAGAATTTGGTAGATGAATGAATTATTCATCATTTCTTGGTACTTTCCATAATTTTTAAGGTATTATATGCAGACTAAGTGCAGTTTATTTACCTGAACTGCTTGTCATGGTGAATTTCAAATTCTATACTTGGACTACACAGCACAAAAAGAGAAAAAAGGCCAGTACACATGACTAGAACTCAAACAAGAGCACCATATTTAGATCATACATTTCTTTCATGTGTACACACTCAAGGAACAGAAGAATTTCCTGATGATGCTGAAGCTCATATTCTTCTGAATATGAAAATTTGAAATCCTTTTGGTAAATTCCTTCCATAATCTGAAAATAACTTACACCTGCAGATAGGGCCAGACTAGTGTCACTATTTGTCAGACAAAACTAAAAGGGAACACCTCAAACAGAAACCATCTTCATCTGGAAAAATGTAACAAACATAGAAGGAAGATATTTCAGGCTTTTAACACAAGATTAAGCCATGAATCAATAGGACTACTCAGATAATGGAAGGTTTACGATGATATGTCCTAAATAAACTCCAATTAAATTGATCAGTCTCAGGCTGCAAAGTTAAATTTTGAGATCAATAAAGGCAGTTCGTTGCCATTACTTCAAATAAAGTATTTTTTCATTGGCTGCTTCACACTTGAAAACTCCACTCCATTAGAAGTTTAAGCATGGCACAATTTTCAGGATAATAACATTATTCCCAATGAAGGTCATTAAGTATTTGTAAGATGATTCTGTAAGCAGATCTGTACATTCCCTCTAAGTAATTCACACACACAGGAACTTTCAGTTTGCAAACTGTATAGAAAAAGAAAAATTGGGACAGTTTATCAAATATTTCAAACAAGAATATAACTTTGATTTAATAAGACACTCATGACATAGCAGTGGTATGACAATCTGAAGTCAGTACATTTTTTTAAATTAATTATGAAGCAATTATTAAACTAAAACCATTTTTTAAAATATAGCAATGCTTAGTATAATGTCTACTGGCATCAGAAATTTCTGTCAAATAGCAAAATGCTTGTATATCACAGTAATGCTAAGATGGATTGATAAAATTCAGAAAAAAAAGATGCCAAATCTCGTCCACAGGATCTCAGAATCAGAGCATAAGAAGAGCCTTTGTAGCTGGGATGGAGGAGCAACGGGGGCAGCTCCACCCAGCCAGCTCCAGAGCCAGCCCTCACACCAGCCAGAATGCTGCTTCATCTCCTTGGGTTACGCTTTAACTACCCTTAAATTAGATCACCTAATTGTCTACTTGCTGCAGCAAACCTAGAGCTCAGAGCAGCCTACAAAACCTGCTGGAGAAGCGGGGAAATCCCACTGGGTGCTGTGCCTCTACTGTGCTCCAGGCTGCAGTGGCTAAACTGCATGCCTTCATCTAGCTGGTTGAAAGTTCAGTGGGGAATGTCTACACAAGCTACGAGCACCCCCTTGGGCAGGCATGCTCTCAGCTTTGGCAAATATGACCCGCAGCACCCACGCGTTCAGCTCTGCGCCCGCCCGCGCTGTGGTCCCTCTCAGAGCAGGGACACCGCTGCTCATGGAGGAGTGCTCTCAGCAAAAGGCAGATAAAAATCACAAACAAACACTGTTGGTTGCATTTTCGAGAGATGTAAACACCTTTGAATTGCTCTGTCTTTGAATAGGCTCTACCCTAACCTCATGAAGAGCACAGCTGCCTTGTTAGCCTTCTCCAGTTCACATTTGTAATGTCCAGTGCATGGAAAGATGGAAAACCACTCTGGGGATGGCTGCTGTGCTGAGCAACGGCTTTAGCCAGCTCAAATATGAAGAAATCTATGTTTCTTTTGTTTCAGTGCTTCCACTCTGTCTGTTTGTGTACCTCCAACTTCTAAGAAGTCTAACCTACAGAGCCTCTGATCCAGAGAGCAAGACCTCTCTCTGGATTCCTGTAATTCATATTTATCTACAATAATGGGAGCTCTGTGTCTGCTTGTCTTCACATCCATCTGTGTTTACATAAGTGTTAATGAGGGCACAACTGAAACAATAATCAAAATTTAATTACAGAGGCATGTAATAGCATTCACAAACCTTTATTTCACTTTTGACTTTTATAAGTTCTCACTTCTTTTACAAAGTGAGGCAAGCTGAACAGAAGGATAAAAGAGGTCTCACAGATAAGAAAAAAGGGAGAGAAAAATGTGGGGATGGAGGGGATAAGAGGAAGACAGGGGAGGAAGGAGAGGGGGAGCTCTGCCCATGTGCTGTTCTTCACACCTCTCATTGACTGTAGCCAGGCCCTTGCCTCCAGACTGACTGTGAAACACTGGCTGGTGTTAAGGTATGTCTGAAGATCACTACCTATTCCAGTCTGGTGTCTGAAACAGTTCACAAACCCAAGGAAGGCAGCAGTTACCAAGAGGATGGATTCGACATTGTAATTCATTGACTACTTTCATTCTGAGGCTTCATCCTCTGCTACTGTACAGAAGAAAGGTAAGTACAACTGCAAAGCACAGTGAGTATCCACACTACTGAATCCTGAATGTGTTGCGGGCAAAACAGATGAACTCATGGGTTCTTGTAAAGAAGAAAATAATAATATGTTCTCATTTTCTCAAGCACGCGTAGCACTGTTACTAAATTACCCTGGGATTAAGGGTAGGTGCAGCTTGCACCAACTTGTGTAACTGAATAGACATATGTTACTTTATGCACTTCAAGACCAGAATTTCTCAAGAGAAAAATGTGACTACAGGTGACATCAACATCCTTAACCTTGCAGTGTCTGGTAATGTCTTGAGCAAGTTCCATGTGGCAGAGCAACAGTACAGCTTATACTTCAGATGTTTAGTGTCTTCTCATCCAGTAGAGTCTTGCAGCAATATAATTCAGGTGTCTGTGGGGTGGATGGTGGCAGAAGAGCAGCTACAAGACATCAGGGAGGTCTGAAACAGCCCTACAAAGATGAAAAGAGCATCTTTTACATGAGAAAACACTCATTTATTCTAGTGACTGTTGCACTCTCAGAGGTCAAGAAGCAAATATATATTACAGGCCTGGTCAGTTTAAGCTGTCTTTGACATTTCCACACAATCACCTTCAAGGATTCCTGGAGAGCTTCACCCAGCTCATCACGACACTTCTTTGAGGAAAGCAGACTTTGTGACAGAAGTGGAAAATGCAAGATTAGTTTCATCTTTGCACTTCAGACGAAGGTTAGAATTTGCCAACATAAGCAGCTGGTGGAACTGTAGGCGTAACTTAGTCTATCAGAAAAAGAAAATATAAATACATAGTCTCACAGTCAAATGTATTTACCTAAAATGTGAATTAACTTTTGACCTTTTTCTGGACATTTTAATCATATCCAGTCTGCTTTAAAAGTGTTCTTGCTTAAAAGCAATACAGAGTACCTCAAGTTCAAGTGCCTGGCCAAGTTCCAGGGCTAAGATCTTTCTTGCTTCCTAGTTCTGATATTCTGTCTGAGAGATGAGACCTTGATATATGAAGAAACAAGCCCCTGGTAACAATCTCTGTGCCTGAGTCTCAGATTCTTGACCCAGTAGGTAAGGCCAGAGTATACCGTGAAAACATCCTGCCCCTCAAGGCCAGCAAGGAACTCCAAAGCCAAGCCAGAAACACAAGATAACTTAAAGATACCTGTATTCACCCTCCCAGGCTCTTCCTGTCTTCATTGAAAACAAAGCAGCTTTTTGCAGGAACTTTAAGTAGTAAAAAGTCTTTGGAAGAACTGCCTTTACCCAGCATTTCTCCCAAACTGAAACTCCCACTCTCCATATAGACCTTTTCACAAATAAAGGCAACTAACAGGTCAGAGAAAACACACAGAGAAGTAGAAGCTAAAAGGTTCAGAGGAAGAAAATTTTGCTACAAGTCTGAGGAAAACTGAAACCATGTTGTGGGAGGTAGGACAGCAAGAGGATGGAAATAGAGGGCTTTATACATTTATTTTCTAAAGGTGATTTCTTTACTTACTTCTGTAGTGCTCTGAAGCAACATTCTTGGAACTGTATACCCATATATAGCAGATGGTCAGGGAACAAATACAGGGTTCAGTATTATTGTCCTTGCAGGCAACAACCCAAGAGTGTTCACACTCTAGTTTACAATCACAGCAAAGCCCTGAAAGTTAAGTTCAGAACTTGTATCTATTTGAGGACACTTTAGAGTAATAACAGCTCAGTAATGTGAAAACAAATCCCTTCTGATGCAACTTAAAGTTTGAGGATGAAATATTTATTATTTACATTTGGTTTCCTTTCTTTAACATTCACAAACACTAGGCCAAGAAAAGGATAAATTAGCTCCCTAACATCAGCAAGGGAGAACTAATGATCTGTCAAATATTTAGAGAAGTAAATGTATACTGTAAAGTATGTATATCTCAAAGTTCATCTCTATCTCTAACAGGATGAGTTGTTGACACTTAAAACACAAAAGCATTTCTGTGTTTTCACAAGAAACCCCGTTTCCCATTTTTATTACAACCTCTTGCTATCAATAATGTATAAGCATAAGCAGAGTTTAACCTCACCCTATATTTCCTTTTGAAGACAAAATAAAAGATGGCCTGGCTAACAGACTCTTCTACAGAGATTTCATCCCCAAGTTGTCAATGTCGCTCCAGCTCTGACTGCCTGCTTGAGAGATCAAATGAACACTTCAGATCCACCATCATCTGCTCAGTCACCTATGTGAAATGATTGATCTCTGGTGCCCACCCATTGCACATAGCAGGGTTCAGAAGGCCAGGTGCCATCAAGGCTTCTCAAAGGACAGGAGAAATCCTGAAGCAGCTCAGAGAGTGACCTGACGTTCATTCCTCTCTGAGCCTGCTGGTCTCACATCCAATGCAAACTTAGGTTTTTGTGGATGAGACTACTGCCTGCTGTTTCCTACATCTGGTCCCAAGTGTAAGATTCTGCAACTGCTTTCAGATAACACAGAAAGCCTGATTGAGCACTCACAAGTCATGGTGGTATATAGTAAAAGAGTTTGCTTGGCCATATAAACCATAAGGTTTTAACCAGAATATTCTATAGTGTCACAACAGCTCTGAGAGTCTTCCTTATCCATCTGAGGATAACTCTGTTGTTGGTATTTGATGAATATACTGTGATCTTAATCCTCTAGCATTACCTTTTGACAAGGGTATTCATAACAAAACCCTCTAGGTTCAGGAGGGCAGTCAGGGAACAGCAAACAAATCTGTCCTGTTTAAAACAAGACGGGATAGAGAAGAATCAAATGAAATTATGACATATTATTAAGTTCATATCGATTGCTACATTATTCTTTAAATGCAGTGGAGAAATTTTATAGAAAAATTTCCAATACAAAAAGTGAACACTATTTAGATATTGAAATAGGAGCTACTTATTTAAAGCAAGAAAAAAAAGAAAAAAAAAAAAGAAAAAAAACCCCAAACCACACACAAAGAAACCCTCAAAAAAAAACCCCAAACAAACAAACAAAAAAACACCCACAAAGAAAACAGACAGACATGAGCCCAAAAGAAATTAAACCTTAGTTAGCTAAAAGCCCTCTGGGAATAGAGCACTGCTGTAACAAGTTAGAAAACAGTAGTAGTTAATTCCAAAATTTTAGCAAGTTTTAAAACTCTGAAAAAAACCTGCAAAATGTGTTCTGACCTAAATCTTCAACTCTTGCTGTTCTGATGCCTTCACTTTGACAAATTCTTCAGTAATAAGATTGGTCCTTATCTGACAGGTACAAGATTTTAAAGAGCTGGATATGTAAAGTCTTTCAGGCTCCATAAAAGATGCTAAAAACCAGATTTTAATCCAGTAAGCACATTTTAATATTTATTTTTTTTAAATGATTGGGAACTAAGTATACCTCTAGATTGTTAAATATAAAAGAGACAGTGGCAGTTTTGCATATTGGATCTCTGCTTCTTTGCCCTAATTCATGGTTTCCTTGCTCCATGGTCCTGTTTTGGACCACTCTATAGTACTTCAAAGCAACACCCAAGTATGGTCCTGGCAATAGGTCATTGCAGAGACCTCTTTTCAAGGCTGTATCAAGGGGATTCCCTAATTCTCCTCACAAAGAGCTTTATGATAGTCTTCAAGCAAGCTTTACATCTTCAAACGTGCAGAAGTGTCTTCCTGCCATGCCTTAAGGCATGGTGCATACATAATGATGATCTAATAATTAAGTAATTAAGGATAATAATGTTTAAAAAAAAGTCATTAAAAAAGGGATAATTATGACTTAAGGCCACAGGAACATCACATGGAGCTTAGAGGAGATGTCTGGCCAAATGCTACTTTGCCCAGACTCACGACCTGCACACAGAGGCAATCTGGACCAAAGTGTCTTGACCTCAGGGAGTTGACCTCTTCTTCTCTTATCCAACACTATACAAATAGTCCAAAAGGCTAACTGTCACTTAGAAAATGTGTGGAATTAGGAATGTTTTGTGCAGATCTGAACTTTCTATGGCCTTTGACAACAACAGTTTCCTTCCCTGATTTTAACTGTCTTTTGCTATTGAGGGACAAAAGCAGTTACAGTAAATACATTTCAATAAAAATTACTTAGGAATCTTTCTGCCAAGCTGGACTTCACAGGTAGAGTATTTCTCTGGCATGCATAACACCCCACCCACCATTGTTGGGGCTACAATAAAGAGCAATCAGTGTAAGAGAGAGCAGAACACAGCAAAAGATCAGATGAGAGAGAGGATGAGAGGATCCCACCACGATGTGGATTCATTGAGAAACAGTGGCTGAGGATATCTACTTTGCTTCCCCAAAGAGACACTGTCCTCATTGCTGTCTCACAGATGGTCTCCAAGAATGGAGAAGTAGGCAATACACAAGACAAACTCATCTGGAGAATAGGTAGCATGTTAAGTGTTTCTACAGGCCTATTATTGTTGTCCTTTTCTCCTGTTTCTGGGAAAAAGGGACTTATTCTGGGCTAGTTGAATTTTTATAATTGCAAAAGAAATTTAAAAGAAATGATCAGTCCAGGTGAAACTGATCCTGCTGATGTCAATAGAAGGTCGCCTTTGTAACTCCAACCTTACAATTAATGTGGAGGTTGAAGCATCAGTATGTGTAACGAAAATTAAGAAAAGATTGACCAATTAATAAAAACCACAAGCATTATAAAATATTTAGGAGCTTTTTGATCTAAAATTCTGAGAGTATGTCTGTAAATTTATACTTTTAAGGCTGCAAGGAGGTGCCACAAAGGTGATGAACCCACAGCTGTGGCTTATGGCAACAATGTCAACAAATCAAATCTTAAATCTAATCAAGAAGTGTCATTCAGACTGCAATTACTAGGGCAGAGGTACCTTGTTCTCAACTTGAGCAATCACCGTCAGCCAATACACTGTGGTGAAGTTCAAGTTTTTGTTTAGCATCATCAGGATCTTTGAATAAAACAGACATTTATGGGAACTGAGCTGTACGTTCATTCTAAACACTTCTGAAAACTGTTTTGCTCAGAAATATTTATGTTTCTCTTAAGTTTAAAATCTCTACAAGAATTTTTTTCTTGAATACATTCAGATTTACACTTTCTCAGTGTTGACCCAAAATATTTCTACCAAAAAAGACAGCTATTTTCACTCTTCTTTCAAGCTAGATGTGTACAGCCAGACTTTTCTCAAGCACTGGATATAAAGAATGGCCAAAAATCTTTGTTGTTTTATGGACTATGGAGAAATGGCTGGTATGTATTTTAAATTCAAAAGGTGGTAGAAGGAGAACAATCTGTAAAAAAATGGATAGTCCCATTCAAATATTCTTATGACTTACATTTTGTTGTCTGCACAGGACTGTCCCACAAGGTCTTCACTGTCACTCTGTCTCTGTTTAAGTCTTAAATACCATTTTTCAAAGCAACATGTAAAATTTTTTATGATGTAATCTGCAATTTGGATATATTAACAGTGCCCTTTTGATAAAGGACATGTATACTCACTGGAGATTTTATTTTCTCATGTCCTTTCTAAGAATTCTAAGTTACACATCACTGGTAGCAGTTTGCCAAAATATTGAACTTCTGAGTTTATATGAGAACATTTTTCCTTTCCTCACTTTTAAAAGGGATGGATGGAAACAGCAATGTTGTGATATGAAACATCATTTCAAATTACACACAAATGTATCTCCTGTGGTCAGTTGCTGGACTGTCAGTTTCTGGCTTCATGGTTAAATGGCAGAGCTTTGTCTCTAGTCCCAGACATTGAAGTCTGTTTCTAACAACGAATAAAGATAGCTATATAAACCTAGATTATATATGTAAAATATGTTGCTATTTATACATAAAATGCTTACAAAAGATTTGCAGAGTAGCATCAAAGACAATAACATAAATGTTCACAGGCCATTTTTCTGATACATTACACTGTTATTTTTTGTAAATCAAAAAAGTTTCGAAAGACAAAATACATTTTACGTGTCTTTCACTTATAAATACAGCCAAATCAGATAAGAAATATTTTCCATTGCTAACCTGGGCCAAGAATGTTAACTAACAGCACAGTTCACAAGGGTCTCACTGAAAATAGCTGTTCTAAATATGTGGATAGATTAGGCAGTCTAAACATTTGTAAAAGCTCAAGGCAAGCTATCTGGAAAGGCTATCTCTCATTTCTAGTTGTAATATTTTCATAGAGTATGACTTTTATTGGCTACCACATTTAATCTCCATTGAGTGTGCTTCCCTTCTTCTAGTACTGAGGATTAAGCAATAATTCCCACCATCCTGAGACATACAGACCAGACCAATTAAACCATAGCACATGTATTGAAGCTATGATTACTGCTTCGTCTTCTGGTTGGAAGTACTGATGAGACTTACAGATTACCCTGAACATCTTAACAAGGGAATTAGGACTGCAGACATGAATATGGAAAAAACTATGTTTGTGTGTTCCGATCATCCCATCCATGCGTTTAGTACATAGAGAGTACAGGGGAGCTAAGCGATCAGATGCTGCAATAGAAGATCTGGGTCACCCTGCTGGAAAGTGTACTGTCAGGGGCACAGTTTTTCCCCCAGGTTGCTCTCCCTGGGTGGCCCCTGTGCACCCCTAGCAGAGTGCAGGCATGCTGCCCCACTGAGATAACAGGGTGGAGAGCACTGGGTCCTAAATTTGTTCCAGCAGGTGGGAAAACAGATCTGATAGATGACATTGAGCATGTAAATAATAATCTCGTAATAAAAACCCTCTTCTGTGGGCATTTTTCTTTAAAGCATGGTAGTGTCAACAGTACTCAGACACTGAAGAGGAAATGAAAGCAGTAAGCTGTCAAAACACCAGCACGTTGTTCTGCTCATTCACAGAATTCTGTTGTTTTTATTAAGTGCAGCATCTCACATACTTGCAAATCTTGTCATCTTGCCATTTGCCACAAATTTTGTCATCTTGGTGTGGGCTGAACAGAAACTTCAAGGAGAGTTGAATACAGATTTACCAACATACACATTTGCCAGGCTTGGCGTGAATAAAGGGTATCAGCACTGGAATACAGTGAGACATAAAAATAAGCTTTAATGTACAGAGTTTTAAGAAACATCTAGGAAGGACCACACCGAGCTAGGCTGAGAGGTTTCACAGGCTTGTTCAGTGAGCTGTTCAGACACGAATAGGTCTGTGGTTAAAGTCTGTAAGCTTGAGGTACTCTTGAGGGACAGACAGTAAGAACAGAATTAGAAGGGTGTCTTTTCTTCTTGTTTACAACCTCACAAACACAAACACGGCAGCATAACAGACTTGGACTGTTCTTAATGTTGCTCTACAGTTCTCTTGCAGTGAGTGAAGTAATTTGGGACAATGAGTGACTATCACGGAAGAGTCTAGCACCTCCCTCAAAGTTGCTGTTGGGCATACATTTGTGCATGTGTCAGCCCTACCAGAGAACTGCAGGTCTGTTATGTGCTACTTTTCAGTTTTGTGCATATATAACCATGCACAAATGTTCACATGTGCTCCGAACAAGCACACCAGAGTCCGTATCAATGCAGTCTTTCCAGCTTTGGCTGTGGGAGCCTAGCAGTCTTGTGCATTGAAAATCTGCAGCCTCACTTAACCTCTGAAACTACTTGCACTGAGCCAAATAACTCCGTATTCAAGGGAATTATTTGTACCTATGGCTGGATTAATTTCCTCTAACTTTAGACTTTTGCAAACAATTATACAGGTTTATTGGTCCAAGTGCACGCACACATTTTGAAATGAGGATGGTGTTCTAGTGTGCCTGTTTGCTTTCACTGACCCTACAGTGAGTCCAGGATGACTGGCTGAGCTGCAGATGGATTCTGTCTTTACGATTATAAGCAACTCTTTCAGTTGTTGTTCAGCCATGTAATAAAATCAGAGCATTTTCCAGATGGGTTTTACTTCTGCTTCTCATATACTGCCTGGCAAATGTCAATTTCCTAGAAACATTTTAAATTATTGTGTCACAAGCTAATAATATATCATTTTCAGAATTCACAAAGTATCCCATCTGGGGTTGTTGCTTCATGCAAATTGAAATATTCATGTCCTCCTTTCCTCAAGGTGCAATAAAGTCTTCCAAACTTTTCTACAGGTCTCTTAGGCTTTTAGACATTCTGTCTATTTCTTAAATAACTTCTAATAACCCCCTTTATTGTTTAAGTTGCTATCCTGTACCATTGACCTCTAGCAAAGGATTTCCCTTTAGATCAGTTTACTCCCTATATTATTCAATCTCTTTGTTTTGGCATAACGGATTTCTTTCATCTTTGGAAGCTTTCCTCCATTATTAATACCACATTTTTTTCACAGTCACACATCTTAACCATGCAGACAGCAACAGGGATACCTCAAAAGTAAGGAAACAGCTTTTGTTCTGTATCGAACGATGCTGCACTACTGCTGGGAGAAATAATTTCATTCAATGGAAGATATGGTTTACTATCTGAGATGTATTTTAGTATCTGAGATGTATAGTAGTCTCGCTGGAGATACTATTCCAAATATTACATACACATCTGTTCAATTTCAATACTCCCCAACAGGAATATTTTTTCTAATATTAGAAGGCTTTAGAAGTAGCTTCTTTTCAAATACTGTCCCAGGTCTTAAGTGAAGTGTCCTTCACACATTGTTCCATGCTTTACTCTTCAATGCAGGTGAGTTAATATTGCTATCAAGCTATAACTTTGCACTAAAAGGATTTATGGTGTGTAAAATTTTCAGTTAATACCACAGTAAGAACCATTCATATGTTAATAATGTACACACCTCCTCTAACTACTTAACAAACCAACAAATACTGCATTTCCATTTTGGGAACTACTACTGTATCAGGAATATATATGCAGTAAATCATATACTGATGGGAATTGATAAATTGATGGGAATCCTGCTAAATTACATTGACCATGTTTTTACATTGCCTTCACTTGCCGTGTATAAGGAATCATTTGTTCTTGGCGATCACTTCTGACAGCAGGAAGAGAGGAGGAGTCCTTGAGTTCTGAAATTCTCAAAAACATCATCTCTTATTCTATACCTTCCAAATCCCTATTTCCATCCATTTTTTATGCTTCCAATTAATCATTAATAAAAATGAAGAATAGACCTCAGTAATTTATTTTCCCTATTTTTCCTAGTAATTTATTTTCCTCAGGAAAACCTCCCTGAGTATTTCAAAGTAACTTACCTTCATCTGCAGTTAACTCCTAAATCAAGGCCCGATTCCGAGACAACACTACACTCTAAATCCCTAACCCAATCTCTCATTTGTGAACATCTATTTACACCAAGTCTAACCCACTTCTTTCATGCTTACCTTAGAAATTGACTTTGGGTGCCACACAATCTGCAGCTGAAGCCAAACTGCAGACTGTTGATTTGGGCTTGATACGGTTGGCTGATACCATTCTCCAGAGTGACTGAAGAGTGTTAAGTCAACTCAGATGTCCAAGGATGATATTACCCTACAGAACAGTACTACTAAATCCTCCCAAAGGATTTATTCTTAGAAAGAGATTTCAAGTTAAAGAAGTATCTCCCAACTTCTCTATCAGATGAACAGCACTATTGATAGTGAAAACTGAAAGGACTTGACCTATTTGTTTTGCATGGTATTGCTTAATGATTTTGTTTTTTCTCACCTTGAGTAATGACAATAAATCGTCTTTATCTAGTTTGGCTTCTATTTGTGTTTTTGTTGTCTGGAATTTTAAATCATCATAAGTTAACTGCAAACTATTATATTTTGGCTGCAAAGAGGTAGGAAAGTCCTCTCACCATAATTTTTAAAATTTATGGGAGCATGTGTGGTGCTTTTAAATATTTAAAGAAATTATTTTTAAAATCACTCAATTCCTGGAACTAGATTTTATGTTACACTGTTTCGCTGAACAGTGCTTGTGACAAATGGAATGCAAAATGCTTTCTTTCAATACATCGTGTCCATCATCAAACTAACAAACATGCCAAAAGTAGTGATAAAACACCAGGTGACGAATTAGATCAAAGGTAACAAAAACCAATCACCTTGCTGTGAAGCTGCAATATAAAGAACGTTGGGATGTCACTTCTTTCTAAGACATTGCAGCCACAATAGCAACAGTTTTAGCTAGATTATGAAAGAGACCGCATAAGAAATTGTCAACCAAATCAAACCTTACCGTGTTTTAGGTTTTACTGATGTAAGACTCTATATTTTTTTCAGCATTTTTAAAGCAGTTATCTCTTGTAGATATAGTAATACGCAGGCATAAAAGCAACACTGTTTTAAAAATGAGGCATATCTATATTTTATTAAATTCAAAATCCCCATAATATTGAACTTACCTCAAATACAACAGGTTGAAAGTGACTTGTTTTATGGCAACTAGAATACTACTCAGCTACCTCCACTTACTGAATTCATGCATTCAGAGAAGACTGGGTTAGAAACTCCAGCTTTATTTACAAATGCACATGGAGCTGTCATCATGCAGGAAGAGATAAGTGTATTAATGATTAAAGAGATCTGCTAAATCAGATTCACCATCTCCTAACTCATTCATGACTGTGAGGTCATTCATGGATCACTGTGTTACTCTGACCCTTTGCTAATTTAAGATATTTGCTCACTGTGTCCCTGTTACTTCACATGCCAGGACCATCTCCAGTCATTCTTCTAGCAATTCAAAGCCAAGATGGAGCATGCTGATTACAGCAACTGAATACAGTCCTGACCACTCAACTACCAGCCTATTCATACACACCTGCATGATGCATTTAATGTGTAATTTGGGGTGATTCACTAGGCCCAGCTTCCCACCTTTATTGTTCTTCTAATATGTAAGTAATTTGTAACCTATGCCCATAAAGACAAAAGAGTTCTTTGGAGGTGTTACATGCTTGTAAAGACTGACCTTATCTTATTCCTTATCTGCCCTTTTTATGTGAAAGCAGCTTACAACTATATTTTGTACTGCAAATGAGATTGATTTCTGATACAGATCAAACCCACTACCACAGATAGTAATGAATTCCCTTTTATACAGCCAGGAGAAAGAAATGGGTTACAAACTTGAAAGAATTATGCAATGCTGAGATTCTGCTAATCCTGAGTGAAGGCTGTGTGGGGAACTGCTCCCAAGAGGAGGGCTTATCAGATGGGTGCAGGCTGCAGGATGTGGCCTTGGGTTCTCTCCAAGCCATGCAGAATGTACTGCTTTCAAACCCCCAGTCTGCCTTCCACTGCTCTCGCACTGTGCTGAAACATCTGTTTTCTATGAGACCAAAATCACTGACCAGCTGTTTAACTCTTGGATGTGCTGGTTTAAAGGAATCATCCAAGCAATTTAAAAACAACTAGTTCCCTGAAAACACATCTCTAATGGATGTGTGTTGCCCTTTATTGTTTCCATTCACTGCCGTGTGATTCTCTGATGTTGGTGATTCTCTGATGATGAAATACAGATTCTGAGTGACATTTTCCCTCTAGTTCTAGGGCACCTACAATACCCGCTCTCACAGGGACAATAAGAATCCATACTACTGTCTTCCTCAGCAGAGGGCTCTTAGTGGAACCTCCAGCCCTCCCATTTGCAGGAAATTTGTATTATCACTTGCATGATTGTTTGTGAGCAATCTCCTTCTGTGAATTGACTGACACCAAAGATATCTTCCACGTGGTAAGGTCTTCCCTTACTACCTAAAAAAAAGGTAAACAAGATACTGTTTGCAATACATTGTTTGCATATATTATTATATACTTCAGACTGAAGTACACACTGCAATCCTACTGTTTCCCTTTCAAAGTCTGTCTGTAGTACATTTATACATGAAAGCATCTGATTACCATTAGCACCTGTAGTTAATCTTCCAATTTCAGTCTGACAATTAACAAATCTACAGAAGCCAAATAATTAAGGAGCAATGAAACAACATATTTGAAATACCACATGAAAAATGGTAATGTTTGAACTGTATCTGTTTAGTTCTTTCTCCCAAATATCTACTCACTCATCTGTTCTCACATTAATACAGTGGGTATGTCTGAAGGCATTTAGAATGCTTCCTCATTTACAACCTTTTTTATTTGTTTTTTTTGGGGGGGTTTGCTTCTTTTTTTTTTTTGTTTGTTTAATTCACACCAAGTGCAACTGTTAAACTGATTTATCAGCATGAATTAAGTAGTTTTCATTCACCAAAGGCATCAAAAGCCCACACTCTCACCTGAGGGTGTTTTGAACCAGAATATTATTCCTAGAAATAAAAGTGCATGCTTTTCTATGAAGAAGACAGTTTCTTCTTTCATCTAGTCCATCATCAACTAAGACAAAGAAGTTCAGTCCTCTTGCTAGCATGCTTTGACCCTTCACAATCCAGAAAGCAATGAAGACCTTACAAGTTAGCTCCAGAGTTAGTCCATGGTTGCCCTTCCACTGAAACAAGTTCTTTTCAAAGAAGTCTCCTCTAGGTTATTACAAGTATCCTCCAATGCTCAAATACAACATCTCAAAGTCACACTTACGAAGCTGGGATTACACCTTCCAATTCCTGTTGATTTTCAGCCAGTGGAATCTGAACTGCTCTGGAGTGTTTTAGATCAATAGAGATATTCTACTCCCATAGACAGAAGCCCAGATCCCATCAAATACTGTGCTGCTCTGTCCTGAAAGCAGAATTTGTTGACAGGTAAATGCCTTTTTTGATATGTTACCAAAAACTGAGAATACGGAACACTGAAAAATGTTTTTCACCATATAAAGGTTAAATACTTTACCTTGCTATGAATCACACCAAGTTCACTACATTCCTCTTCTTCCACTTTCCTCCTCCCGCAAAGCTAGTCACCTTTATACCTGTAAGAAAGTGGTGTGTGCTTGACTTTGTCCAGCTTGAAGCCCAGGTACTTGCTTGTGGATAAGGTTGAAGCAAACAGAGAAGGAAAATGTTGTTTAGATACTTACAAGCTAGTTTCTGCTTTGTAAGATGTCTAGAACTACTATGCAAAACCAGTTTCCTTTGTTCTTTGGAAGTTAGCTGTAATATCCTAGGTAAATGGAGTGGTAGTTGAGGAAGATTTCTACATTTGTAACATTGTGATTGAAGTAACAGAAGCTATAATGGCAACTGTATGAACATAGTGTGGAAACAGAGAAAAAATAATTGTGATAGGCAAAGGCAAGGTTGCAAACAGGAAAAGAAAACAACTGGGGAATCTGACTGAGGAAAGCACTTTGAGGTTAATATTTAACACACTTCCTCAGGTACCCTGAGTAGAAGTATAAAAGGTCCATTATGAAGGAATGAAGTCATGGACAGTAGTTGCATCTTCTTTCTGCTTGACTGCTCCTGAACTACATAATTTTTCTCTGTATTCCTTAAGTATTTATGTACCCATGAACTCTTCAGAAAACAACAGGGAATTCGAAACCAGAGAAAGCCATAGTATGTATTAAGAAATGACTTGTTACTGTCACCACCCAGACAGTGAAGCAAACTAAGGAAAACTTAGAAAAATGAAAATTTTAACCAATATTATACTTCACTGGAAATGCTAGGCTTGTCTTTAGAGATTACTGGAAAACTAAAGAAATCACCACCCTTGGACTGATATTCAGTGGAAAAAGTGTTCAAAACGTTACATCATGCAGTTTTATAATAAAAAAAATTCTTTAGAGAAATCAATAGCAATTAAGAAATCTCATCCATGCAAGTGAGATGACTAGAACTTGAATAAATAAACCAATTAAAATATCCACGAGGAACAGCAATGAAGTAAAATAATTTTTCCAGTGGGTGTTTACTTGGCTTGTCCTTATTTGGAAATACTGCTAGTTAAGAGGCAATTCCAGATGTACATAAGAAAAGCCTTTTATTTCCCTCCCTCCGCCAAATAAAAAGACAGTGTAAGCAAGTTTAAGTTAGACATTGATGTTTTCCAAAGTATACATCAGCCCTCCCCAAAAGAAAAGCAATGGGAATTCTTTGGAACTTCCTGCAGTATTGTATAACAACCCCAAGGCACTCCTGCCTTCATCTCTGGAACTGAATGAAAGAAGCCCAGGTAGTTACTGGGAGGGACGGTCGTGTTATTTGGCCACTTGGCTGTAATGAACAGGGCTGGGAGGTCAGCAGAAGATTGCCTAGGTTTAAGTGCTGACAGACACTTCTCTATCACCTTTCCCTCTGTGTAATGCTGATGCTGCTGCATTTGATCACCTCCTAATTCTGGTAGAGATTTTTCTTTTCAAAGTTAACAATTTAGGAATTATTACTGGAAAGGTTGCTGCTGAGCTCATGTCCTTTTTTGAAACTAACACACAAAGCAAAAGCAAGAACAAATCCTTGAGACGAGTTGAACTATCTAAACAGAGAATCAAATTTCTTAAGACTTCTAGAAAAAGGCTAAAAGCTATTCAAACTCCTGTAGTTTTTCAGAGAGTCCCCGAGGCATTGTTGTTTCATCCCCATGCTGTCCTGCAATATATTTTCCTCATAGGACTTCTCACAGACTGCAGGAGGCTTGACAAGGTGATATTCTGTCCATACACAGCAACAATGAAAAGCAGATATTGAACTGACCAGAAATGCATGGACCACAGTAAAGCAGGGGCACAGTCTTCTTCTGTGTTCACAGACACTATTAAAATACATATTTCTTGGTTATATACATGACCTTTCCAGGTCTCTGCTGACTGACTTCGGCTTCTTATTCATCTGTTTGACAGGAAAGTCACCTGTCCATAAGCAAACTGACTGGTGCTCTTGAAGCAGTTACAGTTCAGAAATCATCTTTCAGCCTGGACAGGACAGCTTGGATGCTCTAATCAGGCAGTGACAAATTCCTGAACTAAGTTATATGCTTGATCATATCATAGTTACTTTGAATTGTATTTTTCATCAAATATTTCATCAAAATACTGGAATGATAATTTTGCTGAAATCACAAAAACAAAATAACAGAGTATTTATTGTAGATAACATCTTGTAAACCTTGCATGCAGCACACTCTTTATTAATATACATTGGATAAAAATGAGGTAAATTGAATTTATAATTCACATGGTGATGCCCTGTGAAACTTAATCTAGTATTGCAGTCATACAATAAGTGTATGTAATGCATTCCAGTGCTCATAGGTAGGTTTTTTTATATTTCCAAATATGAACACAACTGTTTAATGCCTGTCTACTGTTTCCATGAAAAGAAAGGTGCCTACAAAACCCAGAGATTTCAGAAAGCTTCTGGGTGTCAAAGTCTCCAAAGATGAGATATTACTAAAAAACATTACAGTGCTAGTACATCATTTAAATAACAAAATAGTGTATTGCACTCACCTGACTTTCAATCCAGGAAGTTCAGATACTAATGACGATGAGAAATTATAGTTGAAACTTTGTAAAAAGACACTGAAAAAAAACCCTCAGTGAAGCAATACAAAACATTCCAATAGCTTGAATTGTCTGAAATAGTAATTTTTGGCTTCTTTTCTGAGTGATGGAGAGAAACAAAATCTTCAAGAATACACCTGTGAACATAACCCTAAAAGTCTCTCAACATACTGTAAGGAACATCTATGGAAACCAACTCTGCAGCACATGCTCTGCCACGGACTTCTAAAATTTGAGCAGATAAATACCACCCTAGTTTTACTGGTCATTTTGCATCTGAGCATAGTCTACACATGTTAAAATGGAAGTTTCACAATGGAAAACATCAAAGAAACAATGAAAAAACTGCTGAAGAAGGAGATTGAACATCTGCTTTACAGGACAGAATAGATTACAGAGTCTTTGAGGTTGGTAGGGTTCTCTGAAGACTGCCTAAG
Organism: Xenops minutus; assembly: GCA_035221455.1. Classification (NCBI taxonomy): domain Eukaryota; kingdom Metazoa; phylum Chordata; class Aves; order Passeriformes; family Furnariidae; genus Xenops; species Xenops minutus. The sequence goes on from JAWWEE010000001.1 coordinate 102,208,380, forward strand.
CAGGGAGAGCTATAGCAGTGCTCAAGGCCCCATCCAGCCAGGTTTTGAATATCTCCAAGAATGGAGACTGCAGCACATCTCCATATAACCTGTGCCACTTCATACAATGGTCAGCCCCACTGTCCATGTCTCCGACAAAGACGTTGAATAGCACCAGTCCCAATACCGACCCCTGAGGAACACCAGTCATCACTGCTTTCCACTTGGACATCAAACCATGGACCACAGCTCTTGTTGGAGTGCAACCATTGAGCCAATTCCTTACCCACTGCATGGTCTACCCATTAAATCCATTCTCCAGTTTTGAGACAAGGATGTCATGTGGGACAGTCCCAAATGCTCCAGGTAGATCCAAATGCTCTTCCCTATATCTGCCTCTGTAACCTCATCATAAAAGGCCATTAAATTTGTCAGGCATGATTTTTCATTAGTGAAGCCATGTTGGCTGTCACCAAATCACCTCCTTTTCCATGTGTTTTAGCATAATTTCCATGAGAATCTGCTCTATAATCTTGCCAGGCACTAAGGTGAAATTGACTGGCCTGTAGTTCCCACATTTTATTATACACTCTAAGACTTAATTTATGCACAGACCAAGGAAAGACAGATTTATAATTTTTAAGAGTGAAAACACCAGGGGATTAGACTGTAGTCTTACAGGTACCCTTTCATACAAAGAAGTTTGTTTCCTTCTCCTGTCATTCATACAGACTTCCCCAAACCTTTATCTTGGAATAGGGATGATAGATGGACTTTCCACTGCTTACAAATTCCACAGTCGGTCTTGGTCTTGGAGCACCATTCAAAACTGGACAGTCTGGTGAGGAATAGAAGAGGCCACGAAGAATCCTGGGTCGAGGCAGGTGGTGAGCTGCCTACCTCCTAAGCAAATGTTAAATAATGTTCAAAATTAGATCTCTTTGATGTTTTTCCTTTTTGTAATTTTACCAATACAATCTCTGTCACCACCACTAGATAGTTCCCTGATTAAGGAGCTAACCTGTTGAAGAACTGGCCCTTAGCAGGCAGTCTCACATTGTAACCAAATGCACTCTTAGTACAGAAAACATGTAAATCAGAACTGGACTAAAGTTCCTTTTTGAAATGAAGAATTTCCTATATTGTGTGCCCTTCAAAGAGTTTCCATTCAGAAGTCTTCAATTTTATCACCCCTAACATTCTTTCCTTCCTTTCCTGGGTTTTATTTGTAAATGTGTTCTTAATTATAAGAAAAAAAACATTGCCACACATAAGCTATGCAGCCTTTTGAAATCACAACTCCAACAGGGACACACAGGAGTTTCTAGGACAAGTATGAGAGGCAAGAGTATGTATGTCCACACCAAATTCCCCTATTGCATATCAGAAATTATTTATGAACCTTTTTTACTGTGTCCATTTCATTGCCAAACTGAACTAAAATATAAAAAAATGAAATAAAGGAGAGACTGAAACAGAGTGGGGTATGCATACCAGAGCAGTCATAAGTTTTTCAACATGTGGCTTCAAATGTATCCATAACTATTTTACTGTTATATTTTAAAGGTATTTTTATTTAATGTTTTTCTTCAAGCTAGCTCAATTTTTTAAATTTCTACAGAGTATTGTGTTTAATTTCCTGACCCAAGTATAATTTACAGCAAAGGTATGAAACACTGTGTCTTAAGACATTATAAAAAATGAATTAGTCCTCCTCCTTTGATTTTTTTTTTTTATTATTCTAGTAATAGTTTCCTAACACAATAAAAAAAAAATGAATAGTTTGAATGCAGAATCCATATTTCAATTATGGAATCATACAATGGTTTGGTTTGGAAGGATCAGTTATTCATAATTCCAGGAACACTATAAGCTGTGCTTTGCAGAGGGATCAGCCAAAATTTTCTCAAATTCTGCTTCTTAAAATGCCATGTATTGGACATACTCACTCTGTGAACAGCTGCTTCTACAGGACTCAGATTTAGTCAATGCACCATATAGAATAATTGTTGTTTGTTAATAAACTATATGTTGATAATTGTCTGTGTTTTGTTTTGATTTATATATTGCAGCACTAACTTTATTTTACCTGACACCTTCCTTCACCTACCTTTGTTTTTCTGTTGTACAGCTCATCCATTCAGTCTTTTCTCTTCTTCTCCTTCCCTCAGCATCAATGAATCATAACCCAAAGGAGCCATTCTATAACCATCCTCTTTTTAATTCCTCTCTACTCTCTCCATAAATCCTTTAAGTCTCAGGCCTAACTTTACCCAACAGCTTTGCAGTGCTTTACCATCTATGTAAATGTCCCTCAGGCACCGACCACATGCCACTCTGCCGTGACCTGTACAAATACAACACAAAAGGCTTCAGGTCCTGGAGAACTTTAGGACAAAGGTCAGCACAGACAAATAGAGGGGTAAGACAACCAATAAGGCAGTCTGGTGATGATAGGCAGCAGTCTCAACACAAACTCAAGTTATTATGAAACCTGCTGTAGACAACCTGGCAAAGCTAGTTCTTACAGAGAGATTTAGAAATGCAGATTTCACTAAATGGCTACAATAATAAACACATTTTTTTTTAATGGTGCACTAGGTTGTATCTAAACATACAGCAAAGGTGAAAAGTAACGTGGAGTGAAGGCAAAGATGGCCAAGGCAGCTCTTAGTTTTATCGATTTTAACCTTTACTTTTTTAAGACAGATCTTTGTAACCATTTATTGTTATCATTCTCCTATTGCTCTCTGGTTTCTACTCTTGCAACAGAATATCCTTTGTGCTCAGATCTTAGTGTCTATCAGGTATCTATCAGTGGCATCTGAAAGATCAAAACCTTTTTTTTTCACATAGAACTCCTTTCAGCTAAACATCATTTCAAACCAATTCAAGATTTTTCCTATCTAAAATGCAAATACAAAACTTCACATTATAGACTGTTTCAGGCAGGGATCACATTTGTCAGATTCTATGAAGTGCAGAAAATGCTTTGGACAGCTTGAAAAATTTCTGTGATCAAGAAAAGCATTTCCACTGAAAACAGTATTTAAGGATTGCAAGCGTGATGGTAAGGAGAGTGAAAAGGAAAAAAAATTACTTCATTTTTAAGAGCAATAGCAACCTCCAAGTCAATAATTTCCTGGCAGTTAATGACCAGATGGATTAAGATCTCCTCCAGATGGCCATTAACTGCCAGGAAATAGTCAAGTCATTGGCCATTAGTGCTTAAAACACCATTAGTGTGCTGCTCTTCATTAGTTATATTCACGTGATGTTACTATTCATTAAGGATATGAACGCAGCAGAAACCCTTAGTTTTAATAGACAACAGGACAGACAGAACAAAAATAGAGCAGAAATAGATGGATAGTTTAATTTATGCGGGGCTGTATTGCTGCTACAACAGTAAGAACAGTGATGCTTGTAGAAATCACTGTCAGCAGCATAAGCCTCCACACGCTAATCCACTTATGTGCCTTCTCTTATGTCCTGAAGGGACCACCCCCAAGGGTGAAAGGTTAGTCTCCATGCCAAATGAACTAATGGTTTCCCTGCTAAGATGTCCAACAAGTATGTGACTGTTGAGATTAGGTTACTTGACCAGTATTAAGAGGACTAAGGCAAAAATTCCTAGTGTAGAAAACACAACCATTTAGTTTAATGGTGTACACACAGACACATATGTTTCTTCCAAGTAAACTCTAAACACTATAGTTTGCTATAGTTTATATATAGTTTACTGTATATACCATACTATCCTACAGTTTATATATGCTGTGTTAGTTTATATGTAGTTTTCTGATTTATATACAGTTTCCTAAAGAACTATAGTTCATAGAATCATGTGCTATATATACATATACTCCTAGCTATTGACAAAAGTGTGTAGTAAGTCTAACTGGTGAACCCACAATTAACTTCAGACTTATTTATCATAAAATCTCCAAAGTCAAAGTTAGATTAACCTGTCTTTGAAAATATTTTTTCTGATTCTTTTTATGTATGTGGACAAAAGTATGAACATCTGTGAACTGAAAAGGGAGCAATTTGTTAGCTATTAGTAAATTAATTATGGAAAAATAAACTGTTAATGTCACTAGTGCAAGCAAACTAAAGGGTAGCAAGATTAAGGAGAGCCGTCTTCGAAAGAACAGTGAACATACCCAGAGCTGTATTAGTTTTACTGGGTTTAACAACAAATACAAATATTCGTGCCCAGTCTTCAGCCAATCCTGTTCTGAAAATGAAATTAAGAGCAGTCTCACCATATCTTTGCCAATTTTAGACAGTATTTTTGCAATGTGTTTTATACAAAGGGCAGACATATTAAATCTTAACTTGAAAAGAGAAAGCCAGTAAAGAACTCGTGAGTTTTTCTGCAAAATCAAACATTGCTGATTGCTCATTTGTGCTGGTGCTATGAGGCTTTCCCCCTGCAACCAAACTTACCCATTTTGAGAGATCTGCTACGTGATACTGTAAGGGGCTAAAAGTTATTATAAAACTCATGTATGCTGTAGAGGAACTGTCAGCAAGGTCTTCTTACCCACATACCATGAAGTGTACGTTCCCTGAGCTTGGTGTCCTGAATATGCTAAAATGTGTTCCCACCAGATGCACAGACATGCTAAATATTTGGACAGGGCTTGTTTGACTGGGTAAAAGCTGCCTTCTTGGAAAAGAGAAGGGGATTTCTTTAATAGTCTTCCTTTTCCTGCATTATCTTACTACACTAGATTATATTTGTAATATATTTGCTGAGATCTTCATAGAGGAGAGATGCAATTCCAAAAAAGCCAATGCATTAAAAAAAATAAAATTCTAAAGTTAGTGAAGTGAATAGCCCCAAAAATGCTGGGGGTTCTTAGATGCTTTCTGAAATACAGAAAAACACAGGAAAGAAATTCCCCGAAAAGGAATTTTCCTAGAAGCACCTGAAAACAGATGGTTTATAAAGGAGGAGTGAAGGAACCTGTAGTAATGTGAATATGTGTAAATTAGTAATTCTGGATACAACTATTGTAAACTTCTAAGCTAATTCATCAATTAATGAGGAAAACTGCTGAAAATGTACAAGCACATCTGGGGCTTCCAAGCTGGCTGAGCAGTCTCCAAGTGTAATCTTAGTACCTTAACTTCTGTCAGGATGCCTATCTTCACAGACATCCTGAAAAAAAAACAGTGTGGCCACAGTGGATGCTGCTGTAGCCCAATGGTATATTGTGTATTAACCCAGCACTTGGCTGAACTCACCAGTTTGGGGAGTACAGTGGAATTTATGTTTCCTCATTAATGCACATAGGGAGCTGCCTCTCAGCACAGGAGAGAAAATCCTGAATATCATTGTTAGGGAAAAATGGGACAGGTGGAGGGGAAAGGACTTCTTTTGAAATATCAAAATAATTTCTAACAACAACAGACTTCTGAACGGCCTATATAGCAATGACTTCTCATGCCCAGATATACTACATAAGCTTTCATTTGGTTACTTGTCTTAGTTTATATGTTTCTGTTCTGCTTGTGCCCTGCCAGGCCTGTTCTGGTGACCAATCAGCTGGTTTTCTCACTACTTGATTACCTCATCCCTCTTTTAGCAAACAACAGTCCCTGCCAATTACAGGGTACAGATGTCTTACAGAGTTCAGTGTGAAGAATTAGGAAGTGCTCCTCTGTGCACAGGCAACAGCAGCACCAAAAACTTCATTTTCGTAATGAAGAATCATGACTTAATTTCCCACTTGGAACTAGTTAGACACAACACAATCAAGTTGTATCTGAACATCACATGTATGAGGCAGGCAGAACATTCTGCTCATCTGTTGATGGCAAAATAATCTACTGCCTTAGGAGTGCCAGAACTTCACTCTAGAGTTTTTCAGATAAAGTAATTTGTATCATTAGAGATTATAATATGGGAGTGGGGGGGAACTAACAATATTTTCTCAGTTGATTTTATTGACAGTAATGTAAAACAATGATTTGTGTGTACTGTTGGTGTGTAACTGAGCATCCCTCTAAGACAGCCTATGTAAGGATATTTTACAAAATAGCAAGATTTGATGATAACGTAGTAAGAGGGTGGTTCTGAAGAGAACACTGTGGTCAAAAAATCAGGAGATTAGCTTCTATATCCAGCCTTTCTGCCTGTTATCTGGTTGGGAAGACACTGCCTTATCTATTAACAGACCTAACAATGGGTGTAATATCCCTTATTTGCCCCCTATTTTGTGATATTTTCCAAGCATTTTTTCCCAATAATGGCTGAAGACATGTGAAAGACAAACAAATGGTAAAAGAAAAGCAGAAGGTTTCCTCCCTTTTTTGATACGAATGGGAGAAAAAGAGGCCAGGAAAAAATCCCAACCCTACCACATGGACCCACTATGCTCTTGCCAGAGGGCAGTAAATGTCAACACTGTAGTATATCTCCTGTTTTGAAAATGAACCAGTTGAATTCAGAACTATTAAACTTCACAGAAGTGCTAACCCCTTCCTATCTGTCATCCTTCTGTTGGACCAATCTCTTAAATCATTCAGAACTGCTGCCAGCTGAGAGAGAGACTGAATCCTCAACAAATGAAACTACCCCTGCAGTCAGATTTCTGCAATAAGGCTGTGCTTTGATCAGAGCCTTCCTTCTTTCCCCAAGGATGAGTTAACCTCATAAAAATGCATATCCAGCCCAAATGTTTGTTTGCTCTCCTTTATTCCTTTCTTAATACTTATAGCAAGATCACTGAACAAACAAACTACTGAGCCTGGGTGTAAATACCCACCCTTCAGTGGCCATTTGTCAAAGGTGACCAAGGCCATCCCACAATTCATGCTCTACTTGTAGGCTCAGCAGCTGCTGTTTTTCTTGCATTGGTTCAAAGACACTCATTGAGAACAAGCATCTGGCCTTGGAAAGGGAGCAGGAACATGAAATCTGAGCACTATAAGCAGACACAAGTCTGAGGTTTGTTGGTTTTGTTTGATTTTTGTTTTTTGGTTTTTTTTTTTAATATATCCACAAATGCTTCCGTGCTCTGCCCCAGTATAGGTAAGAAAATTCTTACTGGAAATGTATGTAACCACAACAGCCTGCCACTAAAGGTTTTGTTTAACACCACCTGAATTTAGATCTGATAATGCAAACTCCTGTCCTTATCTATACCCCACTCATCAGCATTCAGGGGCTTGTGGAGCAAGGCAGGGAATGGTCATGCATAAGAGAGCTTGCTGAAAAAACAATTTTATAACACAGTGCTACAGATGAAGTTGCATGGACCATGACCATGTAAGAGGTAGGCAGCCAAAGTGTTTTTCCTCAAAGTCAAAACAAATTATCTAACAGGCGGTACAGGAGACAACCCCTAACTGTTCAACATACAGTAGCTGCACACAGACACTGTCCCCCGACAAGAGACTAAGACATAATGCACCGTATCACTATGTTGAGGAAACAAACAAACAAACAAAAAAACCCCCAACAAACCAAACCCAAAAAACCACACAAACTAAAAAAAGCAAAGATACAAAGTGAATGTAATGCAGCCAAGCTAATGTTATCTTTGCAGCCTTGCCCACTGTTATTTCTTCACTACTTTTACCCCTAAAGGATCTCTATCACAGAACTTGTTCTTTCTTTGGTATTTGGGGGGTTGAGATTTGCACTGTCTCTGTCTCTGTCAGCAATGTTGTTTGTTGAGGGGTTTTTTTGTGAGGGACAATATAGAGAAATCTCATCAGGAAAGGTTCCAACATCATTCAGCCACTGTCAACTGGAAATGTGCTGCCAACGTGATCACAAAGATCAAGAGGACTGAGCTGTTCCCACACCCAACCTTTGCCATGGTCTCTTTCCCATAGACAAGGAGAAGCGTCACAGCTGCAAAACAATGAGAAATTTTTGCTTAACCATCATGCATGAGAGACCCCATGTAAAACTGAAAGGCATCTGATTGCAACTTTAGCAGTAGATATAGAAATGTTATTGCAATATGCATTCACCTTCTCTCTCCCCCATAAGGGTTAATCTTAATAAAGATAATAGAACTGTAGAGCCATATATCTCTGCAAAACAGATAAAGAGGCATAAAAATGAAGGAACTACATACAACTACTTTATGCCATGCATCAAGAGTGCCTGTAATGTTCTTATGCCAGAGGTAACGGGGCATTCATTTTTAAGGAGTTAATAATTGGTGCTGATCCGTTAATAAACATTAATTCAGTCCTTTCTTTAGACAACAGTCTAAATTGCAGTGGCCTTATCAACTATGAAAAATGCAAAAGGCCATGTGCACTTGAGTCAAACCAACATTTATCTTCTGGCAAAAAAATTCTCCCATGGTACTTATACTGAAAATCTGGCTTTATTTGTTAGTAACAAATAGTTGACTCTTATCTTGATTTGAGGGATTGTTTATAAGCTTTAGTCTCTGTGGCCTGCTAAATACTGACACAACAGTGAGAAAACAGTAAGATTTTGTTTTGGGTAGACAAAACAGGATCAGAAGTTTGGCTTTAAATGAAAAATCAAGTAGTCTACGCCCTAGAGCTGGAGAAGTCAATGTTCACCTTTGTGATTAGCCTTTCCTTAAACTTATTTTTAGTGATGTCCAACAAATCCATGAAGAGCAGGAATTCCCAAGCTCCATCTGTTCATTTGTCCATTGTCATGAGAAATATTTTTAAGTGTGTTCATAGTGGTGGCAACAGCAGCTCCAGTTCCGTGTCCAGGGCCTGTGAAAGTGTGTAGGGAAACAGGTCTCCAGCCCCATCTCACACTTTCATGTATAAGGAGGTGACAGCAGCAGGAACAGCCCCTCCAGACCATGCACCACTCACCAGCACAGGAAGAGGTATTTGAGTAGCACTTTGAAGCAACCTCTGCAGTACTGCCAACAGCTATTCACAATGTGGAAAGCAACCTGTAGAATGGTATGTATAAAAAATGAGAGCCTGTCTAACCTCTCTGTTCTGCTATATCACAGGAAAACACAGTTCCTCCATTCTAATAACATCAGGAAACGGTTTCACTTGATCAAAAGCACTCATATAAAATGCAGACATCTGCATCTAAACTACTTCCTGAGGTCAACAGACTTGATTCAGAGTGAAGTGGAAGTCTAAATTTAAAAAACAAAACAAAACAAACTCCTCATGTTCTCCAGTGATAGCCGAGACCTTCAAAATCAGATTAAATAATTCCACTGTCTATATTTCAAAAAAAAAATAAAAAAATCATAAAGCATCAAGATCAAAGTCCTCCTATTTAACATCCATCTGTGATCTTTGAAACTTCAGTTACATCTTTTCTTTCCCTTTTTGTAAACATGTGCTTGCTCCATCTGGCAAGGGGAACTGTAAATCTCCCCTGACTCTACTTGCTATTCTGGCATTTTTGCAGTAGTTCACACAGACAGAGCGTGTTTAGACAAATGGCAGAAGGAAAACACTTCTGTGTGCATGTAAGTGGAAGTCTCATCTGTGAACAGTATTTCTTCTGTATTAGTTTCTAAATTCCTGAGGCTGCACATCTTGAACTCAGATGCACCTTCTGCTTTTCAGCACTGCATTTATTGTTTCTTTGTGACTGCTTTTGGTCAGAAATACAAGATTAGTGGAGGAAAAGAATGCAGCAAATACCACCATTACAGCAATCTGCCTTACAAAATCTCCCTTGCAAAAGTATTGTGAGCCAGCTAGAATGAACAGTCATGTGGACTGAAAAAACTCCATCTATATAAGCAAAGGGTAATGATAAATAGCTAAGTTCAGAGGTCAGGAGAGACAGTTAATGGAAGATTTAGGAATCAATGTAAATCTGGTTTTATTTAAAGTGTGCATTTACTATCAGGAAAAGTAAGTGAATACCACATAAATGTCATTTTTAGATGTTACTGAACAAGGAGGAATGTCAACCACCAGTCAGAAGGGAGAAATCCTGCGAAGAGTCTTTGATCAAAAGCAGAGGATGAGAGGTTGGTGAAACTATGTCTGGTAGAAATATATATCTGGAGGAAAGAAGTCATCTGAAAAGCTGATGCATACATTAAGAAGAAGGAGACACAGTAGCAGTGATGCTGAATAGCACAAATAGGTAGTAAGCACAGTGAAGCAGAGAGCCCTTCATATTACAGCATGGTACCCAAGATGACCCAAGATGCAATGTGGACTTCCACGTGCAGAGAGATCCCCCCACAACATACACCTGATGTGCTTGCCGGGACACTGCTGGAGCACTGAGGGACTGGGAGAGGGAGGCAGGTCAAGGAGATGGTGGTCTCTTCAGGCTCCATTGAAAAACGATCTGCGTGTAATGCTGTTAACTACCCCATGGACACAGCTGAAGGAAATGGAGAGACAGGTTATGAGACTCCGCAGAAGCAGAGCTTTTTTCAGCTTTGTGAACTTTAAGACTGTATTTTACAGGATATTCAAAGCCATAAAAATGCACAGAAGCATCTGAGGAGTAAGCTTGCACCTGAGGCTTCCGTCAGAAATCTTCAGTCTTAGAGATAAAATCAATCATTAAAGTTTTTTACACTCCACATTAAATTGTTCTCATCACTATTTCCATTAGTGAGAAAATGCTGCATATAGCAGTTGGGGATCTATGAAATAGCTGAATGCATACAATCAATTATTTCTCAGGAATTTGTTAGAAGTGCAGACAGAAGAAATGAGGGGTTGTAGCAATTCAGACAGACATCTGGATTTTGTACTGCTCTAATCTTTGCATACAAGATGAGTCTGCTTTTTGCTTTACTGTGACAGTGGTCTGGCAAAGAACAGGATGCTAACAGGAACAGCACGTGCTAGGCATTGCACACTCTTATGTAAATGCCCAGAAAAGAAAAAGAGCAAAATCTTCTGCCTTGAACTGTTTTGGGGATCTTGTTAATTAAATGTATGTGAAAATTATTCTAGAGATAGAGGGAAAAGGAATTATTAAACCAATCAGTTCAGCATCTATCCAATTGCCCAGCATCATTTTCTCCAGCAGCAACAATCATTAAGCACTTCAGAGGAAACGTAAGAAATCCCACATCAGACAGATTAAGTGTCTTTCTGTTTTCTATCAGACTGTCTCAAACCCTGAAGGATGTGGTTTAATAGCATTCTGATATTTCATTTTTCTTAAAACAAATAATCACCACAACTCTGAAAGTTCTTATTAACCCCGTAATTTTGTCTAATGGTTTATGAATCTAGTTATATTCTCAGTGTCAAAATCCTCCTGTGGCATGAATTACGAAGTCTGGTCAAAAAAAGCCAACCAACTTTTATCAGTCTTCAGTTTTCAAACTTCAGATCTGCACTGAATGGCTCCTTCTTGTCTGTTAGCATCAGAAAACCACGTGCTCCTGGGTCTAGTGAAGTGCAATACCCTATTTGGAAAAAACAAAATAGTTCCCACTATTTGCTCACTTCTAATAGTTCTGTATATAATTTTTTAGTCCTCTATACATAAATTCTTGTATTACTTTTCATTTTTCACTAACTCCCTTCTGTTGAAATGGAATGAGACATTCCATTTGACGTGGGAGTTACCTGTTATTAAACAGCCACCAAAAGTTGTACCTGCGAATTTCCTTTACAAAAAATAGTGTAACATATAAATATAGTTAAAAATCATCATCAATTAATTTGCATTTTAAGCACAATGGGGTTTTGTGTCTCAAGCTACAGCCCTAAACATAGGCAATTCAGGGACATGTCCAGCAGTTGGAATTTCTCTTCTTTTCTGTCAGAAGAGGTTTTGGCCAGCAAGTGCTCATCTGTCCAGCATTCCAGATGTAGCAGTAGACCCTGATCCTGCAATTTGTGTTTTTAGCTATCATCTGTCCATTCCCACAACTAAAAAAGTGGTTGTTTCACACATATTAAATCGTTACTAGAAGACATTTAGTTACCTATAATTTTAAGTCTGGCTAGTTGGTTTTTTTCCATAAGAGAGGAGAGATCATGAAAAACCTTGATTTTCAAGATTGAAACGAGCAACGGCAAAAAAATTTATTTTTTTTTGTGTGTGTGCAGAAGAAGTACAGCCATGGACTGGAAGTATTTCTTGGGGGACAATCTATTCCAAAAATCCTGGTTCTTTCTGAATTTCTTTCTGTGGTTGAGTCTTCTGTGGTTAAAGGCGTCCTCCCTAATCATCCACCAGTAACACAGGTAAAATCAAATACTTTCTCTAGCCAGCTTGCTTATTTCTAAAGGCACCATTTTATAAAGAAATTCAACTACAGCATTTCCTATAATCTACATATTTGCAAGCCTGATACTCATTATATAGCCAACTAAGTTTTTAAATTTAAGAGCTTGTAACTCCAGCCACTCTACCTAGACAAAAAAGAGTGAGGTACTTCTTGGTGATATCAAGGCTGCACAGCAGCTTGGAGGTGCTTCTTTATCTTAATTGAGAAAGGCTATTATGAGTATATAATAGAGGTAAATAGAGATAGTAAGGGGCTAAAATCTGAATGAACCCAAGCCTATCTTTTATTTTACTGAATGTTCAGAGAAACGCTCAAGCCCTTTCACTTAGAAGTGCTGCCATACTGCATCTCTTAAGGCAGTGCTGGCTTCTGCTGTTTTGGTGGCCTAACCTTATGTCAAATTTATATTTGTTGTAGCACCAGATTTGTAGCAGAGATAGGTCTATTTTCATTAACACAAATGCTTCTAAATAAGCTGCCATCAGGTAATTATCCTCTTTTGGATACACACCAAAGAAAAAAAAAAAAAGGAAAAAATAAAATTGGTGCAATCTTGGTAAACCAGGACATAATTTCCAATGTAAAGGTAAGGACCTTCATATCGAGGAATTCTTTTGTACATGTAGGAATTTTAATTTGCAAAATTATTTGTGTCTTAGAAGTACTCTTCCTAAGCAAATTCATTGAAAGGCATGATATCTGTGCTATGAAACAATGTTCTAGAATTTAGAGTTTCTGGTTTTAGTCATGGCACTTATATGCTATTGACTTGGTATGAAACAACTGGACTTCACAATTAAGGGGTGTATTGGGACAGCATCCACTAGTAATAGAAAGAGGTCTACAGAACAAACAGAGAAATACAGCAACACTTCATGAAAGATGAGCCAAGTAACACCTCAGTCATAACATGAATGCCTCTGATGGGATTCCTAGCACTTCCTTTAAAGCTGCCCCACAAAATTCCCTTCTATCATCCATAATGCTCATGATGTCAAGTGAAAAAACTTGTGCACTTTTTATTCTGTTTACACTCTTATTATCCTTCATAATACTTAGAGAGGAAGAGATATTCTATCCAAATACAGTTTGCAACAGAAAAATTAGATCCCTTCCGATCCACAGTCCCCAGTATACTAGTTCATATGAGCCTATCAGAAGCAAATTAGAACAGCCAAAAAAAACTAAGCATTCTGAAATGACTGATGCCTTTTCTTCTCTTCATTTATCTGACTGCAATTACAGATGGAACTCATTACCACCCACTTCCTCAACAAGGAAATGGTCCCTTCTGTACACTTTGTACTATTGCTCAGATGCTCTGGGTGCACTTATCCAGACAGTTATCAGTGAATTCTGTCCCTGCTGCAAGTGAGTCAATGTAAGCCAACTATGGAGCAAATGTCTTATGGGCACCCAGTGAAAAAGAGATTACCTGAGTCTGACCATAGCACACAGCTGCATAGCACAGCTCCCCTGCTCAAGACCTGACCTAGCTCACACATCCTATGAACAGTGAAGCCCACATGAGTCAAAAACACTGAGTAGATGTGCCCCTCTATTCATTTCTTGTAAGCGGTGACTTGCTGGATAAGATGGTCATGATGTCCTGTTACTTATATATACATATATATATAGTTTATTTCTTTCTCTACAGTTTATTTCCTTTCAACACTGCATTATTTACCCCCAGCCTAATGTTAGACTCTAAATAACTACATCAGGCCTGTGCTTTTTGCATAAAAGGTTTTGCTATCTGAATTTCTGTAACAACAGTGAAGAAAGCGAAGCACCTGGACATATAGTTTATTTGGTCTGAAGAACATCTGTAAAACAGAGAATCTTCTTTTCCTATCAATTACTCAATGATCTCCAGATGTTCATCTAATTTCTGTAGAGCCCTACATGCTTTACAGGAAACACACAAAACCAACAAGCTTTCCAACTGAAAAAAATTACAGCCTGGAGGCATCATTTGTCTGACAAATACCTCTTATCCATCCTCACTGAACTGGAGGCAGAAGAGTAAGATATAGGCAATTATTTAGGGCACTCAAAAGTTATTATAGACAGTTTCATCTTCATGCCTTTGTGGGAAGAAAGAAAACAAAAGGGTTTGTTAGAGCATATAATGTGATAAGCACATTTCCTTACATATGCTGTTTATTTTGCACAGATTCTCCTCCAATTCTGCAGGTTCTCTCCTCTGAAGCCACTGCTTGAATGGGCACCTGGACTGAAGTCCCATTGTGTTGGTGACTGCTGAACAGGCATGTAGTTCTGACAGAAACATTTACACACTCTTGCTACAGAGCTGTCAGGTTAAAAGGAGGGGATGAACGCAGAGGCCGAGGCCAGGCTTGAAGCTGGGAGTGGGAGGGTGGGCTCAGGTGAACGGGAGCGTGGGCTCTGGGAAGCTGCCCTGAAAACTTTGTTTTTCCGTCCCAGCTTTCTCTGATGAAAACATCCTTCTGGTTCACAGCAAAGACAAAAACCCATTTGTCTTTGGTAAAACACATTTTTGTAGATCACAAATGCATTCTTTCTTACCTAAACCTTGTGTCTGAAGAAAGTGACTTCTCTGTCTAGATTTCTGTGTAATCAATCCCTAATAACACATTGCATTCTAATCCCAAAATTGTGAGCAAAAATAAGCATCTTGACCCATTCACACTCAAAACTTCTTTCCCAAAAGACAAGAAAGATTGAATTCTTTGTTTTAATCACTCAGAAACAGCAAGTAAAACATGAAACAAAGCCACTTTTCATCATGCTTCCATTCTTTGGCCACAAGGCACACTTTGCCACAAGAAAGTTACTAGGATGGGAAATTACACAAGCAGGTAGACTTAAAAGTTTTTTTTCTCTTTGCCTTTATTTATATTTTTCCATTTCATACTATCCTAGTATACCACTGAAATTTTTCCAAGACAATTTCCTATTTGACCAGACATTTGGAAAAAAATGTGGTGGTTTTCTTTTCTAGTTTTAACAAGTAATATATAAGCTTGATGTCTTTCTGATGCACATAACTTCATTGCTATGAGGTTCAAGTATGTATCAAGAAAAAAAAATTCTCCTGAGGCTCAGTGAAAGTGAATTTATACTTCTAAAATATGTTTAATGTATAAACCTTAAATACACTGAGGATCTTCTAATCTCAATGCTAATATGAATCTTTACCTTGTCTATAAACAGCCTTTATACTTCCTAAGGAGAGAAACAATACATTAAAGAAACCATGAAGAACTGTTTTACACCAGCTGCTTGTGCTTCCCTCCAAAGGAACATGGACAGGTGGGAAAAATGGGCCAACAGGAACCTCATGAAGTTCAACAAAGGCAAGTGCAAAGTCCTGAACCTGGGAAGGAGCAACCTCAAGCACCAGTGTGCGGACACGAGCCAACAGTGTGCACCCACAGCCCAGAAAGCCAAATGAATCTTTGGCTGCATCAAAAGCAGTGTGACCACCAGGTCACAGGGTGATTTTCCCCCTCTACTCCACTCTCTTGAGACCCCACCTGGAGTGCTGTGTCCACCTTTGGGGGTATCATCAGTCACTGAATTTTAGAAGACAAGGCTACGGGAGCAGAGCAAAGCCACAAAACATTTTGCAATGTGAGAGAGACCCACAACAAAATACTGAAAGACAAAGTATGATGTGGTGACATAGGTAGAAAACTCACATTGTTAAAGGCATCATAAACATTCTCTGTTCCTTCAGCTGTAGAGGGCACATTAGAGGAGGCATGAATTGAGAAAAATAAATACTAGAATTGCATTTTATGGGACAAATATAGCGGAGGTTTTCACCTGATTTCAAGGTAAATTAGGTATACAATAACTTCATATCATATCTGTTGATTTTTCTGTGTTGGAATGGTGCATGAAAAAATATCACTGAAATGTTAATTGGCATTAGCTGATCAAGAAAGCACGACAACTCACTGCTGGTGGAGCTTTAAGCAGCTCAAATGTAAAGATTCTCAGTAAAGCATGGTATGCTGAGAATTCGTCTGGAATGTAAACACGCTGCATTTGTGAGAGCATAGTACAATACTTTGGTTGGGTTCAACAGCTGGTTGCAACATACCAAGGAGATGTGGTAAGAAGGCAGATAAAGCCTCTTAAATATCAAGTACTCCTTTCCATCAAGATTCCCTTACCTGTGAGTAGCTTAGCTTCAGTTTAGTCACATGTCCACATAAATTTTCATAAGCCATATAACTTCTAATGGTTAAGTTAGTTTGAAGAACAAAGGATACAGGTTAACTCAACAAGTGCTAGTTACCTTCAAAATAATCACAAATACTTTACACCAAGGATAAAAATACGCACTCTAATAGAAGGGGCAGAGTATAAAAGAAATAGTCTATTTCTATGTATCAAACAGCTGAAGTCAATTTGTGTGGTTTCTATACCTAATGTGAAAAATTTCACTTTTTATTTTTGCTTTCTTTATTCCTCTCATTTCCTCATTTCTTTTCTTTTTATTAAGCCTTTCCACCATTTCTACCTTCTTCATTCTTACATCTTTATTTTCTTCTTTCTTTTTTTTGTTTTTGTTTGTTTGTTTGTTTTGTTTTGTTTTGTTTTTGTTTCTAGGACAGGAGAAAAAATAGTAGAAAATATCTAGGACCTTAAACCTGCACACCACAGGTTTCGTTACAATGATAATACAAAAAAACCCCACACTTTCCTAAGACTGTCCTCAATGAGGAAAGCAGAAGGAGAAGCACCACAGCACAAGCCATGGTCAGTTTTTTCCTGCAAGGACATATTGAAGAAAGCACTGCCAAGACATCTGCAGAGGAGTGTGCAGATCTGGCTGTTCCTACAAGCATATAATACTCACTCTGAGGTTTTCAAAGAACTGCAAATTAAATCTGAGTGAACCAGCTGCTGAACTCCCTGGTTAGCTGGACTGTAATTGCTAAGGCAAGGAATACCTTCCACTGGCCAAGCATTTCTGGGCCTCAATTGGTTTCAGTTGCCGGCTGGGCATCGGCTCACACATTTCTCCACCTGCTTTTGCTCACCTCAGATGAGCCCCAATATCGGAAGCTGCAAAATGGTGCTGTGCTACCTCCTCTCTGACTCTGCTTCACAAAAAGAACTTGTAGTTTGAGCAAAACTAAGGTCAAACCAGTTATAGATCTAGGACAATAAAGCCAAGAATAGAGAAAGTCCATGAATACAACTGGATGGCAGAGGAGGGAGTCAGAAGTCAAATATAAAGCAGGATATGTGGGCACCTGGAATAAAGGGCCAGAGAAACCAGATACAATCTGCCCTGCAGGAACTGACACAGACAATGGTTGTCAAAAAGCCTCTGTCCACCAAATTCAGGTGAAAGCCTTAGTACAGCCCATCCTAAGCATTTATAAATGACAAATCAAGCCTCTAGAAATTATGCTTCTCTAATATATATATATATTTAGACAATGCCTACTATGTCAGTTTATTTTTCCAGGAAGCCTTTTCTTCTCTGTATGTAAATAAACAGTTCAACTTGAATAGTCACTACAAAAGGGAAGCAGCAAATAACAGTCTCCTACTCTCCATATGAGGGTAGCTCCATCTGTCATACCAAAATCCTCCACACCAGACAGGTGAGTATTTTGGCCACCCTCTCCTGTCACCTCTAGTCTCATCTGTACTATCTATTTCATGGGCTTTCTCATGCCCCCTCCCAGGCCATTTCCTTCATCTCCTCAGTCCATCTACACACTGGCATTGCCCCATCTCTCTCACTCTGCATCCCACCTATCGAGGCTGATCATAAGCTTTTCATTTTTGTTTTTCTTTGTTTGGTTGTTTAGTTGTTTTGGGTTATTTTTGTAAGTTGCAAGTGTCTTTAAATGACCAAAATAAATGACAGCCATCCTGCTGTTCTGACTCCACTGAAAGTGATGGGAATCTGCAGTTGTTTTGAATGAGGAAATGAAAACTGAGGAGATGGAGGACAGGAATAAGAAAATTGCATGTAAATTAGGGACATGTTGCTGTATCACTGTACTAAACTCACAGATACATGTCACAGAGAAGAATAGTGAAATGCTCATTACTTATGTCATGCTTCAATTTGTTCCAGATTTTTTTTTTTAATTTATAAAGATGAAGAAAAGTTCTTTCAAAATATTAAAAAGTAGTTTTTTGCAAAGTGTCCCTAAACTTATCACATCAACAAAAATATCTGTATTATTTTTCAGACACATTTCTTTGTGTGCTACAATGCAGCACTATTTTGTACACCTATGACTTTGTTTCAACATTTGCATAAAAAGGTTCCTGAAAGTCAAATTTTAAGGAAAGCTAATCCATCTCTATACCCACATTAATATTCTTACTAATTCATTTATGAGCTTCAACTTGAATTATTTCTAGCATCTATCCTGGGTATATAAAAAGTAACTTCAATGTATAACTCAGCTACAGGGGTATTGTTAATATTTTTAGCTCTCTAAAGTTAGAATTTTGTGGTTTATGGGGTTTGCACTACACCATTCATCAAGTGAAATGCCATTTTGCAGGATATTTATTATTTTACATACAACTTGGTAATTTCTATCTATTCCTTCTGTTGTTTTCAGTTTATAATCTCCCAGTTAAAACAACGAGTTTCACTGTGATTTGTAATCTGTAATTTTGTATCTTTATCCAATGACACTTTGGTAATCTAACAACAGCATTTCTCCAATGATTTTCCATCTCTTTTCCACCTGAATTTTGGATGGCTTTTCTTGTAAAGAAAAAAAAAAAAAACATAAACAAAAAACTTATTTGCCCTTAAATTTACTGAGAATTGTAGTTAATATATTCTTCCTTTGATGTTTGAATGATTTAATCATCAGTCATCAACTAAAACCAGCATTTTGTTATTTCTCCCAAGGCACAAGGAGAACTGTTCTTTTACTTACTCTCATTTACTACTACAACACTTAGTTTTATGCATGAAACTTTCCAGTCAGAAAAAGTCAGCAGTGTTACATCACTACAAAACTGATGTTGTGTCAAGCACTTGAATGGATATATACAAGAGAAAAGTTGTATGAATAGATCTATGACAGATACTTGAGTCTAGATTTTGTTTCACCTTTTAGTTGTTACCTAAAGAAAAGGTTCAGAAAAGTTAAACTTGCTTTAGACTTTGTTGCAACAGCTTTGTACAGATTTTTGTTTTAAAGACCTAGCTTGACTTTTAACTAAACTAAAGTGTCAATCTAGAGACAATGTGCATAAATTCAAAAGAAAGAGCTGTCAGGTGTCTGAACTATGGGAAGAGGCAATGCAGTTATCCCTGGATCACCTCTTTAAGGGGAGTTTCAGAGAGCTGCCACTGGCAGAGAGTCTGATCATCCAAGCATGAATGCTACCACAAGCCCAGAAAAAGAGGATTCTTATGCCTCTGTGCAGGTGACTCTGGGTCTCTTGCTGAAATGAAATACTTTAGGGACAAAACAGTGGAGAAGAGAAGCCACAGTGAGAGGCAAACACTACCACTCTTTTGCAGAGCCACTCAGAACTTTATAAGGATGAGCTCAAGCACCCATTGCTTCTCCACAATTATTCACTGCATAAGGCTTACTGTGATCAAACAATTTAAAATGTAATGCACAACCAAAACAATTTACAGATGAATTAGGCACCACTTACTCTTGTTAGCAAAGCATCTTCCAAGTTTAAATCAAGTGCCATATACAGATCATCATGTAGAGTCAATTCTTCACTCTGAAATGGTGCTTTGTTTTAATTGTAGTGTTTACTGCAATTAATGAGTTTAACCTCCAAAGGCAGTCTGCTATTCATTAAATAATTGAATAAAGTTTAACACACAAATTCTATTACATAATAGCCAGAGCAGACACATACATTGGGTAAGAGTGTCCCAGCAACTCAGAATGCTCTGCTTACAACATTTGTAGACCTAATCAGATCCTCGTTTTCTGCATAGGAGATTCTGCCAGAATAAAGAAGGTGGAGAAGGAGGTATAAAAACCACTTCAATGTTAACTAAAAATGAAGAGTGTTTTTGCCAATGGAACATATTTGTTCGGGGCAGTGTCAAGGAAAAAAAAAAAAAAAAGAAGAGAAAAAAAGAAACTGTAAGTCTTTTAACACAATTTGAAATCAGATCCTCCTCAGAGGAATGGAAAAATGGGGGAAAAAAGAAAAAAAGAAAGCTGTTGTCACAAGGCTAAGGATGAAGGCACAGTGCAATATTTCCAGCTGAAGGTTGCTGCCCCCATGACCATCCTCCTATGAACACACACTGCTGCACTGGAATAACATGAGGCTCAGGGTACAAATGAAGCGAGACTAATTCCATAAGATTTATTTTCATGCAAAAGAATCCAATCAGTGTGTCTAACATTAATACTTCTTGGACTGTATTTGCTTTTAGAAAGAGTGTCTGGGTCATGGAGGCAAAGAGCAGGAGCCAGAAGGATTAGAGAGTCTACTCTGACGGGTAACAGCAGGAAGACCTCACCACCCCAACATGGGGTTTTGAGCAGAAGGAGGTGCCTGTGAAGCCATCTCCCCCTTCTCAGATTCTTATTCCTGACACTGCATTGCAATTCCCAGCCCTCATCATGAAGATGCACCATTTTTTTTTCACACACAGCAATGAGTACATGGCAAAGACCACAGTTATGTTAGTACAACTGAGAGGGTTGCAGGAATAGGAAAGAGCAGCCAGGAGATGAGAAAGGGCAAGAACTTCTTGTCTCCAAAGAAAACACACTGCAGAGCACCCTCCTGAGAGCTCAGCTGGCTTCAGCCAGGCTCCTGACTCTCCAGAACTACTCCCCAGGCCTTGGCTGAGCACATCTGCTCCCTCTCAGCATCAGCTGCATTTGCCATAACAGTGTTAATTTCACAATACTAACTGTTCTGTTCTGGTAGCCCTTCTGCTCTGGCATAAAGAAAAAAAAATCACATTAAACAAACAAACAAACAAAAGCCAGAGAAAAAACATTTGTGATATGAAAGACAAGTCTGATAATGTGAACTATGAGAACTCAGGATATCTAGAAGCAAAAAATCTGAATGAAATTATTCATTTGTTAATGGGTTGAATTTGTGTCTTCATGGACTGACTCAAGAGCATAAGGTTCTATATCTGCAACACTCCCATATGCATTTGTCCAGGTAGAACACAGGGTTGCTTTCCCCCAGTTTGTCCATCATTTCTCCCAAGAATTATCAACTTGTCCATGTCTATATAACGTGAAAGCAACTCAAAATCTGTGCTTTTTTCTCTCTTCACACACACATGCCCACAATAAAACATAAGATTACAGAACTAGAAGGGAGGCCATTGACTTTCTCCCCTCCCAGACAGAATAAAGAGATTAATGAAGTTTGAGAACACCTGCTCTCCTTTGCCTTGCCCTGCCACCAGCACTATGTTGGAAGCAGTTTCATGACACATGGTGAGCTGCCGAAAGAGCTTGCTTTTGCCAGCTGCACACTCCCTGCTGCCTTGTTTGTGCCAGCTTTCAGGTTGTTCATCAGAGTTCTCCATGAGCCAGTGTAACTTACGCAATGCACAGAAACAACCTGGCAAAAAACAGTGACACTTCCCTTGTTCTAGTGAGTCAAAACAGTACAGCAGAAGGTGAGCCACTAACCGACAACCTCTGCCAAGGAGCAAGCAGTCTGAGTGGCCTTGGATAGATCATTTTCTCCTTTACCTCAGCTTCCTTTTTTGTAAGGAGGCTCAAGCAGAAAAAGGCTGGCTATTAGAAACAGTGTTTTTCTTCTGAATGTTCACAAAATTCATCCCGTTGTTTTGGCCAGACTTGTTTTTGTTTTCCCCTGTGTTCAGTTTCCTGTAGTCAACCAGAAACCAGTTATTTGGTAATTTGAGGTTAAACAGAAAGAGGTAAGCAGTGTCTTCCCAACAATGTGCCCTCTGTCCATGAACAGCGGTGGGCTGCCCCAGTACACAAGGCTCTAGCCAGTGTTGCACAGCATCAGCTCTGGAAGCCTATCAACCTCTGCACAGCTGGCTGAAGTTCTTTCAACACAAAGCTATTTCTCTTCTGTGTGAATGTGCAAAAGGTTCGGGCACAACATTGCTTCAGGAGATGGGAGGATGAGAACCAGCTCAGCATCCCTAGCCAGCTGAAATTCAATGCCTTGGTCTGGATTTTGAACATAAGTAAATTTTACTTGTTGGCTGCCAAGGTCTCAGATAGATGTTTTCTCTAGAAACAGCACTTTTAAAAAGACAGATTTAAACCAGAATTTGGATCTTTGGAGATGGGACAGGTACGGGAGAAGAGTGGCAATCCAGCTCCTGGTCTTGCACTCAGCACCTTCCTCAAGGTCCTCTGGCTTAAACTGGAAACTGGATATGCTAAGAAAATCCTCATTTTAAACCAATATTTCCTGAAAAATATGAAACCTCTCAGATTCTAGTAAGTATTGTCAAAGTCCTTAGGAGCTACAACAAAGGCTACTCTCTCTCTCTCCGCCAATGCTCTGTGTGTTTTCAGGAGACACACACATCAGGAGGTGTTGAGATGAGTCAATAGCAAAGGCTGCTTTCTGCATAGAATCCTGTTTTCACAACCCAAGTGAAAAATTTCCTTCTAAATGAAATCTGTAAACTTCAAATACAGAGGTACCAGACAGCTAGTATTTTTTTATATAACAACTGCAATTTGAACAACCATCAGTAAGTTATTCGCATGATGAGAGGAGTTTTTGGTAGTTAGAAATAAACACAAGAAACCCTGTCTATGTTTTTTCTTGCCATTATCTCAGAATCTTGAGATTTAACATTTAGCCTCCTTGCAGCCTTTAAATAAAGCAGACATACCTGAATAACTAAGGTTGTCTTGGATACAAAGAATGCATGGCCTGATACATTAGTGACTGGCACCTTCTTCAATATATCTTTCACAGTTCCACTGCTCTGAGTCAGAACGGGTAATAAAAGTAGTTTTCATTCTAAGTACTAATTCCATGTATTTCAGCATTATGGTTGGAACATGTGCAATGAAGAATATGGCAGGAATTCTTCCAGAGGATGAATTTACAAATGCAAACATTTTGGTTTGACAAAGCCATTATGCAACTTAGTCTCAACTCTCAAACACATTTCAAGTTCAAATAGGCCAGCTAGTGAGATGTTGCACTTTCTTTCAAACCTCATCAACAACAATGTGCAGCACTGGGGAGTTTTCATTTGTGTGAGATTCAGTACATTTTCCTCTTTCATCTTTGTATGGGTTTGTCCCTAATGAGCATCATTTATAATTTTAGTCTATCTGCACAATTTGCTGAGTACATCATGAAAGCTGAACCCCTTATATTACTCAAATGCATAAGGAGGGCCTGGATATGAGGAAGACTCATGAAATCATCAACAACAACAAATAACTACAAATAAACAAGAAGGGATAATTAAATCTGATTCTTTTAAAACATTTATAATCCTCCATGAGACATTTGGCAGCCTTTTGGAGAAAGGACATTGATGTAGACCAGGAAGAGTCAAGAAGAATGATAAAATTTGATTGCTAACATGCAAGGAAAGTCTGGAAAAATGTGAATACCATAAATTGAAATCTAAGCTTTTAAACTCTTCATTGGTGTTTCATAACAGAATGGAGCAAAATCAGCAGGAGCACTCCAGGAATAAGACACTGCATTCTGCAGAGCAATAATGGAGAAATAATGGAGTTCCTTCCTTGTGGTTTTAGGAGTAAGTGCTCTGTTGGTCTACCTCTGTGGTTATACACTTCTTAGCGCTGAGGAGCCCTGAGCCCAAGCCTGAGCTCTTGGAGTATTTTTACTTAGATGTCAGCATTCCCTCTTTTATACAGATTGCACCGGCGTCCTGTCTGTACTAAATGCAGATCCAAAGATTCAATTCAGTACACAGAGAGCACATCCAAGCCCTTTCAATTAGTGTGTCATTTCACACAGTTTAAAGATCAAGAGAACACAGATAAATTAAAGGACAGACTAAGACCTACTTCTTCCCTCGAAAGTGGTGCTGTTTTGCAGATGTACTGCCATTCCTACATGAGGGTGGAAGTACGGACACGTGTACCACAGGAAGAGTGTATGTATCCACAGTAAGTGTGTTTCCTGTGCCCTGAATCACATGTTCTAACTTTTTTTTCTAACTCTGAGCCCTATTTAAGGGCGTTAGTTTTATATTAAAGGGAATTTAGACTGAAAATAACCATATGTTACTCTCCATGACCCTTTGCTATAGCTGGATCCTGGTGTCAGAGCTCTGACATTATCAGGCTGATGACAAACAAACCTTTTGAAATTCCAACACCCCCAGGGCAAAGAGCTTCCTACTTCAGCACATGGCTGTTAAGTGACCCGACAGACTTGACTTGCATGATGAAGCTAGACTGAAATGTTCTGTTCTTCTCTGTTTTGCCTTCATTTCTGGCCACCAGACAACCTCTGCTGCTGTAAAATTCCACCAAGTTATTTAACTGACTGAATTTTGAGGCCCCACCTTGTCTGCTAAACTCAGTAAGTGCTAAACATTAAGAGGAACAGAAGCAGTAATATTTTTTTTTCAAAATGAAAATATCAGCAAGACATAAGGAAGACATTAAGATGACCCCTACACTGTGCAGTGGAGTGTGGCACAGAGATTCTCAAAATGTCACATAATAAATGAGCTCAAGAACAAGCAGCAATGTACCTACATCAGAATCTCACTATTCATGAGCTATTAACCCTTGCTGAGAAACATCACACTAATGCAGTTAAGGTGTTTCCAAGGTGAAGGATCTGTTTTTGTGGCTAAATCAACACAAAAATCCATTTCTGTTCATGCAAAATTTTAAAAATAGTGATTTTGGCAAAAATAATGTTAAAAAACCCAGATACAATCCTCGTCAGCTAGTTAGTCTGCACATTTTATATAAAACATAAGACTGAACTCATAAAGATATAGAAAAAGTCCCTAGATCTCTCTAATGTCCTCCGTAACACAGCCTTGGTACCTTTACAGAAGAGTGCAGCTCACTCTCTTTCTCTGCTTCACTGGGAGTAAAAGTTTGAACTAAAGCTTCTTCTCCTTCTCTAAGCAAAGGGAGAGACCCATTACATTCATCCTTTTCTACCAGTTCCAATATCCAGACAACTACTGGCCACAGAGAAAGACTGACAGTGTAATGCTGATAAACAATTCCTTGGAGAGGTTTTGGTTTCATCTCTTAATCTGGTACATATTTCAGAGAAACAGTTTCAAAGACCAGAAGAAACCACCCTGAATCCCCTGCATAGGGCAAAACAAGCTCCACAGGACCAGGTTTCAAATTCTCTCCCAAACCTGACAAAAAATAACTGAAGGAAATGTGCTTTCTTTCCTCACAGTCTTCAAAATGAATACTCTGACCACTGTGTTAGAAGGGTGGGTTCCAGGGACAATTGAATTTTTTTTTCTGAATTTATTTTAAACAAGTTTCATCAGATTTACCCCACTACCACCACTAATCCATCAAATACCACTTCTAGCAGCTCAGATTGTTCCCCTCAAACATTCTTACAATTATATTCTACTTCATCATCTTAAGCACCTTCAAACTGCTCCGTTTGAACCTGCCTCTTTGTCCTGTAATTAGGAGCAATGGCATTTCAATACTATAAATGCAGCATTAAAAAGATTAATCAGCTTTATACTCTAAGCGCTCAGCTAAAATTTTTCAACTGACAGTAATCCCAAAGCCTTCAGGTGCGAGGAGTCACCAGCTTTTAAAAACCATTTACATTACATGTCTGCTCATTTCCGTGAGCTCCTCCTGGGATTAAGGTAATGCATACACATAAGCTGACAAGGGCTTGGGAAAACCTTCCAGCTCCAACATTCACATGTGTTGGGTGTACCTGAGCATGGTACACTGTGATCACTCACTCACTTTTTCATCCATGTCTGTTTACCAAGGCAAATATTACTTAACCAGAACTCTTTTGCATCAACAGAAATAGTCTGTCTTGTTATATGGGTTTTGATATATTCGTGGCTTCTATCAGAGTACAGCAACACCAACATCATAACAAATCAACAATAAAATCAGATGAATCTTAATCATCTGTAACAACCATTTCTGTTCACATGAAGGCCATTGCACACAGAGTGCAGCCTGTTCCCTTCCTCTGTGTTTCCCAAGGACTCCTTAGACACACGTCAGGAATGAGAAATGGGTTAAACTGGTAAACAATGAGGTCCTTCACTCCTTCCACTCATAGAGTTCCACATTCTGGTTTCATTGGTCACTAGTGATGCACCTTTCTGAGGATCAGCCTTTAATGTCCCTGCTGTGTTGTAGGGCCATGCCCTTCATTCACGCGTATGCATCCATAATGTCCTGAAACTGCCTACCTATAAAGCACTTACAGGTGCTGTAGGGTGCTCCTTAACTCCTCAAATGGCCTTCCTGTCAGAAAGGGAGAGACGGGCAATACTACCACTAAGCTACAGGGTAACTTTGTGCCAGGAAGGGCTACCAGAACAGGGCAGTGCTACCTGCCTTGGGTACACAGGCACAGAACACACCCTTAATACAAAATTGTCCAAAAAATAAACCTTTTTCTTAAACTGCCCTGAGTACCCCCTCTGAGGGGGGTTCTTACTGAGCCCCTTTTTTCCTAAATCAACATGTTTTTTCAGCATTTATTCCAGTAAGAAACAACCCTTAGTGCCGAATGCGGGTTGTTCCTATTGTTGAGCCGTGCCACCTTCTGGCTCTCCTGAGAAACACAGGCTGGCTGGGAGTCACCTCCGGAGCCCCAAACTCCTGCGGGAAAGGATAGCTCTGCATATGTCTTGGCTGGTTCCAGCGAAGGAGATTTCACCACGACTCTGGGTAACTTCAGTGCTCAGTTTCACTCTTCACACTGTGAAGTATTTTTTCCTTATATACCGACAGAATTTACGAGGCAACCTGCCTGTTATCTCCTGCCTTGTGGTTCCATCCCTTTGTGAAGAGTGTCTCCACCTTCTCTAGGAATAACATATAATACTTGATATTTAATATTTGTTTAATTTACTGTCTAAAGAATTGAACTATTTTCCCCCAAGTGCCTCCACCTTCTCTAGAAATGCTTTTTAATATTTTGTACTTAATATTTTATTAATTTAATATATGAAGACTGGAACTGTTTCTTCCTCCCCTCCCCTCCCTTCCCCTCCCCTCCCTTCTCCTCCCCTCCCTTCTCCTCTCCTCTCCTCTCCTCTCCTCGCCTACCCACCAGGAACTCCAGGGCCTTGGCCACAGAGCTCTGTCACCACCAGCCAGTTCCCAGGCTGTAGGACTGCTTGGCATTATTCCAACCCATATGCAGCTCTTTACAGTTCTTGATGTCCCCAAGGTCTGATATCTTTCTGTGCAGTGATTCTCCCTTCCTGTGTACTTACCTCTCCCTCTGATTTGGTGCGTTCCACAAGTTCATTCAGGAGCGCTCTTGGTCCCATCATCTGGACTGTCACACGTGTACACACAACACAATTATCAGACCCTGCATCGACCCCCAGGAGCTCCATGTGCGACCAGCTCACTCAGTTCAATTTTGAGCCATTAACCATCACTTTTCATCTCTGTTTAGCCAATTTCCTACCAAATTTGTGGTATTCCTGCCCAACCCATATCTTAACAGTTTGCCAACAAGGTGGTCGGGATAGGCTGTGTCAAACACCTTGTGAAATACCAAGGTTTGACATCCACAGCTCTCCTGGCACCTACTAGGCATGTTCCATCTTAGGAAGGCAATGAGGTTATGCATTGTTTACTCTTGGTAAATCTGGCTTGGTTTGTCTGAGCCACCATCTCACCCTTCACAAGTAAGCAAACAGCTTCCCATGAGGACATGCTACATACTGTTTCCAGGGAGCACTCACCAGCCTGCAGTTTTTTGGTTTCTTTTCACAGATAGGAATACTTGTTCTCTTCCTGTTGTCCAGGACAGTCCTCTGGTTTCTATGACCTTTCAAAAAATATAAAGTGGCCTTGCAATGACATCAGCAAGCTCTCAGCACTCTCAAATACACCCACACAGGTCCCACAGCTCTTTTTTTTAATCTATCTATCTATCTATCTATCTATCTATCTATCTATCTATCTATCTATCTATCTATCTATCTATCTATCTATCTATCTCTAGTTTGTACAGAGTCCTCAGTCAGCTTAATGCTGCTATTGGTGGTGTGCTGTTTCAGCCTTGCTCTTTGGCCAATGCTTGCAGTTACACATGTACATAGGCCTGTCAGGAACACCTTATTTAAAACCTTGGTAGAACAATTCCAAGGCACTTCATAGTTTGCTTAATTCTTCAGCTACTGAAATCAGGTAAGTATGTGAAAATAATCAATTCTCATTGATGTTAAAATTAGCTTTCAAATTTGTGTAAAAATAATTAAAGTGATCTGAAGGTGAACAAAAAAGGCCTTAAAGTTATTTCTATTTTTCATTTTATGGTCAGTTGATACCTGACTGATACTTTGATTGCTTGGCAATAATATGAAGATATTATTTCATACCTGACATGTATATATATACATGCACACACATACATATATATATAACAAACATATTTAATTTACAGTGTTAGCTTTATTTGTCTAGATAAGTCACTGCTTAAAAAATACTACAAAATTTCAGTGATCTAAAGGCACATTATCAGGAAAACAGATTATGCAATTTACATACATTCTTTTAGAGGGGGCTCAGGCCACAAAAACAGTGAAGTAGTGCTCATATAAGAGGAATATGGCCTTGCTTCCTAAATGTCTGTAGGGCAGGACTGGCCCTCAGCTGCAGCTTTGTGCCACCACGTGCAGGGCTGATGAAACATACCATTTGCATAATGTTAGAAACAATCAAAAACAGGCATAGAATAGTCCGGTTTGAAAGAGACTTCTAGAGGTTATTGAATTTAACCTCTTACTCAAAGCAGAGTTCCAGCTGTGGGCATCAGGACATGAACAAGTAAGATTGCAATCTGTCACCCTGTGGAGTAATATCCCATTTCACATAGAAGTCAGCTGGTACATTGCAAACAAATGGCTAATCCTAAACCACAGTAAATGAAATGCATGTTTAAACAGACTTCAGTGATCATATTTTAAGGGATCTGAGGCTAGATTCCACTAATATTTAATTTATAAATATTCAATTTTTGTGACATGCCCCCCAAAATAGTTTTGGTTTTATATCCTGCATACATAAAGTTCTGTTCCTCAGCAGTTTTTTAATTGCACAGAAAAAGGATTGATGGAACAAGAAAGCTTCAGGGAAAGTGGGGGAAGGTAAGTCTGCTGCCTGGAGTGAAATTAGACTGCCACTTAACATACAAAATGATAAGTATTATTTTGCATGTCTTGTGATGTGAGGAAAAACACGCAATACCCTTTTCACTGAAAAATGAGAGCTAAAATGCAGGATAATTTAAAACACCATTTAAAATTAGATTCTAAAATTAGAAAACAGAAAAGATTAAGATTATTAGGACTTCTTTCCATGTGTAAATGTATTGTTTCCTTCACTGGTTTCTATTACATCAGGGTCAGGAAACTGTTCCATCCCTTAGCCTAAATATGACTTGGTAAAATGAATACCAAAAGGATGCATTATAAATACCAATATTTAAATACTGTGGTTTGATGGAAATGTGTTAGAATTTTTTATGTTTACATTTTATCATATCAAAATAAATAGCTTGTTTCATTTCAGATAGATTTTTATGCACTGTTTGTGTTAGAATCACCTTATTCATAAATTATAAACACCATGATAGTGCTTTGCAGATGGTTTAATTAAATAAAAGGTATATCGAGCATGGTGGATTGGATAAAGGTCAGTTTATCAAAACATTTAAACTTAAATTTTATGGCTCACCAGGAAGGCTAATAGAATTTGTAAGTAACTAGAGATGTTTGGTTTTGTATGTCTATCCACAACTTGGAAATTATAAAATTAGTAGGTCTCACCCTCTACATCTACTTTATTTAGACCTGGAAAGAAAATCTGTATTATTCCAAATTCTGTGTTTCAGAGCTCTGAATGAACAGTTCATTGAGCTGAAATAGTGCACCTGAAAAGAAGAAAAAAGCTCTCTCTGAACCTGCATGGAAGAATGCCTGTAAAAGGCATCAATAATAAAAGGCATAGTAAAAATAAAAGGTATTTCTATGAAATGCAGTGGTCTTTGGCCATCTTTTGTACAAGGAATGCCAACACAGCTGGCTGCAGTGTCCTCACACCAGTCGGTCTGCCCCTGGGGCAGGGATGGAGGGAGATGATGAAGTCCTTTTCCTCAAAGATGCCCACACAGCAGAATGGAAGTATTCTAGTTTTGCAACAGTTTAGTTCTGCAACCCCTCCTGCCTACCTTGATCCAACCTTCTGCTCTGACAGTTGCCTAACCCAGGGCTGTGTTCCTTCCCCACCAACTGCCCAAGTCCCAGCTTAGGGCTGTGGGCAGCAGCTCCTGTAACTACCTGTTCTTCTGTCCCATTTCCTCTACCTCACTCTGCTCCCTGCTGTCCGGCCCTCTCCACCAGGTCTGTCACTATCCCTGCTCTGTCCCAGCCACCCCCCTCCACCATCCTGCCTCAGTCCCTCTACATCCACACACACACTCCAGCCTGCCCTTGCTGGCTCGTGTTGTTGAGAATATAGAGACAAACCACAATGACAAGCACTTCCCAACAAGTTTATTTCGTCTGGGTGGAGGGCAGGCTTTTGTGTGTTTGGGAGTCAGGAGGTCCATCTTGCCAGCATTTTGAGCTGAGCAAGGAATCATGCTTTCAACACAGCTATTTCCCAGCACCATAGATTAGTCAGGTTCTTCTCCAAGCTCCTCCTGTGACAACTCCACTTCCTTTCCATCTTAGTTTTCCAGCTGCTCACTCTCCCGAAGAAAAGGTTACCAGGAGGGAAGTAGTCAGAGTACCCTGCATTACAGCCTGCCATTACAAAAGGCTTATTGGTGCTTATGGTGCTTGTGGGTGACCACCACATCCAATCCACTGTATCACTGAAGGAAAGGGAAGCAGCAGCCAGAGAATGATAGAGAAAGTACCTCTAGCCTCCAGGATATCCTCACCCCTTTCAATTGCTCCCAGGAACTGGACTTGATGCGTTTTCTTAGGGTTTCCACAAGTAGAAATGGAAGTGCTTGGCCTTTTCTCTTCATCATCACTAAGTGTAGCTGGTAGTCATTCCATGTGGCTTCAGCTGATTCTCTCTGGGCTCTCAGTGGTCACAGTGTAAGAGTTGATGTGGATTAGACATCTAGTCTCACATGAGCGATGTTATCAGTCCTGGCAGTTCAAGAAATTGCTCTGATTAATTCAAGTGGCAGTAGGTTAAGAAATTTTGTGAAGATCACACAGTGCAACCTCAGAAAGAAGGCCTGTTAATAATACTTTAAAACAAAGTAGCTGAAATTCCATCTCACTCATCTTTTTTCCTGGCCTCTAATAGCCCAATGAGTCCCATGAACTTCAGTGGGTTGGAGCTAAAGATTGGATATTTCCCAGTGTAAGGAAACAAAACCACATATGCTGTTACAAAACATGAGAGTTCTTACTGCTCCACTGTGGGAATGACAAGTTTTCTATATTTTCTATCAAACCTAATATTTTAATTGCAAAGACAGCTTCTCTAAGCTATGATGCATTAACTCCTAACTTCATGTTAGTTACTTCTGCAGTCACTTAGGGCAACTACCTAGCCTGTAATACCTGAGAATCACAGAATCATAGAATTAGCTGGGTTGGAAGAGACTTCCAAGATCATAAAGTCGAGCCCTTTATCCAACATCAATGTAATTACTAGATCATGGTACTAAGTGCCACATCCAGCCTCTTCTTAAAAACCTCCAAGGATGGTGAATCCATCCCATCTCTAGCCAGGCTATTCCAATGCCTGATTACTCTGTAAAAAATTTCTTCCTAATATCCAACTTAAACCTCCCCTGGCAGAGCTTAAGCCCATGCCCTCTTGTCCTATTGCTTGTTGCCTGGGAGAAGAGACCAATCCCCAAAATTTCCTGAAGTGGGGTGGCTACTTCTCTTACCCACATCAGAGCAGACTTCTCAACAGAAAGATTTTAGCCCCAATCCTCCTTTATTCACCCCAAGCTCATATCCCCTTCAGATGTCATGGCAAGATTGCCTTTAAGCTGACTCACTGGTGGCAGTAACATAGAGTGGTTTGTCCAAAAGAGGGTTGATTGAAGGTGTAAGTGGGCACCCAGTCTGTGGGGAGCGTAGTCAGACACCCACGCAGGAGCAATGGTGAGCAAAGCCACCCCTTTCTTGTTCACATCATTCCTACAAGATACTTGTTTCTTTGTGTTCAGGTAGGATTCAGTGGATAGATAAGTGAGTGTGATGAGCCTCATGCAAATTTTGTCTTTCTGGTGGGCTCTCTGTAGTGAACAAGAACATATCAAAGTGGATTACTTAGCACAACGCTTCCCTTTGGAGCCTCAGAAATACAGAGCAAAGGACATGAACTGCTTTCTTCATATTTGAGTAAGATAACCTGAAACCACATTAAACTTGTAGAGATATGATGGATTTTATCCTTCTCAGTATTTTCTACTGTATGTTTACCAAGACTAAGAAAAATTACTTAGATGTAAGTATATATATATGTATATATATATATATATACCCTGCAAGAACATTTTTAAGTTTTGATCTTTTCTATGTATCACAGATTCCAAAAAAAATCTGAAAGAAAACAGAAATTTTAGGGTAGGAGACACATTGTCAAAATTAGTTCTATTTTCCTCATCTGTAAATAGAAGGGGTTTCTTTTTTTGTTGTCATTCTCTCAGCTGCCGTAATGACTTCTGTGTCATGCTGCAGATGTAATACATTTGTGAATAAAGCAGACTGTGCTCTTTGCCAGATAGTGTGTATGGCTTTAAAAGGAGAGATCCTCAGGTGATAAAGTAACAGAGATGTTTTGTTTAGAACTGCAGTGTATCTGTAGGTTATTTCAGTACTATGAATATTTCTACTGAGTGAATAAACTAAACAAACTCATTTGTTTAAGCACTATTAAACACATGCTTTGTATCCATACATTACTATAAAATTTTATAAAACACGTAGAGGGCAGTGACTCAATGTATTCATACTTACAGTTTCTATAGTTGGTTTTGTTATGTTAATTAATAGTGAGAATAAAAGTAAATGTGGTATTATTTTAGTGAAATGTAAAGGAGAAAAAAAAATTCTAGAAGAACTTCTTTTAAAGAAGTCACAACAGAAATAAAAATAATGCAAATCAAGACCCTGAGATTAGCTGAGTTGGTTAGAACATGGTGCTAATAATGTCAGGGTTGTGGGTTCAATTCCTGCATGGGTCATTTACTTAAGAGTTGGACTGGATGATCCTTGTGGGTCCCTTCCAATACAGAATATTCTGTGATTCTGTGAAGTGATATGGTCATTAAATTACAAGAGAAGATTGTTTGTTCTGTTGAAAGCAAACTTTTCTTATGAATATGACAGAGGAGTAAGAAATTTTTTATTTTTTTTTTTAAGTAAACTGTTTAAGATTTGTATTCGGGTAGAATTCTATGTGGGTATTTTGGTCTGTGTTTGGCCCAGTCACCTGTGAGAAGCTGGGTTTTCTCATGCCAAGTTATGGGAAAACAGGCTGATAAAGATGGTCTATAGCCTTGAGAGAGAGATTTCTGTGTAAACTAAAATTAATTGGTCTCTCATGATTGGCTGATGGCCCTCCA
>JAWWEE010000001.1:102242423-102381658 GCA_035221455.1 Xenops minutus
CTCTCTCTATTGGGTTTCTTTTCCTGTTTACTTGGCCACCTTGGGTAATAAAACTGCTGTTTGGGTTAAGTTTTCTGCGGTGTCTCAGTTTTGGCTTCCACGTCCTTTTGGACCCCTATTCTCCCTGGAAAAAGATTGTCCAGTGCCACTCTTGTTTTCATCTGTGAAACTTGATTGGATATTATGTACTAGAACAACACATGGACTTTGTTTTGAGTAGAATTATTGGGTATCCAATTCTAGTTTCAGTTCAAGAAAACACTCACCCACAAGTTTATGAGCATTTATATTCAGAACAACCCTTACAGTTGTGCTTGCTATTGAGCATCTGTTTGTGTTCTTCCAAAGAGAACTTAGAGCAAGTAATTAACACTGACATATGTTTACACACTGTCTTGAATAGGGATGTTTTCCCTGTTGAGGCTTCACTCTGAACTGACGTAAATAACTGGCTTCAGAAGTTATTTCTATGAGGCATAATTAGTTCAGAATCTCTTCCCTAAGCTGCACAAAGCAGATGGTTAAACTATGTCTGTTTCCTAAGGAGTGACTGTGTATCACAAAAGGGTGGCTCTTCAAAGGATCTCCCATTGGGAATGCAAGTATATGTTCCAGGCAACTTACTTTAGTTGTTTTTTTTCTCCTTTTCATACTTTTGGACTCCTGTGAATTACATCCCATTACAAAACTGCAGGGAAACTCAGTGAGAATAAGCTCCATTACCACAAAATTATTAATGTCACAGCTGGGCTTCTGGTTTGCACTTAAGGTGTTTTCCTCTTAATTACTCCTCTTCCTCTTAGTCCCCCCTACTGCCCTGTACTCCTGCAGTTGCAGCAGATGCTTTCTCAAATGTAGGGCTGTGTCCTATTATTTTTGTAACTGATTTAGAAAGGAATTTGATCCATATATTAGAGGCAGGTAGGGCACCAAGGAGCTTTTTTACCACCTTTCTTTTAAAATTTGACAAACCTGAAACTACGCCTTATACAGTTTGAAGCATAAAACTGTACAAAGTCATCAAACTAGAATACTTTATATTGTGTCAACATTAGTTTACAGTCTGCTGCTTTTTTTCTCTCTTAGAGAAAAGGAAGCAAGAAGGGATCAATTGAAATTGAGAAAATCTGATGTGCTGAGACAATTAATCTTGAGGAATCAACACCTTCTGCAAGATGGTATCCTCTCCAGGTTAGCCATGGGACTTGTTTAATTTACATTTCTTATGACATATGCCAGTCATGCTAAGGTTACAGGTTGTGTTCCTGTCCTAACCTAATGTTGCTGAGTGCTACCGATACTGATACTTAACAGTTGGCCACAATGATTTTACAGGTCTTTTCCAACCTAAACAATTCTGTGATTCTAGGATATTCAAAGCAAATACAGAACCAGTTCCTATTACTGAAGCTATGACTTTGCTGGAATATTTTTAATTGACTGTGATGAAATTTAAATCAAGTCTTGTTTCTCTTACATTCAAAAACCTACCAGATATTTTCTATAATATTATCTGGAATATATATATGTGTGATTATCACTTATTTTAAAGCAGAATGAAGCATGTAAAATTCTTACTTTAACTCTCATTGTCTCATTCTACTTCTTTTTTTTTGGCCTCAAAACCAAAAGCAGGCTCTGACCCCTGACTGCCTGATTACCATTCAAATGTGTCACAGTCAAATGTGCTTTGTATCAAAAGATGCAGCTGCACAAAGGACTTCACTTGTCCATGAAATAAATGCCATGAGAAAAGTGTAACTTCAAATTTGCTCCCTTTCATCTCTTTCAGATGCCCTGCTCAGGTTTCTCCTAGAGCCTTCACCAATCCCATTTCTATGGCCAGTGGGACATACATGTGTAAGAAGTGGCCACAGGTCTCCTTTTGGAGTGTCACTGATAAACCTTGCCACTGCAAGGAGCAGGCTGCTAGAGTGAGTACCAGGGTTGCTGGATAACACATTAATCCATGACCCTGCAATAATTACCTTGCCCAAGGGCAACCTCATGAGACATGTAACATTTAACTGACTGGTTGATCCTAGGTGTCATCCCAATCTTCCTTTCTCTTCTCCCTCACCCATTGTTGTGTCCCTGAATGACACAGTTATGTTAAACTAGTGTATCAATGGAAGGAGTGCATAATTTGATTAAGTGGGGGAAAGTGTATGCTATAATTCTAGGATGGGGGACTTGGAAAACCGTATATCTAAAAGAGACTTTAGGACCATGATAGTGGAACATAAATTCCCAATGTGATGCTGTGGCCAAAGGAGCTAATGGCATCCTTGGACAGGAAAGAAGGCACGTACTGAGTAAAAGCATTCAACATGTTTTGACACTGTTGTGATCACCAGGAGAATATTGTGTCTAGTTCTGGTGACTATAATTGAAGAAAGATGTTATAAGCTGAACAGAGGTCAAAGGAGAGACTTGACAATGACTAATAGGTGGAGGGATAACACGTTAAAGAGAAAAAGCTCACAGGGCTCCATCATTTGACTAAATAAGGAGACAGGAAGCAAATTGATCAGATGTGTGTACTTTAGTGGGAGTAAACATTTAATAACAAGAGCTCTTTGGGCGAACAAACAAAAGCAATAAAGTGGCATTTGAAATTCAGTGCAGATGACTGAAAAGCAATGTACACAAGGGAAATGAAACCCTAACCTAACATAGACACACACACAGAGTCAGCCAAGTACTAAACATGATCTAAAAAGCAAAGCAGATGTTAGCAATTATTAGGTAGGCAGCAAAGGAAGACAGGATGAAAACAAGAAAACAAGCTGACTATTCATGTGGGTAGTTCAGCTGTAGGACTACTTACACACTAGTTCTTTGCTTTAAAAGGCAACTGAATGAATTCACAGAAGAAATACACATCTCAAAGAGTATTAAGTATAACTGCATCACCTTTGGATGAGGATTCTCTGATGCTGTGCAGCTGCCCTGAGCATTTACTTTGCATCAGTATTGTTACTGCATGCTGTCAGACAGGTTCCTGCACTCAGTGAGCATTTCCTCTGGCCTTGGGTAACACAAGCCAGAAGCTGGAGGATGAATGTGGAAAAACTCAAGTGGAAAGAAAGAGTTTACATGTGGACTATAAGGTCTTTTGTACACAGATGATGGGAATATCTGGAAATATTTGATGCCATCCTTTGTTTCTGCAACTTTTCTTTAGGAGACTTTGGCAAAGAAAGTACATATTTATATTACTTATATTTATGCTTACACTTTTCCATGAGTGTGCTGAGCATATTTTAACATCATATTTTAACGTCATAGCTGCTATACAATGTAGCTTACAGTATAACTGGGGGAAATAAAACATTAAAATATATCTGCTGTATTTGATCAAAGAGTTAGTGACATTTTTACCAATAAAATAAACCAGATGGAATTATTTTTGTCTCTATTCTTAGTATCTCTAGCTAAATTCTAGTCTTTTGTTGTAAGACCTTTCTAGTGATGAAATCCCACAAGCTGGATGAGTAGGAACAATAGAAAATCAGCACAAGTGAATGTATGGATGAGTGTAAAACAATAAAGTTTTAGAAGCTCAACTCTTATATTAATATATTTTTATAAACAATGTGATTGCTTTTCTGAAATATTTTCTGTAGAATATAGTTGCAATTATTTCAGGAATTTAGCTTTTATCTATAGACCAAGAGAGTAAAATTTGTACAACAGTACCCTCCTAGGTGCTACTTTTTCAGAATGGAATTCTCTCATGTCTGTGTACTTACTTCACAGTGAAAGACCATGTTTGGTAGAGGGAATAGCAGTTTATGAGTATTTGGGCTTCAGCCTTATAGAGCTTGTTTATTTGAAATTGTAGAACCCTGGGAGATCCATGGATTTCAATAATGATTGCACCTTGGTCTTAAGCATTTACAATAAAAAAAGAAAATATTATGAATGCAAAATTAAAGATTAATCCAAAAAATGCAGGTGTGAGCAATTGGAAACCTGATTTAGAATTGTGAGATTGCCTGTATCAGGCACGTGCTTCTGAACATTGAAATTAGTGATACAGGCTCATCTACTATTACCACAGGTTTCATCATTATGAAACCCTTAATAATGTACAGAACTGTTAGCTGATTTGCAACAGTAATTTGAATACCTTCATGTGGCTTCAAAACCACTTACTACAGCAGCAAAAGGGCCATGAAGCCCTCAGTCAGTTGCAGGGACAAGGAAATGCCTCATTACCAGTCATGGATAGCTTAGCCAAAAGAACTAAAAAGAGATTTTTTTTTTTATATTGAACACTTTGTTTATGTCAGATAATAATGCATGCATGATAATGTATCTATTCTAAATTTATTCTTGAATAAGTTCCTAATGTTGCTAGCAGAGATGTGTGGAGCACAGAAAGGCTGTCTGTATAGATGGCTCCAGCCTTGAGCTTGTGACCACTGGGTAACTGAAAGCAGTATTTCTAAATCATTTCTTAATTCATGGACTTGATGCATCAATGAAAAAAAAAACTTCAACAAAATTGAAGCTGGCTGAACATGAGCCAGCAGTGTGTCCAGGTGGCCAAGAAGGCCAATGGCATCCTGGCTTGTACCAGCAATAGTGTGGCCAGCAGGACCAAGGCACTGATCGACCCCCTGTGCTTCACACTGGTGAGGCTACACCTCAAATCCTGTGTTCAGTTCTGGGCCCCTCAATTCGGGAAGGACATTGAGGTGCTGGAGTATGTCCAGAGAAGGGTAATAGAGGTGGAGAAGGGTCTGGAGCACAAGTCCTGTGACGAGCAGCTGAGGGAGCTGGAGGTGTTTAGCCTGGAGAAAAGGAGGCTCAGGGGAGACCTTATCACCCTCTACAACTACCTTAAAGGAGGTTGTAGCTAGGAGGGGGTCAGCCTCTTCTCCCAGGGAACAAGTGACAGGATGCAAAGAAATGACTTCAAGTTGCACCAGCGGA
Organism: Xenops minutus; assembly: GCA_035221455.1. Lineage (NCBI taxonomy): Eukaryota > Metazoa > Chordata > Aves > Passeriformes > Furnariidae > Xenops > Xenops minutus. The sequence continues at coordinate 102,247,368 of JAWWEE010000001.1, forward strand.
GGTATAGTGATGGGTGTTAGGAAAAACTTCTCCATGGAAAGGTTTTTCTGAAACAGGCTGCCCAGGGAAGTGATGGAGTCATCATCCCTGGAAGTATTTAAGAGGTGTGTAGATATAGTGCTTAGAAACATGATTTACTGGTGCACTTGGCGTGCTGGGTTAATGATTGGATTTGATGATCTCAGAAGTCTTTTCCAACCTGAAATATTCTATAATTCTAAATAAACTTCGGACATCACAGGGCTAAATGCAACTGCAAATTTCCATGGATTAATAACTTTGCATAAATGAAAACAATGTTCACGGGTTTTTTAAAGATATTGAGATGGTGCTTGAATTAAAATAATGTTAGAAAATACTGAGCTAAAGCATGTCGATACCTTTGGGAGGAGCAATCTGTCATGATGCTGTTGCTACCACTATATAGATCTGCAAGCAAAACAGCCTCAAGAAGTAAAGCAATAATTAAATTCCTGCTTTTTTCTTTAATTCTCCCTTCTTCCAGATGGGATTCTTTGTTGTACAACTGGGTCTGTGAAACCACTGCCTCAAGTCCTTCAGACTCTGATAGGTGAAAATGTTTGTGTATTGGGCTACAGGGGAAGAAGCCAGCATCCAGGTAATAGGGAGGGTTGTGGGATGAGATGGAGAATTTCAAACAGACACTCACTGGAAGCTGGTGTAGACCTCTAATCTGCTGTGAAGCTTCAGCATCCTTGTGTCCACCAGTGATCCAATGGAAGGGCTCATCTCTCCCCTCCTTACAGCAAACAGGGAAAGTCTCAGCCATGTTCAGTTCACTTTAACATGCTGATGGCAGTACTGGCTACAGCTCTTGTAGGAATGACTATAAAGTAAAAGACTTATTTCCAGTGGGATCAGGGAATACCATCAAAATTAGCTCTCTAGTGTGTAGGAGGTCCCCATTTCTAGAGATCCCAGAATCTCCCCTTCACCACCATCCTCAATGAAAACAAGGCTTGAGAAAACATTATAACTGAGGATGTAGACTGATATACCTGCTCTGCCTGGGTGAAAAATGGTGATGAACTGCATTTTTCTCAGGCAAGTCCCAGGCTGTTCTGCTTTGGGATTGGGTCATGAGTACAGATGCCTGTTCAGGAATGTCTGTTTAGCCCAACTTTACAGAGGCAGCCTCTAAGCTAATGAATTGGAAAGTGCATCTGAGCTCTTTATGTGCTCTTGCTTATATCTTGACTTTGTATGAGGCAGAAACCCAAGCATGTGGTGTCCCACAAGCACCCACCGGGCTTTACTGTCAATCTGAGAAAGGCAGGCGTTCACAGACCTGAAGAGACAAACAGGACACCGGGACAAAATGTACTACTTGTGCTCATCTCAACGTGAGTCCTCTAGCACAGCAGTTGCTTGATAAAGAAGGTCAGGAGTTGTCAGGGTTAAAAATAAAACCAGCTGTATGACATGCTTCTATGTTTTTATCCTTACTATCTCCTCCCAGACAAGTGCCAATTTGACCGCAGTTTTACTGAACAATTTAATTATTGACGTTTGTAGGTGGGAAGGAGGTAACAATAATAATGACAAGAGTGGAGACTGAAGTGGGTTAAGTTTTTATGATGTTTTTCTCTCCTAAAAAAAGGACTAACAGGATGGTCTGACTGTGTATGCACACATTGTTACACAGCCCCTAACAAATTAAACTAAATTGTGTTTCAAATAATGGGATTTTTAAATCTGTATTTCCTGCTTTATTTTAATTTTTCTGCTGTTCTGTACCTTTAGATCTTGGTCTATTTCCTAGTTTCTCTCTGTTAATCAGAAATCAACTTAAAGAAAAGCTAGAATTTTTTTTTTTTTTATGCACTTGATATGAACAGCCAGGGCTTGTAAGAAAAACATAGATTGTCAAGAGACAGAAGATACAAATCATAAGAGCTGGAAAATGGAACTTTAAGAAAAAAATAAAAGCTAAACCTTGGAAAAAAGCTATGAACAAAGAAGCTTTTGACATTTTTTTCTGATAGTGAGATTTGAAAGCAAAAGCATCGTGAACACGCAGCAGCATAACTTGTTTTGAATGTCACGGTCTGTTATGCCTGGGTTCCATCAGGAGATGCTTTGTCTGTCTGGAGAGACCATCAGTCATGCAAATCTGCTGCTGAACATTCTGGGCTCTGCTAAACCTTCATGATTTCTTTTTATTGTCTGCTTCAGTTCAGAGAAGACATTTTGAAAAGGGAAATTTAAAAAGCTAGGACACGGCAGTTCGCTGATGGGTACCTCTAAAACAGGTTCAGTAAATGAAGATATACTAATTACCACACCTGGGTGGAACAATTTAACTTCTTTTTCCCAATGTGTATGATATAATCAGGTTAAGAAGGCTGATACTGACTTCTCACAGTGAGGAACAGTCTATATTTAGTCACAAACCTGCTTTTATAAGCTCTCAGCACATTTTTACATTGTCCTTTCATCTACTCGGTTTGATCACCAGAGGTATCACCATACCCCCAGCCCTCCTTCTGCCTACCTCAGTTCATGTCCCTCACCTCTCCAGCCTCTGCAAGTCTTTCTCCCTTGCTTTCTTCCCCACTGACCTGAGGTGCTACTTTTACATGAGGCATTACTTTTGCACTCTCACATCCTGCAACTTTGATGCCTCTATTTCTTTCATCAGTTCAGCATTATACCTCCAGTCTCCCACAGAGGAACTGGTTCCTAAAGAGAGATGCCATTACAAAGAATATTGGGCACAAAAAGTCACTTCATGGGAACCAGAGGGCACTTCTTCTGGGCTTTGATAACAGCAGGAAGCAGGAGCTTCCTGCCTGAGAAACACTTTCACCTCAGCTTGTGTCTGGCATCCACTGCCTTTGCAATGGAAAATGGTTCATGAAGGTCAGACAATACTATAGAATATCAGATGGGAGTTCACTGAGTGCACACACATACTGTCTCATTATTATGTATTGGACAAGCTTTATGGAAGCTGAAGTGATCCAGCATAAGCTTCTAGACATATGACAGGGGTGCAGTTTTGTAGATAACAACTGTTCCTCATATGCTCATCGCAGCTGAATCTCAGACTGTCCCCTATGGCTCTCTTTAGATGATAGTGGCACAATCATTAATACAAAAGCCACTGCCAGCATAAAGGAAATAACAAGATCCACTCAGTTGCTCTTAGGAAATGCTCTGGGGCTTTCAGCCAGTGTTGGACATAGAAAGCTGTATATATGGACACAAATCAGGATATTAATCTCTACCAGATTACAGATGAAGTCTGTCCAGAATATTGCCACAAATATACATCCAGCAGTGAAACACAAATGGATGCAAACCTGATGTGCTCATCTCAGACTGATTCTCTTCCCTGGTGGGTTGGACAAAGCAAAATTAATTCCATTATAATAATCGTTTATACCATTTACTTTGGCAATGCTCTGTAGTTTCTTCTGTTCTTATTACTTTCAGAATTATTAAAGCTCCATCAGAAGATGGCAACCTGATCACTTCACCAAACAAACAAACAAACAAAAGCATACTATAAAACCCAAAAGAAACAAACACAAAAAACCCAAACAAACAAGCAAACAAACAAACAAACAAACAAAAAACTACAAAATCAACAAAATACCACAGGAAATGAAGGAGCAATTTAATCTCCAAAAATTACCAAGACTAAATGTCAAAGGAGCACATCAGCTCATAAACTTGACTGAGTATCAGTTTGCTCTAACATCACTAGATGCTCTAAAGAGACAACAGTTTAACCTCTGTACTGTATTTTTCCCCCATCTTTCTGAGATCTGCAGACAAGTCTAGTTCTGTCATTATTCTACAAAGCAAATGGGCAGTCTAAGACTTGAATCCTGCCTAATTCAGGCCCTCAAGCTATAAGCTCCTCTCCACCAAAGGCAGATGTATCCAACAGAAACCACCAAAAAGTGTTACTTGATGAGTAAACTTTTAGTCAAATGGAGAGGACTCTTCTGATACTGATACCTCTTTAAAGAATGAGTATCTCCATTGAAGTTTAGTGAAATCAGATGGAGATTTATTGTTTTTGCAGAAGAGATTACATCTCTCTTCCAGCTCAGTGGATTCAATCAGGTGCTTCTGTGGTTTCTTCTTGTTTAAATTAAGAAATGTCAATATATAGAAAACAAGCAAACATACACTGCCATGGTCACTTGGTCTTGATTTAAAGGAATCACAGCCTGCTTCAGGATACTTGGCATTATTTTCTGACATTGAATTACAGTGATTTTCAGAAATAAATAAATAGGTGGCTTTTGCAGACTTTTCTTATAAGTCATTCTTAGTTTCCCTCATCTCTAGTTGTCAGTGTTTCAAGTGTATTTTTCTCTGCTCTTAATTAAAGAATTGTGATGTCTGATTTTCTCAGTTATGACATTTCTAAACGCATTCAGTGCCTTGATTTTAGATACTCTTTTGTCCATTATTTGATTGTTGTCACCTAACTTTAATGTCAGACTTCTTATCCAAGTAATTTGTGCAGACATTCTTGACAACCCATGATGAGAGGTAGACACTCCTGTAGGATGACATATTTCACATGAAGACATGGGTCAAAACTTGGTAAGATGAATCTCGTACATATCTAGACTTGTTCAGCTCTATACAGGGAAAGTGAGGCACCTAGGAGTGAGAGTCCATATATCCAAACATACTTAGCAGAGAAATATCAAAAAAATATGTTAGAGTAAGGGAATAATTTAGAATTAGCATAGTTGTTTGCTTTCAGTGATTAGTAATAACAATTGACTAATGCTTGTTGTGCTTGATGGTAACACTAGTATTGATCAAAAGCCATTCAAAAGAACCCCAAAGTTATTTTTAAAATACTGTGATGGGATCTTTTGATGCAATAGGACATCATTGCACTAATATAATGCAAGCATAGGTCAAGAGGTGTCCAAAGCACAGGAATAGCAACAGTTCATTAAGTAGTATCAGCTTCAGAGATGTGGCAGGATTTTGATACAAGTCAGGTCTATCCTGTTGGTAATGAGAGTGTCCTCTTGCAGCAGTGTTGGCCTCCACTGCGAGTTAATTGCTGCTGGTCACATTAACACAGAACTTGGTTCTGTCCTCACTTGTCTCTCAAATGTGAACAGCAGTGTCTAGGCTGTGTTTCTAAATGGATGAGGAAAAAGCTGATTGTCTGTGCCCTGAGCTTCTGAGCTTTGATTATTTTCCCTAATATCATTATACATGTTCAAGATATAAGTGATCATATACATGCCATGTGTTAATTCTTACTGTAGCCTGTGCTGCATTTCCTTCTCATTTATCTCCTCTGTCTTCAAAAGCGGAAGCGTAGAAGCCTTCCCCAGGGACTATCACCAGAAAAGTCAGTCCCAATTATGGTTGTGGCCAAAGGCAAGTACAAACCTGAAGGTAATTCAGCTATCCAGCTTGTCAGAAGCAATAAATACTGTGTATCACAAGAAAAATATTCTGACTGGTAGAAAGTAATGGATTGGGAAGGGTAAGTATGCCCTGCAGAATGCTTTTGTTCCATGACCATAGTCTTCCACATATCTCATCTTCAAAGACAAGACTGCAGACAGTTCTGGCATCTTTCAATATCCATGTTAGAATTACCTTAGTAACCTTTAAACATTGCTCTAGAAGCCTTGTGGTCTTCTGTACAACTTCATTTTCATTGCCTTCCTTGGCTAGCAGGTTGAATAAAATTTACAGCAGTCACTGCCTAGTATAATAGCTGAGATAGGATTCAGTGGCCTTCATTTTTGTATGTGCCCGAAGAAGGGCTTGTGTTCACAGAAGCTATCCATTTTTTTCCAGCTATTTAGCTTAAGTGATAAAAAGATAAAATCTCTCCCAACAAATGTTGTCTCTTGCATATACACAAACCATCTTTAGACCACCACCATTATAATTGCAGTAGCAGTGAAAGCGAGGGAGATCACTGTGAAGTGCTGTGGTGTAAATCCCTTAGCACTTCAGTGTCTCCTCAGATGTAGTAATACTTTTTCACAAAGACATGGCACCCTGATCCTGCAGAGGGTTTAATGATTCTTTTTGAGTTTCACAAGTGGAGAAATCCTCTTAAGCAATATAAAATAAGATATTTTTCATTAATATCCAGCTGAAGCAGGAAAAAAGTACCTCTTTCAAAGTTATTAAGTGAGAAACAGCTTTAGGAGTTACTGGAGATGAAGGCAGTGCAACAAATGGGAGTTGCCTGGAAGAGACAAGACTCCTTGTCTGTCTCATGATGAGTACTAGATGAGTTTGATTTTATGTACTTGACAGAAATGTGGAAGGGAAGAATTTTTGAGCTAGGGGACACTCAAATTGCTTTGGAACAGACTGAAATTACTGAAATTACTTCATCCACCCAAACAAGTGCAAGAAAACCAACAAATAAAGCAACCCTGACATGAAGTCAACTTAAAACTCATGAGATCACATACTGTTCTAGACGAAGAAAGCAGGACACAACCCCAGAAACTCAAAGAAAATAATAAATTGGTAAGCTGAGATATGCTCCTAAATGCCTTCAATTATTATTATGTAAAAACATATGATACAGGCAACTCTGCTTACAGAGACTGAGCAGAGGGCTGTATGCTTCATCAACAAGCAGAGAGAGATCCAGGAGAAGGAGAGACATTTGCAGTTTTTTCCTTCGGGTTGAGAAAGTGAGATTTTTGCACTATTGATTCTGTAAGGGTAAGTCACATATACATCTTAACAAAAACTTTAATATCTGATTGAAAAAAGAACAAAGATCTTTCTTTCTTGAACACAGTAGGAACAAACATCAGGAGTTACCTGTTTCACCTCTTTTCAGGCACTGTCAGTTTTCGTTTTGTGCTACTGAGATCTGTGTTAAAGAAACTCTTTCTGAGTCCATCCTTACTCAAATATACAATTTACTCCTCTCTTTTATTTTTCTGGTGGGTACAACCAGAGCCATCACCTTACAACTACAGAAACATGTTGGCCCCCATAATTTAATCCAGCGTGCCATGCAGCCAGCTGCTATCAGTGTCCATATTCACTTATCTCACCTTCTCATTTTCATCTGGCATTGTGCTGGGAAGAGTGCTGAGCCTGCCTATTGACTTTCTGTGTTCGACCTTGGGCAATTTGCTGGCACCCATTGGTCTATGGCATCCTTCATCGTGGTGACTGAGATGGCATGTAATGACCTCGTTGAACAGCTGCTCCGACCTTCCATACTATGAAACCAACCACAGAGGAAAAACAATCTCAATGACTAGCAGAAAGAGTACTCCCCTGAAATGTAATTTTCTAAAACAAATTGCTTTTGTATTTTTCTGCATGGGAAGTGAAAGCAGGATGTTTTAACCATGAGCACTTTTGTTAGTGGCATTCTAAAAAGTGACTCTCTGTTTAATCCTTTTTCCCGTTTTAAGTGACCAAATTTAAGATGCAGTCATGTACAATATCTAAACTGTGAACTGTTCATTTTGTGGGAATGAAGGATTTGTATTGAGCACTTAATTCAGAAAGCTGTCTCTGAATAATGATAAGCAGGTTAATCAATATGTGGCCATTCACTGTTTAAATGTTTTCCACACCAGTCTAGCAAAGATTAAGCAATATTTCTGGAATAATTTTCTTTTTCAATAACTTTTTGAGTAATAAGAATAAGGTTTCCTGAAATGTACAAAATCAGATACAATTTTTCTTCATGTATTTTGCATTCATGTGAAAAATATACTGGCTTCATTTAAAGCAATAGGGGTTTGTCACCAACTTCAAGGATGCTGGTATGTCAATTTTTGTGCTCCTATTTCACCATTAAATCAGCCTTGTTAGCAGTCCTGTGCCTTTGTATGTATGTGAGTGGTCCAGTAGAGGATAAAGGGAATCCAGGTATGTTAAAGTGATACATCAGATCCATATTTCTCTTGTTAGTTAGATGACACAATATTGTAAGTATTAAAGGTATGACAAGTTATTTCAATGAAAAATTCACAGAAATGGAACAGATTGTCTCATAATAAACCATTCTGGACAAGATTCAGAGATTTCCTTGAAAAATCTCTATTTTTATAGTATCCTATGAAAGGAACCATAAATAAGAATCATCATTATTTCTGTACAAGTTATTTTAGGGACCTCTTTTTCTGCCATATGAACTCCTGTTGTCTGTCATACTAAGAACATTTATTTGGAAAGTCTAGGGTTGTGCAGTTTTGGAAAGTTTCCATGTAAATTTTGAAAAGGTAGATGAAATCTCTTCATAATGTCACTAAAGGTATATGTAGTTTCATTGCTTGCTACAGCATTCACAGAGAATATTTGGCTTTGTGACACATTTCACAGTGGAGGAGAAAGATTGCTTAAGTGTTTACCAAGTGATAAAAAAGTCCAGACAATTGCATATGTCTCAAATTTTTTAAATATTCACCTTAGACCACAGTATATCTACTCAAAGAATATATGTAGCATGACTTAACCCAAGGAAGGAATTATGTACCTCCCAGCTTTTAGGCATAAAGATATGTCATGGTCTGCAGACCATGTCAGAGCTCCTGGCAGAACTTTAGGGCAGTGGAATCCTCCTCTAAGGAGTTACTGTAGAAAGTCAGTGTTACAGAGTGGGCCCAGATATTTTGGGGCAAGGAGAGCCACTGGATAACTGGAAGCAGATGGGAACTAATGGTTTTCCTGCTATCTCATGGCCTATAATCACATATGCAGGACAAGTCCTGAGTGTACCCTCTCACTTTAAAAAGCAGTTTTGTATCTATTTACAATATCTGGTGTTTTTCATATGTCTGCTGCACCTTATTCAGAAACTAGCCTGTGAATAACAAGCCCGATACTTCTCTTTACAGTTGGTATGATGATAATATCTCCTGTGCCCAGTCTGAGCACCTGCTTCATCTGAAAGTCCTACATATATATCCTTTATTGTTTGTATGTGAACAACCATGGAAATGTTTCTGTTGTCTTTGCTGTACAGCGTAGCTAGAGGATGCTGATGCTCTTCAAATAGCTGTAGTACTATAAAGTCCTAGAAATCCTTGTGCTAAATTGGTATGGGAAAACAGATTTCAAAAAATGCCTCTTCTACATAAGTGAACAAATTATACACTTCTAAAATAGGCTTGGAACGAACCTACACTGAATGCATTTCCCCTCAAAACTCTTTCCCACTTTTACCTAGTCTTGTGTTGTTTGCTCCAGTGTGGGTTTTTGTGCAGATCAGTGTAGAGGAATCCTCTGTGACAGTTTTACAATATACAAACATGGAGTAAGAGCAGCTCACTCAGACAAGAACACAGCCCTGAGCAAACTTGGTGTTGACTGGATGCAGCTGACTAGGAGCAAGGATGGGCAGCACCATAGTCAGATGTGTAAGCAGATGACTGCAGAAATACTCATCCATGTACCCTTCTGGAGGAGACACAGCCTCCACAGCATCCTTTCCTCCTGGATATGCCGTGTAAATGTGATTTCCTCTTGTGGCTTGCTACTTTCTCACACTCGGTGTTATTGGTAGCCAGGCACTAATACCTTTGATGGAACACAATCCTTTGAGAGCCTTGGCTCATTGTCCTTTCCCTTAGATCTTCATCACAAGTTCAGGAATGAAATTCAGATGTAGCCGAATGCTGGAGAAAGGGGGTTGTGTTTCAGTCCCCAAAGGTGCTGGATAACTCTGACCCCAGTTAACTTAAGGGACATGAAATTTCCTTCAAATTTCACAGCAATGAACTTCTAGATGTCTGCATTTCTCCCTCCAATATAGAGGTGTAGCTGTTCAATGAACTCCGAAAACCAGAATTTCCATCCCAGTGTGGTAAACCACTGACAGAAGTAAAAGTGGATAGTAAAAGTTAGGACTGGAGTACCACACTGAGACTGAAAACTGTGCAAATATAATGGAGTACAGTGAAATTATTTTTACTTGTTCAGCAATTCAGAAATACTTTGTCAATAAGAAATACATCAGGCTAATTCTTCCTGTAAAGGACCGGGGTGGGTAGAACTCTTTTTCAGACAGGATGAATGCATCAGTGTTTGGGTTTTGTGACACGTACAGCCTCTGGAGGGGACATGAGAAAGGAGATGGAGTTAACAACTCTCAGTATCCCCAATTATAAATCCATATCTGTGGACCAAAGCAAAATTTCAAATTACTTGCTTCATGTCTGGGCTGGAGTAGAACTCACCTAATTTTAAATATTTATAGTGGGATACAACAACCAGTTACCTAGACTCTCTTTTTAGTGGAAAGAAATATTTCTCATGCATAATTAATCTTGTCCTAATGTAGTCCTAAAAGATGTTCAGATGAGTCGTGTCTCCTCCTTTCTTGACACTACGGTGTAAAAGGCTAAAGTTCACTGATATTAATCACAGCCTTGTTTCTTCTTGTAATTTTTTTTTTTTTTAATTCAGCTTGGGAAAAGAAGGTGCTTTTATAGCTTGAAGTCTAGCTGAATGTATTACAAAGCAGGAATGTATATTGTGTCTATATTCAGCAAGGTTCCTGTGTGAATATCTAAAGAAAGTGTATCATTTCTGTGAGCATGTTATGGACACACTGCTTGCTGTGACAGGTCAGCAATGAAATCTGTACTTTGTATTAAAAATAAACCTTGGACACATTCAGGTCATATTGGTTCTTTGAATGCATACATAACATCGGCTCACTGAATGGGGGAACAGAGGTCTGGAATTTTGACAACTAAACAAAGCCATGTAACAGGCACATAATCTAGGGGAACAGCAGAGTCTCAAGTGTGAGAACAAAGGAAGAGAATGGAAATGGGAATAGGAGTGGGAATGGGAAGGAGAAGGGGAAGGGAAGGTGTTCTAAATTGGATGTAGAACCACTGTAAGGGCAGAACATGAAAGTCTTTTGTTCTAGATGTAACTGTTGTGAGACAAATACTAACCTTCAGACTGCATTAAAGTACATCACAGAAGTCTCCCACAAGTTAAGAGCCTGTACTACATAGTCAGCAGGTGCTGAGGGGGGAAAGCAGGATGAGGTAAATGTAACAATTTTTCTGATGACATCTACAACATATTTTATTATTTGGCCAGCTGAAGTGTTGCAGTTCATGCTAATTAATCTATTTACACATGGGCTGGAAGGCACTTTGCAAGGTCCTGACAGATACTGCACTTTGTGATGTTTTTAATAAGTAAAAAAGGAACGGTCAAATATGACATGTGTACCAAACCCCTGAGAGCAATTATTACTTTGTTGAAAATTACTGTTTTGAATCAATCCCCAAACTTATATACTATCATCAGCACAACTTCGCAGGTAATCTTACATGCTCTTTCTACTTGATTGGTTTTGGCTTAGGCATCTGGACTTCTCAGCATTATGGTGAATCTCTTCCAATACTGAACCCTTCAAATATTGAACCATCTTTTGAGGGAGTTTGTATGGAACTTGATCTAACATATTCATAATATAGTTGCTTACCTTTGCTGTACAATGTATTTTGGTATTGTACTATTTCTTCTTGCAATATCCCTGCTGAACTCGCCCTTAAAACCAGAAAATTTTCATTCTGATCTCATGATACAGCAGCTGCTGAATATTGAATATTGACTATCTGTCATTACCTGGGTGGTTGTAACATGGCAGGAAGAGATTTATTTCCCTGTATTTTCTTTTATTTCAGAAGACTTATGTATATACTGTGACCTTTAACAGGTTTTCTTTTTAAGTATAGTGACAAGGCTTCTGCATGCAGTGTCTACAAAAGTAAGTCTCAACCATCAGTTTCATCAGGAAATGGTATGAAGATAACTTTCTGATTTGAAACTGGTGTCTTAGCCACCAATAAAAAAACAAGCAGAGAACAATGACTCTTACTGCTTTCAGTCTTGCAGGACATTACAGAATCTTTGTTTGGTGGCCATTTCTGCTTGTCCATGCAGGAGGCAATGGGAGGATTTGGGAAAATTGGTCTTTCAGTCAACAGATCCTTCTGTAGTTACCTCTTGTTCAGTGAAACATTCAGATTTTATGGTTCCATGAAATACTCTATCCCTTCCTACAAGTGCATTTAGTTTACATCCAGGGCAAGGTGAACACAAAGGCATTTTGTATCAACCTTTACGTTGTACCCTTTTTAAGGCATTTTATGTCAGGTCTTCCATCAACTGTGCAAGTCCTTGAATGTTTCCTTCCCCAGTCCATCTGAGACACAGCCCTTCTTTCCCTTTGACACATTACCTGGCACAGTAATATTTGTTCTCCAGTCTCCTATATGAAAATACATCATGATTTGATGCATAAATTTTGTTCAAGTCTATATATAAGGCTTAAATCTAAGCAGTAGCAAATAACACTTCAGGAAGTTTCCATAACTCATACACAAAGCTGAGAGGCAATTATGTTGCTCCAGTGCTGTAACTCCCCAGAGAAAACAGCATTGCATGGGAGGGATACCATGTCTGCATTTGTCCATTGTTTGTTGTTTTTTTCACTAAAAGATGTTTTTTCCCCATGAGAAGTCTGGGAGTTAAAATGAGAAGAAATAGTCCTGTTGAGAGAGCTACGAAATGCTCAGTGTGGAGTGGTACATCAGGGAAAGTGGAAGGAAAAATATGATGTGGTCTTAAGGAGGATTTAAAAGGGAACAATGTCAGAAGATGAACTCATAGAAGCTCAGGCCATGATGTAAGCTATGGTGTTGCTTAATCATTTGGAAATATTAATCTCTCCAAACATTAATCATTAATGTATAGCACACACAGGAAAGAGTATTTCTTTTTATAAATAGCATTAAGAAATGGTGAGAACGTTAGGCACAGGCTAAATAGGAGCCACAAAGGATATTTGAAGTATTACCAAAAGAACTTTCAGAGATTGATAAAGTTTTCCATCAACATCTCTTCCACAACTTCAGAGTTTTCACATATGTCACTTAAAATGACACTCCATTAGCATTTATGGAGAAACATTTATAGAGAAAGCTGTTCCTGCAACCCCACAGATAGGAATGGGAGACAGATGACCGACTGGGAAACACCAAAAACAAAAACACGGATCTTGAAGTTTCAGTCTTTGACTCCAAGAAGTAAAGGATGTTAAAATTTCCAGTGAAGTCACACAAGATGATAATTGAATCACATGAATTGAAGAATATTTTGGATATTTTGTATCCTGAAGGAAGACTCTACATTGCTGATAGCTAACTAGCTGATAGGATCTGTATTCTGAATGTGAAAATTTTGCACCATAGTTTTGTTTGAAAACCTCAAGGTCTGGGGTCCCCCACACCTACTCAGATCATCTGTTTTCTCCCACCATTAATGCCACAATTTTGTGCTGCTAAATCCTATTTCAGGTTTTGACTATAACACTGTCATTTCATCAATACTGAGTCTTCTTTTGATTGTTATCAATACCAAGTTTCAAAGTAATGAGCAGAAGGACACTTAGTCCTTTGTGAAATAGAGTATTTGAAGTCTGACCTGGCACTCTATCCACTTTCAATAACTTCTTTCAGTACGTTGTAGTGATATTTGACAAACAAAACTTACAGAAATGTGCAATAACCTCTACTTATTCCTTGATTATTTCATTTTTTTTCTTTATTTTAGGAAACTTATTCAGCTCCAATACTTTAGCCTGTACGGTGTATGATCAAAATTATATCCCATATATTTAGCGACTGAAGACATGCCTAATGACTGTTTGGTTAGATACCCAAGGAGTCATGGGAAGGAACCCTTCCTACCCTTTAGCTTTCTGGAAATATGTTATGATGTTTGTGATGCTATGGCATTTCTGGAGAGCTGTAAGTTCATACATGGAGAGTTGGTAATCTATCCCACAGGAGAAGTGGAACTGGGAAGGCAGAGGCATGACCTAATACAGCCAGTTCTATCTGTCAGTATTAGCCCCAGCTGCACTGGCTCTATTGGCACTCACCCCAAAAAGCATTGTAGTGTGCTGAACAGAGACACAGAGCTGGCTCAATACAAGGCAGTGCTGGAGAAGCAGCACTAAAGTCACATGTAGACAGCGCTGCCCACCATGATCCTTGTGGTTCCCTTCCAGCTCAGGCTATTCTACATTCTAATGTGCTGTGCTTCACAGTGGAGCTGACAAGCCTACAGCACTGCATACTGTGCTGCCTGCGTTTATGGGCTCTAGGCTCAAGGATTAATGTGCCACTTCACAGCACAGACATCCAACTGAAAAATTTGCCCACTGAAGTAAAGAGTTCCGTCCAATGATACTACAGTCCTCCAGCAGAAAGAGATGCAATACTAAAGATTTGGGTCTCCTTAGATTGTTTAATGAGTTAGGAATTTATCTAATTGGCAACTATTTCTCCTATAATAAAACAAGTGTGAACACTACTAGGATAAACTAGAATTTAGTGCATTGCAAACAGGAACAGAACTTGGAAGTTTGCAAGTGCCCAGCTCTTTTAAATACATTTATCTGCCAGTTTGCAAGCAGGTATTTCAAGTTGGTTTTGATTAGGGGGGTCAGTTCTTTCAAGGACTTGTAACTAAAGTTTATGCAAAACTTAACTTTCAAGAATTCTGCTGTTCTTTGGAAAAATGATCTGATATTTTATTGGCCTATTAATAGTGAGACTAACCAAATTTCTGATGCATTATGCTTCAGGGACAGTGGCAATATTTTGCCCTCTAACTCTAGACAAAAATATGTTGGGAGATTTTTGACTATTTATGTTACAGACTTGCTTGATTTTCCAATAGGAGTGCAAGTAGCATTTTAACTGTCTTGTTGATGCTTTCAAATAATTGCCTTTATTTATTAACAAAGTTATTAAATCATACATCACCGATTTTCACAACCTGATTCAGAAATCAGGAATATCAGACAACTTAAGTAGCAGGAATTCAGGTTTTAAGTATAAAGTCAGTTTCCTGAAAACAAGGAAAACCATGGGAAAACAGAAATAAAACATTAGCTTGATTTCAGATGGAAAACTGTAGATGCAAACAGTATCACAGAAGTTAATGAGCATGTATGCAGAGAATACAGCCTTAGATAAAAGTTCTCAGGTGATCATTTGAAGAACTAGGCTTCTATTGAACTTCTCATAAATCAAACTGTTTCAATAATGTTTCATTGCTCCACTCTGTTTGTAGCGCATTGTAAATAGTCCTATCAATGCTTTCCACTTTCTGATACGTAGGTAAATTCTGAGGCTACTGAAAAGGGCCTGGAGTAGGAAGCCATTTGAAAGACAGGGTTTAGTTTCTGGCTCTGTTGCTGTTTTTCTAGGTGAATGTGGGTTTCTCACTTCTGTTTCCTCATCCCTCAAAGTCCTTATTTGTAAAGCTGCACAGCCAGAATTCCAATTCCTCATTTGTTGCATATGTGTTTAATATGGTAGAGAAAACTTTGGCAGTGGAGATGAAGTGGAATCTTTGGTGTGCCTCAACCAAAAATCACGGCTGCCCAAGTCAAAAGGGTTTTCTGTTTGCCCCAGAGGTCAGAGTGGACTCTGTGCCTAAGCCAGCTGTGGAAGAGAGTCTTTGTGACCTGGGACTCTGTATCTGCAAAAAGTGTATCTGTTTGCAGATCACTTTCTACCCAGGAATTTCAAACATTTGAACTTCTACTTCAGTGGTTTCAAGCTATGATTTACAAATCCCTGGAGTCTGTTCAGTGTTTCTAAAAGTCTGCAGAAGGTGTCAAAGGAAAGGGAACCTTTTGTGAATAGGCTTGAATTCCACTTATCTGGGTCTGCTCCTCCAGCAGGGAAATTTTGGCAGCTGTCAAGTTGATGAAAGATTGGCAACCCACTGTTCTTGACATTGAACAATGGTGAATAAAGCAGATAAAAGTGTTTCCAAAGGCTAGGTTGCATCTTATCTTTAACCTCAGCTAGTCTCCCAGTATTAACGACTGTGGCTGAGAAAAATTTCATTCGTGCCCTTTAGAAGTTATTTATAATATATATAATTAAATCAAAAGTTGGATTTTCTGGTCATACTTTCTCTTTTAGCTCATATTGATCAAATCCTGGCCCCAGGCTTTACTGTCATTAACTTCAATATTGGTATTAACTTCAATGAGAAATGTTATTTTTCCGTAGAAGATCTTTTTCTCATTTTAACACTATTCATTGATGCAGTGGAGGCAAGGGGAGAGTGGGATCTGTCAATTCTTTCTCGGTTGTTATTGACCAATCAGTCTTTAAAGAGCTAAAAAGCTGAACTGATGTATTAATATCCCAAAAGCAGACATTAGAGAACAAAGAATCTTGGGTTTTTAATGTTGTCATCAAGGAAAGCTGGGATTCAGGTCTCACTGTGACACTGCAATGCACCAGTCTTCAAGCTGGAGGGAAGTAAAAGATCCACTAAGTTTCTTTTTAAAAAAATAAAATTATTTAGTGTTATAAATCATTGTGAAATAAATATTTCACAATTCTTTATTCTTTTTTTAACTTTAGGGTGGGCATAATTCTCACATATATTCAGTTACAACCAAAATAGTTTAATGCAAAGCTGTAATTATGAATTGATGATTATGGTATTATCCAGTGTTTCTATTGCTTCAGTAGAATCCAGTTTTTAAAGTCATGTGTAGCTGACACTAAAGTATTTAGAAATTTGTCTGATACCAAAGGACTATATGTCCCACTCAGAAAAATCGGTAATATTTTTCTTATTATTTTATAAAAGCATAGATACCTTCCCTCTGTGTACATGCATATACATATATAAGAGGAGGTTTGCATGTATCCTGTAAAAAATTCAGTTCATCATTGTCCACATTAAAAATATTTTACAGATAACTTTATAACCCAACTTCACCTTCTTCTGCAGTAGAATTTGTTTTACATTTGACTACAGAATCACACTTGTCAGTTATCTCCACACTTTTCTTTGGACAATATTCTCTGAGTCTGATCAGTTGTATGTTGCATGTGTATCTTGTTCCATGAAAAAGGACTTACAGACCACAACAGCTTTCAAACACAATCTACCAGATAATGGAGAACTGCTGGCATGACATATATATATATCTGCACATACAAACTGGAGAAAACAGAACAAGAAGTACCTATTGAGAGCTGAATTGATTCTCAAAGTGAAAAATATCCTTTATAAAAGCAATTGCTTGTCTATAGTACATTCTATATCACATCTATTTCAGGAAAGTGTTAATACAGGAAACAGGGCATAAAGGAAGATTGGCTTCCTTTTTTTCAGAACTGTGTCTTTAATCATAACACCCTTCAACATCAACAAAATATATACAGGATGAGATTATTCTCACCAAATTTTAATGGTTTGAAAATTGTGTGCTAAGGTAATCTAGTTGTCTAAATTTCTTCCATGACTGCAGGACCATTACTGGTAACTCGCCATGGTCGTTTGTCCTTTCTCTCTTAGCCACTGCAAAGTAGAAGATATCTGCCCTCCTATACAGAGATATTATACAGCAGATGTGGAGGAGTCCTCGAACTTTTTAGATAGCCATGGTGTAAAATAACTCTGCCCTTAGAAGGAGAAGGAATGTGTTGCCCCATCCATGAGTCTTCTAGGAGCTGTAAGTCAAATGTCGATCATGCTCATTTTATTTTGAGATATCTGCATCTTTTGTGCCCAAAATTATCCTCATTTATTGTTCCTGTTCATCTAAATTTTAATCACCTGTCCGTAGTCCATAACTTGTTTTTCACCAGCAAAAAAGAACTGTTTTGCACAATACTGATGATACCACAAAATGACTGTGATGTTTTGTTAGATTTTTTTTAATACAATTGTCGGGAAAATGAGAAAAGTGACTTATATTTGAGGACATGTTAATGCAAAGAAGATTAAACTATCACAACATAAGACAGATATAAAAAGTAACTTTATTTACCTCTTGTAACTTTAATTTTATTTTAGCATACAGAAATTCATAGCAACATAACTGTCTATGAATTTCGGCATGCTAAAATCAAGAGAAACCAATGAAAATTACCATTCCTGAATTATTTTAAACAAATACACCCATCATCTTTGCTTTATTTAACGACGAGAAAAGCGCCCTGCCTTTTATTAGCTCTCACCATTTTTTGAGGTATTGAGAGAAGGCAACAGAGCTTGAAAAACAAGATTCAGAAACAGATGACTATGAGTACTAGTTCCATATCACCTGCCTTCTGTATGAGAGCTAAATCTGAAAGCTGCCTGACATTAGCCATCCCTATTATTCTGTATATTAGTGTTCTTCTCATTTAATCAGGGAGTTGACCAAGAAGCATATGGAGAAAGCTTTCGCAACACTCTGTGGGTGACAGAATTCGGAAAGATACTGTGGAAGAATATAATTCTTTTCGTTAGCATTTTTTCAAAAGACTTCTCAGACACTGAGATATATACACCAATTATGTGCTCTCCTTCAGTGCTTCCAAACTGTCATTATTCGTCCTTAAGTGGAAATGTAAACAGAGAAATATATCCTTGTTGGATTTTCTGATTATCATAATTCACCTGAGTGTGTTATTTCTTCATAAACACTTGAAGTTGCCACCTGAAGTCTAAGTTAGAACTGCTGCAAGTGACAGCAACATAAATAGGTACAGTCTCACTTTCAATTATTTAGAAATTACTACTGGTAAAATATTATATCTGGTTTCTCACCAGTATTATTGACTTTAGTTTTGGCCCTCAGGGTGTACATTTGATTTGGAATTCATTCTAAGCTACGTATAAAGGATATTTGCAATTTAGCAACATATGAGGCATCTACTAGATTGTAATTGCTTCCTGCTACAGGTAAAAATAAAGCTTTATGTAGGATTCTATAGTCATTGCAATAGTAAATGGTAAATTTGCTGATCTCTATAAAACCTTAAGAGCAAAAATTTGAAGATAACTGAAAATGCTATTAATATAATTGCTTAGCCAAATATTTTACTAATGAGGAGCTGAAATTTAGTTCCTGATGTTAACATTTAAATAAGAACATCTAACTTTCAAATGTGCATAGCACTACTAAATTAGTGCTAACTTCAGCAGGTCTAGAGATACCAAATACATCTGAATCTACATAACTATAACAGAGGCATCTAAACTTAGACACTGACAGTTGTAAAATGCTGATCTAAAATGTATAAAATAAAGATGTTTTAAACTAAAGTAAACTCTGAAGAAATATATCCTTTTCTCTCTCCTTATGTTTGAGATAGTTCAGTGTGTGCTCCCTCTAAGAGTCCAAGTGATGTCTGCTGGCCCTTTCCCTGGTGGAGCTGTCCCAGCACTAGCAGGGACCCCTCTGCAGCTCCAGTTTGAGCTCACCTGAACCTAAGGAGTAAGAAATGCAGGGTGCAGAAGTATGGGGAGAAGGGAGAAAGAAATTAAGGTCTCTGGCAGGCCAGAGGCTCCCACACCTGTGCTTGTTGGCATTGCCTGGTCCCAGCACTGGAAGCTGGCTCAGAGAGCACATCCTTGTCTACTCTGGGAGCTGTATGTGTGTTTGAGGCACAGCAGGATTTGGGGTCATGCAAAAGACTGTGGGGATCTGTGCAGGCCTGGGGGCCATGTGAGGCTGCACAGCAGGGACAGGGAGGGCATGGTAAGATGCTACCTGATGATCAGGCTGGGCCAAGGCATGCTGAGCCAGTAAAAGTGTTAGGAAGGAGAGCAGACACAGAGAAAGCAGAACATGGAGGGTCCCCCCAGCAAAGAGGGTGTGAACTGTTGGTAGGACTAATGCATGCAGCTTTTTTTCATATAAATGTTGTCTTTTTATTTGTGTGCTTCCAACATCCTGCTATAGTTTTCCAGTGGTTTTATGTATTGACAATTCTGAATGGTTTCTTTTGATTCATAACACAGCTTTTAAAATTAATTTGATTGAAATGAAAGCTTTGTCGTAATGGAAAAGTTAATCTTAACAACAGATCTGAAGATGGCTGGCATGACTAATTACATAATTTGATTGCTTCCAGCTTTGCCATTCCCTTTCTGTGTTACTGCACAGTAAGTGCAGGAAGACCACATATAGTTGAATTATTTATCCTAAAAGTTCAGCTAAATTACTAAGGTTTGGGGTTATTAAGGGAATGGAATATGTGGTATAGGTAGGCAACTTAAAGGTATATTCATTTCTTAGTATTCATGTTTAGTTTGCAGTTAATCAGTATCATCTGCCAACCATTTTGAACTGCTTCATTTATGGGTCTTGTCTCTTAAATAGAAAATGAATGTGGAGCATTATGATAGTGTTCTGTGATCCTGTAGAGCCAAGATTAATGTTTTCAGATATATGTTTATCTGCTTTCTACAGATTCTGATCGTGGTGGAGGCCCATGATTTAGGAGCCCCTGCATTTGCTGAACGTTTTTCATGCAGGTTCGTGTTTGCTACTGGGTCTTTGTCACAAACCAGGACTCAGTATCAGATACCTTGTGACTTTCAGTGACCGCAGTGTGTACAGAAAAGCACACTGGCACAGTGGCAGCTATGGTGTGGGACTTACAAGCCCTATAATCATAGAAAACCTGGCTGAAAGGGTCCTCTGGAGGTCATCTAACCAAATCTCTCTCAGAGTCAGATTATTCCACTGCTCCATCAGCCATACCTTTGTCTACCTGACCTCTGAACAATTCTAAAGGTGGAGATCCCACAGCCCCTCCTAGAGTATGGGACAGACAACCTGTTCCAGTGCTGCACTGTCCTCCTTGTGAACTGATTTTATTTTTCAGGTGCAACCAGAACACCCCAAGCCTCAATCTACTGCCTCTTGTATGAAACCACAAAATTGTATTTGTTGTATGCAGCATTTGCAATGCAGCAATTGTAATAATGGAGGCAATGGCTAAGGTATAGGGGAAAAAAAACAAAACAACTTTCATCATTTAATACTAAGGAAGTTTATTCCATTTTCAATGACAACATAACACAGAGATATTTAAAGGATTTTTGTTTTGGTTTGGTTTGGGGGTTTTTTTGTGTTTTTTGGGGGGGTTTTTGAGGCAGCACAGGCTATTTGGTCTCTACACTTATCAAGCAAATAGTTAGAAAAATAACTTGCATTGCAACTTCCTAATAAAGTTCCAGTGTTTGTTAGTTTTCATCCAGTATCCATTTTACATTGATACAGATTTCTTGAAGGTGCAAAAATTGCAGTTATTTCATATCAAATTGCGTTCTTCATCACTAAGGTTCTTCTGGTGGTCAGCTGCTTTTTTCCTCCCTGTCTATTAGATCCACTTTTGAGATCTCCACCTGGAAAGATTAAGATGTTTCTCATGAGCATATGAGTCATTCTTTTGTGTGTCTTGATCTGTATACAACTGTATACTTTCATGATTTTGTATCTTATTACAGTGGAAACAAAGAGAAGTTGGATACAGAGCACTTATGAAAAGCAGCACAAATACTATGTAATGATATGCACATAATTCATAGAAAAGTCATGAGACATACATATCTTCAATTTTTGCATGTTTTCTGGTTTCCACATAAACAGCAGATTTGGTTGCTATTGGCCATGAACCAGTAGATTAATGATCAACCAGAAGACACTGTGTTTGATAACAACCCATACGGTTTTGGTCCTTTGCTAAGCACTATTGTTAAAAGTGAAATGAAACAAACTGGAAACCCCTAGTGTACCCACATCTTCTAAAATGATGTTTGAGTCTCTTCAGATAGCTCAAAGCCCCGGTTGCTTTTTCCTTCTTCACCATAAGGATTCACTTCTTCAGAGTTTGATCCTGTTTCACCCCTACTTTGTCTTGCTCTCCTGTAAGAAAAATTCATTTTATATTAGAAGTCCCTGTTCTTTTCAAGTCCTTCTGGATCCCCAGAATACCCTACTGTAAATAATACTGTGTTTAACTAGGAATATTTATATAAAAGGAATTGCATTGGTTTTAAGAAGAAACTGTAGCAAATCTACTATGTTCTTAGAAACTCCACTAATGGAGAGACATAGAAAACCAACCAAGGTTTTTTGCTGTTAATGAAATAATATTTAAGGAAAACTACATTACTGGACAACCTCCCATGAAATTATAGAAAACTGAAGGTGCTGATGAATGTGGGCAACTCTGCTGTTGGAGAAGGCACTGTGTTCCCTGCAGGACATCCCATCCACCTCGCAGCAGGGCTGGCAGAAACCTGGCCACCCTGCAGCTCCTCAGTGGCTGCCTTGGTTAAACTACCCATGATGGGGAAATTACACGGAGCTGCCAGAGATGCCATGCACTGAATGGCAGGGAGCTGAACATTTAGCTATCGCTGATGATGGGAGAGAGACAATAAGCTTTCATTCCTTTACTTGCTTCCATTAGACTTGGCAGTCTAGTTTGTGAGAATCATGGTGATTCAACTATTGGGACATATCCCAATGGTCATGATCACAATATCAAAAAATATTACTCACTTTTTGCGGTCTCTTTGCCCAGTGATGATCAAGACAATAAGTCCAACGACAACCAGACCAATGACCACCCCAAATACAATTAACCAGATGGTGACTGGTGGTTCATAAGGTGGGGCCAGGGTTGGAAGTATGCCTACAAACTCCAGAGTGTTATCATCCAATCTGAAAGCTTCATTGATTCGTCCCCGAGACCTCCTGTCATTGAATGCAAATTCAAAGAGTTTCACATATTTATTGGGAAAAAAGAAAAACAAACCAGTTTTCAGCTGTTTTATAAATCCCCAGTGTGCCAAGTTTCCCCGGAACCTGCTCAGCTGAAAAGGCTGCACAGGAGGTACTGCTATGTCCATATTACTTTCTGGCATGGGGTGGTGACAACTGCAGTAACTTAAACCCTTAACCTGTTGCAGTTCCACTGACAAATTCAGACACTGTATGGACTCTCAAATTCATTCTTAATATTTATCAAAATGAGGCAAACAGTCTTGTGATCTCCCTCTCTGTTTGCATTTTGCTCTTCATTCTCTTTACCCTAAGCTTCTTGGCTATCCAAAAGTTTCTTAGATATGTGACAGTTTTTGGACATCCTACATCCTTCATCAGTTTTGGTTCTTGTGTTTTCCACTACCCCAAAACCCCTTTCCCTGGTGTATCTTCTGCGCCCTGTTTTTTTCCTGAACTTCCACATCTGCTATTCAGTGCTAACCAGACAGTGACTTTCACAGCCATATTCTTCTCCCTTGGTTCACCAACTTATCTCACTGCTTTCTCAACCCCATCTCATGTTGCTGCTGCCTTTACATTTGTGCTCTCTTCATTTTCCACTGTACATTATCCATGATCATCTGCAGAGCTACAGTTTTACTTATCATTTTTATAGCAATGACTTACAGTGGTGTGACACTGTGCTAAAAAAGAGCTGTTCATTGACCTGGAAGTGGGACCTAGCTACTGCTCTGACCTCTTCTGTATAATCAAATACATCTGGCTGTCTTTCTGGTATGCTGTTATACTGGAGTCACTGCTAACAATAATTCCTGCACTGAATTTTCACTAATGAGAGGAAGAAAACACATCTGCATGCATACACCATTACTGTATTCTGTATTTCAGAATATAAGATGATTCCTGTTAAAGTCTGAGCAATGGTATTTTCTGGCAAGGTAGGATGCAATGAGATGTGCTATGGTAATTCTACAAGACCTCTGAAGCATTTTACATTGGCTGTTGTCTAAGACACATCAGATAGATGGACTGTTTTCTTTCTGTCAACAGTTCTCATCCTAGTCCCTCTCATCCCACTATTTTCATTTTAACTGCAGAATTGACTTTCTAGTTGCCCCCCTCTGCCTCAGCTGACTTGAGCACTGCTTTCCCTTCCACTTTTTCATCTGGCTGTTTTGTTGCTTTTTCTTTTTTTCCCAGAGAGGAAAATCTCACCTGATGGCATTTTCCACGTCGGCCTTGGGCACAATATCACTGATATTACCTGGCATGCTGACAGTAAGATAGAACGAGATCCTTTGTGTCTGTTCCCCCACATGAACATCTGCAATCCTGAAGGAGAAACAGAAGAGAAAGGTTATTTTCATTGTTAAGATGACATTAGCTTTAAATTCAGACAAGTGAACAGTTGTGTTTGATTGGCAGTGCCAGGGGCTTAGTTTAAGCCAAGGGAATGCTTTCTAGTGAAATCAGCTGGGAAGTGAAATCAATTTTCCTGACAGAATTTCTTTTTCTATGTGCTAATTTGTAATTTTAGTTGGAGAGAATCTACCCCATACCTAAAACAATCCTTGGTGTAATTTTCCACAGCACATAATCACCTGAAGAACAGAGAGTGTTTGGGGTTGGTCTCATGAATAAGGCGATATACGAAATACCAAGAGGAAAAAAAGAAAAAAAGTCTTCTTCCTTATTTTCTGCTGAGACTAGATTGTAGATATTACATAACAAAACGTATGATGTCTTATAAAGTAGCATCTAATAGTTTAAGTAGATAACTTCTCAAAATTTTTGAAGATACTTAGTAAAAAGGGTCAGTTTTGTACCAAAATCAATTTCAGGCAAAAGTTTTTATGTTTGTAAATGAACATATATAAGATTAGTAAGTAAGTCTGTACCAAATTCTAGCATTTTTTAATCAGCAAGTTTATCTTTTCTTGGCCCAAAACCTCTTGGGTACTCAGTATCATACACATACATTGGTAGAAATTTCTGTTTCTAATCAATGTACATTCCTTGGTATTCCCATATAGGCATTGGGCACAAATTCTCAAGGCTCATCTGCTCTGCTGATACACCACGGAGACAAAGCCGCCTTCTTACCTACCTTTAGCACATTATTCCTAAACTTCAGGCTCTTGAGTGAAAAGACACCATGTGCTCAAGCTGGCATCTTGCCTTTTGCAACCAGCTGGTGTTTGACATTGTTTGCTATCACCTTACATTTGACAGAAGGCACAATTAATTCCACCAGTTCATACTGCTAGTGAACCAGAAGCAATGTGGACATAGCTGGCACAATTAAGTAATCCACTCACTGGAAGTCAACTTCCTGTTTCTTCACCTCTGCAAAGTATTTTCTCATGGCATAGGCGATGGATGACTTGAACAAGAAGAGTTCATTTTCATCCCATGTGTACTGCAAAAACGGCCCAAGGGAAATTCATCAGAGATGGCAAGTTATTTGACACTAAGAAATCATTCTAAAAAGATATAGCAATTGTAAGGCTAGGCATGCACTTCAGTATTATTTATTTGTACCATGACAGCAAATCAGAAAACTACCCAAACCCTTGAGCTTTGTTAATGTGGGCTCTCTGCAGGAGGAAAAACAAGCAGGCATCCCTGCTGCCAGACATCATGCTGTCCCTCTGCAGTTCCTGGTACCATTACATGGGGCTGATGAAGATGCTGCACTGCCAGCACATCTCCCTGACTTACAGGAAGAAAAGGCATCAGGAGCAACATTATTCCTACTAATTATTGTGCATTACCTTTGAAGTCTAAAGATGTAATGGTTTAGACCATTTTAATCACATAATTTTATTCTCAGACCTGTTCTTTTAAGGAGGAGAACCTTTGGAGCAGAGTTGTTTTTTTATTTGCTTGATGAGCTGGGATTTTTGTTTGAGGTTGTTTTGGTAAAAAACTCATTGCATCAGTATTTCTGCAGTAGGCACATTTTTTTTTTTTTTCCCTGGAGAGAAGATAGATGATATAAAAAACATACGGCCTGTATGCAGGCTCCTCCTGGCCTGTGTTGTGAGTCCAAAGTTATTTGCAATGGAAGTCAAAAACAGCTTCTCTGAGGCAGGAAACAGGAGCTGTACAGGTGGCAAAAATCACCACAGGAGCTGGTAATGCAACCTGGTCTGTTGTGCAACAGCTCATGTACACAAAGGAAAAATTCCCAACTGAACTCTGTGGCAATTTATTTTTTTTATCCCTCTAAGGCCTTGCATTTATGGTACCTGGGCAGGAATGCCTATAAATGCTGTCAGTGATAGTTTTACACAGCTCCTGCCTTTCTCAAGTATCATTCAGGTAGGTGTGGTAGAAGGCAACTCTGTTGTAACTGGGTTTATAAAACCAGCTATATTTTTCAATCCTGTCGTCCTTTTAATACTGATATAAAATGATGAGAGATAAATATGTATAAATAAAAGAAAGACAGGGACAAACTTTTTAGCAGGGTCTGGTGTAATAGGAGGAGAACTAATAGACTAAACCAGAACTGATTTAGATTAGTGATTAGGAAGAATTTCTTTACTGTGAGTGTGGTGAAGCATTTGGACAGGTTGCTCAGAGAGGCGGTGGATGCTCAGCCCCTGAAAACATTCAAGGTCAGGCTGGCTGAGGCTCTAACCAACCTGATCTAGTGGAAGATGTCCCTGCTCATCACAACGGGGCTGGACTAGATTATCTTTAAAGGTCTTTCACAACCTAAACTACTCGATGATTCTATAAATACAGGGGAGGAAAGAGCAGAAAGAGCCCGTTGTTGTCAGTCCATGCAGGATCAGGCCCCAGGAAAGGCAGAGGTGATCCAAAGCCACTGCTATCAGAGCAGTCTCCGTGGCATTTGGAAGGCAGGGGCTGTGCCAGCCCTGGCTGTTCCCACCAGCAAGGGCTGATGCTGAGAGTCACCTCTACTAGGCAAATGCCCTCGGCTTTCTCCTGCTTGCACAGCCCTGTGCTGAATCACTTCTTGTTACCACTGCTGTCTCCGGCAGCTGGCACTGTTCACCGTCACAGCCTATGATGCTGCTGTGGGTTTTTTTCAAATTTCTATTTATGCCCAACATCTTTAGGCTCTGCAGTGCTGCTTTTTTATTATTAGTAGTAGTAATATTATTTTTCCCGGGAAGTAATTGAGCTTGATTCCTCTAATGATGCTTTCTAAACTTAGCATCTCAACTTTTAATCCTTTATTCATTTCTGTAGCTTATATTTTGTCTTTTTCAGTCTAATGTATTTTAATTGTCACTGTGCTTCTCGAGTACCTCTATAAATACCATTACTGGTTGTGTGGATGGGAAGTACCTGGCTGGCTTCTGATCTATGTTTGAGTAAAAACTACCCACACTCCTTCCCTGGGCACCTCAGAAACACACTTTACACTGTTTGTTACAGAAGCTGCTTTGCTTTCAGAGAGAAATTAACTCTGCCAAGCACCCCTGCTCTTTTCTAGTGTGTTCCCTCCAAGACCCCATGTGTGACTTCAAAGACAATGTAAGTTGGGCCTCTGATTCATCATAAAATACATCTAAATGCCTGCAGGCTGACAGCTCTCCTCCCTAATGCTGTCTTGTGTGCCTTTTACAATGTAGCCACACTTACGGCATTGATCCAGTGGGGAATTTGGAATTAATGTTTGAAAAGGAGTCCTGTTTCCAAGTAGTGGTCGGAGGATGGATCCTCCTGGAACCTTTATTTTAACTAAAACAGACCCCAAGGTGCTCAGTAGGGATCCCGTAGCAGATTCCTTTAGGAGGACACTTCCATAACACCACAGCTGAAGCAAAGCTGTGAGTGTTTCAGCCTCATCAGCTACACCAGTGATCCAATGATGCAGCTCTAATCTCATCGGCCTGAAAGCAATTAGCAGGGTAATTGCAGCAGCGCACGCTCTGGTGCAGCTGGCGTTCAGCCCATCCGTGAGTCTGGATGCTTAATTTGCCAGAACTTTGGGCCACTGAAGCCTCCCTGCTGGCAGCAGCCAGGGTTGGGAGTGGTAGCTGAGAGGTGCAGAACCCCCTGCATGAGCTGCAGCTGCCCCTGCGGCTGCCCCAGCACGGCTCTACCTCTGCACAAGGTGGGGACTCTTTCCCGTTCTGCTCTCTCCAGTGCTACAGAGCAGAACGATAAAAAGGTTTGCTGGTGTACTCAGAATGCTTCCTGCTGTCCTAACAGTGCAAAGCAACTCGAAATACATCCTAAACAGTTGTGCTGGGTTCACAACTTCTGTACCCTTTGAGCTGTGTAAAGCAGCCCAAATGTATTGTTCTGTGTAGCTGGGCTGAGATTCCTGACCAAGATCCCCCTGCATTTTCTCTATGCCAGTTCACGTGTGCACTGCTACCCACTGCTGACATGCCAGCATTCAGAGTCATGTCCACAGGGGCTCAGCACAAAGGAAATTTGTGGGGAGGCAGAAAGCAACTGAATGGAAAAGGCTCCTTGCAAGTTGTTGATGTGGACTGGTTTTGAGAGGAAAATGCACAGCTTGCTTTTCAGAGCTTAGGAACCTACTGTCCACACAATAATTCAAATTAAGTAATCTGTATGAGATTGTTTTACAGCTGCTCAATTGCACAACAAAAGACTATGATGGCAAAAGGCAGGCATAAAAATGGTATTAAGTTAAACATTAACCATAATGACTAATAAATGTGTTGTAATATGAAACCTTTTCATGCTGTTGATATCAGTTTTGAATTGTATCTAACTCAACTCGGCAGTTTAGGAAGCAATAAAACTCCAGTGGGGCTCGCATGTGAGAGAGTGATAGAAGCAAGAGCATCAATTCATATGAAAAATGAGTCCATGGTATGGTGTCCTTGCTAGTGCAATAGGCTCCAACACACAGGTCTAAATGACCTGCCTGATGACATACTCATTCCTGGAGAATTACTGATGTTGTGCAAGGTGAAAATGACTATTAACAGGAATGAAGTGTCTGCACTTAAGCCTTCTACACTGCCTCCGTGAGATTAGCATAAAGAGGAACAGCTAGAATAAGGAGCAAATTTTCAGCCTGGGCTAAGCAGATGGGCTAAGCCAATGCTCTGTTTAAAATCGTAAAAGCCATCTTTGGCTTTGATGAGTTTTTTTGGTTGCTGTAATACATTTTATTGGACCAGCTGGTATAACTGGGGAAAGCAGACAAGCTCTTGGGAATGAAAGCCCTTTTTCTCATCTGAAACAGAAGCAGCTGCACTTCACTGTCCCCTACAATCTCAATAACAAAGCTGTCTCTGCATAAGGCTTGGAGGGCAGGGAGGCAGCCAAATGTATCAGGGCCCAGAGAGAGTACAGCAAACAGACAAACAAAAATCTACAAAGAAATACTGATAAAAGTGCTTTAGTCTGGAATCAAGAGAATTTAAGAATAGAGTGTGGGAGTCAACCTCTCTGCTTTAGCCCCACATTTAAATGTGAAGTAGCTTCTGTAATAACTTCTGAAGTCAGGCACTACAGCCATGATAAAAAAAAATTAGAAGAAATTAGGAAGAGGCTTTATTTAGACAATTCAACATAGCTGGGAAAAATACAGCCCTTTTCAGTTTCACAGGTTCCCTCCAGGCCTGTCCCATAGCAGGTGAAAAATTGTCATCAGTATCTCCACAGAGTAACTCAACTCATCTACCTGAGCTGTCTCTCTTAAAATAGGTGGGATCACTCCCTGGAAAAGTCCCTACACTAATTCTAGAGGGAGTCTTGACCACAAGCTCAGACAAGACATCTTGTATGCAATAACCTTTCACCTGAGCTGATGCCACTCTTCAGACAGAAAAATCAGGTCTACTCTGCCTTATTTTCTGGGAGCCATTAGCACACCATCCCTGTTGTCTGAGAATGGGCAGAGTGCCACAGCACAAACACACTCACCGCCTGGTCCCCCAGCGCTGACTTCAGGCTGATGCGCACTTTGATGGCATTGCTAGAATCTGGTTGAAAGAGAAACAAGGGCCATGTTAGAGCTGCAGCAACAGAAAGCCTGACCCTGGGAAATGCTGAGGTGGCTAAAGTTTCCTTACGGGCTCCCCTGCTTCCCCCTAGAGAGCTTGCTGGGATTGATCGTCCTTCCTTTCAATCACCTCTATATGCAAACATATGCATCTGAGCTGTTAAGTCCCTAAGCCTGGCTTTGCAACAGACAGAAGGAAAATTCCTCTTTTCCACCATTGGAAATGAGCAGTTTAGATACAGATGTTGGTGTCTGGTTAGGTGAATCCCACCGTTAGAGACTGGCACAGCACTGTAAGAGTTACGGTACTCTCCAGTATGGACAGTGATTACACACATATAACCTGGGTTGTTCAACATTTAATGCTACCACAATAGACTGAAAAATGCATTTTTCCATGGTCTCCTCCTTTTCCTTCCCTTTAACTCTCCCCTTCAACTAGCACATGACTGTAAGAAACATAGTACCAATTTTTTTGTACTCCTTTGTCCCTATGCTCCCCGTTCAGGGTCTGCTGGCTCCCACAACCCACGGATCCCAGCCCTGCAGAACAGGCACTCTGTTTTCAGGCAAGTGCCTCAAAAGTCCAAGCCTCTGATCTTTCTTCCTTCTGTACAGCCTTCCCATACTCTGAGAGCTGCCACTATGAAAAAAAACAATCACCTCAATTTCTGAAAACTGGGTGAGTCTCTGACAAAACTTGTGTGTGCTGACATCTCCAGCTCTAGCCATGAGGAAGCCAGTCTGTCTTCCCAAGTAAAACTTACTGCTCAGTGTGTACTACCCATAACCCTGCTTCCCTAGGGAGAAGAGCCTTCAACAGCTACAAGAGAGAGGGACTTTGCTAATCAAGAGTTGTGAGGACTAACAAGTGTCCTTAAAACATACATACATGGAGCCCAGTCTGTTTTCCAACCAATGAATCTTCCAGAATTGTTTTTTTTCAGCCACTCATATAAAGGCTCAAAGTAGTGGAGCAAGGGTGTTGCATTCATGTATTTCTCTTGTGTTACACTTTCCAGTGCTTGAGTCCAGGGCTGGGATCTGCCTAATTCCAGCAATTGTCTGTGCATGTGGAATGAGACGTAATATATGTTATTGCCATGTTCCATCTAGACTTGTAAAACACTCTGTGATCAATATAAGTTTTCTATTTGCTTCTGAGTTCCCTCCTTTATCCCATTATTCCTTATAATAAAAATATTTTATTCCCATTAACAGGTAATTAAACTTTTGACATTTAGAACCTTAGTGGACATAAATTTAGTCAACTTGTCAAAATTAACTGAGCAGATATAAGCTGAATTTACAAGCTAGGCTCATTCTTGTTGTAACCTCATTGACTCCAGAAGTTTTCAAGGATGACTTAAGCTTTGTTATACTCTGATTTATACATGTGAGAAATTTGCTTCGTTACCTCAACTTCGTGCCAGCTGCAGTGGAGTTGGTAATGTCACATTTGTGAAGAGGGCCAACATGTTTAGCTTCCTTGCAAAGTGCCTCCTGAAACTGGAACTGATAGATGGTCCGGGTGTAATACCTAAAGGAAGGGCAAGGAATAGGGAGGCACAGTTTTTGTTAGGTGTCTGGCACAGAAATCTGCAGGCCTTTGGTAAACTCTGCTGTGTCAGCCATCACTCCTATGTGGAAGACTGCACTGCAGGAAGAAAGGCCACCTGATATTTATAAGGTAAACTAGCTCAGATTTAACCAAATGTCAAGATCAAATGCAGCAGGAGAGCCCCAAATCTGTTTGTTGCCACATAAAGGAGGAGACAGTAAGGATTTTAAGTCCAGCTCTCTCCTATGGTTGAGCCCTTTAAAATGTGATGGATGGGAGAGGGAGGGTTGCCCAGAGTTAGTTGCTTCAGGGCTGTATATGTATGGCCCAAGCGGCACGGAATACTCTGATTTCCCAAGAGGCAAACAGCTCGTAAGTGCTCCCGCTGGTTTGGTGGCAGCATGAAGTTCTCTGCTCAGCAAGAAGCTCAGCAGCCTCCTCGCTGCTCAGAGAATATTACAGAGCAGCCTCTGATGCCCACAGAAACACTTCCATTGACATCAGTGACCTTCAGTCTGGGCTTTGAACGAAATAAGACTGGGTCCTGAGACTCTCCAGTAGATGTTTCCCACAGCTGGGTCTTGTTCTGTAGCCATGAGCCATGAGTTAAATACTGCTACCTTATGAAGGAGTAATCATTGGCCACATGGAAGAGCGCTGCAGGGTCGCAGTAGGTTTCATCATGAGGGACTGGTTCCACAACACCAACTATTTCTCTCCTGAGGATGAAGGAAAAACAGGGTTTCTGTTAATGAACAATAAAGAAAAGTAATCTGACTCAGCTTTTCTTCTGTTTTATCTCATATGTATGGGCACCTCTCTCACTTCCAAACAGAAGATTCCATACAGCCCCCAGTAAGCCCAAGTGAGTTTTGCTCCACAGTTGGAGACCACAGAGAGGAAGCTGCTTTGAAACTAATTGTGCAAGAAAGGGATTCATATAATAGCAGGTGTGCAGCGAGAAATTAGTGGTATGAAAGAATCTACAAGACATGAGCTTCACCCACACCCCTCATGCCCTGGGCCATCCCAAGTTTGGAGAGTTTGGAGACCTGTGTTTGTGCTCTGGGTGAGTGCATGCAGAGACTGGGTGACCCAAAAGGTGGATGGCCTCCTGTGTCATTGGGCTGTAGATGAGGTTTCTTTTACTTTCCTCTCCTGAGACTGTGTTTCCTCAGTGGTACTACAGAAACAAACTCATGCTCTAAGTTCTGAAAATGGTAATAAGCTTTCATGGAAATATTTTCCATAAACCTGTATTTCTAGTTCTTGTTTCTGTACAGAGCTTTGCGGTGCTGCTGCAACAGATGTGATAAGCTTCCCTGAACAATTTGTCATTCTCTGTTTATCTGACATCTCTGCTACTTTTGAATACATTGAAGCTGATTGATTTTTACAGTGGGTCAGGAGTCTTGCATATATCAAGTTTTATTATAGATTCTGTTTGCTGATGGAGGGTTACTGTTCATGTTCATATCAGAGTGCAAGCTCCATTTTCAGTGTGGGGCTTGATGGTTTCTTTGTGTTTTTCTGTCCCTGTATTATAACCAATCTGGGAAATTACAAAATGCAGTCTGAATAAAAATGCTTTGTAATCTTGAGCTCCAAGATGGTGAAAATAGATTGACTGATGGGCATAATCTGATAATACACCTTTGGATGTTACTTGCAAAGGGAACTGTATTTTCTTGACCAAGAAAGCTGGTATCTTAATACATGAGAAAGGAAAGAATCAGTCTGGAATCTTTCAGACAATTTGCCCCAAAAACCACTAGACAATGGAGAGGAAACACAAAACAATGTGCACAGATACTTGGTAGATTGACATCTGCAGACTTCTCAGGCTGGAAAGTGCAATGAACTTCACTTTCTACTTGTCCTTAAGGATGTGGGGATCACACCAGAGCAGATGACCAGTGAGACTTAGGGAAGGGCTGTACTTAAGTTATGAAGATGTCTTGGGACATGAATCAGGGGGACAACAGTGTTCATCTGGAACACCCCATGGGCAATCTTCATCAGTAAATTGATGTTGAAAGTGGTGGGTGACATATTTTGAGAGACAGGTTAAACTGCCTGAGGCTTTACACAGTGCTAACGGGGATACATGGCTTGTCAGATGTCTGCAACATGTTGGGTGTTTCTAGTTGGCACTCTATAGGGATTTGTAGAAACACCTGGAGAGAAAAATCCTGCCCTGTCTCAGTATGTTGAGTAAATATGAAGGGTTGGGTTTGCATGTTCATTTGAAAAAAATCCTCTTTTTTTCTCAAACTTACTTCATCTCCCACCACCGTTTTGTCCATTCCTGCTTTGTAATCTCACCCCTAAACACCATCCACCTCCACTTCTCCAGCATGTAAGTAAAAGGCATTGTTCCAACAATCGTTAGTGCTTGTTTGAGCAGAAAGTTGATTTCAGTTTCTGAAGAGAGAAGCAGTTAAGGTAATGGTTATGGTAGTAATTAGTATCTGATTTGATGGCTAAAGTTGCTTTCTTTTACAGCTAGTGCTTACATGTTATTTGAATTACAGATTTTCACTAAAGAAAAAGTGGAAGGGAGAATACTACTGGAAAAAAAACGAGAGAAGATCACTTAGGTATTGGACACAGTTTTGTCTTTCTTTCTCCCAACCTCTTAAATAACCTAGGCCTTTGCATTTCATTATCCTTCACTGATAAACATCTCAAAATGTATAAAATGTACATCTCCATCCTTCTAATGCAATACTCAGAAAAGCCAGACAAACTACATTATAATCAGGGCCTACCTATGTTGTTATTCAATATATACTTAAGTGGGAGATGTAAATGTCAAGGTTGCCATTTCATTTGAACTGCTAAATACATACCTTGATAGAGATATATATGGATTCATTGAACAGAGAATGAAAAGTATTTTGGAGACTCATCTAAATGAACTATGAAGATTTAAGGATGAGTTGTTTAGGATGGAAGGAAAGGAAGGACTAGCTTTTTGTTTCTAAATTATGTAGCAGTATTGTAAAGTAGTGATCCTTGCTTCACAATGTGATTTGTGGAAAAAATAGTATATTTGGTAAATGAGTGGAGAAAGATTATCAGAAGCTTCTCTGTTGATTGCTGAGTTTGCAGGCATAATAAGGCATAATTACATAATATTTATGCATTTATTTACCTGTATCTTCTTGGAACGTTGGCTCTAGGAGATCAAGAGATTTCAAGTGCTGAGGAGTGGCTGCAGAAAGTGACATAATTTCACCTACTGCTTCGTGGAAGCCCTCATTGGCACCACTTCTGAGCAGGTAGGGCTGCCTTGAGTATGCCATGTCGTACTCGATGTGGCCCATCTCGTGGTGTGCAGTCAGGAAGTCGTCCATGGACACTTTGGTGCACATCTTGATCCTGCACACCAGAACAAAGTGTTTGTGGTCAGAGAGACAGTGGTCCAGACTGAGCCCTGTCTGTCATAGCCACAGGGCAAAGCCCTTCCAGAGATTGCACATGGTCCTTGCCCCTCACAAAACCTGGGTAGCTACATCCTAATACGCAGGCAGTTCCTACTGCAAGAGCAAGGTTTTGAGGGGAGCTCAGCAAAACACCTTCAGCCACCTTGAAATTGTACAGGGAATAAGAGAAAATTGCTGTTCTCTGAGAAGCAGCTGCTCCCTGAAACCTGTCAATAAACTCACTGTGTGTGTGAGACAGCAACCACCACCAATCTTAGGTGTTTTGGTGACACCTGCTATTTCATCCTCATGTAGTAACTATTTAATAGAGGAATTTCTTCCAAATAGGGTTTCTTTTCACCTTCCGCAGAGTGCTGAGGTGAGAGGTTGATGGCTTTCAGTAAGGCTCTGCTAGGGACCAGCCTCTTTCCCTGGGTAACTGTGGGGACTGCAACAGGGGACAGAATTTCTGCTAGAAAACTTGTGTGGAGACTTGCTGTCCTTCTCCTTTCCTAAAAATGGAAGAGATTAATGGATTTTCATGAAACTGGATCTCTCTGCTAAAGACAGACAGTAGGCTCTCAGATTTACCCTTGCTATCCAGGGACTTAGTGCCATTGCTGCAGAACATGCAGGTGTCCACATATCTCACTGGTATCCACAGGCACGCGCATTTCTGCTTATGACTTAAGCCCTAGAACATGGTCATTATTTTTCTAATTCATATAAATAATAGTCACTTCTCTGGTAAAATTTGAGAGTAGTCCTTACACCTTCACAAAGAAAGTTATACAGAAAGGTTTACAGTCTCACAGGATCTTGTCTTCCTTTCCCCTCTTATCAGTCAGAAAAAAATAAAGGAGAAATTATAACAAACCAGGATGGTGCACCTTTAATGAAAATATGTTTTATCTAGGAGGTGGTATAAAAGGGGGTCATAGCAATTTCAGTACCTATAGTCATTTTTCCCCAGATCCCATGCTGTTGGATGGCAGACAACCTTCCTGCCATCAGTCGGCTCTGTGAGCATGGAGTTTTTCCAGAAGCCGTCAGTCATGTTATCCAGGCCAATGGAGGCAAAGAAGGCCTCAGCAGCTCGGAATATTTTAGTTGCATTCCATCCCTGAAAGACACAATGTCATCATGAATCACGGCTTCTGCATGGAGCCTGTTCCCAATGGCCTGCTTAATGCAGGGCAGCTGACTTTACCTCCCAGGAACTTCAGATCAATAACTTCATAAACCCTGGTTTACTGAGAGTAAGACAGTAGTGTCTGCCTTTGGCACTTCTGGAAATTCTGCTGGGAACTGAAGTTAAGTGTTTTCCCCGAAAACAAAAGAGGTTTCTGCACTCAGAGTTTCAGCAGATAGCACGTGACCCAGACCAGAGAAGCTCTCAATAAAAGATAAGGTAAGATAAAAAAGGCGTTCCTGTCCATAGCATGTCACATCTGGGATTCAACCCTTCCGCCTCTTCAAGTCAACTTGGGGACAACTCATTTGAGGGAGTGGAGCTGCATTCCCAGAAGATAAGCATGACAGATTTCAGCCAGAACCACAAACCTGGCAAATGTCTCTATGCGAGTTGCTTTAGCAGATTGTAACTGCATGGTAATGTCCAAGATCTTTTTGCCATTCAGCATTTTTATTATTCTACATAGCAGGAGCTCTGCATTTATTGGACTGGGCTTTCACAGAAATCTACGTGGCAAACAGCTCAGGTGGATGAGAATCCTTAACTGTGGACATCCACCAGCAAGGATGAGCCCAGCCTTTGCCCCAAGGTTCTGTAAGTAAAGCTTCACTCCTTGCAGTGGTACTTCAACAGACATAGATTTTTGACCAGTGGTCAGCATGCTGACCATCAGCCTTCCCCCAAAAAACAGAGGTGAGAGTAATGCAGACTTGTGCAAACTGCTAATGAAGATTTCAGGAGAAAAAGCACATTTCAGAAATCAAATTCCACCTATCATTTTTTATTTTTTAAAAGAACTGAAGCTTAGGCAAGACTACAGAGAGTTATCTTCACCCATGTGCTTGGTCTGGTAAAGGTGCTGTCACAGCTGTTAGCACTAGAGATCTCAAACACAGACCTTATAGTGTTATACAGTTATCAAAAGATAACAAGCAGCATTGCAGTTTCCTAGCTGTGTCCAAATAAAGACTGACAATAATAAAACAAACTGTGATATGCAAACTATTTGATTATGGTGATGACTGGCAAAGGTCATATTTGATACCAGCCAACTCCAGGAGTCCTGAAATATTTATATGTACAAAATATATCTCTAATGGATATGCATCTCTGAGGAAATAGACTTGGAGCCAAGATTGAGTCAAAGAGGGTGGAGGAAAAAGGAGAGAACAGCTAAGGGGAAAGGTACAATGAAAAATGCATAAACACATTAAGGTGAAAAGCAAAAAAAAGGATGCAGAAAGCAACACTTTGTTGAGAGTGTGTCTGCCTGAGGGCAGGCATAGTTTTCTAGAGAGCAGCTGACATGTGGTGCATAATTTTTATACTGTCCACATTTGTTACACAACGTATATTGCATAAAGGCGTGTCTTACCTTTTGAACCATTGCTGAAGTTACATCAATGTTCGGTTTGGCTGGATAGGGAACAGTCACAGCATACAGGTTTGTCCAAAACCTACCCCACATATCACCTTCATAAGAAGAGAGAAACACATAAATACTTTCAATTATTTATTATGTATTGTCCAAAAGTGCCAGGCAGCTCTCTACATTGTTCAGTGTCATAAGTAGGGACTCCTATATATCTAAACTGGTCTGACCCAGATGTGGAGGGGAGCAGTTCTGGGAAGTCATGCATAGGTCAAACTCAGATCAAAGATGCTTTTATTACCCAGTGTCAGATATTCTTCTACAATATAGTTTCAGAACTGATCACCTTTCTAAAGCTGGGAAGCCACAACTGAAGATCCCTGTTGTTAGTCCATGTGATTTCCATGCCATGTTCATGTACACAACAATTACAGCAGCTTGATACTGCATGCTTTGAAAGAAAAGTCATGAAATGTGGGAGCTTAGAATAACATTTGAAAGAAAAACAATTCTCTCTGGAACTCTCATTTCTAAGGACGACAAGTGCTGCAAAGGGGAGAAAATGTCCCAGCCCAGTGCTAGAGTTTTGAGCTGTGAGTCACCAGCTCTGGTGAGAATGAGGACAACCTGCCTTCCCGCCTCTGCTACTAAGCACTTGTGTCATCTCTGCCAGGAATTTCTCCATTTCTCCTCTCCCCTTCTCTTATCTGTAACCTTTTTGTTAATATCCTGATTAAACAGTCAAATTACTCTCTTCCCAGGTGCCTTGAAGGGGACTGTCCTGTATACAAAGTCAGGCTTGCATGGTATGGACATGTTGCCATACCCAGCAAGTGAGCAGGGAGACATCCTGTGGGGCTGATGAGCTCGGGGCCGTACACTCGTGCCAGATGGTGTCTCACATAGGCATGCAGCTGCTGGTACAGAGGTTTTATCTGAAGGCAGAGAAGGAGAAGAAAACAAATTATTTTTACTTTACTCTATGCCACTTATCACTTCTAAACAGAAATCCTCAAAGGTGTCTCTGACAAAATTCTCCTGGCAGGTAAGTGCAACCCTGCAGCTGAGATTTGCCCCCCACCATGGGGCTGAAGCACCGAGTACAGATCCTAGCCCCAGAGATCATGCTCAGATATGAAGGAGGGAGCATTTAAAGGCAGAGTATTAAGATTACCACCTACTCCACAGGAAACATACCCACCCCCTTGGGCCCTACCTGGAGGAGAGACATGGATCTGCAGAGCTCCCTCTTTCCCAGCCTTTGGAGACAATGCAGCCCAAGGGGACCACGCTGGTCCTAGAATGGCTGCAGAGGTAAAAATCTCATGTATGTCTCCAAGCATCTGTTAAACCCATGTAGACTGGGATCAGGCAGTTTAGAGCAGGTCTCATCTTTCTTCACAACATCAGCATGTGAGCCCACCATTTCAAAACACAACTCTGTGACCCAGGTGAGAGCTTCTTCTGCCTCTACCTGCTCAAATGTCTTCTCCACATCTTCAATCAGCTGGTCACGGCTGTATTCATAAGCTGCTGGAAACCTGGCTTCATAATTTGCTCTCCAGTAATCTCCATAGTCAGAATAGTCTGTAAAGCATGGATGCATCACATCAGGACACTACCTTTGACACTGCTTAGGTTTGCAGCTCCCTTCTAATCCCATGCTTACTGGCAGCCTTCCCACAAAGCAAAGCCACAAAGTGCAAGATAGTTTGAGTCTAGCAGGAAATAAAGAGCTCCCCTGAGGCTCTGTCCTGTGAATGTGCAGGTGTGGGAGATTTCCAAGACATTCAGAAATTGCAGTCATGGTTATCTACTAATTACAATCATTCCATCTGGAGATGGAGGTCAAAGGAAATCATCACTTCTGACTGAAGCTCCTGCAACCGTGAGGGACAGCAGTCTCTGCTCAGGCTGGATACCAAGGATATCAGGCTGGATATTCTCACTGGAGGTATGGGCTGGCAGATATTGAATATGGGCTCTCTCTTCCAACAACTAAACCACCAGGACAGGTGTAGACATCACAACTGAAATTCAGTTTCCAGTTCCACTAAGTCTTCCAGTCCACTGAGCTCCATCAAGACTGGAGTAGAAATGGCTCATTGCTGAAATCTCTTCCTTAGTGATATGGAGGAAGGTCATAACGACCATTTCTGAATGTTTGGGGGGTTTTCCTATCTATTTGGACTATATTTTCTTATCCCTGGTCTCTATCTCCAGCTTGACAATTTTTGCAAAATGAGGAGTATAGGAAAGCAGGTGATACAGCTGCAGTTTGTCCAGAAGACAGATGATGTAGCTACTTCAGAAGCTATCTTAGAAGACCCCAAAAGAAAATTAGCAGCAATCTGCCATTGTTCCTTGAAAAGACATTTCACTATGATTTGTGTGGAGATCTCAGACTGGAAGCACATTTAGTGCAAAATCCTTTTTAAACACCCAGCTGCATCTGCTGGCCCAGGCCTACGAAATCTGATCATTCCTGTTTGGGAATAATGCTTATACATGCAGTGATGATTGTGGCCACGGCAAGATGGTCAAGGCCCATAGGAAAGAGGAGTTGTTGCCAAAACTCAATAGCACTCAGAAGTTGTTTAAATCAAGTGTGCTTGTCCGTAAGTTACAAGCAGTGCAGTTCTGGATAAGACAGTACGCCGTGAAGGGCACTGATACATTTTGACTTTTTGGAAAAGTGCCAACAAAGAAGGGTGCCAACAAAAACATGCCTGTTTTTCCAGGCTGGTAAGAAACCTCAGATCTGGTCAACAGCACCTGTCAGCATCATCTCTTACTCGGGATGTGCATACCAAGAGGAAATTATGTGAAAATTACATATGGGTTTTGAATTCCTGGGCAAGTTGTGCAAGACTGAAGTATGTTTGCTAGTTTCTGGAAGCCGGAAATTTAAAAAAAAAAAAAAAAAAAAAAAAAGAAAAAGAAAGAAGTAACTTACCATTAAGTTTTGCAACTTCATTTTCAAGGTCAACATACTCTTCATATAATGGTCTCATCATTCTGCCAACACCAGCTCTCCAGCCTTCCCAGGCCCAAAGTCTCTCATTATAATCAGTGCTGTCAGCCATAATAGCATCCAGACCTGTCAGAACAAAAAATAAGCACTAGGCCTTGAAAAAGCAGAATTTCTCTTTCACAGCAGGCGAATGAACCAAAGTGAAAGAAATTTCACCAGCTGAGAAGAAAGCACTTTGTGTTTGATATACTGAAATAGCCCATTATTTTATTGCATCCTTCTCTGATTTAAGGTTTTCCCCTTCTGTTTAAGAAGCATGGAGCAGATCAGGAGTCTCTTAAATGCTCTCTCTGTGCTAGCTTCCCTTAAATTGGTAGAGTTCTTGGGACTGGCCTCAACACAGCGCTGGGTCCAACAAGACTCTAATGGCAGGGGAAAAAAAGTAGATTTTCTGTGATGTAGGCAAACCCCAGGTGACAGGCAGGCTGCCACACAAGATGAGCAGTCCTCTCCAAATTTTGCCTACTACAAGCAGGAGACAGCATGTCTCGTGGGCAGCAGGCCCACTGGAGGTCCCTGAACTGCAAGGTGCAATTAAATTATGACTAAGCTTTAGATAGCAGGATATATCTATTGAAATTACTGCCTGTCCTCTTGCAGTCAGGAGTCACCCATGAGCTTTCTGTTTTTGCACCCTCAGGGTAAAGGACACAGGAGAGGCAGTGGTTAGTACCATACCTGGCTCCAGCACCAAACACTCAGATGGATCATTGATTTTACAGACGGTCCCGGTGCTGTAGATGGTACTCATTGTACTTAGCACAGTGCCCAGCTGCAAGTTAGATGCAAGACAGCCTGTTAGGAACCCACTCTATGCAAAATAACAGCCAATTATGCTAATTCCTCTAAGAGCTTGATTCAACACTTCACCCACCAGCTTAACACTTAAGCATATGTTTAAGCTCAGTAGAGATTAATGAAAGAATTTGCCTAAATGCATTATTGAACCAGACCGAGCTGGAAAAGACAGATAATCTTCCGAATATATGATGTAAGCTACAGGCTCTGAATTTCCAGTAGACAGATCTCTGGATTTAATGAGCACTGACTGTCACAAGAGAACTATCAATACACAGCATCAATAAAATGATAAAAGTTTAGCAATGTGTTTCATAAGCACCAACCCACATAAACTTTTCAGGGAGATCATGGCTTTGAATGGCAGCAAAAAGGGCCCCTTATGCAGATGCTGCCAGGCTGACTGTTGCTTGTGGTTTTAACACGACATCACACTGATTGCACAGATCTGCTTATACCCCATTACAGAGAAGCTATGGCTCACGTCTTGGGTTAGCTGAAGGCCAAAAGGCATCTGAAATTATTCAGCTCTCTCTCAGAACCTGTTACATGGCTTGATTTTTTTGTTTGGTTGGTTTTTTTAATGTTTTCATGTTTCCATGCCTCAAGAAAGCATGTACCACTTTCCTTTGGGACTATGCAATTTCTCATTTAGAGCTTTAAGTCAGAACTATGAAGAGCTGTCAGTGTGAGGGGTAGTTAGTGATTAGCTGATTAGCTCTAACTTTAACTCTGTCAGCATTAAAATAAATGGGTGCCCAGGGAAATTTTTGTATCAGTGAAGAATACCTAAATATTTCTACGGAATCCCACTGGACTGTACGAACAGTTACTTTTCAACAAAGAATCAACAAGTTCAGCCCCAAAGACTATTCTAGGAAATTCTAAGTATCTAAACAGGGAGGGTACTGAAGAAAATACCTCCTCAACAGAGACAGCATTATCATCAGAGCACTGCTGTGCTCCAAAATAAATATAAGTTTGTATGAACTGTCAGCACTCCCACCAACATAATGTGTCTTTCCAGAAACACATCTCCTTTGGATCAGACAAGAGATCCAGCCAACCTGCTGTTGTTCTTTCATGGTGGTTAGCAATGTTGACCTTAGAAGAAGAATCTCAGGACCCTTCAATAATCAGGACTGTAAGATCCTGGACTGTAGGTTCCTGTGGCTCAAGGCTATGTTTCAATTTGGACTCCAGGAAAATGAAAATAATTTAACTTTCAAGTGTTTGGTTATAATTGGTTATAAATCCCTTTAGAGTCTGCGTAACTGCTCACTTCAATTTCACGTATAATTCACATTATTATCAATATACATGCTTCTTACATGAACTTGTCAGTGCAAATGTCAAATCTCATTATGAGTCTTGCTAAATCTTGTTGGCCTTCTGCAGCTTTCTGTGGAAGGAGGTCACCAACCTCCCCAGTTTCAGGCATCCCAAGGTGCCCACTGCAATAAAACATCCTCTCTTTTTCACAGTTGGGCAATGCACCATAATTTAACTTCCTCTGCCTTTTTACTCACGGAATGTCCTTTTACCCATCTCTGCTCCCTGCCCTAGGTCAGGATTTCACACAGC
Organism: Xenops minutus; assembly: GCA_035221455.1. NCBI lineage: Eukaryota > Metazoa > Chordata > Aves > Passeriformes > Furnariidae > Xenops > Xenops minutus. Next base: position 102,289,910 of record JAWWEE010000001.1, read on the forward strand.
ACTTACCACAGGTCCTTTTTTCCTCTTATGACTAATCCTGCCATTTGTGCAGGGACAACTCTGAGGTGTGTATGTGTGTGCTTGTGCTTGGAATTCATTCCACGGCAAAACTGCTGACTGAGATGGCAATCAGCTTCCTAGGACAGACCTCCCTTTCCAATCCTGTATTGCTACACACACCTAGAACAGGTCCATTTCCCTACCACAGATGTCATCCCAAGGCAAGCAGGATGGCAACAGCGCCATGCCCTCCCTTGAGGGTGTTGTGGGAGGCAGCTCAACCCACCCAACAAAAATGAGGCACATTCGGCAACTTACTCTGTTATACTTTTCTGGTGACAGCACAGATGATCCTCTGTCCTGGAGAGTCTGGATCTGGAGTTTGATGAGGTTATCCTGAATGCTGCCTACTGGGAATCTGCTGGCATTCCTGGAGGCCTCGTCGTAAAACTCGGACCATGTGGCACTTGCCTCATTCTGCAAAGGGTTCACACAAACCCTGAATTATTCCCTCCAAAAGAGTGCAGCAGCCTCATGTACTCAGTGGACAAACATATTACTTCTGTGGAGAACTTCATTTGTAGAGAACACCTTTGGACTGCACGTTGAGCACTTTCACTGCACAGTGAAATTGTTGAAGAGCTTTTTGGCCTTGTTTTATTCACATATCCAGATAACCATTTCATTTTGGAAATACCAAAATGCACAACTGCCTCCTCACACCTTACTCATTTTAACTGTTCTAGCATCACTTTTCTTTGTTCCCTGCTACTCTAAATCACCACATATTCTTTCTTTTGTGCTTCTCTTCACCCACCATTGAGGAAACAAGCCAGGGCACAAAGAGGTCTGTGACCCCGATGTCACTCCCCATTTCTGCTGCAGTAGCAGTGGCAGACAAGCAGCCAAGATATTGATACTGAGTCTTTTCATTATCTAAATATCACTTTCTTCTGAAATGTTGATAAATAAAAAATTATACTTGAGCATAGGAGGCCCCAAATTTAAGTGCCTAAATTGGGCATGGAAAACCTCAATATTTGATGAGATTGCTTTTACCACTGCCCCAATTACATACATAAGTATGAAACTCCCAAATTTCAGTGCACAAATTAGCATCCTAAGAGCATTATTTGTATTTGGGACTGTCTTATTCACCTTTTTCTAATGGGTTTGTACATAGTTTAGAACATCAGCACCCATTCCAAATGGCAACAAAACCAGTACTAATTAACCTGGCACCTTGGGACAGTGTAATTAATTGTGCTTATCACTATTGCTTCCCAGGTTGTGGAGAGGGCACCTGTAACACCCATCCCTCCTTGCTGAGGAGTCAGGAAGCACAAATGTCATACTGTGCCTGCAGAGCTCTTCCAGGCACACTTCACCCCTGTGCAAACACATGGCGAGGCTCACGCCTTCTCCAGAGCTGTGCTCAGACTGTCCAGCCCCCTGTGTGACCGGGTGCAGTACCCATTGTACCTGCTTCCAGGCTCCAGCAGACAGAGGCAGTGGCACATGTAAGCCCCTGGCAGTCCTGTCCCCGCACCTCCCCTGCCCACGCAGCTCCTCTGCGGGACAGCAGCCGCCACCAAGAGGCTTTCCAAACTCTCCCCTTCATGTGACCATGCAAAGCTCAGTGAGCAAGAGCTTGATAAGCACCCAGAGGAAGAGCATCACTGTGCAAGTGTTCCTGAGCTCCTTCTCCTGAGCAGGGACAGAGAGGTGCCTTTGGGGTGGCAGGGCAGAAGGGGGGGCTCGTTGGCTACAAAAGCCGGGGGACAGAAGTTAACTTGCTGTCTGATGTTTCCACAATTAGAGGAACTGGTTGGTGTGTCAGAGGAATAGTTGTAGGGTTTGTGGCACAATTTACAAGGAAAATGGATGGGAATGAGCCAGAAGGGACAGTATTCATTAACTCTCCTCCAGCAGAAAGGGAGGAGAGGAATTAGTGGGTTTATTACCAGTGCTGCTTCAGACCAAGTGAGAGAAAACACTCTTTCTGAGCACCGGAGTAATTGGCTTTTATTGCTGGTATCTCCTCATGTATTTTTTTATTATCTCATTAATGATGGAAATACTATATGGGGCTTTCATTTCATGTGTTCGGAAATGTTACAGTTTAAGCACCTGGTGCCTCAGAAAGCATTCCAGATTGACAATGATTAGTCATTTGAATTTCTTCCAGCTACCAGTCTCCTTGCTTTAATTAAGAAATATGATAATTAAGCTGGGTTTTAATTAAGCTATATGACCACAAAGTGGAAGACAAGCCATTATGCAAAAATAGATGTAGGATGTCCAGATTCATTTTTATGCTCTGAATTGTTTTCTCTAAAGTTTGAGTTAACTTTACACACAGCTACAGAACTCCAGGTGTTTTTGTTCATTTTGAAAGGCTCTGAGCTTACAAGATGCTGAGTTGAGGCATGGCAATATCAGTAGCCAGCCAGACCATAGCTGCCCCTTTTCAAAAAGCACTGTTCTTGCCTAGAGACCCTGTTGGCTGGGACAACCAGACACTGGTGTTGAAAAACAAGAACTATGTTGCAAGAAAGGATAAGTATGGTCCTTTCTGCACATAGAAATTGACTTTCAAACCAATATACTAGACTACTGTACTACAAACTCCACAGTTTAATACCTCCTGGCAGTATAGCAACAGCCTTGACTATGAGGACAGTAATGGGGGCAGGGGAAGAAGTCCCCCACTGGGTAACTGGTGTGGACCACTATATACACTCATTAGTAAATATTTAATAGAATACCTACATTCAGAAAATATTTGCATATTCACTGAGAAGTAAAACAATTTCAGCACCAGAGAAGACAGAGCGTTGTCTTGCCAGTAAAAAGCCCAGTGCTAGTTCAGGCACATCTCTCTCCATTCAACACAGATTTTGGTGAGGAACATGCAGAGCTCCCTTACTTTCCCCCCCTCACTGGGGTCACTCAAAGTGATAGCTAGGACAAGTCCAGGCTCTGGCCATCGCCGTGCACTTCAAGGGCAGTCCAGGTACTAACCCAAGGCTGTAGAGGCTGGTAGTGGCCCAGACACAGCCAGTGAGGCATTGCTATGTTAAAGCAAGCCCTTCTACCCTCCTCAAACTAAACCACAGCTATGAGAGAAGTAACACTCCAATTTCAGCCAAGCTTGGTGGAACTGAAATAAACCAGAAAGTAGCTATCAGATTCCTAAGACAACAGTAAAACCCACAGGATGGGCCACTTACCATTTTCTTGGCATTCTCCTCGGTGATGTTGGTGTTGTAGTTCCATGAGGCAATGGAGTTCTCATAGCTGATATCTTCTGCTCTCCTGTTAAACTCTTCTAGAAACTTTTGGGCTTGTTGTTCGACATTCTGTGGGGTCACGACAGCGCTCAGAGCACAGAGAAGCCAAAGATGGACCAACATGTTCAAGTCCACACTGTGAACCTCCCAATGAAATAGGTTTGCTCAGGTAAGCCTCTCTGTCAGCCTCTGTCTCATCAGCCTTCAAGCATGGTCAGCGTGAAGAAGAAAGGCTGAATCCAATTTGCTAGACCTTTTATGGTTTTTATTCCTTATAGGAGAGAAAGAAAAAAGTTTTTTATAAAAAGCCAAATAAACAAAAGTCAATGATTAACTTTGGAAAAACATAATTACTCCTGTAATTTTATGGCCTTCTTATAAAAGGCTTTTACTTTTGGTTAATGTTTCCCAAGTGTGCTGTCAATGATACAGCTGGTCACTTTATCGATAGCCTACCTGTGTCTTTGGTAGCTCAGAATCTGTGAATCATTGAACAGGTTCGTGATGAGCTGTAAAAATATTTAGAAACTTCACTGAAACACTAAGCCAAGAACCTTAATTCCCACGTAGGAAGAAACCCCAGTTAGGCTGAGATAGTGCACCCAGTTGGGTGTTCAGGCCCATGCTTTAAAAGGCTTTGCAAAGCCCAGGTGATTTGAAAAAGAGACCTCATTTTCAAAGCAATCAGGGCATATAAACACCGAGGTTTAAATGTGTTTGCTGAACTATCAAAAGGCAGCAAGAAACTTCGTGGGATCGCAGCATCTTGCATAGAGACCTAATCTGAACCATAAATCAACTGGATTTAAGTACTAAGGTGACTAAGACTACTAAAATGACTCCATCTTAATATCTAAATACCTTTGCTAATCTAGCCAGGAACCTAGCAGTTACTAAAGATCAGTGGGAAAATCAATGTATGAATTAGCTCTGAAAATGCAGCTTGGGTTGAGCTTATCGATCAAACAGTGTCTCAGTACTTTAAAATTAGCCTATTTCTGCTCAGGATCACTCAGTTAATTCTGCTTTGCAGGGCCACCAGCAACAGGCCTCACCAGCAAGAACAGCCAGAAACCAGGGATCTTGAGGCAGCACCTTGCTTCAGTATCTTCTAGTACCCATGTCCTGTGGACCAGGGACAACTGATCTCTGTCATCCACGTGCAATCCTCTAACAATCTTTGTCTTCAAGGAAAAGTTAACAACATCCACTCAACCCTCTCCCAGAGGTCATGTTCCCTAAGTTTCATGTTGCTCTTCTTGGTGCCATCCAGACTTGCCACATTTTGTGCTTCCTCAGCGATGGTGTTCACATCTGAACTTAATTGAAACCTTATCAGTGACCAGTAGCACCACCACTGGAACACCTTACATGCTGTTCCTTGCTGATACACACCTTCTTTCTGGTGAGATTAACCAACATCAACTCATATTCCAGCTGAGATCTTTCTGGTAGTGCTACTTGCTCAGCCATTCCCCTTTTAGTCTCTGTACATATGGTTCTAGGGTGGCACTAATTACCGCATTTAAATTTGTCTGGGCTGAAGTTCTATCACACTGGTTTCAGATCATTTTTCAAAGTTTTATGATAATTTGGAATTGTAATCCTTCAAAAGACCCCCAGCTTCACAATACCTGCAAACCTGTTAATAGACAGATTTTTTTCTTCCCACATCCAGATGATATGGGAAACAGTAAGGCCCAGGAGAGGTATCACTTAAAATAACCCATCTTCTTGAATGAGAACCATGAGGCCTGTACTCTAATTATACGCCTTCTGTGATTCTTGTCTTGCTCATCATTTCTCATTTGGCTGGTGAGACTGTCACATGGTGAAATGTTGAAAGGTTCTTGTGGTGTTGTTTCAGCTGTTGTATGTCAGACCAGAGAATTATGTCTATTATTACCTTTATACGATTTCTTCTTCAGTAGAGAATAGGAACTATTTTGACTCTTCACTTCAACTCTTATTGTCTCTCCTATGCTGGTAAGTTAATTGCACAATCACCAGACCTGTATTGTGTAGGGTACTGAAACAGGGCTGGCTGAAGCCAAAATGCCTTTTTTACATGCAGGTGCTATTTTCCCCTCTTTATAGTGCTCTGGTGCCTTTCTCAGGGGCAGCTGTGATAGCTGTTGCCTCCCTGCCATGATGCAGGAGTCACCTCTGCTCCTTGCTCCAGCCTGCCACTGTCACGTGCCCATACACAGCTCTGAAACCCCCAAGGGGTGCCTGCAGGACCCAGGCCCCTAAATAGTGAGATACTTGGGGAATACCTGACAAGGAGAAAAGGGTGTCACCTCATTTCATATAGGGAGTGCCTAAGTGTGAATGCAGGTGCTGTGGTGAGAGGAAAATGTAACAGGTAGAGTCATGATAAATTATGCTGCAAATTTTAATATCTAAGTTCCTTTCTATTGCATATCTAAATGCAAATCTTGATATCATATTTGAGGAATAATGAAATAATTACACTCTACGTTCCTTGCCATTGACTTTACACAAGAGGAAAAAAATAAACTGTGAGATGAATTAGTACAAAGTTGTGTTTTGAAAAACAATGTTACAACACTGAGGAGTCACGTGGCTCCACACACATCAAACTTGCATTGATGGATTTCTTCTCATTAAGCAGACACATGGGAGACTGGATAAACATAATCATAAAATCCTAGAATATCCTGAATTGAAAGGGACCTACAAGGATCATCAAAGTCCACCTCCTGGCCCTGACCCTCAGGACCATCCCCAAGAGTCACACAATGTGCCTGAGAGAATTATCCAAACGCTTCTCGAACTCTCTCTGGCTTGATGCTGTGATCACTTTCCCTGGGGAGCCTGTTCCAGTGCCCAACCACCCTCTGGAGTGGTACAGACTTGTTTGTGTCTGCTCTACTACCATGGCAGGCTTTCTGCAGGACAGCCTGGCTCAGCTGGAAGTGATTTATGTAGCTCAAGATGATAATGGCCATCCATTCTTGGATGAGCTGGGAGCATTTGTTGGGGTGGACCTTTATGCTGGTCCAGAAAGCTGGTGAGAGTATGGAGATTGTACCACAGCAAAAAAAGAAACAGTAAACAGCTGAGAAAGTGAAGTACCTTGAACCTTTTCCGGGAACTCAAACCTCCAGCAAGGGCAGCAAGACAGCAGCCACCAGGTTTGAACGATAAGAGAAGAGCAACTGGGAGTTTAAACCTGGTCTCAATCAAACATGTTGTTGTACGAGGTGGCAGCCAGCCTGCTTGGCTCAGAGCAAAGTGACTGTCAGTTCGCACTGTTACAGAACAGAGGGTACATGTAACCTGGCATCCTAATACAGGCTCCCTCTCCTCCAGTGTGCCAGTGCTCCCCTCCACCCCCTGGGGCTGCAGCATGACTTGTGGCTCCCAGCTCCTACCTGATATTCCTAGTGCTGTCCCCAGGGTCCGAGCTGTCTGACATCTGCTTAGACAGCTGCCCACCAGTGTTCATCCGCACCCTGGCTCTGTTGGAGCAGTTTTCTGCCTCATCACTCATGTTGCTGGCTGAGCTGTGCTATGAAACTAGGACTGCAATAACAGAGAATTGTGTTTAGGACATGCCTCAATAAGAAACCTCTGTGATGTGTATTGGACACCACACACCCTTAAAATACCATTATCAGAGTTAAGCTCTCTGCTACACTTTGTCATTCTGCCTTGTGCATAAAAGACAGACATAAGCACTACTCAGTGACCGGTTTGTGAAGAGGGGTTCTGAAGGGCTGTGGCTGCACAGCACCGGGGCTGCCTGGCCTGGAGCATCCCCAGGCAGGAGGAGCTGCTGCCACCCCGTCACCCGCACAGAGCTGCAGCTGCCCCACTCTTCTGCCACTCTTCTGCTGCTTCCAAAGAGCAGCTCACATTGGTTAAATACCTGCCAAACACTTGCTCTGAGGACTCCCGTAAAGTGGCTTTGTGGAGGCCGTGGACAGCCCAGGGGTGGCTTCAGCCCCTCCGCACATGTCCCCGCAGCAGTGCTTGGAGAGGAGCCGAGCTGCCCCCACTGCACCAGGGCATCACCGGGGGGCAATCCTCGATCCTCTCCCTCTTTCTCGTGCTTCAAACTGGGGGCTGGGCAAATAGTCCTTTTAATCCCCCGAGCAGCCTTTTTCCCACATGACTAACTCTTCTGCATGCGTGACATCCGCCTTTTCTCGGATGAAAGCTCCCCTGCCAGTGCCGGGAGTGGGGAGCTGGCTCCCTGGCTCACCAGCTGCCCTCAGCCTGTGCAACAGGAGCTTTCCCCACGCTGGGAGCCCTCCTACAAGAGAAGGCTTTCAGGAGATCCTCCTGTGCGGTCCCTAGGTGGGGCGCGGAGCTGTGTTGCACTGAGCAGAGTGGACACCTCTGCTCCTCTCTCTGCAGGCTGGCACAGCCTGTCCGGCTCGACATCTGAGCCGCCCGGGACCAGCTCCCATGCCAAAGGCACGTACCAGCAGAGTCTCTGCTCGAGCGTCAGCACTTTGGGCTTAGCTGGCTCTTCCTCTGCAGGGACGAGACGGGGCAGATGTCTGGCTGGTCAGATTAATTCTCCGCTGCCCATCAGGAATGGAGGTCAAGGCAGTGAGTGCAGAGCACAGAAACTCTCCACTTGCTGCCCCACGCTCAGGACTTCCATCTCAGAGGTGAAGAAGGGAAGGAAGGCTGTTACCTGCCTGGCACCCACCTCCTGCAGCAGGTTCGACCACACACCCATATCCCAGTGACCTCCCGAAGCAGGGAGGGGTTTGTACCCCACTGGTCCGAGGCTGTTGCCAGTGCCTTGGACAACAAACGTGCCTCTCCATAACCTCCTGTTCCAAGGCAGGCTGATTCACTTGCTGTTTTTCAGACCTAAAGAAAAGCTGCCACCTCCATGCAGCTCCTTTGCACTCAAAGGTTGCCAACAGGCTGGTGGCTATTTCCCAAGTCAGAGTGCTCAGCATCAGCAAGGCAGAAAGTGCCCTGTGGGCAGGGGCCAGCCTCACTTCTGAGGACAACACCAGGAGCTGTGTAAACATGCTGTCAGTCACTCAAATCATCAGGAAACCAAAGTGTTTTTGCAAAGTTTAGGAGAAAGCTTTGAAGCCAAATGATTTTTCAGGAAGGCAGATGAGTGTACAAACTGGCAGGTTAAATTAGAGTATATAAAGTGTTATTTTTGAAGGCTACGGTCAAAATCAAGACCATACAGCAGAGAGAGGCAACCACTCAGGGGCACAGTATTCTGTATTTCCTCACCCATTACAAAAATCTACCTTGCCCCACCAGTGAAGGGAAAGGTACTGATCCTGTGAAACACTACTTTTTATCCAGGAATCCATGTTTCTCCTTGCAGTTCTACTAAGGTGAGAGTGAGCAGTCCCAGTTTGTATTACAGTGACAATGTGTTCACACATCAGCATCTGCAAAGTTGTTTAGATACAATATCATAAAGAATGTTAGTCCAAAGTCTAAAATTCCTGTTGGTCCACAACTGATAAAAGCTACATGCTGTCATTTGCAGCAATTAGAATTTAAATTATAGGAGAGAGGCAGAAGCTGATAGACAGATAATGCCAGAACACTCTTGCAGTTTCTGTAAAATGAAATGCTTTCCATTTAGCCATTGCTGTAGTTAATAAGATGCTTCGATAGCTTCAAACTCCACCTCTGAGGGAAACACAGTAGGAAGGAAGGGGACAAACTAGCAAAATCAAACTTTACTTTTTGATCTTAGGTCAAATTCAGTTCCTACTGAACCTGCTGACTTTACTCAGAACAAAGTTGAATTTAAGCTATAAAATTAAAATGCAAATTTATTAGGCTAAGTGCATTCACAGTGCTTAATGTATTCACAAAACTGAACATACTGGCACATTTGCGCTGGCAAGTGTGTACCACTCATCACTGTCAATGTACTTTAGCTCTATGTGATTTGAAAACTAGCAAGATCGGTCCATCAAATTAAGGCATATCTATCTGCAATTTTTTCATTAGCAATTGTCTGTTAGTGTAGGAAGCTGTGGTGTCACTCTGTTGCACACATCCCTTCTTGCATGCCACTCTAAGAGGAAACAAAAACCATTAGACACCAAAAGGAACTGCTCGTAGAAAGCCAAACAAAAACTGCTCATCTCTAATGGACTGTGGACAGTTGGTCACTACATTTTCTTTAAAAACTTGACGCATTTAAAGCAGCTCATTTCGTCAGTCACAGGTCACTGCACTGATGAACAGACCAAATTTCTGAGGGCATCTGAGCCATGTTTAAGAGCATCTAGAATCACAGACTCCTACTTTTTACTGAGCTATTTCACATCTTTGTTGCGCTTCTGCCCCAAGCTTGAAAGTAATTTCTTTTGTTGTCACACATGTGGGAGTTTACATGTGAGAAACTCTTTCTGTGAAAATGTGATAATATTTCTTGCTTGGTCAAAACTGATGCTCAGCTCTTGAAAGAAATTATCAAATCAGAAGCTCTTGTGCTAATACTGTGATTTTTATTAATTTGGGAATGATTTCATTCTCACAGTGATGAAGCAACAAGAACTAAATCCTCCCCTGAGGCTCCTTGTGCCCACTTCACCCTTCTCATTTGCAAACAACAGCAATAAAAATGGACTGGCTTCCCTCAAATTGTTGAACAAAGGTGCCCCTTTATGAAGGCACAGCCAGGAAAGGGTTCTCCAGGAAGGTCAGTGTGACAGAAGCAAATGTTGTACCTGGACAGACAAATAGGAGTTTATAGTCTGCATGAGGCCCATGAGGTCACCCCTCCAGATTCTTCAGCACCAACAGAGCCCCAGGGGAATACTAGGTCCAGTTGTGAGCACCAGGCTACAAGGCAGGCTGATAGGGAGATGCTTAGTACCACAGGCAGACTCTCTCAAGGCTATACACTGTCCTGGAAGAGAAGAGGCAAATGCTGCTGTGACAGAACAAGCTTCAGTCTAGTTTTCTTCCACACAGAGTAAACATCAGTTTGCAGGACAGAGTGGCTAACTTTCCTTAAAGCAAGTGGCAGAATAGCTCAAGTAAGGACTTCAGCATCTGCCCACAGTTTGTAATATTCCCTACATAAATACTGAAAAACAAGGACTACTAATGTCATTTACAGTACCAGTCTGTGGTCGATACAACTCTGAAGGCTGCACACAGCAAGTGGTTGTGCCATGACCAGTGTGGTCCCTAATTTAAAGAGCGCACTGCAGAGTTCTCAGTGTTCTTCAGCACTCCAAATGTGTAGTGAATAACTGACAGCATAAACAACTTACTCATGCGTGATTTGTGCTCATTCTAGCTTAGACATCAATGGTCCCTCTCAAGTAAGCTGAACAGAACTCTAACGTCCTTTCCAAAACACCTGCTTGCTGGGGATGAGGAGCTAGTGATAAACATTGCAGATTTTCTTCCATCAGAACTTCCCTGGGTTTATAGCTTCATTTCATTGAATTTTCCTTTTCCCTATCTTTTCTCAAACACAGCTCTTGAAAATGAAGCAGTTCAGTCTCAGGCACACCACATACCTCTTTTCAAAATTCATTGGCACAGCACAAATGTAACTGAAAGCAGAACCGACTCATTTTTTTAGAAAGTAGGTCACCATTTAGTCTATATTGCTTGTTACTCACTTTCCTGTTTATTATCAGGTGTTGGATGGAAGGTGGCTTAGAGAAAACAAAAAGTGAAAGTTACATAAAACATCTTGGACACATCCTCAAGGGGTATACATTGTCATCATACCATTTGCAGTCTCTGGAGGACAGGCTTTACCAAATCAAAGTGCTTTTTGTTTTCTATTGTGATCCTGCTGAACAGACAGTAAAATAGATTTATTTCTTCTGTATAGCACTGTGCCCTTGATAAACCTCATTTGTGGTATCCATTTCAGTGAAAGAGCTAATACCAACACTGACTTCAAAGTGTTGCTAAGTGTGGTATCTGCCTGTTCATGTATCATTTGCTTCTCTCAAGCCATTTTCTGTCAGCAGAGAGCAAGCAAGATGTATGCTCCAGGTGAATCCCATATCATCATTAGCAGAAAATTACGCCAAACTGCTGTAAAGTAATTATGCATCTAAGAGGTGAGCTGGGAGGAAGACAGTGATTAAACACTTACTCCAGAGTCAGCCTACATTGGATAATGTTTTGTTCAGAGGCTTTCCATCTATTTTCAAATTGCTGGCCAGTGGCATGGGCTGAATTGAACCTTCATTCAGGCCTTGAGAAGTATGCTCAGATAAGCTTGGCTCTTTTTCATCTCAAGTGAATTTTATTTCAGCATCATATAGTACAATACAGGATAACAGCAATTCTTACTCAGTAGCTTGAGGCTGCTCTTGCACTGCTAAGCTGTTCTCACCAAAATCTTTCACAGGTTCTTGCAGAGGTGCTGCAGTTACAACAATCCATTGTGGTCACACTGAGATGTAGCTATCTGTCATAGAAAGAATGTGAAAAGTGTGAAGGTTTAGAAATGATGGGATCTGATTTACCTCAATAAAACTACCTGGGTGAGAGACCTTGGAGCAAAAACTGAGGAAGCAATAACAAAACTGTACTCTATATCTTCCCTCCAACACTGGCAAGCTTCATCTTTGACATTCCTGTGAGAAATACATCTACATGTTGTGGATGGTAATTTTGAAACCCTGACTTATTATCACTAATAACTGACTTTATTAGCCCTTTTCCAGAATGGAGCCACACACCCTCTGAAACACACAGAGGATGCAGTCCTTGTCCAGAGGGACCCACCAGCAGGACATCAAAGATAATGGTGACAGATGAAACCATGTGAAGCAAATGATCAGTGGGTTCCATAGTTTTATTTTGCATTTTCCTTTCCTCTCCCCTGCCTCCCCTAGCCTCAGGCTTCCCCTGCTCAGCTTTGTCCCTTTGCCCTGATGCTTTTCCTTCTCCTTCCCATTCCTCCCATTCTGTTCACACTGTTCTCAAGAGCCAGTGCAGAGTCCAGTTGATAGCCAAAGGTACTCAATACAGACAAAATGAGGAAGGACTGTACTCCAAGAAACAAGCCAGCATGTCCATCAGGATGATACTTTAGCAGCTTTTACTCTGTTTAAGCCTGTTCCTGTTGGTGAGGAGTCTAATGGAATAATCCTAATAAGTAAATGAGTTTTCTAATATTGACTCCAAACATGACACTGGAAACAGGATGGCCAATGGTCAAATTCTGCCTCCAGTGATGTGGGCAGCTGTTTGGTAACTACAGATACTGTATTTAGCTTCAACACACTTCCATTCTCTGTGTACAGTTACCCACATACACAACTCACCTTTTCTGATGCCCAGTTCTTCTGAGATCAGGCAGAATTTTATCACCAATTTAAATGGGAATGGGATTAGGATACAGACATCACTGTCTGTATGCATGGCTGGCTTCAAAATAATCCACCAGTGCAATGTAGGGTCTGGCACCATTTGATGTCCTCAACTCCCAGCCAAATATGAAACACAGGTGTGACTGGTCTCTGCTGCCTTACCACCACATGTCTTCATCTGGGTTGGGTACACCAAAGCTAGGAGTTGGTGTTTCACATACTGAATCCTTCAAAAGCTATCCAGCTGTCACATGATGGTTCATCTGTCCCCAGGCTGGTCATGTCTTGAAAATCTACTCTAGCTTTATCGTTAAAAAAATGCAAGGAAGGTTTTCCAAAGATTTGGGAAAGACTATCTACAAGGGCACACAGTGACAGGACAAGGGAGAAAAACTGAAAGACAGTAGGTTTAGATTAGATATTAGGAAAAATTCTTTACTGTGAGGGTGGTGAGGTACTGGAACAGGTTGTCCAGAGACGTTGTGACTGCCCCATCCCTGAAAGCACTAAGGGCCAGGCTGGATGTTCTGAGCGATCCAGTCTAGTGGAAAGTATCCTTGTCCATGGCAGGGAGGTTGGAGCTAGATGATCTTTAAGGTCCCTTCCAACTCAGACTATTCTTTGATTCTCTGATTTAATGAGAGCTGGGCTGCTAAACACAGGCTGCACCTTAGGCAAATGTGCCCTTTGTTGCAATTTTTAATTTCAATGAATTTCAGAGTTTTGCAACTTCTAATTTTCAGGTTGTATATTCTGTGACTTTGTTAAGTGAAAAATACTTCTAGTACCAAATGTCTGCTAGCCCCAAAGTTATAGATGACCCAGATGCTTTTTGACCTGGTCTTACAGAGGCTGTGAAAGCTCACTTTTTGTTTTTCAATAAATGAAACCTTTCATGCACTGATCACTGCTCTGTCCAAAGGTATATACATATCAGCAAACAGAAGTCATTTTACAGAGAAACCTTTGCATATGGCTTGAAAGAAAACCCATCAAGAATTGACAATGATAGATGATCTCCCCAGTAACATTCAGAAATAATGTAGTTTTGCATTTATATCAGGGGGGGAAAAAAGCAACAGACATATTTAAATAATCATTAAAAATCAAATGCCTGACACACAGCAGGTTTCAAGCCTGTTCTGCCACACATCTTCTGGAAGTCTTTTCTGGATATTATCTGAGGCCTTCTCATTTGCATTGTTCATGAACAAAAGCTTTGCAGTGGAGGTTCAAGTGTATATGTTATCAGCAAAAGGCTCTCTCGAGGGAAATTAAGTGAAAGGACATTTTTCTTGTCTTCATGTTTGGCATTCAGGAGTAGTGACGAGATAAGGTAGGCACAGGAGTCTTTCAGAAAATGACCAGATAGCAATGGCAGCATTTCATAAGGATGTGAACCGTTCATCATCTGCTGCAAAAACACCATTAACGTGGCCTGATTTTAAATCCAGCACTTCACAGGGAATCCCATTTTCTAATGTTACTGTCACTTCAACTTTCTCTTCTAAATTTTCTCTCTCTGTTGACTCTTTATTCTTTCTAAAAACAAGAAAGAAAAAAATCATATTATTCTGTTGACCTGCAGCACTCCACCACTATTACACAGACAGAACACTGCATGTTTAGTCAGAAGTTTGTCATAGCTTAAAGGCATAATCTTCTGTGTATATTTGCTGTTGTAAATACACCATGGAAGATGAAAAGCCCACAGATTGGAAGCCCTGGTTTCACCTCAGGATTGGGATCCAGAAAACCTGAAGTAAACATGTTGCAAGTATGTTTTCAGTATTATTTCACCTTCTCATTCTGTAAAATGACTGGAGGGTGCAGAAGGAAAAGCTGGTGCAAACAAAAAAAAATTAAATAAATCTCTAAATCTGTTCTTGTTTTAGGTCAAGAAGGACTGCACTAAACATCTAGTCAGACTCTGTAATATATGTCATAGATTTCACCCCATGGCATGTACAAACTAAAGCATACTTTTTAGAAATAGATCAGCTTTAGACTAACTATAGTCTCCAAATGTGGAGGTTTGGGTGCCCTCACACTCCACGATTATCTGCCAGAAGTTAGGTACTCTTAATGCTGCAAATCTGCATGTTTTCTTCAAATTTCATTAACATCCACTTTCCTACTCTATACTTTTAGTTTCTAGATCAAACAATTGCATGGCTCGCACTTTTTCAGGTCAGTTGTCCCAGAAAACATATCAGAATAGTTGATGTATAAAATTATCTAATTAAAAAAAAAATCTAGAAATACAACCATGAGAAGATATAATAGTGAAAAATCAATCAAAATATCACAATGTTCCTTTAATTCAAGATTTATTCTGATCTTCAGAACTACTAGTTCATAGTTGAAAAACCTGCTGTACTTTATAGCCTGCAGCATCAGCAGTTTCAGAGGATAAGAAACTCAAAGGTCAGCTGCACTGCTTCTTCCTATCCCACAAAATGTACTGTAACAATCTGACTCAGGACAATCATAAAAATCTGACTCAGTGTATCTGCTAATAACAGAGATATTAACAATAATAAAATTTTATTGTCCTTTGGAAGATTCTGGACATTAAAGACTTGCTAAAATAAACCTGGCGTGTAGTAGTGGAAACCTCTGGTCTCTGGGTGCTGTATCTGCTCTTACACTGATAAAAGGAGTGTTCTTTAATACAAAACTTTGAGGACATAAAAGTTACTAAGGAGCAGGTTCAAAAGGAATGAGAGGAGTAGAAGATGTGTGGAACTCATTGCAAGAGGAATTCAGAGAAGCTAAAATTTTCTATTAATCCAAAGGGAGATTCAGCAAGTTAAGGGAAGAGAAAATATTGTAGGTTACCCAATACATGAAGACTAAATCGAGCTCAGGAAGGCCCACAGCTAAAATCAGATGCTGGGAGATTAATAGAGGGAAAGACTGTGTGCTTACTCTGTTTTCACTCTTCTCAAGGCGAATGTTTATGGCCTCTGCTGCAGATGGGATTTTGTGGGGGTAGGGATAGACTTCAGGCTAGTTCAGGATAGACAGTAGAGGATGGTCCTGCCCTGAGCATGTGGTAAGTCTATTACTGGAGAGGGAGGTGTCCTATTGCTGCAATGATAGGAGAACAAATGTAAGGCTGGGAGACAGTGTGTCTGATCCAGCTCACTGTAGAGACAAGGGCTACAGTCACGTGGAGCTCTTCGAGCTGCAGGCAGCTGCACTTGCAATTTTACATGTTGGCAGTGATACACAGTGAAGACCTAATTAAGCAAATCTTTCAGGTCAAGAAATGACACACGAATCTAACTCAACACTGACACTCCTTTACAGGCCAATCACGCTTCCCTGCCACCCTGAGCAGGAACAGCCTGAAACACCTACTTTCAGGGCTTATCTGAACTGAGGTATGTAACTGGTACTTTAAAGGCCTTTAAAGACAAAATGACAGATTTATGAGAAGTTAACACCATCCTTGGGGCCAGATGTCCAACACAGCTTACTAGGCAACAGAGTTCCTATTATGTAAACTCTGGATAGATTTTCAAGAAAACTAATTACTGGACATGCTGAAGTCTTTGACAACCTGGTCACTTACTTCAGTGTCTGAAAAAAGGGATCAGCACTTTGGAAGTTCTCTTCTCTGATATCTGGCTCTTTTTTTGAGGAAGCCAAGTAGCTCAGATCATCCTTTTTACCACTCCAGTCTTTGCAAAAGTAGATGAAAGAAATATATGCTTAACATCTCTCTCATTCTCCTGCCCCTCTCTGTAGATGTTATTGATGTGCAAGGAGGGTTAGAGTTTAGCCATGAATCTGCTCTGAGGAAAAGTTATATACAAAGGTAGAGTAGGTAAACAGAGGGAGAAGTGAAAAGAAGCCTAACAACTAAAAAGAGCATTAGACAGAGAGGTGCCAAGTGACCACAAGCAGGCAGCAACAAGCCATATTAATGGTGGTATGACTATAAAAACATCTAGTTTACACCACACTGAGGAGCATCTTCCATCTATTCTTTGTTGAATTTGGGGGCTTTTTGAAAAATGAAAGGGGTTTTAGAAATTCATGCAACCCCCATGAATGCAAAATATAACTGAAGGGATTCTTACTACACTACTAAATGTTCTTTATGAGAAGTGTTTAACCTTCAAAATAAATTGTTTTTCTGAGATCTTTTAACGTTCTTCAAGGTAATAAGGAGGTAGAAAGGAAAAAGTTTTGCAACACACAACTTTTCATATATTAATCCAGTCTTCTGTTATATTTGAGTATGCAATCTAGCATACAGTCAATAACTTTATCTAGTTGTCAGCAGAAATTTACCCTTTTTCAGTTCTTCTGCTCTTTCTGTATGAATCTATTGCTGAAGTCATAATTTTTTGTTAACCTAACCTCTCTGGCAGACAAAAGCATGGCAGAAGCTGAACTTGTACAGCAGAATCTCAACTCAGTTGGGAAATTTCTATTCCTTACGCCCAACTCAGAGACAACAGAGATGGCAGGATGAAAACTCCACCTATTTTCTGTGTTGCTCACAGTAGGGAAGCATGAATATCCTCTTTTTCACCAGTGCTACCACAGGGCAGAAACAGAGAGGAAAAGAGAGTTACTCTGTCCTGCCCAGTTAAAAATATTAAACCCTCCCTTTTCTCCGAAAAGGACCATGTTTCCTTTACCTATGGAGGGAAGGGGGACACAGGTATAGTTTCTCTAAGGCTGCTCTGAAGCACAAAACAAGCCCAGCTGACCTAACTAGCCAATATTCCATTAAAACAGAAAAAAGGCTAAGCCACTTACTTCTTGCGTTTCTGAATGCCTGAAACAACGAGGAAAACAATCCCAGCCACAATGAGACAAAGAACAACACCAAATACAATAAGCCAGGCAGGCGTAGAGGGTTCAACAGGAGGTGATAAGGTTGAGGTTATCTTCAGGAACTGCAGTGTTTTGTCACTCAGTAGAAAGGCACTGTTGATTCTGTTCCGGTTCATCCTTCATTTAAAAACAAACAAACAAAACAAAACAACCAAAAAAACAAACAGAAAAAAATCACAATTCTTTATAAAGGTATTTGATAAGTTAAAAACATAGAATAAAATAAAAGGATTTTTCATGAATGTGCTGCAAGTCTGGCAGGACTGAATTTGATCCAGCATGATAAGGGAAAGGCTGTGGATTTTTTCTACCTTTAGGGAGATCAGCCTCTTGTCCCAGGCAAATAGCAACAGGACAAGAGGACATAGCTTCAAGTTGTAGCAGGGGAGGTTCAGGTTCCACAACAGGAAGAATTTCTTCACTGAAAGGGTGGTTAAGCATTGGAATGGACTGTCCAGAGAGGTGGTTGAATCACCATCCCTGGAGGTGTTTAAAAAATGACTGGACACGGCACTTTAGTACCATGCTATAGGTTGACAAGGTGGTGTTCTATCAAAGGTTGGACCTGATGATCTTGCAGGTCTTTTCCAACCTAATTGGTCCTGTGATTCTATGCTTTTATGATTCTATGACGTTGGTAGGACTACACAGGCCTTCACTTTAACACAGACCCCATCAGTAGTCCCTAGACACTCACACACTTTAACATTTTAAGCATCAGACGTCCGTATGTATTTATCTGAAAAACTGGGAAATACAAATGAGACCTGAAGTACAGTATTATTTATTTCTGGTTTGGACCATGTGCTGAGGACATAGCAGACTGTAATCTGTAAGGGTGTCTCTGTTGTCTTGCTCATGCAGCGTTCAAGATCAGCATTGGCATGGCAGATATACCCTGCAATGTGCAGAGGATTTACTTACAGTGCCCCTTGGTCCTTCAGACTGGAACATCCTGCATGTTATGGGCCATTCTGGCCCATAACAACATCTACAACATCTGCCCCTGATGTTGTAGATTTTCTTAAATCCATGAGGCACAGCATATAATTTAGTCCAAAAGAATCCTCTCCCATTGTCAACATGTCCTTTTTACCTGCAGGATGCAGCTAAAGGGATTTGTATTTTGCACATTTTTTTCCTATTATGAGAAATTGTAAGTCTGAGAAATACACTTTTCATGTGAGTAATACAACTGCTACCCTGTAATGTATATCTTCATTTGTTTTCACTACCTGCAAGCATTTGCAGTTATTTCTGGATCTTAATCTAAACAGCCTTAAGAGGCTTTAGCAATATTTTCCATTAGTTGGTTCAAAATATTAAAAATTTTTGAGAAAATGTGTTTACATATATTGGTCTTGAGAAATTATTTTTGATTGCAGTTGTATGAATTAAAGCAGCATCTTTTTGTATAAAAATAAATTTGTTTACCATACGACAAGTATTTCCTAAGAAAAGATGTGTGGGAAACACAGGTAGGATTTTTCAAATTTCTTTTCTTGGAAATCATAACGTTTGGCTGTCCCTTTGACAGGAAGTTCTTAGCCTTAATGGAAAACCAGCATTTCTGGAGAGGACTGAAAGCTGTGGCATGTTATAAAACTCATTATACAGTAAGCTGTCTGTCATTTAGAAAAGATTTCCATCCTTACTGATATGAAAGGATCATTGTGAACAGTTGAAATGAGCATTGTTTCAGAATTACATACACATGCAGGCAACAAGTGCATTTCATATTTGAATATGCATAACTATATATTGTGTATATTTATGTAAGATCTTGAATCTCATAAAGAGCTCTGAGATGGTTTGCCTTCCTCTTTCTTCTTAGTTTGTAGAGAGTATCACGCCACAAAATTCTGATCCATGGCTAGTGTTCTTATGTGCTACCATAGTATGAAGAATTAGAATAAAAGTTCAGTATGGAAGCCTGCAATCAGAAGCACTTGAATAAAAAGTATCACAGTTTTATAGACCATTTTATTTCTTGTTTCTAAATTAGGTAGGAATTGGAACTTTTCATAAATAGCATATTGTTTATCAGGTGACAGACAACAGTTAAAAACCCAAACAATAATAGCATCCAATTTCTGTGCCAAACAGGGCACATAAAAGACTTAAATAAATCAGCTTATGCTACTGAATCTATCAAAGAATAACAGAAATGCAAAACCCTGCATTCCAGTACTCTTACGGAGAGCTTCAGTGAATAAATAATCTGCTTCCTCCACTAATGCTATGAAGCTATTGTTTGGTGTCTCTGTAGGAAATAGTTTAATCTGCTCATAAGCTTAAGTTAATCTTTCCAAAAGAAGGCATACTCATTCATCAGGAATTAGGCATTACACCTCCATAGAGATAACATGAATTTTCAAGACAGCACAGAATGCCTGAAAACAAAGAGGTCCATTTTCCATTCTGTGCTTGAGAAATGTACGTGAGATATTCTGCCTGTGGGACTCATCCCTATAAACCCCTCGTGCAGGTCTGATGGACCACTGAAGTCATATTACCCACTTTTTCCCTCGTCAGCTCCACATTCTTTCTTTTATTTGCTACAAGATGTGATTTTTAGCAGAAATCAAACTGATTTGTACCACACAGTACTTTGTACAAGCAATGTTCACCTGTGATATTGACTGGCATTCTAAAATGAGCTGGTATGAAAGGAATGTGAGCATAAGATTCTTTAAGCCAAGCTGGGACACAGCCAGCTCTGCTAGGAGTTCACACGAGCTCTTCTCATGTGAAAGCTGAACTTCTAAATTAAGTCAGATGAACTGTTAATGAGAAGCACTGAAAGGGAGCCTACGGTCATTAGTCCAGGTATAGATGTCCGTGTAGCATACAGTGAAAGCTAAATTATATCAATCCCACCCAGAAAGTGTGCAATTCCATCATCTGAGGGAGAAGGCTCTCTCACTGGGAAATGTAGCAGCTGGATGGGAGCAGAGTATGCTCCACACACTGGGCAGCAAATCACAGGTAGGGTTCTGAAAAGGGGCTAGATTTCTTCTGAGTCTCCAGCACTAACAGAGACTCTTTCCAAAGTTATAATCCCAAGGCTCACATGCTTTGCATTCTGTGGGACTGTTAAAAATCCTCTAATCTCACATTCATGAAAGACTACTGGCCCCTTGGTGTTTTAACTACCTGGATTAATTCATCCTTAAAGAGGAAGTGTGCTCATTTGTACAAGGCCCAGAGAAAGAAAGCATCCTCAGTAAGCAAGGAAGAAAAGGTTGCAAAAGCAGTGACTGTACCTGATGGCTGCTTCTACCTCACTTCCAGGAACAGTTGTCACATTTTTGGAAGAATCTGTGACCACAAACCAAAATGACACCCGGTCTGTCACATTGCAGAGCAGCACATTGGAAATTCTGCAGGTAGTTAAAAAAAAAGGATGTCATTAAAGAAGCATGAAATGAATTATTGAAATATTTTAAATTTTCTTAAAATATTGCTCTCATCTATGGGAGGGGGAAATCTTATTTTTAAAAAGATTAGCAGTTAATGCTCAAGAAAGAAATATCACTCACAGCATTTCCCATTTCCCAATATGATAAAAAAATTGAGCTTATTAAGACTAAATGAGTTTCCAAATGAACTTTTTAATCTATCACAAGCTTGTATAATCTTAGACATACATTTAGTGTAATCAAATGGAAAAAACACATATTTGAATATTAATAAGTAGGGCTGTGACAAAGGCCATATAATGAGGCAAATGCATTGAAATTTTGATTTTGACAGCAAATACCACAGGTATTGGGAATTCTCTACATGACTGTCAAGTGAGTGCAGTTCTTCTACAAGATGCATTTGTTGAAAGGAAAATCAGTGGAATTGATGCTATTCTTTCTGACATCTTTGTTCACAGAGCCAGGCAGAGTGGAAGGAACAAGCTAAATTTAGTCATTTTACTGGCACTGGCCTATGCCCTTTACCTTATGCTGCAATAAATGTGCGTATTTTAAAGGACAATTGCTCAGCCTTATGTGAAGTTAATAGCGGAAGGGCATAGGCACGCAGCTTCTCACGGCATGCTGGGGTAAAGGGTGAGCGAAACACCTGTTTTCATGTTCTTACAGACTGCGCTTCGGCCACTAACCCAGTAAGGGGTGGAACTACCAGAAAACCCTCCTGGAATGACATCGCCAGGAGCGTTCAGCCTCCGGGAGCGAAGGCTGATGCATTGCAGCATCGCAAGGGGGACCGAGCGCGCCCTGCTGGGCAGCGCCACCTGCCGGCAGCGTCATGGCATCGGGAGCCATCGGGACTGGGAGCGGGAGAGGGGAGAGAGGAGCGGGAAAGGGGAGGGGGAGGTTGGAGATAGGAGCTGGAAGATGGGAAATGGGAGATGGAAGATGGGAGGCGGGAGATGGGACATGGGAGGTGGGAGATGGAATATGGGAGGTGGGAGATGGGAGCTGGGAGGTTGGAGATAGGAGATGGGAGCTGGGAGGTTGGAGATAGGAGCTGGATGATGGGAGAGGGGAGATGGGAGATGGGAGGTGGGAGATGGGACCTGGGAGGTGGGAGATGGGAGATGGAAGATGGGAGGTAGGAGCTGGGAGATGGGAGCTGGAAGCTGGAAGATGGGAGATGGGACGTGGGAGCTGAGAGCACGAATGCGTTTGCCTGGGCTGTCCCCATCCAGGCGGCACACTTTTGAGGCAGATCACAGTAGCTCATTGTGGATATGTTGCAGGAATGTTTTACTTCCTGCTGAAAGCCTTTTTTTGGGTGGTGTTTTGGGTGCCCCAGGTTGTGCAACCTCTCCTGTTTTATGCAGGAGGTGTATATATATATCTTGTCTCATAGAATCATAGAGTGGCTTGGGCTGGAAGGGACCTTAAAGATCATCCAGTTCCAACCACCCTGTGTGTACAGGGAAACCCTTCACTAAACCAGGTTGCTCAAAACCCCATCCAGCTTGAACACTTCAAAGAATGGAGTATCCACAATTTTTCTTGGACAACCTGATGCCAAGTCTCATTGTGAAAAATTTCTTCCTAATATCTAATCTAAATCTACCCCCTTACAGTTTATAACTGTTACTCCTTGTCCTGTCACTACAGGCCTCAGTAAAAGTCCCTCTCCATCTTTCTCATAGGCTCCCTTCAGGTACTGGAAGGTGCTATAAAGTCACCCCAAAGCCTTCTCTTCTCCAGGCTGAACAAGAACAATTCTATCAGCTTTTCCTCGTAGCAGAGGTGTGCCATCCCTCCAACCATCTTGCTGGCCCTCTGCTGGACTCACTTCAACAGGTCAATGTCCTTCCTGTGCTGGGGATCCCACAGCTAGATGCAGTATTCAAGGTGGGATCTCACCAGAACAGAGCAGAGGTGCAGAATCCCTTCCCTCAACCTGCATCTCTTTTGATACAGCCCAGGATATGGTTGGCCCTCTGAGCTACAGGCACACATTCCAGAGAGATATGCAATAAAACAAAAAGCAATGATTTTGCAGAGCTGAAATATCCACTTTTACCTCTCTAGAACTATATAAATTTGGCAAATACAAAGAATTTTTATGAATAAAAGAGGAAAGCCATCCCCTGGAATTCGAAAATATGTTCACATCAGTTTTCTGGCAACAGTCAGAAGATAAAAGCAGATATATTCTTCACAAAACAAAAGCAAAGCACAAAATTTACAGGACGGGAGGGAAAAAGCACCTACTTTTGGCAGGTGGCTGACAAACCTTTGCTGATGTCACAGAATATCTAAAACCATATCTACAGAGGAAGTTTTCTATCAGAAGAATTTATAACAGTAGGACCCAAAATTTTATGCCACAGTTCCTAAAGCTGCAGTTTCTCTGGCACAGTGAAAAACTGGGCCAGGTAGAAAATTTGCATGTGTCTTGCCCTACAGATGTTCTTGAAATGGCATAAGTGAGGAAAGTTTGATCCCCAGAGAAAGATAGATTTGGTAGACAAGAACTGGCAGAACATCCTGTCTTTCTTTTCATGGACTCTTCAATCTGACGTCTTTTCTCAGTGCCAAGGCTTTCAACATGAGACAGGGTAGTCAGTCACCACAGGGGCAGCATCTCTCTCTCTCTCTCCAGAACAGCACTGAATCAATTGGGCAGCAAGGATTGCACTAGAATACGTAAATTTTGCTGCCTTTCTGCTCCCTGTTGTGTCTAAAATCCTTGCTCAATTACAAGCATCCAAAACCTGGCTGCGCTGCCTCCACTTTTTCATCAGCAGAATCCAAATGCCATAAATCCTTCCAGGCCCCAAAGAAAATAATACCACTCACAAGTTCAAAAGGGATTGAGTAAACACCAAAACAGATTGGTTCAACAAGCACTAACATGGCCATTTCTGTGCAGCAGGTGCACCTTTTTTCTCTCCCATGGTGTTTGCATGCAGGTCTGATTCACAACGTGCAGAAGCATTGCAACTATGCAATCACACTGTGCAGATTACAGAAATCTGGCTTCTCTGTGTAGTAATTAAGTGCATTTGTAAACATATATGTGGACTTTTTTTTTCCTTAGCAGTTGATAGACTTTTGACATGGAGTTTATAGCAGACTGTTATCAAAATGACAAAATCCTGGTTCAGCCTTATAGCACCATGGCAAAAGTCCAAAACTGCATTTCCTTTAATATACACAAGTGAACACCAGTGAGTAGAGTGCAGGAAACCACGCCAGTTCCTTGCACTACAACAGCATCATTGTTCCTTATGGAGATTTAGAGGAATGTTTAGGGGTAAGAAAGAGCTACAAGAGAGTCAAAGGGAGCCAGGTGCCTACAGTGG
This sequence comes from Xenops minutus, assembly GCA_035221455.1. Lineage (NCBI taxonomy): Eukaryota > Metazoa > Chordata > Aves > Passeriformes > Furnariidae > Xenops > Xenops minutus. The sequence continues at coordinate 102,314,167 of JAWWEE010000001.1, forward strand.
CCATTAGCTCATGAAAGAACCAGAGTCCCAAGTTCCGAGTGCCTATCTCCAGCTCTCCCAAAAGCAGCACAACTCTTCCAACTCAGGGCTGTGTAGCCGCTCCTGCAAAGGAATGTTATTTTCTTCCTTTTTGTGAGCAGCAGCCACAGAATCACCTTGATGTAACAGCTTTAATTCTAGAAGCTTATCTTGTTGTTAAAAATGGTCACGATATTTTTAGTACCAAAAATAGAGGGTCTTAGGAAGTTGGATAATATTTATGAATTTTTTGTGGATCACTTTGTGAGGAAAACTGCAACTTTTTTAATCTCTAAATGGGAGGAAGATGTACCAAAAGTAGAATCTGTTACTTGAATGAAAGCAAATGTGATTACATTCTTTCTGCTCTAAAGATTAACTAGTCTCAGGCCCAAAAGAGATGCATACTATTTCAAACAAGTCACAGATTAGGGAAACTAGGGTTACTAACACAGGCTACAGACAATAATTTTTTAACACTGAGGGATCAAAGGTTGGCTTATGTAGTTCATGACCATATATATTGAGAATCAATTGAAAGGCCATATATAAAGCAAAAAATAAAGGGGGTTTAATTCTCCACTGAAAAAGAAGTATTTATTTGATGTGTATTAATAGTTACTGAGTAATTTGATGGATCATGTCTTTCTTCTGTTTCATGCAAACTTGAAAATCTGACAAGCCATTCAAACTTTAAACACTGCTCCATGATTTATTAAATCTCAGTTTAGAAATTAACTTCAGTGAACTCGAGATGTAACATGCAATCCTGTCCATTCTGAGCTGGGTCACTCAGTGGTTACACAAGGACAACAACAGCATCAGCTGCTGTTTGCAGCAGCACAGTCAAATGCTTGTCATCACAGGCTGGCTTTTATCCAGCTTCAGAAGCCTAACAAAAGGTGACTTTGAATATCAAAAACAATGGGACAGACTGCAACAATGGTTATCCAGATCCACCAGACAAGTTGTTTTGGGGCCTGATTCAGCATGCTGAAGTTAATGGCAGTTGGTCTCATGTGGGAGTTATTTGTGGTTGTGAATTACTTGAGGGCTGTGAGTGTGTTAGAAATTAATGGAATGTTAAAGGAGAGGTTTGTCACATCCTGGCTATGGCCGTGTGCATAATTTATATCCTGGCAGAACCAGTATTTAGTTATGTAAAATAATGGTGCATTTTCTGTAAGTTTTACTTTGACAAAAATCTTCAATGTAAAATTTCGGTAAGTTTAGATGCTGGCAGAACGCAGTCACAGGCAATTTGTTTGTTCTTTTATGACAGAATAATTGGTCATTGGTCTTTTACAGCTCCTGGAGAAAATATTTTGACATTTGCCTGCAAAAGCTCCTGGAGTGAAATGCAATTTATTTACCAATAGTGTAATGTAATTTATTTGCCACAAGCTCCTGCTTCTGCCTCCCTCTTCACCACACTGCAAGCCCCTGCCGCCATCCTCACCAGCTGTGCCAGAGTGCCATTCCTGTGCACAGCATGCTGCTGTATCCTGAGTGCTCCCACACCTCCATGCCCACTGCAGGGGGGATGGAGAAGGACTACACTCCTCCTTCCAGCTGTGAGCCACACGGGTGGGGAAAGGGGTGTGTTATTTCCAGCACATCTAACAGGATGGAGGCTTTCACAGCCTTACTGCTCCCATGAAACAGGCAGATTATTTGAGGTGTATTGGGAGGTTCATCTAGCCTCTCTGTCACTGAATGGAGGCTCTGGGGTCCCTTGGGATTTAGGAGAGATCTATACATAGGGAACTCCTCAGCCTGTTGCCTGGGAAGTTGTACCAAATCTCAGAGCTGCATAGCTCCCCTTCAGTTGACATGCTGCATATGCATGACCACAAAGGTATCTACAAGTTCCAGATGAGTTATCAGTTATACCTCCAAGGTACACCCCAACAAGTTATACCCCATGAGGAAGTCTGATGCCATCCTAATAGGAGGTAAAGATGCCCACAGCTGGCTGTTTTTAAATATTATACTGACTTCTCCTCTGACCAACTTAGTAGCAGGAAATTATTGATGTGTGTGACATCACCTCCAAACTGGAGTAACACTGACATCATCATATTTGTCCATAGGAAAAATTGTCTTGGTAGGAAGTTGAATTAAGTTGAATTGAGTACACATTCTATAATTCCCCAGAGTACAGATAACTGTCCCCAGGGTACAGATAACTGGTGTTAAATATTTAACTCCTTTCATGATGGCTTAATTTTTTCCCATTCCTGCATCAACCTTTCTAGTATTATTTGAGTCTGCAGAAAACCATGGTACTTGAAGAGGAAAAAGATCACTGCCTTCTGACACAGGTTTTTTACTTTGTGAAAGCACCATGACTTTGAAGGAAAAGAATAATTTTTAAAAAGGACCCAGAACTAAAATAAGTATACAAAAGCAAATCTTTCTGGATCAGATGCTGGATGAAAACTTTGCTAATTTGAAAACCTGAGAAAAAGCCCTACAGAATAATTTGTGATTAGCTTGTATCTTGAACTAATTTTTTTAAGTGTCAGTTTAATTGGGTTAAGTAGCACACTTGGCTGTTTTTGTTAAGCTTGGTGTAATGGTTCTCTTGCTCTAAGAAGACCACTTTTGAGGAATTAAAACGAAACACCAAGGAATCAAACATTCCTGTTACATAGAGGGAGAAATCCCCTTCTATTTAAGAGAAGTGCAGCAGCCACAATAATCATCATGTGACTAAAGGTAACTAATATCTTTGAAAATGTTTCATCTGATGCAATGGCAGCCTGAAGCAGTTTTATTTTTAAGTAAATTGAGAACTTTATCCTTGTTAGCCTACCAGAACCATAAACCTTTTTTTTCAGATTGAAAAACAATTAAAAAAATAAAAGGCCTATGGAAATGCACTTACAAGGATTTTCATTTAAGAAAGATAAGAACATATTAAAAATACAGCTTGCTGTCTAATCTAGCATCTAATTTCATAGAGTAGCAAGGGTCAGAAACCTGAGAAGAATATTCAATACTTCAGGGAAGATTTAATCCCAAAACCAATTAAAGGCTGATTTATATCTGAACTGCAACATCTGAAACTTCTTGATGCCAGGTAACTCAAGCGCTGTGATACTGGGGATAGAAATGCCCATCAGAGCACGGCACTGGCACAGATATCCACCTTCTGGCTCTCGAGTCAGCTCATCTGCAGCATCCTGCTGAAGTGGAGCTCTAAGACAGTGTGCATCAAAGATCTGTACTGCCTCTCTTGACCTTCCAATGAGTCCCTGCACCTCCTCCCCGTGTGGTGTCCAGAAGGTGTCAATTCTTATTGCCAGATTCTTCTTAAAGTGAATTGGCACCATCCCACTGGGATCCACAGCTGTGTCACTTCACATCACCGGGGATACTCGTTCAAAGATTGAACATTGCTTAAGACAGAGACAGCGTGATGTTTAACATGTATCTCGGTGTCAAAAAATTTATTGGAACAGTCTGATTCTAGAATCTCTATATAATGATTTCTACAGTTCAGTACTGCAGAGACCAGTCTCTACATGAAGCATTGTTCATATGTATAAGGCAAATCTGAGTAGATGCTTACTGAGTTTTACTCTTGCTGGAATATCTTCTCATTGCAAACGCCACCATTGCTTTGAAGAGGTACTCTTCATTAGCATCCCAGGCGTACTGTAAAGCAAGAGGGAAAATCATTAGTTTCAGCACCAGTGCTGGCAGTACAGAGAGGGAAAAGAGTCACTGAACTTGAAATGCTGTATTGATCAAGAAAATGAATAAATTTTCTGACTGTGCTAAGAAAATAAATGCCCATTATTTAGAATGCACGAAGGACTTTTTCTAGCAGGGGGAAAAAAAAGGCACAATATAAACTGTAATAAAAATAATACAAATTGCAATATAAATAATACAAACTGCAAAGAATATTTCCAAAAACTGAAGCAATTAAATGTTTCTGAAAGGTGACCAAACTGGAGACGTAAAGTTTCTTGTACCAAAGACTAGGTGTATTACCAGAATTTTCCCCATACAGTTGCACCCATAGGCTTGCCTCTTTTCCTGGATAAACTCAATTAAAGTAGAAGGTTTAAATCTACTCTCACAGACTATTTGGCTCTTCCCAAAAATAAATTTAAAAAAGCTAATTTTCAAGGTAGTCTCTGGGAGCTAGACATCAGGACATCAGGAATTAGAATAAGATCACAGCCTTAGTGCTGCACATGTTCCTTGTAACAAAAAGACTGAACTATATTACAAATTACTACATTGCATATGAGACAAAAGAAAAAAAAAATCTCATCCTTATTACTTGAATAAGTAGTAAAATACAGGCTCCAAAAATTAGCCTCTGTTGTCCTGAGGAAAAACCAGGTTTCTGTAATTCAAGTTTTCAGAGACAGCTTCACTGGGTTCCCCTGGACTTTTGTTCACCTATGCAATTCTAATGGCCAGTAAGAACTGCATCTACTACATTTTTCTAACAGGAGCCAGGACTGAGGCATACTGATTGAATTTACCTTTCAGCAGATTACAAAGATTATTACTTTCTTGGAATTATATTATAGAAGCTAGAAACAGCTTTTTTCAGTCAATCAGAACACAAATCAAATCTTTAACTTTCAGCATTAAAAAAATCTGCTCTGTAATCATCCAAACTAGATGTGGATTATGGCGCTTTATAATACATTCAAAAAATAGCAATGTACATCAAAAAGCAGTAAACAGCACTGAAAATGCCAAATCTTAATTCTGTTTTTTAAATTCTGATTTTGGGTGCATAGAGCTGCAACCTCTCCACAGAAAAAAGGAATACAACTTTCAGGTAGCAGCAGGCCTATTTTGTGTTGGCATCCCCTGGACTGGGAACCTAAGCAGGGAAAGAGGACATTGTTTAAGGGCAGAAAGTCATACTGGTCATGTTTATTATCCCTGGGCAAAGGAGGAGTTGTGAAATGGGCTCTCTTGCCTTGTAAATGAAGAGAGTTGTGAGCATGCTGTGATAATGCATGCCAGCCTGGGAACTTAAACTGAAAAAAAACCAGAGAGAAACTCTTTGGAAAAAAATTATAAAAGTCTATATTTTGATGCCACTGCACTGATGGAAACATGACAGTAATGACAGCAACTATTGCAAAAAGAAAAAGACATAATTTAGTAGAGGAATTAATCCAGATGGGAGCCATAAAACTATTTATCATCATTTTAAAGACATCTGTATTTAAACAATGAAGCACAATTTGCAGCTCTAAAAGGGAAGATCTTTTTTTCTGCATATGGCACTATTGACTGAATCCCTATGTGCCACCTCAAGTCTTTGAGAACAGGTCCAAAAGGACAGAAAAAAATAGTTTGTTACCTCGTGGATTAAAAGAGATAATTTAATCAGTTGTCTTGAAAATGGATAATGATGAAGCACACTCCATTTCATGCTTACATGGGCACAAATGCAATGCAGCACTACCAAGTACATGGACTTGCTATGTTTAGGTTTAGTGCAATGCATATATACACGCAAAATTTGTCACAATCTAGTATCCAGTTTTCATGAATAATGTGGTAGCCTAGGACTTCTTCAGGTCAGAATAACAAAATGGGTATCTCAAAACAGGGAAAAAAATTTGTAGTTAGGAATTCAAGACCCAGCTGAAAGAGAAAGCACTTGAAAAAAACCCAGACAGAATAAACAGAAAGCTGCAAGAAATGGGGGGAGGAGACCGGCAGAGTAAGTTCAGCAGCAGGACAAGTGGGCATGAATTTCCAGAAACCAGTTTCTAATTAGCAGCTTTCTCCAGTCAGAGAGATAGGTACGAAGAAACCTAAAATTATTTGTGTTGGAAGGGAACCTAAAGATCATCTAGTTCCAACTCCTTTGCCACAGCCAGGAACACCTTCCACTAGAGCTAATTCGTTCTACTATAGGGCTTTGTCAATTTCATCTATATCCTCCAAGTGCAAAGGCCTGGACTGCAGCTGATGACCGAGGTTATTGCTATGCAGTGTAGCTATTGATGCACATTTTCTGCTGCTATAGAGGAAACATTAAATTTAATTTGCAACCACACACTATAAACATAAACTATTAGCAATGAAACATGACATGATGGTGTCAGAACTACTAATGTTTATGATCTTCATTGCTCTACAAAGGAACCAACACAAAGACCTTGGCTCAGTTGCACTTGCCATTCTTCATATGCTAAGGAGGAGCAGAATTAGACATAGCTGACTGTGACAGCCTGTCTTAAATGCCTGTTACTGAAAGAGGAAGACAATGAGATAATGGGTGAAAGACGATGAGTGTAGGTTGTTTATGGGGTGAAATGAGATAGTAGTGCTTTAAGGAAGACAAAATTTAAGCAGAATGAGATTATAATATTACAAGATTGCTCTGAGCAGCCTGATCTGATTTCAGTTATTGACCTGGCTTTGAGTAGCAGAGGATTAGGGACCCTTCAAGATCCCTTCCCTCCTGAACAGTTCTGTGTTTTAACTAGACAGCCATTCAAACTGCAGCGTGACTATGGACACAGGGACACACGAAAACAGTTCTGGGTCCCATCTGCTGGCAAGACACGAGGTGTATGTCAGTTTTCTCGTCTACATCCTCTACCCTGGAAACAGCCTGAATACATAAGCCAAAACCTTCTATTTCCCCTGGCTGCAGCCCCTGAGGTGTCAGCTCTTCAACTCTTACAGTTAAAAGGAATGGTGACACCAAGTTACACAGACTTCTCAGTGCACATCACTTCTTCTCACTCCCCAGTTGCCTCTGTCCCTTTTGAATTAACTCTCTACCCCTCTGCTGTCTTCGTAAGTAGGAAGCAACTAGTGACTGGCAGCTAGTCCAGAAGCCACTCATAAAGTTCAAACCATCCTCAGAATGATTCATAAATCACCTTCCATTTAGGCCTACAGGTACTGTGATTCCTTTCACCGATCAGCAAACAATGTCTCTGTCAAGTACACCCATCATTTGCAAATAAAAGGATAACAGCTGAATACTTACTGCATCTGAGCTGCTCTTTCCAGCTCCATTGTGATAAGACCTAAAAAAATACACTAAATGGAACTCCCTGCCTCAAAGCATAGCCTACTTTGTGAACAAATTAAAAAATGGTGTACCATTTTTATCAGTCTCACACAAAGTGGATGGTGTGCACTAAACCATGTGAAAAGCTGCACTAACTGATTTCCTATGCCCCTGAATGTACATTGGAGCTATCCTGTCAGTCCTAGGGCAAAATTCCCACAGTATCGGCACGTTCTGTTATTATGTAGCTTGAAATGACTTGGAAATGAACAAAACTGGGCATGTCCTAATGTGACAATGACAGTATTATCCTTTTCTTTGCTAAAATAAATAACACTAAAAAAAAGTCAAGTGTCCCAAATTCTTTAACCAAAATGAATTTCAGTTTCATAGCAGTTTCAGTTTTCAATTTCAGTCATTTGCAGAGAAGATTGCAATGGCTATGGAAAGGAACTACTACTATCTGTGTATGCAATAAACTCTATTTTTTGTGATTTTGTATGGCAACAAACCATTTTCAGTAAGTTATTGTTCTAAAATGCTGTCCTTGATTGTCCCATTCTTACAACTTTCATATACTTTGTGAAACCGTTATATGAAATAAACAACTTTCTACCAAAAAAAAAATACTACTCAGTTACTGGTTTTTTTTTCTTGCAATATAAAGTGCTTTTAAGGGTAATGATTTTTCTCATACCCTTATTGAATGAAAAAAATTAAAAATTACAAATGATGAAACAAAACCCCCTGATTTTACTATAGTTGGAGAAGTGAAAAGCACTAAAAATGGGCATTACTGGGAACTGCAATTTCCAATCTTTGCTACTATGTTGAACCAAGATTAAATCAAAATATTAGAAGTTATCTTTAAGAGGAGGTTCAATAATTATTTGACCTATTTTCATCCATAACGTTACACTATTCTTAATAACTTTTTAAACAAACCAGGCTCATGCTACTGTTTAATTGTCTCCCACCCAAGAGAACTGACTTCAATACGAACTTTCAGACATTTACTTTAGCAGGTATCTTGAATAAATCTTTGCTATTTGTCTGGTTTATGAAGTTACCAGTGAAACGTAGGTCCCTGCTAATGTTACTTTAAATTACCTGATATTTTGGGTAATTTAAGTTTAGAACAGCTTCTACAGTCATGGAGAATTTTTCATATCACCAATCTCTTATAACATGCAACACACTGCTTTTTGTTTTCCAGGGCTCATAACATAATCAGACACCACACTTCCAGTGGAGATGATTGTCCAAGATGTTCCATACCTAATTTTATGCTGAGCCTGTTAACATGCTGCAGATTTGCTCTACATATTCAAAATTACTAACAAAGTACCAGCCTCTGGCATATTAAATTGTGCCTTAGTTCAGGAAGGACCACTCCGTTATCTAATGTCCCAAGCTCTTACATATCTCTTATTGCTCACACCAGTACTTCTACATTAAGTGCAAAGACCTGAATTAAGCCAAAGCAGTTCAGTCCTCATGAGACAAACCTGTGCACCACAGGCAGGGAAGAAAGGCCACTATCCAAAACCCTCCATTAGTAGGGAATTGATGAGACATGCTTGAATGATCTCTCCAGTTAATGCTTGTCTGAGAGCCTGATATGAAGTCCCATTTCATAAAGACCTAAAAATCTTTTCCTGCTTCTCTTCCCAGACATACTTGACTTTACAAATAGCACTCTTGAGCAGAAGAGCTTTTCCCAAAATATAGCCTTACATTTATGCAGCACCTCTCATGCATAAAGTGTAATATCCCTACCTCTTTTCCAGGGGGGAAAAAATCTTTGACAGAGAATCATCTTTATGAACAGGGGAGCTTTATACTTCTCTTAAAGAACAGCATTTTAAGAAGTGGGCTAGTGAAATGTCAAGAAATGGATCCCTGGGTCACGACCTGAGCAAGCTATTACAATTAACACTGTAAAACAATTTGATTGTGTTGCCTTCAGAAATTTTACAGTATATATTACTTCTATTTTGGCAGATATTCAGATAGGAAGAATATGTGAAGATGCTTTACTTACTGCGTTATCTCCCAAAGCTGTTTTGATACTAATCCGCACTTTGAAAGCATTCTGTGCATCTGACACAAAGAGAAAAAAGTAAACATATATTCAGTCAGCCAAAACAGGATTTTAAATCATTTACTTCCCTAATTATTTCACAAATGGCAGCTTCTGAATGTGTCTTAACAGATCATCTGGTTAGGTGAACAGAAGTTACCAACATCAAAAAAGCCCTACAGAGTCTCAGGAAGGTTTACCACAATCTCTTTAAGTGAGATCAACTTCCATACTTAATTTGCAAACTTCTAAGAGAACTGAATGCTCAGCATTTCCATTTTTAAACAGAAGACTACCAGTTAAAACAAAAATATGAGGAGCTGGCAGTTTTGCAGTTATAAACTGACAGCTACTTTACCTGGGGAATGGTGTGCATCAGCTCCAAATCTTACCTGGCTTGCAGAGCTCAGCATGAGCAATGGCAACTACAGACAGTGTAAGCAGCAAAGCCCGTAACATCCCGTCAGCGTGGAAAGGTTGAGGCAAAAAGAAGTTGAGTCTCCCCTGTAAAGCACTCTTAAACTTTCTGTGACCCAGGATTAAAGCATCAGGAGCACAAGTGAGCGACCAAGTAAAAGGTTTAATAATTAACCCCCGTTATTTTAGCTAAAAACAGGCACTAGAAACAACTGTCTTCTGTTAGTTATTTACTACCTTTCTCTGTAGTAAAAAAAAAAAAAAAGGCTATAACAAGGTTTTCATTTTCCTTCTTCCTTTTTAGAAAAATACAAAGTGCCACAGAATGCTCCAGGCCAACCACCTTTTCTTCCCCCAGCTGCAATGTCAGATAGACACACGAGATGTCTGTGGGATGTCACCCCAGAGCAGCCAGCAACTGTTACCCACAGCAGGTGAACTGGAGGCTGCCTGACAACAGATCCCAAAGGAAGGAGCCACCTGCCTGCCATGGGAAATTGTCTGGCCCCACAGAGGGTCCTTGAGGATAAAGGAATACTGAGCACCCTTTTCACTCCTCCAAAAGAAATGTGTGATAAACACAGAACCTCCAGACCCAAAAAACAGGGCTCTGGATTTGCCCCTCACTTGCCTTTGAACTCACAGCACTTCTGAAGGGCCACCCTGGTGGGCACAGTGCTGTGTTCCCCATTCCCCCCTGGTCCCACTCCTGCATCCTGGCTCAGGAGCTGGTCTGAGCCCAGCAGAGAAAACACCTTGTTCTACACAATAACATCCCACCTCTGAGGCATTGCATGGCATGAAAAGAACTGATATACATATGGAGAAATACTTTTTGCTGTCATAGGCTCATTACAATAGCAACAAGAATAAGAAGAGGTACAACAAAAGCACATAATAAGAAGCATGTTGAATGTTCTTGTTTTGTAGACATGACCCACTGTGTATGCATATAAACACACATATGGAAATATTTTAATGATGCACTCTACACTATTAATCAAATGTTTACCAAGGCAAATAAATAAATGTGGAGGAGAAACAATTCAGAAACAGAAATGTATTGCAGGTACTTGAACAGTCTTTGCAATCTAGGCAGCAAGACAGGATTATTTTATTCCACTCTACTGCTGTACTACCCCTGTAGCCATTCTGATTAATGGTTAGTTCCTAAATTGAAGATTCCTTCAGAATTACTTTCAGTTGGTCCTTTAGCACTGAGAAGTGTGTCTGGACACTGCAAACCCAAAGACCTTCACACGAATGACAAATAGTGAGAAAATTTTGACATATCTGTTGGATTGATTTTATGGAAAACAATAACCAGTATTTACTACATTAGAATATTTGGAGTTTCAGGTAACAGAGAACTTAACTATTTCAGTAATTTAATCTCATTTTTAGAAGCCACTGTTAAAGGACTTGATATTCCATCTTTAAAACTCATTACACCAAGCTGATTCCCAGTCACCTCTTTAGTCTCACTAGGCAACCAGTTCTGAGTACAAAACTACTGGATACCTTATCTACTTATATGTTCAGTCTATGCCTACGAAAACAAAAAAGTGATGTATTAATTTCTAATGACAGCTTAAATTAACATGCTGTATGTACACACATCAAAAGGCAAGCACTAAAAAATGCACTGATGTATGAAAGACTATCAGGTTCCTGTAACATTTGTAACTTAAATATATCTTAAAAGAATGTGAATGCAATCAGTTTCATGGTGAATTCATGTGCATTGCATCTGTGATGAGCATGTGAACTTTTTTTGTATCTTTGGGGAAAACACTGAAGAACTTGAGAGCAGAAAAGCCAAGCACTCTTTCTCTGCTGTCAGAAGGCAAATGGAACTGAGCGTCAATATGCAGCATCACCACTTTCCCCCCTCCCTGTAAAACACCATAAATCAGTTCTTTCCCTCAGAATCGCACGGAGCCGGTGTCAAAGTACATTGAAGGCACACGACGCCCAGCAGGAACAACTCAGAGGACATGACTGGATTCCCTTATCAGGGCTGCTGACTTCCAGCCAGGATGGCTGATTTTTCCCAATTTATCTTGCTGGCAAGAAGCAAGACAAATGATTGTTTCCAGCAGAGAGGGGAGGAGGCCAGGGGAAGCAGCAGTGTGATAAACACCCCAGCGCAGAGCTCACAGAGCGAGCATCATGCTGTTGATATATACGTGCACAGCAACTTGGATGTGTGCCAAATGCATCCAGCTGAAGGCACATGTGCTTATCCAGCTGTGTATGTACAGAGCACTGCACATAAGCAACCCATCTCTCCACATTGTTTTCCAAAGCCAGCATGTTTTTTAAACAAGCCAGGTGGACATGCAAGGTGTTAGTAGAAAGATAACTTTTCTTCAAAGCAATTTAAATGCTGTCTGAAAAAGCTCTGTAACTTTTCAGGTTGCAAACAGAGTATATCCCCATAATCTAAAAAGACATTTTGTATCTCTGTAACAGATGTACATGCATGGATAATTTTCTGCCCAGCCTCTCTGCTCCAATTTTGGCCAGATACATAGCTCTGTTTAAGCATGCCTGCATTTGTTTGCCACTGATTAATCAGTCAGGCATCAGTTTGCTTGAACAAATTACAATCTACATGCACATATGCACGGTGTTTTTAATTCACTACTTTGTGAGGTATTAGATTTTTAATTAGCTCCTCTTTTACAGTACCTTTGCTTTTCTTAGCTACTGTTGAGATAGAGATACAGGTCATAGCCATGCAGAATTTCACGCACTGTCTGCATTCCAGAAATATCCTTGAACTACTGCAAATAACTATTTCTCTTATTGTACTAAATTCATTTGTCTGCCTGGTTGAAAGTAAGAGTCTCTACAATTTTTTCCTTTTCCAGTGCTTGTGGCCCTCAGAAATTCATCTATTATCTGCATATATATATTTAGCAGTATACCATAATTTGGGCCACCAAACAAACTAGTAGAGGACTGAAATGTCAAGAAAACATGTGACTTGGTAAAGAAAACAAGCAAACCCCTTCCATCTTCTCCATGTGATTAGAAAAGTACTTTTTCTGCTCCTTTCAATGTCTGTGAAATGGAAAATCCCAGGAAAGTAAAATATTGATAGGTATCATATAAGTTAATTAACAGCTATGGTCAAACTTAACCTTGGTTTTCAAATTTGATAAATTAACAGTTTTAAACTCTGAGGAAGTTAATCTTTAGTCTTAAATAGTTGTGTTCAACTCTTACGAGGAAAGAGTCAATGTGCGCCTGTCAGCATTAGTCACTCATGGAAATGTACCTGGAGAACTGCAGGCCCAGTTGTGCACAGCACTGTGCAGATCCCCGGGTACAAGGGAAATGACAAACACTCAGTTCTCTGCAGACCGCAGAAACTGATGAGATTGGGATCTAAGCAAATGTCACTATCATCCAATAGACTGGGCTGGCTGATAAAGGTCCAGCCTAAGTCTCACGAAATGTGAGTTTTTCCAGAAGGTTTCGGGGCAACAGGGTAAATGGAAGTTTTTCCAGAAGATTTTGGGGGAAGAGGGTGTTGAAAGAGGACTGCCATCACTGTCATCACAGCAACAGTGTGAAAGTGACTCACGTCACAGAGTTGTTATCAGTGCTCACAGAAGCAGACAGCACGTGAGAAATCGTTTACCCCTTGAGACAGGCATTAGCAGCAGCTGGGGGAAGGACGTGCTCTCCAGCATTCACATTTCACCTTGGAAAGGGCACTTTGCAGTGGAGAGCACCAAGGATGGCCCGCAGTGGTGCTGGCACTGAGAGTGAGCAAACAGAGGGGGTGGGGAAGGATGGTGCTGCCACTTCACCGTCACGTTTGCAGTACAGCCCTGAAGTGTCAGTGAAAACTTTCCCATCCCAAACCCACACTTCCTGGATGTCTCCTAGTTAACATGTATTTTCTGAGTCAGACAAATCCATGCTAGTGATTGACTGCCATTTCCCCCGTGCTCTCTTACATCCATTTTCTTCCATCAGGAAAAAATAAAAAAAAAAGGATGTACAATTCAATAAGGAAAGTACAGCTCTGCTGGAGGATATAGCAAATATTATGTGCTTGCAAAATATATCTGTCTTTTTTCCACACAGTGCTTGAGCATACAACAGAGTAAATGCTTCTTACCTGCTTATGTCAGTCCACAATGATGGAAATACAAGAAATAGAAGCCAGAAGAACCACATGGAAAGGAAGTGCAAATGTGTGCCAGACGGAGTCCCTGCACTCCCACTCAGAGCTGCTCTACTGCACATGCGAAGCTCTGTACACACACCTTGAAAGACACCCAGAGATTTATAACACAACGTGGGACATAACCCCCATTGAAAAGGTTTCTCTGCTATTCCATGAAGTGTAATCTGCATATCCAGTATCGACCTTTTCATGATGGGGTTTATGATGACACTGTACCAAGCAGGCATATTTTTTTTTAGGAAATATGGAAGAGTGAATTCCATGAACTTACTGAAGGTTGCCAGTGTAAGGACTAACACCTACTGACAAGAATGGTACATTACTTTGGCTATGTGAATGGCTCTTGCCTGGAATGGCCAAATTTTTTTTTCCTGACACTGTATCAATTAAATTGTATGGAAGTCTGTGCCTGGACTTGAATATCAAGCGGCTTTATGTGTATAAATTAAGAAGAATAAACAAAAAGGAGAAAATCAAAGTTATTGTATTCCTGTTTTGGAAAGGATGACGGCTTTTTTCCAGAATCACTATTGATATCTGTAACAGCTGTTTTGTTTCCTGTTTTCTTAAAAAGAGATCCTCCTTTTCACTACTGAAATATATAACTTAAGATGGTGCCTTCCCCAAGTACATTGGGAAACTGCCATGATGAAATGCAGCACACCAATGAAAGGAATGTTGAATTTCTCAATTTTGACTTATATATAGTTTAAGAGATGGTTAATATTATGACACTGTTGAAAGGAGGATGAAAAGTTATAGTTGCAATTTCCTAATGAAATAAGATCATGGAAAATATTTGCTTGGTTTTCAAAATTTTCATGGGTGTCAATGGTTCATCAGTTGTAAAATGCACAACACTGCCATCTTCTGTATCCAAAAAGCAGCAAATTACGTGTTATTTTACATGTATGTTCTGCACAAGAAACAGTAAAAGCAACACTAATGTCAACTCCATTTTAAGACAGACTAAGATCTGACATGTGGTTAAGTAACAGCAGTGAGGTCACGCTCTGAATATTCATTGGTCAAGTAGAAAATGTAACTGCTGACTATAGCAGTCACATTCGTGCTTTGAATAACTTCACCAAGCTTCAGAATAAGTAAGAGGATACTCAATATGCTGTTAATGAACAGCACAGTGAATTAGTCAGATTTTGACAAAGGCTGCTGTGGTGTGCTTCACCACCAGCAGCTCTCACTGTTTATGCAATGTACTACCTCTAGGATATAAGAAATAAGCTCCTGCATTGTGGTTGAGGACAAGAATTTACGTTTTAATCAACCATGTACATTATTAATAGCTATGCAAAACATGCCCAGAAAAAACCAACAAATACACTGCCTCTGAAGGCTGCAATCTATCACACGTGTCACTGAGGAACTGACTACTGACAAGTGGCATATTTCCACCCATCGTATCCATGATGGTCTGTGAGGAGTAACTCGTTTCCTACCATGAAATATGCTAATAATCAAGTCAGGTAGTATGCCTCAGAGACAATGATGGGAGTATATCGGCAGTGTGAGTTAAACCGATCCATGTACCAGCCCAGTGTGGTGCTGCTGCTGCGCTGCTGCACTGGAGCTGTGACCTCCTTCAGCTGTGAGAGGCTCACAACGCAACCGCAGCAGCTCACAGAGCACAAGGTGTCGGCAGCCGGTCACTGCTAGAGCATCCCCAGCATGGGCACTGCCGCATCCAACCAGTCACTGCTGGAGCATCCTCAGCACAGGCACTGCCACATCCAAATGGTCACTGCTGGAGCACCCCCAGCACAGGCACTGCCACATCCAACCAGTCACTGCTGGAGCACCCCCAGCACAGGCACTGCCACATCCAACCAGTCACTGCTGGAGCATCCCCAGCACAGGCAGTGCCACATCCAAATGGTCACTGCTGGAGCATCCCCAGCACAGGCACTGCCATGCCCAGCAACACCCCGGGCGAGCTCAGGCATTGCACCACGGGCACCCAGTTAGTCCACAGGGCTGAGAAAATGACACATCCCCAGGAAAGGCTGAGTCGGGAAGGGTCTCTTCACCCTGGGGAAGAGACAACTGAGAGGGGCCCCTATCACCGTGTATGAACATCTAAAGGTGGGTGCCCAGAGGACGGAGCCAGGCTCTTCTCGGGGGTACCAACCACCAGGACACGAGACACTGGGTAGGATCTGACATACAGGAGATTCCTCCTGACTACGAGGAAGAGCTTCCCAGTGCGGGTGCCCGTGCCGTGCGTGGATCGCCCGGAGGGGCTGTGGGGCGTCCCTCGCCGGGGACACCCAGGACCCCGCAGGACACAACCCGGTGCCGTGTGCTGTGGGCCTGCCCCCCCCAGGCCTCCCCAGGCCCCTCCGGCCCGGCCCGGCCCGCCGCGGTTTCCATGGCAGCGAACGCCGCGCGGTCCATCCTCTCTGGCCCGGGCGGGGCTCGGGGGGCCGGGACCCACAGCGCGGCCTTTCCACGGCTCCCGACAGCGACGGCCCGATCCCGATCCCGATCCCGATCCCCATCGCGATCCGCATTCCCACCCCGATTCCCCCCTCACCCCCCAGCACCGGCGCGCGGCTGCCGGAAGGGATTTCGCGCCCTTCCTTCCGCCGCGGGGTCACGTGACGCCGCCGCGGCCCCCAAGATGGCGGCGCCCATGCTGGTGCCCGAGCCCCCCCTGGGGAAGCCGAGGTGAGGCCGCGGCCGGGCCGGGCCCGGGACGCCTCGGGGGCAGGGGAAGGGCCCGCGGGGCCCCAGGGAGGGTCGCGGCCCCGCCCTGGCCGAGCCCGCCCGGGCGCACGGCGAGCGCGGCTGAGGCCGCCCCGCGGCCGGGCCCGGCAGTGGCGCAGCTCGGCGCGGCCGGGCCGGGGCCGCCGGGGTTGGAACCAGGGGAGCTGGGGCCGGGACCGGGGCCGCACTGGGGCAGTGAGTGGGGCCGCGGGGGCGCCGTGCCCGCCCGGGGGAGCGGCGGGGCCGGGCGATGTGCGGCGCGGGGGGCGGAGGGATGGCCCTGCCCGGCTGAGCCCCGTCCGGCCCCGCGGCAGGGGCGGGAGGGCCCGGTCCGGTGCAGGACCGTGCTCCGGTGTCGTTCGGCCCGGGGGGAGGCGGGCGAACCCCAGCCCTGGAGCCGCTGGGAAGGTGCTGCTCCCGCGCTTTTGTGCTGGCCCGGGAGCGAGGGGAGCTGCTGTCTCCCTTCTTTCCACGGGCTTCCAGAGTGCCTGAGAAAGCCTCAGAACTGGGGAGGAAGTTCTTGCTTTCAGCCCAGGCAGCTGCTGAGGGATGCGATCCGTTTCAGGCAGAGACAGGGGGGCTCCAGACTGGCCAGGTCAGAGTTCCCTGCGTGGGGACAGTGCTCTGTGAGGGCAGCGCTGCTGCTGGGACAACTACCGTGTGGTCACCCTGGCACACACAGCTGTGGAGGTGGGGACCGTGTGAGCAGCCCTGAACAGAGGGGTTGGAGATGCTGGTGATGTTCTCGATGTCTGAGTTACACTTCTGGAATCTTTTAAAATTGCATCCTCCAGACTGGGAAGGTTTTGATCTCCTGTCAGTATTTGGTGTGGCACAATGACAAGAGTTGGAGATTGTCCCTCCCCCCTGTTTTTCCATTATGAACTGGCTAGGAAGGTGGAGCTGGAATGAAAATTGACAGAAAAGGGGTGGGTGTAAAAAGGCTTTTAGATACTTAGAGGAGTTTTAACCCTGGTGAAAACATGCTGCTGGTTGGAGGCAGTCATGCAGAGGTGTCAGACAAGCAAGGGAAAGTCTGGCCAAGTTTCTGTAGCAGAAGAGCAGAGCTAAGCATTGTCCATGTGTGTGGAATGTGTTTTGTTATCTGTGCATTGAGGCTGCTGCCAGTGGAGAGTATCCAAGTATGCCAAGGGAGAGGAGAAAAGACTTAAAATTTCTTTAAAAAGGCTAGAATGTGCTGAAAGGTGTGCCAGAACTGTAGGGTGGGAGATGCCCAAGTTTTTCTCTCTGATCTAGTGACCAAGTTTCAGGAACTGAAGGAGATTTCATGGAGCTGGTGATTATGTCAAGTATTGCAGAGCTCAAGGAGGGTGAGACCCCCATGTGTGGTGTCTTGTTGTTGCTGCTCATGTGCAATTCTCACAGCATAGATTTAGAGATTTCATTGTCATGTCAGGTGACACTGCAGTTACTGTTTCATATGAATGGCTGTTAATTTTGCATTTTACGGGATTTTGTCCTGCTGAAGGAAATTAATTGCATGTATGACAGTAAAAATTACTTGTTTGGCTGTTTTCTCATCTCCATGTTCCTCATCTTCAGCCATCAAAAGTACAGAGCTATTCTGAAGAAAGAGAAGAGGAAAAAAAAGCGGCAGGCACTTGCCAAACTAAGGGACTCAGGTAACTGTGAAGTGTTTGGTGCTGTCAGTGGAACTAGAAGTGATTGGGTTTTTTTCTTTTTGTTTTTTTTAAGGGTGTAATTTTGTGTACCTTTGCTGGCTATAGCATCTGGTTATGCTGTTGCATTGTTTTGTGTTTTTTTCTCAGAATCTACAGAAAAAGATGAATCTGTATCTGAGGAGGAAGAGGAGGAAATGGAGGAAGAGGAGGAAGAAGAAGAAGAAAAAAAACTTGAGGCAGAAAGGTGATAAATCTAGGAAATGTCATTTATGCAATAGACACTTTGGTAGTCAATTCTGTTTTTATACTTTGAAAAGTTTGAATATATTCTCTAAAACAGAATATTTTTTTAATATTTCAGGCTACGCAGTTCTTTAATGCCTGAATGATTCCTATGGAATTTTCTCTTTAAAGATTAGATAAACTGCAGTTATTGCTGGAGCAATAAATTTGAGTTGTGTGCATGACAATCACATCAGTTATGGGTAGTCATTAAGGGAGTGGTCTAAGCAGTGTCTGGTTTCCTTGGTAGACAAAAACTACATGAGCAGTGGTTGCTGAGAGAAGAAAAGGCCCAAGAAGAGTTCAAGCTAAAGAAAGAAAAAGAAGAAGCTGCAAGAAAACGGCAAGAAGAAGAAGAGGTGATGTATAAACTAACTGTTAAAGTTGTGTCTGGAAATAAGGTAGACTTAGTGTATACTCTTCCTGTTCTCTCATCACCTATTTTTCTTTATGCTGGTGTGTTTGAAAGTGTAGGCTGTCTTTTGTTTAGAAGAGCAAATCTGAGAAGAAAAAGAAAACAACAGATTTCCATGTTCCAGCATGGAAATTTAATGGTCAAGGAATTGTTTGAGTCAAACAAGATAGTTGAGTCAAAACAAGACAGTTTTGACTTGGATTATAACGCATTGTTTCCTTAAATAATTAGGTTTTTTTGTTTTATATTATAAAGAGAAAGATCAAAGAAGAATGGGAAGAGCAGCAAAGAAAAGAGAGAGAAGTGGCACAGCAGAAGCAACAGGAGAAGAAAGAAAGAGAGGTGATTCCTGGTGGTGGGAGGATAAACACGTTACATATCCTGTTACATGATGAAATGCAATAGTTGTGCATGTTAAAGAGGGATTTTGTTATAATTAGCAAATGTATAAATGTGTTAGTTACTTCATTCTGTCTAAGATTCTAAAACTATTATTCATTGTTAAAGAGCATCTAGTGGATCCATATAGAAGGATAACTTGTTTTAACACATCTGGTTGTTCACAGTATGTAATTGTTTACATCAGTTACATATGAAGGCAACTGCCAATGTAGGTTCTGATATGTGCACTTTCTGCATCATGTGTTAAAGATGGTCCTTCCTTAATGTCCCAGTTGAACACAGTCAGTGCTGAAGAAAATGCCCAAAGAGGATATGGAAAATGGAATTACATTGCTGCTGTTCCTTAACACAGTTCTTAATCAAAAGATGTGTTACAACTCTTCTTTACCTGACGCATCCAACAGGACGTATCTTTTTTCAGAGCTCCTTGGGTGGAATAAAAAATGATACTAAAGATACAAGTCATTGATAATATTTCTGTTAATGATACATTCTTCTTAAGTTTTAGAAGTTCAGTGACCTGGATGTAAGATGTCTTGTACAGAAATCCAGTGTGAGGACTGGCCTGTTATTGCCAGTGAAGGGTGACAGCAGCATTCCAGGATTTGATCATTTTAGATTCTCCACAATCCCAAAAGTTTCCAGTCATGTGACTGGGAGATGTCTTACTACTGTGTCTGGTAACCACAGCAGGAGAAGATTCACGAGCAGACAGTCCTGTCTCCTGCAGTTAATAGTTGGTTGTGCTACTGGTTATGCAACACTTGCATGGGGAATGCCAGAGAACAGCAGTTGTTGTATTTCCTGTCTTACTTCCTCTGGTGTTAAGTGTCCATTTCTCTCTTTGCAGAGCAGGGAGAGAAAATGATGCTTGTGTCCTTTCTTAAAGATTGAGATACAGTTCAAAGGGAGTTGAACCTTGGTAACAGCAGGATTTTGTTCCTCCCCTCTCTCCTTGTGTCTGGGTTTGTCCAAGCGCTCAGTGGGATAATTTTGTTCCCTAAACTAGATAGAATCTGCTTTCTTTTTTTCTTTCTTGTTAGCTCGTTTGCTCTATGTTTTTCTGGGTTACTATTTTACTGTGTTAGTGAGTTAAATTGGCTCATAGAGAGCATTGACAGGCACCCAGAGGGAAACTGATTACCCAGCTAGGAGTGGAGCCACCCATTTCAGCAGCAGAAGGTTGTTTAATTGATTTTGCCTGTGTCTTGAAACAGCAGTTTATTCAAATTCTAGCAGTGATTTTAAAAAAACAAAACTAATTTCCCTCCCTAAGATGAAAAAGTAGATTTTCTGTTTTGGTGTGTGGTGGTAGTTTGGGGGGCTTTTTTGTGGTTTTGGTTTTGGCTTGTGTTTTTTTTTTGTTTGTGTGTTTGTTCTGTTTTGTTTTTCTTTAATAGGGTGGATAATATCTGACATTCTTGGTGATTAGTACCAGATGCTGTCTGAGGTTCTCCTGTTGGCTTGCATTTCTTTAATTTTTATTTGCTCTTTTTTAATTTAATCAATTCTTTTTCAAATTAGAACAGGATTAGCATAGTTTCTTTTATTAATTTTAAGTGTCTTTTTTTCTTGCAACTTTGTGGAATAATTTGTTAGAACTAATTTCCAGCCTGTTTTGGAGAGTGGTACTGTTTTGCTCAGCTTCCTTAGAAGAAGGGAAAGAATATCCTCATTGTTTTCCTGTATTTGGAAGGCCAGATACAGTTAACTTGTGATGTTTAAGTTTCTCAACAGTTACATCTTTTGCTTTAACAGAGGCTCGCTGAGCATTGTGTTTTTCTGTGTGTTACATAGAACACTCAAGTTAAAAAGTTTAATGTAACTAAATGAGTATGGACTTAAGTGTAACCAGGCCATGTGCTAAAGCATGAAAAATATTTAAGTATTCAGTAGTTCAATGATAGTTTTAAAAAAGAAAATTAAACTATGTTGTCCATCATTTGGTTTAGAGAATCATCTACATGAGGGTCTTGTCTGTTGTATCCTTTAACAGCTTTGTATTAGGTGAACTGCTACAGAGCCAAAGTAAATCTCCTGTGTTTAAAGCAAACCCCATCAAACTTTCATTATGCATAATCATTGAGTATTGTAAATTAGGTTCTTAACTAAAGAAACCAGATGTTTTACTTGTCCTCAGGGTTTTCACTAGTCCTGTGTTTGCACCATTTATAGGCAGCTGTGCAGAGGATGCTGGATCAAGCTGAAAGCCAGGTATGCTCAGAGACTTTTTAAAAAAGAAACGGAAAAGTAATTTAATTTCCATCCGGTTTTTGCCTTCTAGCATGCTGTCCATCTGCTCTCGAGAACCTAATGGCCTGAATAAATTCAATATATAGTGGCTTGCATGAGCTGTAAACAATTATTTACTGGGTGGAACATAATTAAGCATATTTCTGGCTGGTTGGTGGCAGTGCAGCTGTGCATGCTGATGACTGTTCAGGAGATCTGAGTCAAAATGAACCTGGAAATACTGCTGTGTGCTGTTAGAAAACACTATGCATGATGGTTTATTTGTGAATTGTAATTCTAAACAAATCTGTCGGTCCTGGGTGGCAAGACAAACTTGGCTGTTTAAGCAGATGGCAGGCTCTAAATAAGAAGATTCAGTGATAGAGGAGGGCACAAATTCTTAAGGAAAAAAAAAGAACAAGGTAGGGCAGGGAGCCGCTGGCTCTTCTGATGCCTGGAAGTGCATGCATCTCAAGCTGGCAGTGTGTAGCAAAGAAAACTGCCATTTTCATTTGCATCTTAGAGATTGCCTTAAAGAATAATTTGACTTTTTATGTCTGTCATAAGGTTAAACTTGTGAAGATTCTTGCTCTGTTTATACCACTGCATGATTCTGAAAAATAAGTTTTAACCTAGTTAATCCATTGTGTGTTGATCACCATAGCTACATTTAGTCTCAAATCATGTTTAAGCAGTTCTTTAGGTAGGGTATCTAGCTCTGTTCCATAGTCTGAGTAGTAAAATAGTCTGAACTCAAATGCCCAGAGCTCAAGATGTATTAGCAGCCACGTCTGCAAAAGAATAGGCAGAAATGTGGTACATTAGAGTGTGCATTATGGTATCAGTTCAGGGTTCAGTTACTGCTGAAGTAACAGTGCTGCTCTGATGAGAGAAAATTACGGCTGCAAGTCATGAACAGAACTGGTAGCAGGGTCAAATGCTGCTTGTAAATAGAGTTTTCACTTGATTTAAAATGAGAGCTTAGGCCACTGAGCTTTACAGATTGTTTGGTTACAATGAAAATTGCCTTTTTTTGTCTTGCTTATAGTCAGTCAAGGCTTGCAACTTGGTAAGCCCACTTTGAATTACAGAAATCTTAATGACCCAAGATGATCAGTACAGACACTTTTACTTCCAATGCTAACTATGAATTTAATTTTTTTAAATTCTGGTCTTTAGCAGGTTACTTTTCTTTTAGTCATTTCTAGATGCACAGAACAGCAGTAATGCTAAGCTTGCTGAGCTTTGAGCTATTGCTTAAACAAGTAAATAGTCCTGGCTCTCCCTCTTCCAGTTGTGCTGGTTTTGATTGGTTAATGTTCTTCATGGTGGCCAGTTTGGGACTGTGGTTTGGATTTGCACTGAAAATAGGGTTGATAATGTAGAGATGTTTGGTTATTGCTGAGCTGGACTTACAGAGACAAGGCCTTTTGTGCTTTTCATGCTGCCATGCTGGCAAGGAAATTAGGGGTGCCTGGGAGGTTGGGAAGAGACACAGCCAGGACAGGTGACCCAAACTGACCAAAGGGATATTCCAAACCACATGACATCATGCTCAGTATATAAAGCTGGGGGAAGAAGGAGGAAGGGAAGGACATTTGGAGTGATGGCGTTTGTTTTCCCACGTCACCATTATGTGCAGTGGGGCCCTGCACCCCTGGAAATGGCTGAACACCTGCCTGCCCATGGGAAGCAGTGAATTAATTCCTTGGTTTTGCTTTGCTTGTGTGTGTGTCTTTTGCTTTCCCTATTAAATTGTCTTTATTTCAACTCATGAGTTTTTCAGCTTTTACCCATCTTATTCTCTCCCTGATCCCCCTGATGGGGCAGTGAGGGAGTGGCTGCGGGGGCTTGGTTGCTGGCTGCGGCTAAATGGTGACACAGATGTATAAAGTGTGACGCAAGGCACTGGGCAGCTTTGAAAACAATGCTTTAAATAGGTTCAGCTTGCTTTGTAGCAACACAGTGCTCATGATTGCATGTGAGTTCAGCTGTTCATTTTATTTTTTACATTTTTTTTAATTCTTTTTTAACTTCTGCGTATTTTAATGTTCTTTTCACAGCTGGAGAATGGTGCGAGTTGGCATAACCCAGAGCCTCCAGAGAATCTGGGAACAGAGAAGGATAGAGCAAATTGCCCCTTCTATATTAAAACAGGTTCCTGCCGGTTTGGAGACAGGTAATCAATTGAATATTTACCAGCATAGAATTGTTTTGGGGAGATGAAAAGGAGGCAACTTCATTAGGTCATAAGCAAACTGAAGAAAAATTGCTGTATAAAATACTTGCACGTATTTGGATGTGGATTGAGAGCAGAAACTATTAGAATTGAGCTATTTATTGTTATGGCATATTATTGATGGTACCTTCTGGTTACATTGGTCAGACTGAGTTTTCCTTTGCTCTGGCACATGCACAGATATATTCAGACAGAATATATTTGGTTTGTTATTACTACAGGCCTGAAATGTCAAATGTTTGGTTTTTATGTTGTCTAATTTGCATATGCTGCTTTGTCTAAAAGATACAATCAAATCTCAAATGGACTAAAGCAAGTTGAGGTAAATCTGCACAGTTGGGAAAGCTTCCAGAATTCTCGCTATTTAAATGTGTGATACATTCGTTCTTGATTCTTGTACACTGATAGGGTGCCTTATCTCAGGAGGGAAGTACAGTAAAAGGCAAGAAGAGTGAAGGACAACAGGATGATGAGACATGAGCAACAGTTCTGTAGGAGAAGTGGCTGATGAGTCTAGACTGTTTTCAAGGAGGGGATGGAAGAAGGCTGTGGCAGATGAACAGGAAACTCATAAGTAGGATGAGAAGGATTATTTGCAGTTTAATCAGGTGTCTCTTAATGTTGGCCAGCTTTAAAAAAGAAAGGAGTTTTTCATATGAAACAAATGGCAGAACTTGTTGCCGGAGGACGTAAAGAAAGCCAAAAGTGTAAACTGGTTCATGGAGTACATGTTCCTCAGTGACCAGGAATGATGATAACCCAAATGCAGCATATGACTAGAAAATCGCTGATTTTTTTTGTGTTAAGGACGAACAACAGTTTAGCAGGGAAGGACTCTGATATTTATTACATGTATCTTCAGCATAAACTAGTAAGGCTATTTTACTAACTTCTATCACTGAAATAAATGGGTGTGGGCCAGTTATCATAGTTTTCTTTACCCTAGGAGTAATTTGTTTCAGTACGATGTATATTGTGGAGAATTATGTGATAATCCAAGCTTCAAGTCCATGTCTCTTTTTTCTATTCCGAAATACGTGTTGAATTCCATAATAAAAATGTGGCCAGCTATTTTGCTGCAGACAGCATTTCGGCTTTTCAAATGTCTAGGTCTTTGTAATCTTTGCAGTATTTTTGTTTCAGTGGTCTTTAATGGAGGTAACCTCCATGGATTATTTATGGATTGCACAGAATTGAGTTTTGCTTTGAACTGTGAATAACCCTTGGAAAACAAATACTGAGAAACATCATATTGTGCCCTTCTTTTACCCATAGTTGTTGATCTCAGCTACCTCTCCTTCATCTTCCTTCTTCACGTACCACTTTTCTTCATACTGTGGTCATTTTAGCCTTTGGTGCTGTCTCTAAGTAGAAGGATAGGAAGGATGTGTTAGAAGGAGCTGTGAGAAACTAAGAGCCAGTGTTACCAGTAAATAATTGTTGAATTTTGTCGAAGCTCACTGTATCTTGAAGAAGCTAAAACTGGCTGAGTTCACTGTAATCAATTTCCTCAGTAATTCAAACCCTAATATTTTGCAATAATGCTGCATTTTTGGGTCATTAATTTTCCTTGGGGTTCCTTTTGTTCTGTCATGTGCTCTATTCATTTTGTGTGCAGACAACATTGGTTTGGTTTAATATTCTCAGTTCTGTTATTCAAATTGAACAGCAAAATTGAGCAGCTTCTAAAATGGAAAAAAAATAATTGTCTCCTGTTTTAGTTTTGGGTTTGGAGACTGGATGTTTTTGTTGTTTGGTTTTTGAAGTCTAAGGTGTCAGCTAGAAGGTGAGAGTCATTTCTGACTGACTGGGTGCAGAAAGAAACTTCCCACCTGAAGTCTAGGTTGTAATTGTTCATTTTGAGACCTGACCTCCCTGCAGTTTGTCTGTGCTGTGCCAGTGGTAGACAAAGAGAGTAGACTAGTCTGAATGTCTTTCTGATCATGTCATGAAAAGGAGAAATGTGTTGGAGACTGCATGACACAGTTGCTTGGGGAAGTATGAAATGGAAATCATAAAGCACAGTGAAATAAACATTTAGGCCAACATCTATGTTTTTACTGCATCTAAAGTGTCTAGGGGAGAACTGTATTTCAGCCTGTGGGGAAGGTAGCCTGAATATGCTGGATGGTGAGGGAGACAGATTAAGATAAGGCTGACTTAGAAGAATTGTTTGTTTTTTTTCAGAAGTGGAAAAATAACCAGTCTTGTACTCATGCAACAGCAGGTCTAAACGTGCTGTCCTTCCCTCATTCCCTCTCTCCACCCCCATATGATAAGAGCAACTTCAGTAAAAGTTGTTCAGTTTGCAAAAAGAACAGGGACTTAGTGTAAAATGAATTTATAGAAAGACTGCTGGCAATCGTTTAAGCCCTTCAGATATTGGGAGCACATTTAGCCCTAGTAGCCTAAAAGTTACTTCTGTTCTCATTGTGACACTGATATCTGTAGCTTTTGTAGATGTGCTTTCTTAAGCAAGAATGTATTTGTGCATGGCAGGAAGCATTAAGATGATGTGCAAACTCACTCCAAAAGATTTCTTTTACTAATTGAAATATGTTGATCTCACACTAATGGATTTTCTTTTATAATAACTGTAAGTGAAAATGGCAAGTGTTTGAAGCTTCCGCAAGTGCATTTTCCACTGCAAGTGCCAACCTTTCCACTTTTCCTTCTTCACTACAACTATTCAGGTGTTCTCGTAAACATAACTACCCAACATCCAGCAAGACACTCCTTGTCCGAGGGATGTTCATTACCTTTGGCATGGAGCAGTGCCGGAGGGATGACTATGACACAGATGCGAGTCTCGAGTACAGTGATGAGGAAACCTACCAGCAGTTCCTGGAGTTCTATGAGGACGTGCTCCCAGAATTTCAGAACGTTGGGAAAGTTGTTCAGTTCAAGGTACGCATCTTAAGTGCGGTTTATGAGCCATAAAAGAAATTCTGTCCAGCACGCCCCAGCTAAATCCTATGTGCATTAGGGAACTATAGAGTATCCTTAGAGCAAGCTGTGCATCTCTCATGTCACCTCTAAACTTGCCACTGCTATTACAGTGTCTTACTCTGGGTGAATCTTCTCTCCCATTCCTATGAACTGTTATAAAAGCTTGTGCTTTTATGTTGCAAGTTATTCACACTGCTCAACAGTCCACTCACCTCACAGTCCTTTTTTTTCTTATCCTGTGCTAAGCCCCAGAGGGACCACTAAGATGGTTAGACAGTATAAATATATCTGAGCTACTGTTTTTGTGCCTAAGGATTGAAATAGTGGGGATATGAAATGTATTTGGAGTGTACACCCCAACAATGTCATTTTAGAACAGACTGGATAAAATAAAATCAGATTGCAATGAACTGAAAAACTAGTAGATATTCCAGTGAGAAGAATTATAAAAGGTAAGTTACGTAAATGGTGTTGAGATTTCTCATACATCCTTAATTTGTGCATTTGGTTTGCTGAATGTTTTATACTGAATTTTTCTCACTTATATTTTGATTTCTTATGGGGGAAAAGTGATCTGTAAATGAAGACCTCAGAGATGAATGATGTATGTTAACAGTCCCATGTTGCCCCAAAATATGCAGCTTGGATGGTGAAATTTCCTTGTGTCAGAATCTATTGCAGCATCCCTTTCTGCTTGCCATTCCTGAGTGTTTTCTTGAAGTCACCAGGAGGCAGGCACATGGTGCCTTTTCTCCTTTTGTTTCCATCTACTGACAGCTGCCTCAGGAATGAGATGGTATTAGCATTTCAAACAAGAGGAGATTAGAAAGAGTGAATTTTCAATAATAGTATAATGAGCTTTATAGGTAAGAAACCTTCACTTGTTTGGAGGGGCATCCTCTCCATATTTGGACTCATGGGCTATCAGCAAGCTGTGCTTTGTGCTAGAAGATGCGATGTAGATTCCTATGCAGGTGGGTTGAAATGTCTTACCAGCAAAGTCAGGTCCTTGTTTTTGTTATTGTCATTCTGAGCAGCTGTGCTAAGCTGCACCTGCTTGGATTCCTGTGACTGTTAGTGTGGCATTCCTTAGCTTCCCAGGCAGTTGGACAATCACTAGGTGATTCTCATGGACATTCTTATTACATTAGAGATGCTTCAGAATGACATGTGTGCTGCAGGAATCTTGACTGTGAGTGAGCTGAGTCTCTGCAACAGTTTAGAATCAGATTATATACCACCCCTCTTTCACTGACTTCCAGTGTAGCCCAAGGTTTTATTCCTGCTCTTTTTGCTGGGAAGTTGCTCCAGAATCTGAAAGATTCTGATAAAACACTTTTCTTTCCTACTCAAAAATGTCTATGCCAAAATGATTCTCACTTGTTCTTGTATTGACATTGTTTATCTCAAATAATTTGACTCCTTATCCTCTAATTAATTATACCACTGCTTGTTGTCATGACTGAAGGCCTTTTCTGATCCAGTGCACAAAGAGGTATTTCCTGAAGGTCAGTCAGGATTCAGGGATGAAAGGAGTTGCTAACCTCATTTGTATGGATATTGGAAGAGGCCTGGGGGCAGGAGAGGCTGGGATCACAGTTCGGCCCTGGGGAACTGCATTCCACCTGCTTGGGCCTGCCCATCAGAATCACTTATAACTAGCAGCAAGCTTTTTGGAAGGTAATTTGTGTATTTTTGAGAGCTTTAGATATACTTTGAATGCTAAATGATTACTAAAAAGGGTTTTTTAGAACCTGTACAGTGAAAGCTGGGACTTTAGCTTTTCTAACCCATCTCACAGGGATGCAGTGAAGGTAATTGCTCTAAAGAGTCTCTTACTGTAATGAATCCTACATTTCCATATGAGTATACTACTAGTTGTTTTCAGAGCAGGTTTGGTTGTTGCACAGACAAGTGCAAGACAATGGAGTACAAGCTGTCTTGTGGACTAAGTGAAGCCAAGGTCCCACAGTTAATCAAAGGATAATGCTGGAAACAGTCAGAAAAAGCCAGAAAGGCTTTTTTCTTTTGCTTGGTTAAGGCTGAGTGTTCAGAAGAAGATCATAAAAGTTGATATGGATGAGCTGTCATAAATTAATAGCCCATCTCAGAATGCATGAGCTGCTGTACAGCGTAAACCTTCCACTGCACTAACTTTGTGTTTCCGTCCCCTTAGGTCAGCTGCAACTATGAGCCTCACCTGCGAGGGAACGTGTATGTCCAGTACCAGTCGTAAGTACTCGCACCCGTACTGAGTGTTAGAACTAAACTCAAAAGCTGAGTAATGAATGAGAAGTGTTTGTATAACCATGCAATTCATTCTATACTGCAATAGGAACCCAAAATCAGTAAGTGACATAGGAAGTGATTGTGTGATGGTAATGCTGTGTATCATTTTTTAAAGGGAGAAGGACTGTCAGGCGGCTCTGGCCCTGTTCAGTGGACGATGGTATGCAGGCAGACAGCTTCATTGTGAATTCTGTCCTGTGACAAGGTGGAAAACTGCTATTTGTGGTGAGTCATGTAAAAACTTGGAAAAGAGAACGAGTGTTATTGAAAGAGTACTTATGGAAGGGAAAAAGAAGAATTAGTCTTTAGCTTTTAGATATGCCTAATGTTGTAGTTAATTTCCGTTTGGGAGACAAATGTGCTAACTTGCTTGTGTAGATCTAGGAAAGAAAGGGAATATTATACCATGGCACATGAGTGCCTGAATTTTTCTAGTGGATTTACCTTGGACTGAAAAAGAAGGTTTGGATTCTAGCTTTGGAGATAATAATCTTAAGGTGAAACTACAGAAAGTACTACTTTAACTCTTGAAAAGCAACAGCAGTTTCTGAACTATCAACAGTTCTTAGCAGTAACTATCACATTTAACTTTAATCTAGATTTACGTTTTTAGATTAAAGGTAAATGAAATTTAATGAAATTAAATGAAAAATGAAATTTGTTTTAAGCTAAAACCAAACCTTCATAGCTGTTAAAAAGTTAATTCCAAGAAAAGTACACAGAGAGAATTAACCTTGTGTGAATTAAATTGATAGATGGTCAGATGCCTATTTTTCTGTTTGGAGAAGCAAAATTCAGTTTATTAAGTTTCTTCCCAGTAGGTACATAATGAAAAAAGAGATTTAGTTGGCCTGGCTTATAAAAAAGCAAACCCTCATCTGTTGCAGGCTTATTTGAAAGGCAGAAGTGTCCAAGAGGGAAACACTGCAACTTCCTTCACGTATTCAAAAATCCAAACAATGAGTTTTGGGAGGCCAATAGAGACATACGTATTTCTCCTGAACGGACTAATCAGTTGTCTAAAAACTCTGAAAGGAGAAACAGATCAGGCCATCGTGATGACTATTACAGCCGGTCAAGGAGAAGGGGCAGCCCGAGCCCAGATCATTCTTACCGGAGAAATGGAGAATCCGAGAGAAAAAAGAATCGCCGCAAAAGCAAGAGGCGGCGCCGATCGGGGCGGTCGAGGAGTCGAGACAGGAGGAGGTCTCACAGCAGGGGCAGGAAGAGGAGAGGCCGCAGCCGCAGCAGAAGTCACAGTCGAACTCGCAGCAGGAGCAGAAGCCGGAGTTCCTCTCGATCCAGGAGCAGGGGTAAAAAGAGATCGAGCAGCAGAGGAAAAAATAGTGAAACTCCCCAAACAAAGTGAGAATTACTTTTAGAATCAGTAATTGATCAAAAATAGAGCTGACAAAGAAATCTTTACAATAGGGCACCAGATATATTTGACTTTCAAATAAAGTGTTCTTGCACATTAAAATGTTTCTTCCTAATAAAGGAACCTAGTTTACTGTGTGCTAAGCTTCAGTAACTTGAAAGTTTTAAGTCCTGTAGAAGGTGTGAAAGTCAAGTATTCTAGCTACTCTGTCCCTCTGAACTGCTGCAACACCTGGATACACACTGAGTACAAATAGAGAAGTAAAACCTCTTTGGTATATGCTTATTTCTGTTATATGTGTGTTAAGTGTTTCCTGTCCCTGTAGGGAGTTAGTGCAGAACAGCCAGTGTGCCGTAAATTCACACCCCAGCACACTGCAGACTGAGGTCTGTGTAGACAACTGCCGTTTGTATTTTTCATCTGTTTATGGAAAATCTTTTTCTAGACAAAGTAAATATAATCGTTTTATGAGTTTAAGAAAAGGGATCTCAAAGACATCACTGTTTGATCGTACAATACTTGCCCAGTAGGAGCTTTGTGGTCATGAGTGTTGGATTTTTCTCTCCCCTGACTGAGCTGCTGAGCTAATTGCCTGTAGGGATTGCAGTAGACTAAAACCAAGTAGGGAAGTACACAGAGAAACAATCAATTGATTCAGTACCTTAATCCCCAAGTAAGAGTGGAGACCATGCAACTGTGATCCTTGAGGGAGGATAGAAAATACTTGGCATACATCTTGGTTGCACACCATTTGTAGGTGAAAATAACTTGCCTAACCTGTGCTGGAGGGCTGGAAAGTGTCCCATGTGGGAACCAAAGATGCAGATGTGATTGTGAAGGCTCAATCAAGATAGTTGCAGAGTGGCTGAAGAAATGAAAGGTTTTATACCTGAAAGAATACTTTAAGTTTTTGGAAGAGGAGGACTTGAGTTTTTAGGGGTTTTAGGTTTGTTTTACAGTTTTAGGCACCCTACTGCCTCACTTTCCTACGGCCAAGGTGGAGAGTAGGGTACATAAAAATGAAATTATCAGGACAAAACCTTTTTGAAATGACAACTATATTAGCAAAGTACCTGCAGTTAGATAAATCCTTACAAATATTTTTTCACTTTTAAATGAAATATTTGTGCTGTTAGATGGACTGTACTTCATATGGCTTAACTTCAGATATTTAACTTGGGCACCTCGGTGTGCTCAGATGCTTGGAGAGAGCAGTTTCTGGCACTGATGATGCAGGTGCCCTAAACAGTCTGCAGAGATATCTCCCTCTCTTCAGCCTCTCCAAAGAACTTGGGTTCCTGCCTTTAGAGTACAGATCAGACCCTGCGAGTTAGAAGCCTGAAGTAGGTGTGAAGTGCTCCCAAATAGGAATTCATTAAGATTCCAATGATGTAATGTGAACTACCATAGGGAATCTGGGTTATCTAAACTTTACCAATAGCATTTCTCACAGCAAGAAAGTTTTTTTTCCCCAGGGTAGTTAAGAATGAGTGAACATTGCTTCTGGATATAATATATATATTTTTGCTTTCCTAAATGCATACTGCACCTAGCATGCTGATTATACATTTTTCCTTCTTTCTTCATGTGTAACTGTTGTCCAATATGGAGTAATACAAAAAAGTGCTATATATTGATGTTCAGTTCAAACCCGACTTTCACTATATGTTGTCATAACTGTAGGCAGAGCCATAGCTTAGTTAATTTGATTAAATGTTTTAGTTATTAACAGATGTAGGAATTGTAATTTAATAGCATAACTTTTGAAATAATAACTTTGTTTGAAAGGCATATTTCAAAGGATAGGCAGCACTAATTTTAAATTCCATTTGAGAAATTTGCACCTGCCAGTTTCTCACAAGGTACCTTTTTCTGGCTAGACCTTACAGACAGATTTTCCCTGAGGTTTTGGGTTTTTTTGTAGATGCTCATTTGTCTCAGTGGTCAGTTGTGTAGCATGTGGCAAACTCCAGTTCAGTTCCCCGACATTTCCTGTATGCAGACATGCCACCAGGAGACCAGTAATATCTTCCTTTCCCTGGGGCTGCCTTGCTTCCCCCAGCTTGTGCTGCTGACCCAGCCTGTTGGCCAAGGTTCTCCCGGGGGAGAGCTGACTTGTGCCCTTGGCAGATGCTGTGTATCCCATGTATCCAGCTGTCATGGAGCATTATCCCAGCAAAATTAACTATCAAGAAGTGGTGGAGTGGGAGCTGGGAACTCATGACTCATTGGATGAAATAAGCAAAGCAGGCCTCTGTGGGATTAGAAACTAAGTACCAACTACCACCCATGTGAGCATTCCACAGGTAATTAGGCTCCTTGTCCCCACAGATTTATAATGGCATCTGGGAAGCTGAGTGGCTCTATTTTTCTTTAAAAAAAAAGGTTCTTGTAATTAAAAAAAAAAAAAAGACTTGCTCAGAGTTGCATGGAAAATTTTAAATATATTTTAGTTCTGCTGCTACAATGGCTGAAGCTTCAGCTTGTTTTTCTTGAGGTCTGGACTCAACCATGCTGGCTGTAGCTGTGCAGTGTAGGACTGGTAGCTGTGATTACCATTCACTTTCACCCACAGTGTGTGTATCACACAGAATTTGAGTGCTGTAGATCTGACATTTAGCTTGCATTTGTTAGCATGAAACCTGGGATTCAGCCAGTTTTCTAACTTCAGAGTTCATATTTTTCAGTATTGTTTCTCTGCCTCATAACCTTAAGTAGTGTTATATGCATGGTTTTGTGTTTCCTTATTATTAGCTGAGTGAGCTATTTATTCTGGAGAGACAAACAGACTAGACGTTTTTTAATGTTAAGCTTATTTCTTTTCTTTCCCAAAGGGGAGAAGCCCTAGAAAAGCACAGAAAGGATTTAAATTTGCAAGGAATAGCCCGTTCCCGTTGCATGTTATTCTGCATATTCCACAGAAAAGGAACTTATAAAGTGAATTAACATTGGCCAAGTTTTGTTTTTTAATGATTGTTTAAAAGCAGCAGTTTTCAAAACACTTCTTTTCAGTTGTGAATTCTTCAGGGATCAGAAGTGCTTTGGAGTGATTCCGAGGGCAGGTGTTTACACAGAGGCTCAGGGTGGCAGTGGCAGGGCCTGCCAGACAGCCCGTTTCAGTCAGGATGGGGAGCAGGCACTGCTCCTGCCTGTCTGTGGGAAAAGGAACAGCCCCACGGGGCAGCAAGGCTGCCTTGTTCCAGCAGCAGAATATTAGTTATTATTCCAGCAGCGTGGTGGGAATTCCTGTTGGCACAGGCACTGTTGCTGCCCAGCAGAATTAAGGCATTGGGTAACTGGGCTTGCCCCCTCGCAGCAGTGTCTTCCCTTCAGCTGTACCTGTGGCCACCTCTGAGATTTCATTCCTGGTCTGCCTGGCCAGAGTAGCAAATCCCCATCACAAGCTGAGGAGGGGTGGCACATGTCTGTGTGTTGAATGCATGGCATTTCTTACAGAAGGGGAACAAGCATACCCAAAAAGACCTTCCCTCTCTGGCCCCTTCCTTTGTGTGTAAGGCACATCATCCAAAATACATCCCAAGCGCCTCTTCTCCAGCTTCATGCCCTGTCATGGCAGTGTGGCGGTCTTGGATCTGGTTTTGTGTTAGCACATTCAGTGTATCAGAAACTGCTCTCAAGTGTAACAGTGACATTCCTGTGTGCTAAATAACTTGGGGTGTTTTTCTGAAGACATGCAAGAGCCTGCTCAAAGATGCTATTGCTTCCTGTCTTGGATCAGCACTTCTTACAAAACATGAAAGATGAAAGTCTATGCTAGTTCATAACCTAGAGGCCTAAATTACTTTCTTACGTCATCTAAAGAGTGCAGCTCATTTTGCTTTCATTGTAAGCTTGTCATTAAAATAAAGCCCAATGTATCAGCTGAATTCAGTATCTATGGTTAAAACCCAAGAATGATGTAACATGGACAGGTACCTCTTTGTCAAGCCATGAGACAGCCTGCAAAGCAAACTGTACAAGCACAACCCATGCTATGTGGTAACTTCAGAGGCAGCGACAGGGCTGTGGCTGTAACCCAGAAGGAACGGCAGATGTTTAGGAAGGCCTCTTCCAGTTACAGACTTATGTCAGTGAAGTTGAAGACACTCAAGCCAACAATCAACTTGCCTAAACAATCCAGAAATTTGATTCTTTAGCTCCCCACCCCCACAAGACAGGAAATTCAAGAAATAAAATTTTATTTCAAATTAATTTCAGAGATGCCCAAAGATGGTAAGTTTTCTCTATGCTTTTGCTGGAAACATCAACGAGTTCAGTTCTTTAGAAAGGTGGAGAACAGATTCATCTGAGAAATCTTTGATTGAGACCACAGTTGTGAACACTGCACTGACTTGATCAGAATTCCATGAAAGGAACTGAATATTGTCTGTATTATCCAGAACTCTCTCTGGACATGTGGTTTCTTTTAATTTTCAAATGAAGTGGTACTCCCCCATCAATTTAACATCCACTTTAATAAATTCCATGTTTAATGTGGTAAGCCTTCCAAAAACTTGCTAATTTATTGCTTTCTGTACAATTTAAATGGATGTAAATAACTAATCTTGGACACAGTATACTCAACATTTTTTAATGAAGTGCTCAAGAACAGGTTAAGCACTGTAATAAAATGTCTTTTTTTTTTTAAGACATCACTGAGTAGCGTTTTCTTTCCTCTGTGAACACCAGCACTAATTACATATAAACACACAGGAGTGGTGTAAAAATGGACATTTATTACAACTAAACCAATGTGACAGACAGAGGTCAAACAGTTTGTCACAATCACAACAAAGCTTAATCCAGCCAAGCACATACAAGTGACAGTGTAAACTTTAAAAACATGTTTAATACATATAAAATTGCTTCTGGTTTGACGTAATTTAAGGTAACCTTACCACTTCAATCTCACACACAGGGTCATTCTACTATGACTTTACCCTCACCTATCCCTGCCAGCTCTGCAC
Organism: Xenops minutus; assembly: GCA_035221455.1. NCBI lineage: Eukaryota > Metazoa > Chordata > Aves > Passeriformes > Furnariidae > Xenops > Xenops minutus. The sequence goes on from JAWWEE010000001.1 coordinate 102,349,433, forward strand.
TGGGGAAATGCCCTGGGACAAAAACAGACTCCAGCAATCTGGAATCTCTATGTGTAAATGCTAGAATGGACATAGGTAGACAAATTATAATGCCTTGAATTCATGGGCACCACCCTGGCATTGCCACGGGACTAGCACACACAGTCCTGCCCCTGCTGTTGCCACAAGCATTCATGCTGGGATCCAGATCAGGGGCCTTGGAAGTGACACCACTGCACTTTCCTTGTTGGGTGCCACTCAACGATGATCCCATCGAGCCCACAGCCCAGCCCTCCAGCTGGCCACAGAGTGCTGCTGCCATCAGCACTGCCAGAGCCAAGCTCTGTGAAAACATGGCACTGCTCCGGTGAACAACTCCTAGAGTGATGTTCCTGGGGAGGGAGGAACAACTCCACCTCCACAGGGACCATGCAGACAACATGGCAGAACCTAGGAACTCCCAAGTGCGGCGCTACCTCCTCAAAACCACACGTGAATCAAATTTCCTCAAGTGAAACAGGTTTAGTGTATAATTACTGAACATTGCTCAAAGTGTCAAAATATTACTGGCTATCAGTTACAGGATTTACAATGAATACACTATATAAATCTAATATTTAAGAGCTCTCACTGCAGATTAGTTGGTTCAACTATACATCACGCAGGAGTTTTCTCAAGGGGTGTGTCACATGTTTAAGGGTGTAAATTAAGAAAAGCAGTTAAATGACATTGACTCTTAGTGTGGCCTTTTTATTCCCTACAGGTACCTATACACCCACTGAAGCATAACTATAAAACACCAATAAATACAAATTAATTGGTAAACTTGGAAAGAAAATAATAAAAAGTCCCTTTTGTAAAGCTCCTTCTTTCCCATCTTTGAAAGTATCCAAATTTTATCGTGCATCCCTCTATTCAGTCAGAAAGCTGACCTGCTTTCATGGTCAGAGCAAGCTAATATCAGACCTAAAAACGGTATCCTTATTTGGTTTGGATTTTTTCCTTTTTTTTCCTCTATGCATTCCCTTTTGAGTAACTTGCACAGTTTTGCTCAAGGTAGCTACTCTAAAATACACCTTCATATCTAGTGAGATAATCAGTTTGCAGTTTTCTTGAAAAACGCAGTTACCACCTTAACAGTTTTTACCAGTTTGATATGCAGATCCTGGCAGGATTCTTTGGTATAATGACAAATTCAGTAGTAAACAGGTATTTCCATTCTTTATGCAACAACTGAAATAAGCAGAATTATCACAAGTGTTGACTAAAATGTAGATGAACAAATTCTTTGGTTGCATAAACACAATTTCTACACCATAACATTTCATATTTGGAGTTGTCTGTGTAGTTTCATTTAGATATGCTATGTCATAATAATACATTTATTTCCTGAAGTCAAGTTTCCTTATAAAAAACAGTACACTTACTGAAGTCAAATTTTCCTATAAATGCAGTGAAGGGAGACAATGAGTCAATTTAAATCTAATTCCCTTTCATTTATAAATCTTGAACTTAGGTTTCTTGTTCCCTTTTCAAAAAGAAATATTTTTCTTGTAGGCCTGAATGAAGCAGCTTAGCAAAACAGTAATACTGACAAACAGCATCTTACACCATTAGCTAAACATTACAATGAAGGCAGTGAACATTTACAGTATGAAACACTGAGATGGCATCAGCTGAAGTGGAGATTTATGTCAATCCGATTTCTTCAAGTACACTACGTGGGGTCTCTGCTTCCTATGGAGGGAAAATTTGAGACAGCAGTAAATGAACCCTGTGTTTCTATTGAGCAGCACTGAACACAGGTTAGTATGGAAGATGCTGAATTAAAAAAGAAAAGCTGAAAGACACGAAAACATACAAGTACTGCAGTTTGCAAACATAGTATTAGCTGCACTTTTCACAGAGCTGTTAATTAGATTGTCACAGTTCATGGGAATAGCTGGTAGATTTCAATGCCCTTAAGCACAGTAAAAATAAAACAAATCAGGTGTACCAGCAGGGAACAAATCACAACCAAGTAACAGAGACAGGAACTGGGGAGGTACGGGGAAGCATCTTGCAATGGAGTCAGTGATTTTTGTGGTAAGTTGTTTCAAAAATCTGTTAGGGTATAATGAATAAATGGATGATAAACTACTGATGCAACTAAGATACAGTATCCCTTAAGCTCTTTATAAAAAGTCTTTTTTTTTTTTTTTTCCACAGTGATCCCATGCTTAATTCATAAAACCAGGTCAAGGTACCTTGGTATGCCTGGTGTCAAATAAATTTACCCCTTTCAGAAGCAGAAGAATTTTTAAGACAGGAATTTTATTATTCCACACCAGGCATAAAGTTTTAGGTTAATTTTAATCTTAAAAAGCTCTCTTCAGATTCAGACCAAGTTGTTTAATGTCACATTCAAAAGGTTATCATCAGTTTTGTATTCATTATTTCCATAGCATAGAAATAGTTTAAACTAGAAAGGCTGACGTTTTCCATAATGATCAACAATGCCATATTAAATAAAACGGGATACTGTGTCCGTATGGAAACAAACAGCTTTAATACCCAGAGTATGAATAAACTTACTTTAGCATCCTAAAACAAGACGTGTCATGTAGCAGAAAAAAAGGGCAGATAACAGTTAAGGCAGCCAACAAATTCAACTCTTTATAAATATTTATTAGAAAAAAAGTTGTCAGTAAAATACATAATTAAACACCTCAAATCTTGCAAGTAACATTAGAACACTGTTTCTATCAACTTTGACTATGCAGCATCAAATGATCATTTACTATCCTTATTCAGCTCATGTATAAGGTGATTCAGCAGTGAAGGAACAAGCTCTGATACTGTAAAAGCAACTTCATTTAAAAGTCAATCAGAGCTTGGAACAGGCCTCCTCTGAGCACTTTTAGATGGCTTCCAAAATCCAGCAGCAAGCAAGAAATTGCAAGAAAAAGGCAAGTTAAATCTGAAAACAAGATACTTGGTGTATTAAAGATGTAGTGGTGGCTTGGTTCCCCCCTGTCCCCCCCTCACTGATGCAATATTTATATATTCTTAGAACTGCAGTGACCTTGATAAAGCCAGACTGGATGGCAGGATTAAAGCTTTACATGTGCATTTTAACACAAATCCCCTAAAAGAAGACACTGATTGAAGAAATGGCTATGGAGCATTTTTAATATAACCTGTTATATTATATTCCCAATTACTTTGTTGCATTCATTTTAGAAGACACATCTCCCTTATTCACCAACCTAAGGCTTTTACTCAAGAAATCCTACATTGTTAACTAACTATGGCAACAGAACTCAGAGTATTCTAACTTCTCAAGCATTTCAGGGCCTTGAAAATATTTATAATAGATCCACTTTTCAGTTTTAACTTGATCAAACTGCAGTGAACACTTAAGAGTTACTCAGTGGTGAAACAGCATATTTACAAAGTTACCTGACAACAAAATTCTCAATAGCAATGAAGAAATATAGAACACTGCTGTCTTTAAAGCAGGTTAGTACTGTTGTCCCCACTGCCAATTCAAAGTCATAGGTGATTTTCAGCAGGCATATACTTACATAAAGACTAAATTTCTTCAAGTAAATGAAAGCCATTGGCTAACAATATAAAGCAACCTATTTCAAGGACAGTGGCTACTTGTCCACAGATACCTCTCCTGTAAAACTCAGTAATATTTTATTTTTTTTTAATACTACAGCAGTAACTTTGAGGCAGACATGCCTTCTTATGGACTCATCAATATAATCTCAAGGAACTTCTAAAGGGTAATGTGTTTTGCTAGAGGAATAATTTCATCAATGATGACTTTTAAGAAACAAATAGAATGAATTATGTTTTGTTCCCATTATTTGTTTTAGTAAGTGTCAAACATTTTACCCAATTCTTATGGAAAAGGTTCTGCAGTATTATACACTACCTGCAGCTCAGAATCACCCAGGGCAAACAATGCAAATGTGAAATATCAGAACACAGATGAGGAAAAAAGTCATTCACATGAGACAAAAGTGCATGCAATACTTTATTTCAAACATGCCAGAAAAGCTAATTCATTACCTAGTCATTTAGAAGCAAGCAGCTGTATACAGATAACAAGAAAAACAGCATCTCATTACAGCTCAATGCACAGCATTTTAAGCCAACAGGCATGAAATAATGCAGGCTAAAGCAGCATTAACCAGACATCCAAACACAATGTTAATGGCTTATAGGAAAAAAGGCAAACTTGGAAATGGAAAACCACTCCTATGATCCTGTTTTCTAAGATTTCAGAATGCTGCAAATCCAATCCAAATCTTTTGTCTAATCCCCTAAATCTCCCATTTTTATGTCAGTTTAACATTTGGAAGGTAGTGCATTACCACATATAGAACTAGCTGTTCATGGTTAATCTCAGTGGCCACTTTCTTGTTAACTACTCTAAAACAATTTTCAAAACCAGCATCGGTTTCAGGTTACAAAGAGAGGCTGCAACACTTGCCCTCTCACTCTACCCACTTTTCAGTTGAATGAACTTATGTTCACCCTTGTGGTAGTTCTCAGATACACAAGCCAGCCTGCACTTACACCCGGAAATGTCAATTTAAGAAGACATGTTTCAAGTATACTGTTAATGGACTTAGATATTTCCAACCCTAACCATTAATGGTTGGACTCAATGATCTTAGAGGTCTTTTCCAACGTTGATGATTCTGTGATTCTCTTATTCATTTGTAAAGCAATGATCTTGTTCTCACCTTCATTGGCAGCAATCATTCAACTACTCACAAGAGTGTTCTGAGCATTTAAATATAAATGTTCTAACTTCAGATTCACCTAAATCATTCTCTTTGACCTAATAAATTTTGCCTTCCTCCTCTTTATAAAGTCAGTCACGCTATTGTGCCAGTTTTCAGAAAAGAATATTGGTATTTGCACCTTTAATAAAGATGCACAATCTGTGTAGAATTGTGTGTAACATCATTTAATACTTGTGTGTATACACATTTCACATGATACTACTACTTCACTTGTTTCTCTGTAAGTATGAACTTCATCTACAGGTTTTAAGTGTATGTTTAAATACCACTACAACCTATTTGAAAGATAAACACCAGTTGAGTAATGTTACACTACAGGTGTTACAGTATATAGATGTTTAGCTGGAAAATGCTACAGAACTTTTAAGCATAAGACTTCAAGCTTACACACAATAAAAAACTTAAGCCATATGCCAACAAGCACAGGTTTTGTTGAAATGAGACATGTGCAGAGACAACACTGTAAAACAGAGGGGAAGAGGAAAGTACAACAGCAGAGAATGGTTGTGGCATTCTATTAGATTCGAGATGACTGGATTCAGCAAGCTGATGATAATGTTCTGTCATGAGTAAGTCACAGGTCTATCTCCTCTGAAACTCTGCATGCATGATGAATGAAGCCATTTAGTACACTGGCACATTAAAGTATTCATGACGTGGCTACAAAAGAAATGTACACATTCTTATACATAATAAAAAGGTGGACAAATATGCAAGAAAACAAAAATATTATCTCATTATTGTATCTCTGACATTAAAAGGACATTTGATACAGAAATACAATATTGTATTTTTGGCTACTCTAAATTTCCAGGGGGGAGAACCATCATTTTACCCCCCCCATACTTGCATGCTGGGTCCAACAATATATAGAGCAAGTGCACACCATAATCACTGTATTACATAAGCTCGGAGTTTCTTCTCAGCCAAAAAATGCTGGAATCAGAGAGACTGCTCCAGAGATGGACCACCCTACCTATTATTTGCACTACTCTTGTCTCTATGACAAGGTGTCCACTGTTGGCTTCTGTCAGAGACAGGCACTGGGCTGACATCTGCCATCAGCCACCACAGCTGCTCTAATAAACACCTTAGGAGGTACCAGACCTCTCAAACATGGCTGTGAGCAGCACCATGCCAGGGTAGTACAGCTGTGGCATTACTGATGACAAAAATTACATTTTACAGAAAGAGTGTTCGTTTAAAAAAAAGGGAGGTGCCTGATAACACCTCTCACACCAGGTAAAATTTGCTTGTGAATTATGCTGCCGAAATCAATACACTCTTGCATGACTAGTGTGGATGTTGGTGTACAATTTGCTGAAAGATGCACTAGAAAGCAAGCAACACTCGGTCTTCTGTATTAAAATCAGTGCCCTGAAGACAGATGAGGACATTTTTAATGCAGCAATTGCAATTTAGGAGTATCAGCCCCACATATGCCCACTACGCGTCTTCTGGGATGAAAATAAAATACACAAAACTCAGCTCTCTGCATATTAGTTACCATCTTTCATCACGTACTAATTACAGTCTTCGATCTATTTTAATATTCCACTCCTCAGAATTACAGAAGTCTTACAACAGGACTGAGAAAGTTCCCATGACTTCTAAACCTAACAGTCTCCTCTGTGCCATCTCTGTTCATTCACATGTTCAAGCTGGTATATTTGTAAGTTCTAATCTCCAATAACAAAAGAGCACAAAAAAATATCCTAGAAGTTTTATGATACTTATACTGCTTTTCAGTATTAGTAATCTGAAGATTATCCCACAGTAGTTAGAATTATTCTGATGAAGCTAGTTATAAATCCAGTAGTTCACAAAATAAAACACCTATGTAACTCAGTGATAGTTACAAATCAGTTCTAATAGACTGCTCTGATTTTTGGTAGAATTCAAAAGAATCTGGTATATAATACAGAATTACAAATGTGAATGTTAACTCTTAAAACCTCTCACACTGTGTGAGAAGTATCAGCCAACATTAAAAACAAAACACTGAGACATAGTCCTAACTGGAAGAGGAATTGCATAATAGTAGTGTACAGTACTAGCCCCAAGGAGTAGGAGTTTTTACTAAAAAGAAGGAAGTACTAACTTTAGAACACCTGGAGCCTGCACAGACAAAAGATTCCCAGAGAGATCCTTAAAGAAAACTCCTGCTTTACTTGCACTGCTGGCATGATATAGGTTCATGAAGACAACTGAAAAACAGGCATATTGTAAAGACCTAAGATGCCCAATTTTTACCTGGAAAACGTATGCACATATGTGACTCCCTTCCTCCTTGAAAAAAAACACTTAGGTTTTCCAGTGTTTCACCCTCAGAAACCTGGAGCCATTGGTGTCTTCACTGAAATGCCTATAGAATCTCAGAACAGATTTCTCCTTAATTTTACATTAGTTCTCTGGATAGAAAGAAGAATGAGAGCTGATCATTTCCTAGCAGTCTTATGATGCTGATTATAACCCACTGTTGTGTTCAAAGATTATCCCAGGCTGCATACATTCTTTAGCACACTCTTTGTTTGGCCCAGAAACACTGACCATGTCCCCTTTTACATAACTGGTATCAACTAATGATAGATGTGTTAATTTCATGTTTATCCACTTGTTAGCTTTTCAGTAGTTTCCAGAATTCTACCCTCCCACACAGCCCTGTGGTATTTCCCGAGCTGTTTGTATTTTCAGTGGTCTATAACCTGAGGAATTCACTGTCTTTGACATGAAAAACATGGTACACAAAATTGTATGATTGACTCAAATTACTATTATGGAATTAGTGCCTCATCTTGGCAGAAACTTCTTATCTACTCATAAAGCAAAATATATTGTCAGATAACAGGAAGAAAGTGGCTATCTCATTCCCAGCAGCTTTTTAGCTTGCAGGACATGCAAACACCACCTGCAAAGATGCTAGCATTAAACCAACTTTGTAGAGGTGAAACTAAAGGATTAAATGGAAGGCAACAAGTAACAGATATGAAGGATAACACAGTGAGAAGGAAAACAACACTGCAGTTTTAGTGAGACCTCTGTACCCCACCAAGGACATCTGGGACCATCCCACACAGAGGGCCTGGCACTGTGGGCAGCCTGACAAATGATGAAAACAAAAATAAAGTTTAGACAAATTGTTTGCCGTCACACAACTACAGTATCTCACAAGTTTCAGCTATGTTTTTTTGTTTGTTGGTTTTTTGGTTGTTTTTTTTTTTTTTTTTTATTCCCTGCTCCATTGTCTCCAGAGCAGTTGGCCTGCTGGTCTGAATGCCAGAAAACATAATTTGGGGAAGGGCCAGGTATCAAATTCCATAATCAATATCTACACTACCTTGCCTTCCTTTGGTGGGACTGTGCGGATCTTAAGGATATGCTTCACAGGCTCAGATGTTGTCTAAGATAACAATCTAGAACTAACGAGTTTATAAATGGGTTGATCTACCAGCCAAGGAAGAAGCAATGGTACCCTTACAGCACAATACAACAGCAAACTAACATGAAATTTTACCTCTGAAAAATTATCACTTATTTAAAACTTTGCATGTAAACTGCTTATCTGACTTTAACACACAGGTATTTGCCAAAGCAGTAATAGCTCTGCAATATAAGCTGCACATTACAATTCCTCAATGTTTTAAAGTTACTAGAATTCATCTTTTTCAAACTGACATCTGTGTTTACAACTCTTTTTAAAAAGCTATTAATACTCTCTGTAACTGTCAGCCTGAGTCATTAGAGATCTTTAAATAAGAAAAATGTTAGAGTTGATTTAAGTAAACAGAACTATTTAGCCAGCCCAACAAAACTGGTATTTTCTGAGCCAATTTTGTCATGACCCAGTCTAATTAAAAATCATAACCAAAATCAAATTAAAAGGGACTTCATTTAATCCAGTCCTCCAACCAGCATACCTATAAACTTTCCTGAGAAATTATTTGATCCTTTTTAATGTGCCGCAGGCAATTACTTAAATGCTACATTATCATCACCACTGCAAAATTTGCCTAACATATACTTTGAAATTATTTTCTTTCTGCCATTTAAGGTATTTTATGTCTGTAGTGGACAAGCAAAAACTTATTTCCTCAGGCAAGAGAGATAAAACAAATTATTTATGCCTACACCAAACTGTCTTCAAGTTAAGTGTTTTGGAGTGCTGCCATTTTACTGACAACATCTCATGGCAGTGACAGACTTCATGAATACTTGGCACAACTTCTTTTTCAGGGAATGTTTCATTAGGTTATTGTTTTAACTTCTTTCCCATTAAACCCAGCACAAAGCCTGTGAAGGCAAGCCATGTTAAATGGCAGGCAAAAATTGTAACTGCTACCTGTTGATAAAGACTTGGCTTCACCCCTCTCCCCAGCACCTAAAAAACCTGTAGTGAGAACAAAAAGATGTGGAACCATGGAACATACAGAAGTTTTGGAAGAATTCTACAGAAATAGGCTATGGGAAATCAAGTGGGGGGGATGAGGGCTTCTATTTAGAACCATGAAGTTCTTAGAGCAGGAAGGAATTAACATTTAACAAGCACTTCTTTTAGCAGTGCTTCAGAAGCAATTACTTTTACACCCTACTTCTGAATCTTTACTAGGAAATATTTCTAATGAAGGGCTGCTTTAGGAAATTGCTGCTGTTTACTTGCCTGTTCAAGGATTTCAAAACAGGAGAGTATTGTTTCCTAATATTTGGTTAGCTAACTATTCAAAAACTGCAATTAGACAGAAGGCTTTAGGTTGGAAGGGATCTTTTAGATCTAGTTACAACCCTCCTGCTATGGGCAGGGACACCTTTCACTAGACCAGGTTGTTTAGTACCTCATCCAGCCTGGCCTTGAATACTTCCAAGGATAGGGCATGTTTACTGGGAAAGTTCTATTTTACTTTCAAAGGAGTGTTTTATCAGAGAACAAACATCTTCAGAGAAAAGTATTAACTATGGTGCTCTGCAAAAACTTCAAAACCCAAAAACAATCCTACACCAATAACAACTCCAAGTCAAGATCTTGTCTGCAGCTTCCTATACAGAGACAAAAAGCAAAATCTTCACAATTGGTGTAAACTGGTCAATGCAATTCTTAACTAGAGTCTGAAATAGCAACAGCCATCATGCAAGCTTTATTCAGCAAAACATCCTATGATATGCACACACTTTGGCTCTAAAACATCACCTCAACAGACCAGAACAGAAGCGTATGACATAAGATCAGCAGTGGCCTTCCTGCCTCCTTCCCAAAAGCAGAAGTAAAAATACCAATGGAAAACTTCTTGTACTGTAACCGGATAATAGTGGATTCTTCCTGCTTCTTAGCTGCTATTCTGATCTGCTGGATCAGAGGTGATAATCCCCCTGGGAGGCAGTGCTTTGTATGTGCCAGTCAGCTGCTACACAGTGAGCTATGAAGAATCAACAGCCTAACCTTTAAGGGTAAGGATAGTTCTCAGAATCCACCAGAGGCTCCACTTGCCATCATAAAAACATAAATGCTCTAAGAACATACTACAGCTGAATACTTTGTATGGTGAGGTTAGAGCCAAAATTATTAAAGATCACAGAGTTCTTTATGAGATAATCCCACAGTGTCTGTATGTTTGGCAAACTGCCAAACCATGCACATAAGGATTCATTAATGTTTTCTTCCACCGCTGCAGGCACAGGTTTGCATTGTTTAGCCTCCTTTGCTTAAGAAAGCATTCTTAAACTGCAGGCCTGTATCTTTGAAGGGATGACCAGAATATATTGCTGCAACAAGCCATGTCACATCCAATATTATTCAGCTTCCATGGCAATGGTATTTAAGTATTTCCCTTCCTTCCTGGTCCTGCAGCACTTTGCTGCCTTATAATTGTTTAGACAAATGTTTGCAGGCACAAGTTGTAAACATGGAAAAGAAAAGCAGCTGACTATATGCTTTTAGAAATGAGAATTAGTTTAAATGGATCTGAAATCCAGTTCTAGAATGGCCATATAGTTTTTCTGGAAGGAAAGAGGGAGAGAACGGATGACTGAAAACTCTGTAAGTCAATCCTGCTGCTGAAGCTCCTTGCTATGCTCTTGTGACTCAGGGCAACAAACAGGGGTGCAGCATAAAACAGGTAAAATTAGAATTAACCTATGCTAGCTGACTTGGGAGTTCACAGCACACACTGAGTCAGGACAAGACATGTGTGGAACATTGGCTTTTTAAAACACTTGGATACTGGAAAATTTTAAAAATAAGATGAAATTGAAGTTACACTACTAGCTTTATCAAAAGTCCTGGATTGTCAAAAGCAGCTGCCTTTTATTTCCCTTTTCAATGCCACTGCTTTCTTCCTCCTGGCACTTCCACCATGCTGTCCTGCATGTGTTCAAATTTTAGGTAGCAAGCTGGGAGCCACATAACCACAGGGCAAGTAGATCAATATGACACAAAGGTGGCAGTTGGAATGGATCTGGCCTTCTCAACAAGAGTCATTCACCATGGTTTTGGAGATGAGAAAACTGAAGCCTAACTCAAGACCATGATTTTACCACCTGTAAACTGGTCTCAATAGAAACCAAAAGTTCTACACATTAGAACTTGAATGTACAATATAAAGATTTCACTCAGTCTAGTTGTGTACTACTTAGGTTTTTCATTATACAAGGTTTACCTTAAATTTCACCAGATTCTGTATGGAGCCAATTACTTCTAATATATGGCTTATTACAATTGCCACACAGCACATGTGGAACTCATCACCCTGGTTAACCAGCAAATCTCTCTGAAACAGCCCTCAAAACCCCCACATTCTACTCATTCAGTGTTTGTTTATGCCTCAAAGAGTAATAAGGATTAAGTAATTTGAAGCTGTATAACCTATTAGTTAAATATCAGGTTAATTCAGGCATCAAAGCTGTGAGTCAAACTCCTCCCCTTGTCCAAAGACAGCCTACTTTACCTCAGAAGATCATTAAGACGATCTTCATTCCTTCATTCCTCTATACAAACTGCAGTTCCTCACTGTAGGCACACTAGTCCCCACCTCTTATTATGTGTAACATCCATCTGTCCTCTCCACTGACCCCAGCAGATGCCATCTCCATTTCTCCATATTCTGAGTCATAGCAACCTTGAAAATTAAGCTCTGAACACAGCAACTATTCCTTCACTCCTTCCAGGGAACAGTACAGGCCAAGAGGCAACATCCCACGGCCATCAGATAATGCCACTGTGCTTAATCTAGTGGAGACAAAGCACATTTCTTCAACGCTGGACCCATACATAGAATTCATCAGGAACATACTCTAGGCAAGTAAACAGCAGTCACACAGAATTCTCCAAGCCTGAGCTTGTATGTGCCAGAATTGGTCTTTGTAGCCAACTAAGACAACAACAAAAGAAAGATTAAGACTCCTAAGTAAAAGCTCTGTTCTTAGCACAATATAGGTAACTTTTTTTAGTCACAAGTTTTACAGTTGCAGTATTAATACTAACCTCATCATGAGAATCACACTCTTCGTACACGAACTTACCATGAAGAGGATAGAAAAAGCAATAAACATGGGGGAAAAAATGTGGAAAATATCAAGCTTGAGCATTTCATTTTTTCTTACATATTTTTCTTACATGTTTTTTAGAATATGTCCAAGCTCATATAAGAAATTCTGTTTTCAACAAATTATTTGTTGGCTGCCCTAACTCTACAGTTCTAATCAAAGCAGGTTACTGGCTGTTTCCCACTTCCAAACACAGATCAGTGGCTTTACCTTATACTAGGAAACTCTTAAATGGTATAAATACCTATACACCAACAGTGAATTTGATTTTGAACATGTTACTAATATTTTTGTCTACTATAATTTTCTTTTAACTAGAAACTAAATCCTGATATTTATAAAGCCGCATATGAAATTAAATCTACAGAAATTAGATCTATTACTGCAGTTCCACATTACAAAAGCCAATTTGTTTACTCAACTACTTGTTTATCATTATATCAAATAAGCAGCAGACTAATTAAGTTTTCTCCAGCAAATCATTTTCATGTGTGTTTTAAACTTGCCTTATGCAAAATAAAATCTTACCTTTATTGGTAGGACTGCCACAATGTATTCCATTTATGCTTTGGACAAAAATATGTTGCAATGCACTATATATGCAAATAAGCTTTGTTCTGTCATGCAGCATCCGGCATTTGATATACAGTCAATTGCAGCAGCACCCAGTCTTTTTAGGGCCCATTTTCTTTGCATAGCAGATGTAAACAGCTCATTTTCCAATAAATACATGTTTATATGGGCTGATTGTAAGTAACCAAAGCCAAACATCTGTTTAGTTATTAGTTTAGGTATCCATTTCTCTAACTTGCATTATCCCACTTAATTATCAACACCAAAGAAAGCCAGTAGAAGTCAGACACTTCAAGTTGATGCGGTTAGTACACAAAAGGAAAATAAAAGAAAACACTCAAAGCACTCTCCAAAGACCATCATGCAAGTGTTGCAGAAAGTTAAGCCCATCACCCATTTTCTGTTTACTCTTGCAAGGACTTAATTACACGTGCAGCAGTCTTTGCATAGCACCCATTTAATCCATGCCACCAAAATGGTAAACTTGGTAGTTACCAATTATTTAGATGGGGGTCAAAAGGGCTAATGCCTTAGATTGCTCTTAATCATAAGATATCCTCAGACAAACCTCCCCAGTCTTCATTCTGGCTCTACAAACACAAAATCAAGCAGCAGTGAAAATGTAATACCAACTACTAAATTAAAAAAAAAACAAAACAAAACAAAAACCCAACATTCATACAATTATGTACAGCTTATTTCCATTTACAGTAAGACTCAGAAATAGTCTAAACTACATACAAAAGTAAATTCGGTTATTACACTCAAATCTGTTTCATCTATTGTTATTCTTTAACTTAATATAATTTTAACAGGTCTTCTTAAGTGTCCACTGCTAAGAAAGCAAGCAGAAATGCATCAGTAGAAAACATCTGTTCAAATACTCCAACCAGATGCATTAAAAAAACTCTTGTTTATTTTCCATTTCTCAACCAGATAAAGGATATTAGTACCTTAAAAGAATAAGTTGTACAGAGTTGTCTGGAAAGCTTCACTTGTGCTTGAAAGAATATTAATTCAAAGATTTTTTTGATTTTTTTTAAAGAGAACTTAAGATCAGTTGTTCATTATGATAACAGATTGAGAGCATAATAGAATAGGATGCTACCAAATTTACCTATACTTAATTCAGTGATTAACTGTCACACAGTATTATTACTGACATTGGTATTAAAATACTTGTTCCATTAAAAAAGGTTTCTTTCAACCTATCTATCTACTGTCCTTGAAGTAATTTAAACAATTCAAGAGCTACAAAGTCATATTTATTAAGTCACCATCGTTACTTGCTGACCAGTAATTTTCATGCAGTAATGCTTAGAGCAAAAAGCTGAACATCTTCATTTCCATCAATTCATCTGTTAATCAAAGATTCCTCAAAGAACTGGGAACAACAGGTCTTCTCAGACATTTTTTTTGCCTTTTAATATCAAATTTTCAGCATAAAATTTAATATATGGACTTTTATTGTATCTTGATACTCATCACCAGAATTACTACCGTTGCTAGTCAGCGTGGCAACAAAACATATCTTCTCCCTTAAAAATAACAAACAAAAGCCCCAAAACACATACCAGCAATGTGCTCGACATCTGTACAATACACAAATAAGACCACAAAGAAACAAGAATCTAAAACCAAACACAACAGGATGCCTCCTCGGGGCATTCGTATTCTTTTCACCTAATATTCTCTGGCACTCTACAACCATTTTCAAAGGCAGTGAAAATTCTAGTAAAGGGTAGTAGCACTGCAACATGACACATCATCTCAGACACCAGGGCAAAAATGGAATTTTCCCCTCACAATCTCAAGATCCAAACATCAACACTGCTCTTTTCAGCATTCCGCCATGTCCAATGAACTTGTTCTATTAAAATGCAGATTAATGTGTGCATTCAGAAAGCACCTAATTTTGAAGATAAGATACTCCTTACTGTCAAGCAGCCTTCCAAAATTGTTCATTGAATTTACTATGTTTATTGACGAGAAGCACTAAACTCCTGAACACAGCTATAGCATACGCAGCAATGCTAAAATTTTCATTGTATCGCCCTGACACAATGCTTCTACTGCCAACGACAGAAGAATATCTCTGGAGAGGAATCTATCCATTCAGTGTACAGATAATAAATACAAACTAAATTATAATTTACAAAGAGTTTGGTGTGTTATTAATATACTCTCAACAGTTCTACAAGAATCACTTATATCAATGAACAATCAAATTCACAGGTAGGTTTGTGAATTGAACAGTATTGGAATTCACATCAGAGAGGGTACTGCACAGTTATGAGACAGCAAGGCATTTATGCTAATTTGCCTTCCTTTTAATTAAAACTTTCTAATGTTTCAATTTGCAAAGCTCGATGAATGCATATTTGACATTTATATGAAAGACTCCTTCCTCAACTTGTTGAGTCTTAACAACTTCTAATTTTGATTTTTTGATTTCTTTAATGTAATAGAATTAATCACATCTTACATGCATACACAAACAAAACAGTCTGGAAAAATGAGAACATTATGGAGACAGCTTTAGTAAAATAGTATTTTTAAAGGTCTGAAGACAAGCTGCTGAGATGAAAAGTGGACTGCCTTCTATCATTTTTAATTCATAAAGACAAGGATAGATTATGGTTTGATAACACGTTTCTGCAAAGACAACTGGATTTCTAAAACATTTAGAAATCACAGCCTGCAAATCTATGGTAAGTCCTAGACACCATAACACATCCAGAAAAGCAAGAAACTTCACAAAGAACATTAAGATACTGAACTGCATTTTTCCAAAAAGAATCAAACAACTCACATACAAACCAGCAAAATACTCAAGATACTAGGAATAAAAAAAAAACAAAACAAACAAAAAAAAACACACAAAAACCCAAAACAAACAAACAAAAAACAAACAAACAAAAAAACCCCAAAAGCAGACTGAGAATGGGAAGAGGTTGAAGCATGATACAGCAACTTCCTGGATACTCAATGCCACTTTTTCAAGAAAACATTTAAATCTGGAAAAATTAGCTTTCCCTTCTCCCATTACTAGTTGGGGGACAAGCGCAGGTTCTACTATTAATTTTCTAGAATAATTCCTATTGCTTTAAACATAAGAGTATGATTTGGTAAGTATTTGCAGGAAAGCCTATTCCACAGCGCAAGAAAGACATTTTAGAAGAATCTATTAAAAATACGGAAACACTTCTAATATCAAGGTTTACAGAGTTGTCTGCTACTATTAAATTTTCAGCTAGTTGCCACAGAGGTTTGTTGCTCAGAGCTGGATGCAGCATCACGTGGGCTCCCATGAGAACAGAGCAGAGGGGCAGAATCACCTGCCTTGACCTGCTGGGCTTTCTGCTTTGGATGGACACAGTTGGCTTTCTGGGCTGTGAGTGCATATTGCTGGCTCATGTCCAGACTCTCATGCACCAGCACCGTCAGTCCCTTTCAGGTGCTCTTGATCTGTTCAACCCCCTCCCTGTATTGATATCATGGGTTGCCTTAAACCAGGTACAGCACCAGCACTTGGTCATGTTGAACTTCATGAGGTTCTCATGGGTCCACTTCTCGAGCTTCTTCAGGTCCCTCTGGATGGTATCCTGTCCTTCAGGTGTGTCTACGACACCACTTAGCTTGGTGTCAACTACAAACTTATTGAGGGTGCACTCAATCCCTCTATGTCACTAATGAATATATTAAATAACACTGGTCCCATTATGGACCCCTGAGGAACCACACTTGTCACTGATGCTCATTAGAACACCAAGCCATTGACCACGACCCTCTGGATGTAACTGCCCAACCACTTCCTTATCCACCAAACAGTCCACCCATCAAATTCATCTCTCAGATTTAGAGAGAATGATGTTACAGGGAACAGTGTTCAGACTGATGACATCTGTAGCCCTCCCCTTGTCCATTGATGGCAGTCACTCCATTGAAGAGGGGTCCGGGGTTGGTCAGACAGGACATGCCTTTGGTGAAGCTGTGCTGGCTGTCCCAAATCACCTCCCTATTCTCCACGTGTTTTACAAGAGCTTCTAGGAAGATCTGTTCCATGATTTTCCCAGGCACAGAGGTGAGGCTGACAGGTCAGTAGTTCCCAGAGTCATCCTTTCTACCCTTTTTAAAGATGGCTACAAAGCTTGCCTTTTTCCAGTCACCTGAGCCTACATTTGACTGCCATGACTTTTTAAGTATCATGGAGAGTGGCAACAATCTAACAGCACTATAACCTCTTTCTTGCTACATATACAACATCCTTCAGAGACCGAACTCTGAAACACATTTTACAAAAGCGTCAGCTACTGAAACACTAACAACTTGCTCTTCTATGAGTTGGGAGCGATTCCAGATCCACAAAGGTCATAGCTATTCCCGAATTCTTAAATAATGAACTAACAACATAGCCTTTTCTTGTTCATGGTTAACTCTCATAGGTTCCTATAAATATTTTCAATATGTTACTGTAGATCATTATCTGTGCTTAAAATCAAGCACATACAAGTCTTAAGAACTGCAGTGACAAAGTGACTAACCTTGCTGACTGCCTGACACTGAGCCAGAAGTTACACGTGAAGAGCAGACAGCAATCAAGGCAGTCAGATCATCATAATAAAGATTCCACTACTCATTCTTGTTTCATACTGAAAGGTAGGAAACATACAGGTATGGCCAAGGCAAATAATGCCACTGCCAACTTAGGCAGTCTATTTAAGAGATGACATTAAGGGAAGACTAAATTAATTGCATTAATTATGGAAAGTTTCTCAGACAACTAGTAAAAAACAAGTGCTTACAAAGGCAGTTTCCTAAAGCAGACAAAATCCCTTATATTCCCACCCACTGTAGGCTTAAGAATTAGAGATTTTCTTTTGTCACTGCTAATACCAACATTCCTTTATTTTATCATACCTCAAGGACAACCTAATACCTACTATTATGCATACCTTCAAACATACAGTTTCCAATCAGCACCATTTCATCTCCAAGAAGAAAATTTTCACAGCATGTGCAGGAAATTCACCAAATTTTCATTTCCAAAGATGTTCATTCTAAAACCAAAAGCTTAAATCTACACAGCAACCCCAAGCATGTAGTGCAAGTCAGCCAACATGAAAACTTTAAGGACCCTTCTAGACATAGGATGAGGCAAGGGCTTGAAATAGCAAAGAAAATAAAGTTGATAGCCTATCTCTAATTCCTCATTTAGAAGGACCAGTAAATACTGCCTGAGGCCAAAACACAAGAGCCTAAGAAAAAAACATTCACATAGCTTTCAGATATTTGATCATTACCAAAATACTTGATGGAAACAATTGTGATTTGTTGACACACCCATTGGCCTTTTGTTCATGATACCTCTAAAAGTATATATATTTTTAAGTATTTACATGTTCTGCAATCAACTACTAAAAAAATACATAAACACCCTACAAAAGAATACTGGTGGACAAAGATGGGGATAATTTCCAAAACGCTTTTATAGAATTTACATAGGATAATCAACAAAAAGAATTTTTATTTGAAGCCAATGTTTAGAAATGTTTTCCTACTTCAAAAGAGGATGAGTGACTCTGTATAGACTTATTTTAAAATACATACATGACTGCTTGTTGTAGATATTAGAATTATTAACTCCTTGATTTTAGTGTTTTATACTTTTGAGAGAAATAAATCAAATCCCCTCTTTTGCATAAAACATCTATCGTTGGTAGTTTTGTGCCTTAAAAATTTATCAAAAAATCATGCACAGGATTATCTTTTAGCTGTTCCACACACACACGTGTGTATGTATTTATATACATACACACACACCTCATGCAACAACATACTCTATCTGCCAATTTTCTTCTCTCGGTATAATTGAATTGTTCACACAAGCAAAAATCACCTTTTCAGCAGTGGTTGCCTTTGTTATCACTAATTAAATATTTAAAATTTCTGTAGCAAAGAAGATATAAAATTATCAAGTAATATCATGTAACAGTATTCTTTTGAACAGAAGGATTTCTAGAAATAGAGTTACAAGGAAGTATGGAAGCACTCAAGTAATTAGTTCTTACTACCATTCATTGATGACTGTTTATAAGTTATCAGGTGGTAGAAGATGTGAGGGAAGGAGTAGAGAATGAATATTTGAACTGCACATTACTGAAGAGCTAACAAGAATGTGAAGGGGGGAAAGGCTTAAAAAGTTAGTGTTTCAGTCACACAAACACTAGCAGTTAGCAAGTGGACCACACAACACCAAGAACTTAATGACAAACTGAAGTAGGTGCTCAGACACAGAAGTACATCCTGGAAAACCGCCACAGACAATAAAAGAAGCTAGGGCTATTAGGAACTAATTCACTACTCAGCAATTTGTGCCTCTGCATTTTTTCTTTTAACATCACAAAAGTAGCCACTTAATGTATTTGTAATGATTTTCCTTTGTATAAGTATTCTGTACAGCTCTTCACTTTTAAGGTACTTCATATATTAATGTATGTACCATTACTAATTAATAATGCTGTGTATTCAACAGTGATTACTATACGTATTTGACAATATGAGCATTCAGGGCCAAATAAATCACTTTGCATATAATTAAAACCTGACATGCTCAAAACCAAACACATGACAACCCTGCTAGGAGTACATTTTGCGTTTGGAATCGCACCATATTTCATTCTGATAGTTTTGAAGTATTCTGGGAAGTAGAAACTAACTGAAAGTACAAGAAAAATCAGGCAAACTGTTATTTTAACAACTCCCTTTGTCAAATTCAGCATGCACACAGCAGCAGTTGATATAAAAACAAACTTCTGCAGAAAGATTCCAAATTTGTTGGAAACTCAATAGAAATATGAACCCAGATGTTTACAGGGTTTATAAACTAAAAATCAGTAGTTCTATAATTGATCAATAGTCAATATAATCAAGAATGAAAACCATAGAAGTCCGACATAGGACTACAGTGGTGCTATATGTTCCAATTTAATAAAACTTGACAACAGAAAATCTTGCAGAGATGGGGAAATCAGGGTAAAGCTATCAGGGCAGGGGAAAACTTTCACATCGAAAAATCGGTATTTCCTTTTACATCAAATTTTTAACTTGAAATTGTATTAATACTAAATTATATTCTCTGTAAAAAGAGAATGTTAGTTGCTTGGAGAGAAAATCATTAGTAGAATGCATTTTTCCTTTAGAAGAATGCTATAAAAATGATGAAAATAAAATTAAAAACCAGAATGAAAAAGAAGACAGTAATTCTACCCGATGTATAATTCACTGCATTTGCAGGAGACAGACTGGAATATATAACTAATCTTTTATATCTGTTTTCACATAAAGAGCAGAAGATTTTAAGAGAACAAACAGATTATTTTTCTCCCCTCTTTGTAAACTGCAACAGGACTTTTAGTTAAGATAATTCTTTTTCAGAGTAAAGAAGGGCTTAAAAAAATTGAAGCAGAACACAAGCAGTAAGTAAGGTAGCAAAACTGTGTGCAGTCGCTAACCTTGTCCATGACACTAACCCGCTGTTGACAGACAAGAACTTTAATGTGCAGTGGATCTGACCATACTCTGAAAGGATTACAAATACAACTGGAAGAGCAAAGAACATTTCCCCATCCTATTAATACTATGTCCAACGAAAGATTACCAAATGAAACTAAGAACGCTTATAAGAGAATTAAGCAATTAACTCATAAAACAACAATTTGAAGGTTCAGTTTGGGGGGGGAAAAAAACAGAGCAACTTAGATCTACATAGAATCTGAGCAGTGAACCTCAGTATATGTAAAAAATTAAGGTTCATCATACCTGTTAAACCACATTGTTTCACGGATTTGCATAAAAGGCTGTTGATTTCCCCAGCATATCAATTTTTTTCTGACTTCCATTTAGATATTCAAGAACCTTAACACTGACCACAATTCAGTAAAAAAACAAACAAAACCAACCAAACACAAAATAACCAACATAGGACAGAAAAACAATACTAAGTTATTCTATACCATTGAACTCCTTCACATAAAACGTTTAAGAAAAAAAAAAAGGAAGAGATGCAATGTGTCTTTTTTTCAATAGTAGAGATAAAAACCAAAAGCATTTAAGGTGAATAAACAATGTTCTTATACTTTATTCTGTATGTTTCTATGGCACTACTATTACTGCTTTGTCAGCTTAGAAATGTTCCAGAGTAAGCAAACTAGCAGAAAAGCAGGTCTAAGAACTAATAAGAACTATACCTGAATGAGTCTCAAAGAAGAGAGTCTACCTTCTGGATTTCAGCAATGAAACAGTAAAGAAGTGAACATGCATCAGGTATAAACAGAAAAACTAATGATTAGTAAAAAGAAGAAATGAAAGACACATGAACAACACTTAGTTAAACCAGCATGAACTACAATTATCTAGGTATAAACATAAAATTTCCACTTGCATTTACTAGCAGAACACAAAGTCACAGTGGGTTAAAACATACACGTGCCAAACAAAATGAAAAGAGCAGGTTAATGTCGTCTTATTGCACAATTAGGACAACTAACAAGAAACTACATGCTACGCATGCTAAACAGTACCTTCTACAGGAGCTTTTTTGAGTCACAGCCTACCATGCTGACACTTTGGCCAGAGAAGCTGAATTTGCTTACCTCCTGCAAAAGATCTGCTTGTTCAATGGCTTTCAGAACATTTTTCTTGGAAGTCTCCTGAACTTCCCCTCCTAAAAGGAACTCATCCAGAATGAAATAGGCTTTTTCAAAATTGAAGATGATATCAAGTTCACATACCTAAAAAGAACATCAAGCATTATTGCAAAGTGGGAGGATATCCTCAGTTGAGGTACATCTTCCCACAAAACTTAACTTGTTCACAGTTTCACCAAACTTCACCAAAGCATTAGCTAAGGCTATAACCTCATAAGAAATGGGGCAACAATAAAAATCAGTCCTTGGAGAAAAAAGGAAAAAAATAAAAAATTTTTTTACTTGACTAAGAAACAGTTACAGCAACCTCTGAAAAACACTTTCATTGTTAAATTCACAGCCATCTGTATGACGTGGCTCTTCATAAGACAAGACAATATCCCTGCAGTATCTAATGGCAGGTCACGCAATCTTAGAGAAAAATGTGCAAATGCAATAATCTCAAATTTCTTATTCATCCTGTGCATTCCCTAGTTGGAATGACTAGGGAGGCAGAAGAATGAGCAGCAGTTTTTCGATGAGTGCTAATGTACAGTACTACAGTTTTTTCATATTTGCTGTCTGGGTAAGCAGATGTCTTTCTTGTCTTTCCTTACTGTTCCTGCTACTTCACAACCAACTGCCTCCTTTTGGAAGCAGATGTAAGAAGTACTCACACACCAGAGCAATAGCAGGGAGAAGAAAAGCTGGGTGTCTAAACAGAAAGCTAAGAGCAAGATTTTATCTGACCTCAAGTGAAACTACCATGAAATGAAATAAATACAGGCAATTAACAACAGATTAATAACAATTCTTCTGGGTTTTAATTTTTTAATTTGATTTTGTATTTTAACAGTTATATAGGCAACCATCAGTTTAGCTTGGTCAAGCAAGCCAAATAAAATGTGTTAGATGCACCTTTTCAACAGTTAGTAGGTTATGTTTTTGTAAAAGTGCTATGGGCATAAAAGAAATTGACAAAATGTAAAGAAACTAACTCACGCTGCCAAAATACTTGTCAAGAAGTTCTACATAGCGATGAATTATTTCCAGAGTTATTAGTTCATTGTCCTGATCTTCAATAGCACAGCAGAAATAGAGACTTGCATATCTGTAATAACAAAATAATCCTGATGTGAGCATAGGAGTACAAGCAAAATGAATGCACTTGAGGTGTTTCACATTCTCAGTTGTCCTTCATAGTCATGTTTAGCATATTGTTACTCTAAATCAACAGCCAAGCAAGTCACAAAATCACAGAATATGCCAAGTTGGAAGGGACCCACAAGGATCATCAAGACCAATTCCGGGCCCTACAAAGGACCATTCCCATGAGCCACACCATGTGTCTGAGAGTATTGTCCAAATGCTTCTTGAACTCTGCCAGGCTTGGTGTTGTGATCACTTCCTGGGGAGCCTGTTCCAATGCCCAGCCTCTTTCTAAGAACCAACCTAAAGCACCTACCAAAGAGTGGGTGAATGAGCAGAGGACAGACACATGTACAAAAGTGATCTGTCTCCTTAAGTCCTGCATGACTTCAGTCTTCACCATCCTCTAAGTGATGGAATTAAATTAGCCAAAGAAGTGGCTGGAAAAGGAAATGCATTTGATTTTCTTATCTCCTGGCAGAGTTCTGAGGTAAGATATTTTCTCTATTATCTGTAACATCCAAACACCAGTGTACTAATTAACAGATTCAATCTTAAATTTTTATCACACAAGCTACACACAGATATTAAAAACTACAGAAAATGCCTTGAGAAAGACAAATTTAATTAGCAATTAGGATTTGGTCTTTATAGAGAATTTAAGAAATTCAAAAACTCCAAACCCAACACTAATGTCATATACCCCAGTTACTATTAAGTCAACAACTCATTCACTACCAAACGTCCTGGCTTCAGACTAATGAGTGGCCATCAAATAGTTTCTAGCAATCCACTTCCACCTTGGAAGATGGAGTTCTTAACTTCAGATATGACGCAGTTCCACTACAATAAAAAGACCATCCAGTTCTACTGTGCTCTACCATACATTTGTTTGTCATGTTTAAAAAAAGCTGTTAAAAAAAAACAAAACAGGAACAAAAGCTGAAAGCCCCATCTAGTCTTTTCTAAAGTGCCCAAACCATATGCTGCTCAGTCACACATGGCACAAACCAGACTTCAAGTATCACCTGTTGTAACTGTTAATTTACATGAATCAGAAACAGCTTTTGTTTGCCTCTTTAGAGGGAGCAATTGGCCAAATTAAGCACTCTGAGTAGCCAGCCCTACTGAAAAAGAAGTCACATCCTTCTGATGTGAATACCAAGTTTAGGATGCGTATTTGTTTCCCATACAGAGAAACCCATGCAGCTTTTAAACATCACACATATTTAATCAGCTGGGACTTTGTAAACCCCCAAGAAATTGTCAACAGTTTTGGGCTACAAGTCCTGCAAAAAAATGCTTTATTTTGAGGTATGTTCAAATTTGTATCCCAGACACTTATCCAGTATCATTTATAGCCCTGAAAGTGTTCCCCACTCCGCCCACTCTGCTCTGAGTCAAATTGCCATGGCTTCATCATAAAGGATTAGTGAGAATAACTTTTATACAAAAAGCTTTAAACTATTATAAAATATTAGTGCCTATGATAACCACAAAACATGATGGGGAAAAGAGAGAAAAACACCTCCATTGAAAGATTTTACATTTTCATTCTCTCACTCTTATCTCTTCACCACGGGGACTTGTCAGCTCATCAGAAGTCCTATCTGAGCAGAGTTCTTTTAATTTTACACTATTGTGTTTGTGCCTCGCTAATTTTTCAAGGACATTTACAGTCACTGTAGCAGTTTGCAAGATTCAATCTGTGTAAGAAATCTAAACTATTTTAAAGAGTACTGGAAAGGGATACTATAGAGAAAAAAATGCTTTCAAACCTACTGTGGAATTTATAAGTCAAACTCCATGTTATCGTATTTCACTGTTAAAAAAAAAAAGAGCTTTGACACATAATTTGACATTTACACTAATCACCAGCACTCAGGCTAAATCCATCTAAACAAAGCTTTCATCACCTTCAGATGAGCAGTACTGATTATGATGAAGTGCAGTTAAACTGCTTCCTTAGGGTGTTTAAACACAAGTTGAACCACATACCAGCAGACCTTATCCAATCAAATTTGACTCAAAATATTTTAAGTTTATCCACATGGGACAGACCTTTTGTGCTTTCTTATTACTTAAGAGTAACTTTGGATGCACAGAATTATTTTATGAAAAGGAGAAAAAAAAAAAAAGGAAGGTGAGGAGGGAGAGGGAGACTAATATAAAATACTTTCCCAGAAAGGGGTCTGCTCTCAGTGTCCTCATTTAAAAGAGAACGCAACATACTTTCAAAAGACTGTATTTGGCAGCTAACAAGTAGACTACACATTCAAACTCTGCCAACTGCAGTTCTGGAGAAATAATACTAAGAAACAAAGCTACTCAGTGGGTATAAACACAAAATGGAGGCCTGGATGTCTATTATATGCAGAGAAGATTTTTCCATGAATTTTTTAAGTAGCAACCATGACTAATGGATCACTACTCAACAAAAGAAAACAAATGCAAATCTAATAAGCCTAAATGGCAAATAGCAGAAGAGTATAAACAAGTCAGTTGTCATTGCAAAGGGCATTAGCATACTACAAAGGAATGCTTCAGACCCAAACTCTCAGAGGCAATTGTTTATTGTAATTTTTTTGCCCCTGTAGGCCAGGGCTGCAGAAAAAAAGTGTCCATTTATAGTCTAGAGCAGACATCAGAAGTTTTGCCAAAAGTAGAAGTTTACATGGAGAGTGTCCACACAAAGACAAGTAGATTACTGTACTCAGGCTATAAGATATTTCTGTTCTGCAGGAGCAAATACTTTATAAAGAACCTGACAGACAGCTGTCTTTCATATGCATCCAATGAAAGGCAAATCCTGATAGTAAAGTACACACACACACAAGCAAATACAGTGTAGTCTGTAAGAAATATTATGTCTCTTCCTATTGCTATTATGGTCTTTTTTATCTCACTAGACAATACTAACAAAATCTTCAGACTCAACTCAGCTGCTTACCCTCATTTAGGAAAATATTTTATGATAAATATCCTCCACTTGTCAGAAAACCAGAGAAATCAAAAGCAGTTTTGACACAATCACCTAAAAATGTAATATGGAATTAAAGAAAAAAAGGTAACACAGAAGGTATAAGCACTTATACAAATTTCTGCCTTCAGATATATATATATAGCCTTACCACTTTTTTTTTTGTGATTGAAAACTAATCCATACATCTCCCTCTCAATGGTTGCATTAGTTCAGTAGTGGGAGGCCGCACAAGAGGCAGGCAATGCTTCAGCAGAATTCATCACTACTCTGCTCACAGGCAGGTTCAATAACTGCTGTGAGATCAGGTCGCTGTGGGCAGAGCATAAATTGCAAATCCTACCGGCTCAGTGGTGGTCTCCTTCTAGATGAGACAACACCTGCATGAAGTCATCCCTGGAAGTTTGTCACCAGGTAAACCTGCAAACAAGCTGTAAGTCTTTCAGCATCAGTCACTTTGCACGTAAACCCTAACTGCAGAAGTTTAAAGTTTACAGAGTTTGGCACAAACAGAACCGAACTGTAAATGACAACCAAGAGGCAGACAGATGCTTAAAGGAGCCCAGGAATCTGTAGTATGGTGATAGCTGACTCAGTGAAAACTGGGACCACTAACATGTTGTGCTTGACAAAAGATCCTTTTCCTTATCCCAAAAAATTTACAAATTTCTTTAATAAAACAAGAACTTTGAAGATTCCAGGAAAGAGCATACCAAAGTTAAGCATTTCTTTTATAGTTTCTAATTTCAGCAAGGCTATACCTCCCAATAGTTTTAGAAATTAACAAGAATTTGATACTGCTAATTCTCTAAGAAAAAGTTGCTTTTTCTTGATGCTGAGGTCCTCCTACTGCCACATGAACAAGAATCCTGTACAAAGAAGACCTGATCTAATTAAAATTATCAAACACAAATATCTAATTTGCTATGTCCGCTGCATTCAGCCAGTTTTACACAACTATCTAATCAACATCATAACACTTTAAACAGATACAACTGGCAGCTAGGTTGCACATAAAGAAAAACAGGGATCATGCCAAATGCTGGGTATATCCCACTGGCCACATGGCTCTACCTTCCATTAACAATACTTGCAATGAAGAGGAAAATCACCTGCACAATGGGCTCTTTCAGTGCTTCTTAAAGTGGAGGGAGGGTAGAAAGAAAGTTCGGAACTTTATTCCCCTGTAAGTCTTTAACATAACCTATGATCACGGTTACATTCTGCTAAAGTAAAAGATGATTATCACAGCATCAAGGGCAGCAACGACAGTTTTATAATTTCATATTGCAAATACAGTTCCAAAATGAAACATAGAAACAAAGCCACAATCCCTAATCCAATAACCAATCAACAATAACTAGTCTCATGAATGCAATTAATCAAGTGCTAACAAAGTAAAATCTATATAAAATCAATTATTTTTCAAGTTCTGATTTTGATTGCAATATACTACGCAATGAAAATAACTTGTACTGCCAGATGCTAAAATAGTGAGCAGATGAGGTCTTCAAAGAAAAAAAAAAAATCACACCTTAAGATCCTTTTTTTAGTAAAATTAGAAATTTTATCATTTAACACATTTTTTCTGCCCTGGGGGAAGGCTGCATGAAATTCTACCCTATATGCTCCAGTACCACTACACTGGTTTTTAAAATGACATAACATGAAGAGCAAACACATTATGTTTGCTAAGTTTCTAATCAGCTGTCTGTAGATGATTCCCCCTATTTTCATAAAGTGCAACTGTTGTTGGCTTTCCATATTTATTAATTTTTTCCCCAGTAAGTCACTTCAAATCTCTATGATTCTTGAAGTTAGAAGCTCACATCTTTTTTTTTTCTTTTTAATCTTCTGGTGTCTATCAGCTTGAAAAACTCTCTTCCAAACCAGCTATAGAATATGTATAACTCAATTCAAGAACATGACAAAAGCACAGCACCTTTCAATCTTGTTTTGTAGTGCTTAAGAAAAAAAATTAAGAAGGCAGTGACTGAGCCTTGCAACTGTTATCAAGGCCACATGTATGAAATCAAGGGAAAGTGATGTCTCACACATTTAGGTGGATTTTAAGTTCTATTTTCTTGAAGATTCATTCAGAAAACATCCTATAAAAATGAAATGCTACAGAGCTAAGGAGGCTAATCAAAATAGTCCTGCTGTCTTAATAAATGTTAAGTATCATAAGGAAGCTAAAGCCACTGTCTTGTCAAGTTTGCATTTGAGTTCATTCTGGTCTTGCAAAAAGGTACAATGATGAGACCCTAGAGTATGCGTCTAATAATGTCAACCATTCTTTGAGTCGCAATATCTAGGTCAATTCTCCTACATGTGGACAATAAATACATTCTAAAAGCAAAAACAGCACACAAATTTCAGCAATTTAAGACTCATAATAGCAATGTGCTCACGCTACATGTAAAATAGCATAATGCACATACTTTTATAGATTATACTGAAAAACATTTGCACCACCAGGTTCAGATCCTTCCCAGCAACAGATCAGACCTGAACAGATCTTAGCAGAATTCTGCTCAAGAGCCTTTTACCTGTGAGCAATTGGGAACAACTTTTGCAATTTCACAAAGCCCACAAAGTTCCTGCACCCATGTTTCTCTTTTAGCCATCCACCTTTACAGCTTCAAAGAAAAAAGAATCACCCTTTTCAAAGAAATCACCCTAGTTGGTACTTATCATCTTTAGTTATGGTGTGATGATTGGAAGAAATCCCACAAATGTTAAAGCTGATGCAGTATACAGGAATTTAAACTATCACCTCTTACACCTAGTTCTTCTGGTGATGTATTAGCCAAGGGGGAAAAAAAAAAGTAAAAATAAGGCGAGATTTGAGATGTTCATTAGCTTGGTACAAGCTCATCTTTAGCAATTTCATAGGCTCCCTGTGCCAGATTGGTCTGCAGACAGTGAAATAAGCTACTGCAGTCAGCTGTGCACACCAGCAGTCCAGCAGACAGACTGCAGTCTACGTCTGTCCGAAAATGGTTTAAGTACATCTCCCAGCAAATTTCTTCATTCTCCTTGACCACAGGACACACAACACACTACTGAAATGCAAGCACACCACAACTTTCAGCAACTCAACGAGTCATACCCACCAGCTCCCTAGGCATAAAAGGACATGGAAATTAGTTGCTAACACAAATAAAAAGGGAGAGGAAGCAGTTGTGTAAGTTCATCTGCAGAACAGCTACTGCTGTTCAAGACTGGGCAAGGAAGGGAACAGACTGCCCTACTCATGCCTCATTTTTCTGATCTAGTCCCGTGAAAGTCCAGCTGGAAAAGCAATTCCAGGCATTTTCACTTAAGGAAGCATACCAAGTGTTTGAGCAAGCTTGTCTACATGCATGTACAAGAAGTTCTTTTGGGAAATCAAGAGGCAGAAAAAAAAACCCTGTGCATGCTCTCTTTCAGAACAACCTCATGCACTGCTCCTTGTCTTTCCTCATCCTTGTGTTAAAGAACCACAAGGAAGCAATATTCAGACCTGCAATACTCATATGCATGATGTTACACACACACCAATGTATATATGAAACCACATATATATAAAACATCTAAATATACTTGACTCTACTCATTCCAACTTGGAATACTCTGTGATTCTGTGATTTGTTACACTGGAAAAGAGTTAGAAACTATTCATTTCAGCTCCATTTCTCTCTGTCCTACCTACAGAGAATACAACAATATTTATTCTAGGGCACAAATTATCTACCATTTCAAAGAGAAAACAAGAATGCATAAACCTTCTGAAGTTTATAACTAACTAGGGAATAAAGGTAAGTCAAGACTTCATAGCACCAGCTTTACCTGGAAGAGAAGCAGCCTACCACAAAAGGTGAAGGATTACTGTTACTTGTGGAGAAAATTATGTTCACACCGCTACATTCCAGAGAACAGCACAAAGATAAAAAATGCTTGCTGAATACTCCTAGAAAGGTTACGGAACAACTGAAAAATGAAACTATTGCAAAGAAACTGATACAGTACTTCCACCAAAACAAAGATAGCCATGATTCCTTCAAGACAAATCCCTTTTTGTGCTCAGAGATAAATAAATAAATAAATATCAAACTAGGTACTCTGAAAAATTGTTCCCTTATTTCTATGAGCCTTAAATAGCAAGTTACATTTTCATGTGATTTATGAAGTCATTGGTTGAGGTAAACATTCATAAAATTTTTCTTTATCACTTATTAAATCTGAAATTTGCAGCAATATGAAGCATGTATGTACTGTGTGAACCTAAGCGGAGTAGCAAGAACTGCCACTCCTTATGAAAGTAGAAGGAGAGCTCATTTCTTTTCTTCAGTACATTTCTAAATGCATGAGTGACTTTCCACACATGAATGATTTCTACTTGGTTATCAAATTAGATTCAAGGGAAAAGTCAGTCTTCTCTGTAACCAGCAGAGGGAAATAAAAAAATTTAAAAAATCACAAACAAACACAAAACCAAAACAACAACAACCTTCATTATTTTCCTACTTATTACATTGTTTGTGATGTCTGGCAATTATGAGGTTAGTGAGACAGAACAACCTTTTGTAGACAATCTTCAGGTCTCTCCATTCGAGGAAGCTGCACATTTTCGGTTTGCGGGCTAATACCGTTTGAACAAGTTCCCTTGTGATTTTCTTCTTTTCTTTGTCAGATAATGGGACATACCACTTCTGGAGTCTCAGTTTCCCCTGGCGACTAAAAAGCAACATAAACTGCATCTGTTGAATTAGAAGGGAACAAAAAAAAAAAAAGGCAGCATTAATCTCAGTCTCCGAGTTTTAAAAAGCTATCTGAGAGAAAAAACAAACAGGAAGCAGGACAGACATCCAAAAACCTAACTGTATTTCTATAGCACTGGCAGATGTTATACAAGATCTGGAAGTACCAGTAATACAAAGGATTCCACTGAGCAAGGTCAGTGAAGCCAAAGGCAGCAGAAAGCGCACACAAGTTTCAGAAGCAGATGTCAGAGCCATCGGGTGGCGAGTGAATACACCCAGATTTCAGGCACGCCACGTCCAGCACTGGCACGGTTGCGTTTCCGAAAATGACAGAAAACAACAGCACAGCAGCCTCTTCAAATACCCAAACTCATTTTCAATTCACCGGATTAGAGCCTTACAGCGGGAGCAATTTGCACTTAAGATCTTTCTGAAAAGCCTCGGAACACTTTAAAAGGCATTAAACCTCCCAGCGGAGAGTCCTACAGCACAGAAAAGCTCAGTCTTTTCCCACGTTACACAAAAGGAGGAGAGATTAAGCGCTTTCCCTGCGGTCCTATGTTCCAGGTCTCGCTTCCTCCAAAGGAGTGATGTTGCAATTATATTTTAAGAGGAACTTGCCGGGCTGTGTTTTCCAGCAGCTGTAACGTTAAAGGAAACAGCTTTTTTTTTGGTCTTTTTTTTTTTCTTTCTTTTTTTGTCGCCTTTTTCTCAAAGTTGTATCGGGCTGGGGAAGTTTCCCAGGCGATGTGACAGACACGAAAGACGATGCGAAAGCCCAGCCCGGTCCCGGGTGACAAGTGCGACCGGGCGCCAGGCGCGCCGAGCGGCGGCCGCGCCCGCAGCGGCTCCGCCGTGCCGGGGCGGGCACGGAGCCCCGCGGCCCCCTCGGCCCCCCGCTCCCCTCCCGCCGCCGCCGCCGGACACCGCACCGCCCCGGCTCCCCCTCACGCGGACCGGGAGGCGAGCCCGGCTCCGCGCGGCTTGTGCTCACCGTGCCCGGGGGGTAGCGGAGCTGAGCAGGCAGAGGCGGAGGAGGCGGCGGTGCCCGGAGCGGCTGGGGCTCGGCTGGGGCTCGGCGGGGGCTCGGCGGGTGCTGCCGCCGCGGCCGCCGGGCGGGACTGAGGGAGGGCGCGGGGGGAACGGGAGGTGCCGCCGGCGCGAGCGAGCGCGCGCGCACCCCAACGGCAGCCGCTCCCCCCGCCCGCGAGGGCAGGGCGGGGGCGGGGCCGAGCGCGCGGAGGGGGCGGGGCCTGGGTGGAGGAGGCGGGGCCAGGGCGCCCCCGGAGCAAAACTTAGCAGCGGCCACGGAGGGGGAGGAGGAGGGGGCGGAGCGAGCCCGGCCGTCACCCAATCGGAGAGCTCAGCCCGGCGGCGAGGGGCGGGGCCAAACGGGCGTCGGCCAATGGGAGGCGGGAAAAGGTGGAGGAGAGCGGGGCTGGCGTGGGGGGGCGGGGCCAGGGAGCCCTAATCCGCGTGTCCCGAATTGTGATAGGGCAGCGGCCCGCGCGGCAACAGCCAATCAGAAGGCGCGGTGCAGATAGCGGTCCTTGCGCAGCCAATGGGCGGGCGCGGCACGGCGCCGGGGGAATGACATCAGTCAATCAGCGCCCGGAGACCGAAGAGGGGGGAAGGAGAGAGGGAGGGGCGGGCGAGCCGCGCATGCGCCGCGCGGTGTTTGCCTTCAGCACGTGCGCGGCCGGGGGCGGGGCTGCGGGGGCGCGCGGGGAGGGGGCGGCACCCTCGTGAGGGGACCGGCCCGGGGTGGGGGGGCA
>JAWWEE010000001.1:102381698-102419542 GCA_035221455.1 Xenops minutus
GGGGGGGGGGGGGCAACGGATGGCGCTGTGGGGCAGAACAGGGCTGTGGGGAAGAACGGGGCTGTGGGGCCGGCCCGGAGGGGAGGGGGTTACACCAAAGTCACCCTCATTGCAATTAGATCACCAGGAGCCGCCGCCGCCGCAGGCTTAGCGGCGTTGCGTTTCACCAGTGCTTTGTTTATAAAACTGGGATTCCTGTATCCGCAGAGGGTTTCCGTGCCAGAACAGCCCGGTTTGGGGGGTTGGTTGGTTGGCCGGCTTCGGGTCCTTGTGGGGTGGTTTGGTGTTAGTGCCAGCGGAGGTGGGGCTGAAACACACAGCGCGGTGCTGGGTGAGGGCAGCAGAGCCCCCTCTGCGCCGGCCGAAGTTGGAGCAGGTGTTATAACAGCAAAAACAATGTTTCAAACACCTAAAGCTCGGAGGCGTCAGCGCTGGTGACCCCCCGGCCCCGGAGGGCCCGCCGGGAAGGATGCCCCGGAGACCCCGGGACGGGCCGTGCTCCCGGGATCGGATCGGCCCGGCCGGAGCAGCTCCCGGCGCCGCGCGGTGTGCCCGCTCCCAGCGCCTTCTGTTCCTGGCGCTTCGGAAGGAGCCCCTGCTTCTGGCTGCCAAACGGCTGTGGCAGCAGAAACCGGCGCTGGAAATGCTTTCGTGTAAAAATGTGCGCGGTCGGAAAGGAAAGCCAATTTTCTGGCGTTTCAGGGAATGCTGTAGCCAATTGTACTTGAGGAAAAGTGCAAATAATATCCCTGATTTTATAGTAGAGGTTATAGAGGTAAGAGAAAAGTGACATGAGGACAAGGAGGCGTACGTGAAACCAAGCTGAATGGATAAGGTAATTGCAGTGTTAGAGGTCGTGTAGAAAGCGAGAAGTGCTGTTGTAGGGGCTTGTTGCTGTCACATTTAATGTTTGTTGAGCACCCCGTTCCCATCTGGACCTGCCTTCCAAGAAGCGCAGGAAGAGCTGCGAGTGGATCTGTCCCCTCACAGAGTCTGCCCTTACACCGGGGGGTTGCTTTGTCCTCAGCAGTTCCCGTGCATTGCAATTCTGCTTGTTTCCCTTGAGGTCTGAAATATACTGTTTTTCAGAAAGCTTTCATGAACGATCTCTTTCCTAAGCTGCACTTCACTATTCTTGAATTCAGCATATCCCACTATTCTCTGAGTGCATGCACACTTCGGTGCCCTCGAGATTTTCTAACGCATGATGTAAACCATCAGCCAACTTTTATTTCTCTTCATCTGAGCAACTTCCAGTTTGTTAGCACTGTTATGGTAAGGGGAGCTCCAAAATTAATTTCTGAAGGAGTCGCACCAGACCTGTGTTATGAATTGTCACTTCCCAGCTCAGTGAAATATTTCTGCGTATGGATCAAACCACGTATTCTGCAAATGCAGATGATTGGAATCAGATAAACTACTCACATGGTTCAAGAAATGTCTATGTTTTGGTGGCATAAAGTCTCAAAGCTCCTGTGATTATTTATTTTTCTTTTTTTTTTTTGGTCCTGTATGTTTTTTTCATTTTTTTGTTAGATTTTACTGCTCATTTTCAGTGTATTTCAGCAGTGATACAAGGGCAATTGTTCCACTATTTTTCTCCCTCCTCTCTTTTATTTGCCTAGATTTTTTCAAACTGTAACCTGGAGTTTCTTCATTAAATCTCCTGAGGAGAATTACTCTCCTATATGCAACTTCAGGTGGTATGATAAGGCATGTGAGACCAGTGTTGTGTCAGGTATGGTGGAAACTGTGTCTAGCCAGGTCCAAATCGGAGGAAGCTTTCTGTTCCCTCAGCTTATCCTGCCTCCTCATCCCTGCTTCAGACAGAGGAGGCAACGTTCTCAAGCCTGCCAGGATTGCCACCCATGCACTTCCTTAACTCATTTTTTCTCAAAATGACCCAGCTTCTTTTAAGCACTTCAGGTGCCGACATTCCATGTCAGTTTCAGTCGATCTAAATCTCGATTTCTCCCACTCCCTCCTCCCATTGCCAGTTCCATGTTCCCATCTCTTTTCCTGTGCTGGCACTTTGCTGCTAGCAAGGCTGGTTTTGGCTGTACAGGTGACTGGGGAAGTTGCCTTCAGGACTGAGCACCTCTGTCCAGAGACAGTGACAGAGAAATGCTGTCCCTTCTGTTTGTGCTGTTTCTGCCAGGAACTTCAGAAGACTTAGTGTTTGCATTCTTTTTTTCAGTGTTGCAATTTGTACTAATTATCCCACTTTATGCCAACTCCCTCGTTTGTTCCTGTAAGAAATTATCCTGTCACTTACCCATTGAACTAGAAATATACTGAGCTAGCTGTAATTATCAAATTGATAAAGAGATATATGATGCTTAAAACAATAATATAATAGCCTTTGAGTGTTCCACAAACCTGTGACAATGCAGATGTCAATGCAGTCTAATTTTAGACATGACACAGTGAGTCTTCTCTTCATTAGCTTTTGTTCATTGTCTTACATCCAGCTTGATAATAACCCCCGAGTTTATTTTGGTTGGATTTTTTTTTTTTAGCTGCTATAGTTGTAGAATCCTTGATATGCCATTTTGGATGTCAGGCAAGTCTTCAGGGGATATAATCATTGACCATAAGACATTTGGGGTCCTCAGCCAAGACTTTGCATTCTAAATTATTTCCAGCATGACTTGAGATACAGAAGAGAACTGCCTGTAGCTGGGGGGGAAAGGCAGGAAGGAAGCTTACATCAAATAATATTACATTTGCTTGGGTTTGACTGGTATGATTTATGTCAGATTTTGCAGTTTTGTTTGTTTGTTTTTAATTAATTAGACTGTAGTTGGTTTGTCTAGAATACTAGGTCATATCCAAAAATTAATAAGGCAAACATCCTGGCACTTGGCACTTCATGTGTGTTGTTATTGCCAAATCTGAAGCTCATGGAAGAATTTTGTTGTGTTTTCACTGTTGTCCAAAATGATGAGTAAACCAAGAGGTCTTTATAACATGAACTATTCATTAATTCCAGTGGAAAATGTGTTTATTAAATTTTAAGAGCTCTTGTTCTTTTTTCACACAGTATTTTTGTAAAGAAAGGGTTTGCTTTGCTCCTGCCTCCCTGTCAGCCATCTCAGCACCTTAAAGAGGAGGGCAACATACTTTAAGAGTGTATGCTGTGTCTTTGCAGTCCACCACTGAAGTAGGCGGTGGATGTGTGAGTAGGACTCATTTTATTGTTAACTTATCTTCCTGATGCTCACTATCAGACTCCATTTGCATTGACTGAATAACTGTGGAGTCATTATGAAGGCAATAAGAACTGTGTTACTACCCTGGGAAGTGATTATTGCTAGAGTTTTGCCTCTTAAGCCTCCAAACAGGATGTTACTATATGCAATTCTCATCCCTCATGTACTGTCTGGGCATTGGCCAAGCTTTCTGTGTACCACTGTGATTCATGCAGAACACTAATCTCAGTGGAGCCAAAGTAAGTATGCATGAGACATGAAATTACAGTTTTCATTGCTATACCCCCCCTTTTTTTTTTTAAATGGAGCTCTCACTCTTGATGAAATACTAGCAAGTGCAATCTAGTAGCCTGATTGCTAGATGCTATTAAATAATCAGATCATGGCTGGCGTCCTTACTTGCCTGTCTTTTCTGTGTAGGCGTTACAGGTTTGCCTGTGGGAGATTCTGGACATTGGAATTCTTTTAAACATGTTTGGTTTCCAACAGATACATATGACCCTCAGAAACATAGATGCCAGGCCACATGTGTGATAGGCAGAACTACAGAAGGGGCATCATGGATGTTCATCCTTGAAGTTGAATTTTCAGAGCTGATGGAATAGTTTTTCTGAAGTGTGGTCTTCCAGCCTGGTTATGAGAATTACAAAGTCTAAACTATGCCCTACATGTATCATTTGCTTTGGAAAATAAAAGCCTGCTTTCGAAAGTATCTGAATATACAGAAATGAGGTAAGGGAGTGTGGTAGATGGCAGTGAGGGCTTCCTCTTAGTTACCATGTTTATTAGCCTGAGCCTGGTGCAAGGCACAGCAGCCATTTGAATAAGACATGCACAAGCCAGGTGGTAGGATTGTGTGTGTTGTGCTAGTGAGCAGCAGATTTGTCTCTTCCTTAGGTCGTGTTCTTATCTTTTACTTGTCCATGTTTATGTTGGAGTAGTTCTCAGAGGCCCTGGAATTGAAGAAAATAACTGCACTGCAGATATTTAAGAAGAAGTTATTATGACTGCTAATGTTTCTTCCTGCTCCACTGCTACAAACTCCTGCTACAGTGCAGCAAAAAACTGAATGGTTTCTGAAGAAAGTGAGGAAATTCAACTTTTTAGCCTCACAAGGAAGTGTCTGGGAGGAATGGAAAGAGAAAAGAAGAGGAAGCTGGGATTTCTAAGACTGCATTAGTACTTTAAGGAATTGTTGAATACAGCATTTCACATATATCTTGCTCATCCTGCTCCCACTGCTGTTTCTGAAGTGGCTGATGCTGCAGGTTACGCAGTATGTGCTTGCTGGATGCATCCCCTTGGACAGACTTGTGTGGAGCGACTCAACTTTGCCCAGGATGAAGAATTTTTTTTAATACAACAGAGCATGGTATAGGTATGTAGGACTCTGGATAGAACATCTGTGAAGTCAGACACATCCAGAGGAATACAGTGCATGGGTTTTCCAGTACACAGTTTGGTCATCCTAAATCCACTGAAGCCCTCATTTATTCCTCTTCTGTCCTTGCTCTTAGGCATGCCCAACTGATGATCCCGTAAGGCCTCTTGATCTGTGTGTGTGTGGAGAATTTTCTACCGTAGGTGAGGATGTAATGCCTTTTACACCAAGGAGATAATCCAATCTCCAACTTCTGACTTTCCCAGATTGGCACACTGCATTGTGTAGCCAGGAGAGAAGATACGGACTTCCACAGCAAGTGTCTTAATTTTCAGTACATAGAAACTTTTCACAAGAACTTGGAAACTGCTCTGAATCTGAGATGGCAACCTGAAACCAGAATGTTTCATGTTATAATGAAACTTATAAATCTCCCAAACTTCCACACCGATTCTAAAGTATTACACTAAGCTTTCATTTCAAATCCTTCTGGAAGACTCAGTATCATTTCCTCTGTTGTTTTAAAGAAAATGTATTTCATGATCTGCCTAGTTCTTGCCACTACTATAAAGGGGTGATACAATCTGTAAGGCATTCAGGTATTGCCTTTTTTTTTTTTTTTTCTGGCTGAAGGGTTTTAAGAGGAGGAAACTGGGACAGCCAAGTCCTGTAGACCATTTACTCCCTAGTTTTAAAGGCTCAAGAAGAATTTAAATGATGCATAGGTTTTGTGCTGGTTGTGTCCACTTGTAACAATTTTATCCCTGTGAATTCTCCTTCAAGCTGTCTAGACCCCCTCTGTTGCCATGGCTTTGGGAAGCCAATCTTTGCAGTCACATCCTCGGCCTTTCTTAAAGCTGCTGAACAGCAATCACAGCAAACATCTTTGCCAGGGGAACATATGCATCATTTACCTGGGAGCTCTACGTTTTGAAGGATTTTGAAGAACTAAAGTGCATAGGAAATGAGTGTGATAAAGCTCAGCATGAGGTCTCAGGGAAGGGGAATGTGATTTTATAAACAAAATCTCTGCAAACTGTTGACTGTTTCTGTTTATGCTTTCACACCCACCTACTTGGTAACATCAAAATATGTGTGTTCAAATGGGCTGGCCAAGATCACACTGAGGATAAGGATGTTGTCTATTATGTCCTTGTTGTGCCTTTGGGCATCTTGGTTGGCAAGTAAACTGATTTTGGCAGTGCTTTTTATACTCTTTAGGAGTTTGGGATACTTTGCCTCACTGTTTTGTTTCACTCTTCAGAAATCTACGAATGTCATTAATGTTTGTTGCTTTTATATATTTTATGGCCTGAGATTTGTTCTTTGTCTTGTTTGATACCTTATCTTTAGGTCACTTTGTTCTTTCTCTTTGTTCAGATACCTTTTTAACACATGTTCTACTGCTTCTTCTGGTACTTTCATATACACACTTCCACTCACACTCTCTTAATGCCAGTCTTAATACTTGTTTCAAATCACTAAGAAAGAACTAAGTAGCACCTCCTTTTTCCCAAAACACTTTGTTCTTCAAGAGCAAACCTCACTTTTTATTTCATCTGTACAGCAGGATATCAAATACACTCAGAAACCTATGCCAGTAAGAAGACCCCATTTACTCTCTGTCTTTAGAATTCTGCCCTAATCCAGAAGGTCATTAGTGGAACAGAGCCAAAAGGACATTCAATTATTTGCTCAAGTCTGCAAGGCCAGTGTTTCACAACTACAGAGCATTCTATTAACAAGGATGAATCCTTTGGCAGTGTATCCTTTCTACTGCAAAATACTTGCCGTGCGGAACCTAAGACCCTTATTACAAATTCATGAATGAATTTAATGCATCCTGGCACCTTTCATAAGCATTGCAGTCATCTGGAAGCAAGAAAAAAAAGAAAAGAAAAGATCATCAGTTTGTGCAAAATAATATAGCTATATTTGATTCAGCTCTCTAGTGGGAAAGTAATACTTGAACTTTTTTTAAAAATTTAGATACAGTTCTACTACATTACATCTCACCAGTCGATTTAGAAGTCATGTTAACATAAGAGATAATAACTCAATGTAGATCATCAAGGAAGGAAAAATTGTGTCTAAAATGAGCACAGTCCTTGGTGTGTTGGAGGAGTTGTAAAATCATGTTGTAAAACTTAACTACCCATTGTCAGAAAGTAACACTATAATAGGAAAATCTGGCTATCAAGAAGGGCTTTCATTTCCTCATAGTATTTTAAAAAAATTTTCCCCAGTTTGTGAGTTTCCCTTAGAACACTCCTAGCTTGGAGGCACTGTTTGTTGCAGAGACAAAGCTGACAAGGAAGAACAGCGAATCTGAGAATGAGCAGTTTTTGTTTCCTTGGGTCACTATGGTGCAAAGTAATAGCAACAGTCAACAAGTAACATTTAATGTGGTAGATGCTTGAAGAAGTACCTAACAACTGATTTCTAGTACAGTTGTCATAATATTATATTTCCCAGTAAGCAACTGTTATGGAAACAAAAGAGGTATTGTGTGATCACAAGTCAGAGAGGAAGCTTTGAAGAGGGTGCATTGAAATAAGGAGTATTCTAGAGCTGCTGTGTATAACACAATCAACCCTGATGTAAGGCCAAAACTAAAGATTCAGACTTTCAAAAGTCCATCTCTTATTTCTATAGAGTCAAACACAGCTGAGCTTTCAATAAGTCTCCTAAATACTTTGAAATCTCTTCTTTCTGTGAGGAGAACAGGTTTGTTCCACTTGCTCAGATTTGCAGAATAAATTCATGTAAAGAAAGCTTACAATTAATCTCTCTAACCAGTCTGCTATGAAGAATTTACAGTTTAACAGTTTGCTTTGCCACAGATAAATAATATCAATAAACATCATCATCAGAATTAGGCATTCTCCCTCTCTGTTCAGTCATGAGTAATTTGCATTCAGGGGTGCCAAAGAATAGTGTAGTAAAATAACCCCCAGGCAGCTAAA
Source organism: Xenops minutus (assembly GCA_035221455.1). Classification (NCBI taxonomy): domain Eukaryota; kingdom Metazoa; phylum Chordata; class Aves; order Passeriformes; family Furnariidae; genus Xenops; species Xenops minutus. Next base: position 102,389,258 of record JAWWEE010000001.1, read on the forward strand.
CAGTCTGAAGAAATCAATCTTGTGCATAAACTACATGTAGATTAAAAAAATTCCTCAAACAAGAGGTCCATGCCTGAAACAGAGCAACAAGCCAGGAAATATTTAGGTTGGTTTATATTTATTTACAAATGTTGGTAGCAGATGGTTACCAACATTTCATCAGTGTGGCTGTTTAAGCAATTTAAATGCTGTAACAAACAGCCCAATTTATATACCAGCTCGCCTGCTTTAGCCCACTCTTACTTGCATTACCCAGAATGACTCCCAGAATGAATTGCAATTCATCACACAGCTAAGTAGCTAAAAAAGGAAATAGATGCAAGTGCAAAACCAGGAAAGCAGCATAGCTGTCCAAAGCTGGACATCAGTGGTTTCTCCATCAGTTGCCTGCTTTGAGTGATAGTTCTGTGCACAAACAATCGTTTTAAGGAGGTTTCTCACCTAAGTACAGAGTGCACCTTGGTTATTAAGGCTTGTAGAGACTACAGATACAGACACTATCTTAGCTGTTGGTTAGGCCTAGTTTATCTAAACACTTTCTTTTTAAGAGAATATATTTAGCAGATGAACTAAATTAGTCTGCTCTTCTCCCACATTACCCTAATTTTCATAATTAGGAATGAGGTGATGGCTAGGATGAGGTAATGGCTGATAGATGAAGGTGGCTAGTCAAATGGATGTCTCTGATCCATACCAGTTAAAAAATACTGTCTAAAGAAAGCAAATACAAATGTGAATCTCAGCTGAATTTCCCCCAAAGAAGGCCTCCCTCCTAAGAATATTGCATCTAGAATTGTCATACAGGATATACAGTTTTTGTACACCTCCCACTGAACTGACTTGGTCTCCTCTCTCCTAGATAATTAATTTGTTTACAAGTTCAAGAATAAAGTTTATGTCTTTATACTCAGCTGGACAGAACTGCTTTTGATACCAAAGCACAGACAGAAGAAAACATGAATTTTATGACCATAAAAAGGTTAGACAATATAATGAGACAAACAATGATTTAAAAATGGAAACAGGAATTCTTGCTTTGTAAATATTTATTGTGAAGCTGACTTTGCTGTTCCTGTTCCAGCAAGCAGTAAGGAACAGGGTAGTCACTGGTTAAGGAGAATGTCACTGCACATGGTCCAGAGAAGAGTATACCACCCCCATTTCATTGTCTGACTTGGCCTCTGGGCCTGCCTAGTGTCAGAAACCTCTGCTCAGCAAGAGCTCAGTGTGCATATCAGTGTCTAGAAAGTGTTATTGACTGTACACTTACAAATTGGAGAGTTACTGACTGCACTCATTTGTTCCTTCCTCGGAAAATTCTATCAACAGTGACAATATACAACATCATAAAAAAACAGGTGGAGTCTAAACTAGAAATGGGTATAGTTTATGTTGGTTTAATTGATTACATCAAAATTACCAAGATGCTGGAAATTTTCTCCTTTCCTCTCTTTCATTTCTGTATAGTAAATGCTCAAAACAACTTTTATGACAAAATCTCCTAAATGTGCTTTTAGAAGATTCTTTCCATGTGATGTGGCATATTCCACCTGAAGATTTATTTAAGACAGGATGTGTATGTTTAGATCTGATACTTGCAGGGTGTATGCCCACTGTACACTTCTGAGGTCCTCCCTCAGAGTGGAGCAGCTCAGAGCATACACATTAGTCCATCGTGGGAATATTTTCATGTCACCATGTGACTGATGCTCTCATGGACTCCGTGTTGCTGAACCTGTTCATGCATACTGGAGCATGTAACCAGTAGCTCTGTGTGCCAGGACCTGCCCTGTCCCCTGGCATGCCTGGGACAGGGACACAGGGCTAGTGGTGCTCTGGTTTGCTAGCACCCTCACTACAGATCCACCCAGTCCTAGAAACAGACAGGTGCTAGTTACTTTTGGGCTTTAAAGCAGAGCCAGACTGAAGTCGCCAGACTGAGGAGTGGATGATGGATGGGTGCAGGCTGAAAAGTGGCTGAGAGCCCTGAATAACTCCCCAGTGTAGACATCAACACACTGGAGAAGTCTTTGGCAGCATCTCCACTTACCTTCCACCAAGTGCTGAATCATCCTGCTCATCTGGGATAAGCAGCAACTGGCCAGGAAAGCTGCTGTGCTAAGGGGCCGTGCCTGACTGGGGCTCAGGGCAAGTTCTGGGGTTTGGGACACACTTGATTCCTGAATGCAGGGACAGCCACCCTCTCACCCACACAGGGCTGGTGCCTCCAGAGCCAGACAGAGCCAGACATGCAGGGTCCATCTCTGAGAAAAAGGCAGATCCTTCAGACACAGGGAGGCAGATTTATGTGGTTGCCCTTTTCTCCCTGTGATGCAGAGTGGAGCCAGTGCCTCACCATCTCTCAGGAAGCAGAAGCTGTGGGTCTTGCTAGTGGTGGATGCAACCATTACTTTTAGACTTGTCTTAGAAGTTGCTGGTGATGACATATTTAGGTTACAGCAGATCACATTTTCATTAGTGGTGCTGTTTCTGGAGAGAGAGGAGTGCTGAGTAGTAATCATTATTATTGCTTTAACAGATTGTATCTGTGCACGGCTGCCACCTGCCACTCTCAGCATTGTGCTGTAAAGAGACCTCGGTTTTAAATCCTAATGGGTGACCTTAGGATTAGTCCTATGTTCTCAAAGCCCACAGAAACATGAACCCAAATTATGGAATTTAGAAATAAATGCACTGGAGCATTTCTTTGCCTCATGGTTTGGCTTCTGGGTCTTTATCATCCATACATGTAATTTTTCATTTTTCTCTTTACAGCAGGCTAAGATGTTATTTGCAGGAAGAAGGGAAGGAAGGGGGGGAGAGGGTAAGAAAAGACAGAAGACATGAAAGAGCAGAGGGAAGAAGGGGAAGAAGGAGAGGGAGAAGGGAAGGGGGAAAGAATAGCAAGCAAGATGAAGAAAAAATGAAAAAAAATATTTCTACAGTGCAACACCAGGAACTGTACCTTTAAGAAAAGTAACAGGAAAAATAAGTTTCGCATAAAACCAGAGACAATAGTTCTGTCAAGATGTGGCTCACTGAACAAGAGTGAAAGGCAAAGTAAATGAATGTATTTTATCTAGCAATAGCTTGTCAGCTCAAAATTATCCATACCAGCATGGACTTTAACAGGGTTGTAAAGCCATGGCATTCCCTCCTCATAAATGCCCTTGCTTGAATTAGTGCACTTGAGATTTCTTGCCCCCTGCATACTCATGATTCTTGGGATTCTAACTCACAGCAGTCTAGGTAATAGATTACTTTGGTGCTGAAATTTTTATTTTATTTTATTTTATTTTATTTTATTTTATTTTATTGTAAGAGATCTGGGATTTCAGGCTTTTTTTTTCAGTGTAAAATGCTTGTGTGCTACCTTTACTTTTTGGGCTATTGAATATGCGGGTGCAGAAGGACAGAGTAATTTGGGATCTCTGGTTTCTCTAGCTGGCTGAGGGTCACAGACGCAATATCAGAAAAGGAGTTAAGACAGTGGGAGAGCCAGGAGTAATTAGCTGGGTGATGCTATGAAAGTACAAAATTATTTTTGGGAAAAGACAGTGCTCTGAGCTTTGTCTGGAGAGCCAGCCTCCCTAAGATCTGTCCAGGCAGTCATCTGGGTCAGCATGAGATATGGCATAGATTGTGTTGAAAGTGTGGCTTTGGACGCTAATTCTGTGTAAGTCCCTACATTCACTAATTTATCACAGACATCCAAGTTTACACCACTGGGAAGTTTGGCTGTGTCTTTAATTTATAATCCAAAGACTCTGTCGCAAATGTGGAGAAAATGACTCAAAAATGTGATCCTCAGCACCGGGAACAGTGTCATTTAAATGCAATCTGTGGATTGACCATGGTCAAAGGTTTGTGGTGTGCATTGCTTCTGTTTTAAATGTGTGTAGAAAGAATGGATTTTGTAGTTGAAAGCCTGATAATACTGTTATCCTTGTTCAATTTTTTAGCACCATCTGTTCTTCCCAAGTAGAAATTCCTGACAAATCATATGAGCAAAAGCTTACTTTATTTCTCCATGCAGCAGGCAAGCCATTAGAATTACCAAAATCTGGTTGGGCAAAGAAATATGTTTATAAAATGATTGGTTTAAGTCTTTGTTGTCTGAGAAAATGACTTTTTAATGTACTGACAGCTGTCTCCCTCTGGCATGTTTTCAGTTTAACAGTTTATGTTGGAGCCAGATCATTTGTTTCATAACTGTCTGTAGCGTAACAAACAGCACTTCTAAATCTCCCATCAGCCCACATATCGCATAAATGTTATCTGTCCCAATTGGGATACTTTTCCAATCACTATGTTTTCTTAGTTGTGCCTGAAAAATACTTAAATAATATGGCCACATGATAATCTTCTTTTTAAGTCACATAGAGTCAACTGAAACATTTGGATATTTTTATTAGGTCATTTCAATTTAGAGTCAAGAAAGCTACCCACACATTCATGCTGGATAAATAAATAATTAAATATTTGTACTTGCTAAAATAGTTCTATAATGTTTGTTTAAATCTGACAGAGAAAACAAAATATTATTACTTTCTGGCCCCTGGACCTTCCAAAACCCAGTGTATTGGTCACTGTGCAGATACAGTCTGCATGCTTACAGGCTAAATCAGGGTTTCATTTAAATGTTTTCATAGTTTGCTTTCAGATATGAGAGCACTGGGCTCATGGTCTAATTCTTCCATCCGTATCCAGTGATGTTCAGCTGGACCCAGGTGGTTTTGTGAGTGCAGAAGTCTGCACACAGTTATCTGTCCACACTCCCATCCCTTGAGCATCATACAGGACGTCCTCGCCACCACTTTGATACAGCACCTATACCTTGGATTGAAAACTGCAGTCTGACATTGAAATTAAGTTGTAGCAGGGGCAGATGGAAGTGAAACAGAAGCAAGTTCTCTTAATTTCCATCTAAAGTGGTCTTTTGACATAATTTTATCTCCTTAATTGTATGCTGTGGGCACGGCATAGGAATGTCAACATTGGATTACTATTCTGTTATTGGCAGTGTAGTGCTCCCTTTCCCTATTTTGTAGGGAAAAGAGAAGATTATAGGCTAACTGATCTGTAGCACAGTCTGTGACCTGTGATGCCACCAATACTCATTTGATAAGAGTTCTTACATAATTTTGAAGAGATGTTACTGATTTTACTAATTGATTAGATCCACTCATTGTGGAACCAGAGCAATACTCAAGCATCTCCTCAAGGCTTAAATATGTTCTTTCTTTGTAACAATAGCATTTGTACCATCTCCTAAATCCTATCCTTCAAATAAATTTTGCAGCCAAGTTGGGAAGGATCTACTTTAAGTAGAAAATTTTCTTTCTAACCACACAGTGAATGTTACCAGTCTCTGGTGTATTTCTGAGACACATCTGTGTCTGTGATCTGTCCCTAGGCTGTTTGCATTCAGAACCAAAACATTGATTATGTGTCATAATAATGTGTTTATGGACCATGTGAAAACAGAACAAATATTAAAACCCTTGCAAGTCTTATACCACAAATGAATAGATGCATAAGGAGGGAAAAATAGAAGCTCTGTTAAGAAAAAAGTGTCTTGATAAAATATCTGTAAGGGAAAATGTGTCTGGAGGATGGCTTTTGAGGTGAAAAACAGGAGCCCCATTAAATAAGTATTTGTTGGCAAGCTGCTGGAGGTTGCAGCTGTGGGAAGAAAAGGTGACCTTCTGACCTGCGGCTTCCAAGATTCTCACTATAATCTGTGGCAGTAATAGTGTGACACCAATGTGAAATGTGGAGCTGCAGAGGCAGTACACAATGTACTGTCTATGCATTGCATGACTTCCTTTCTCCTCCCTTCCCCATGATGACTGCCAAATCTAAAATATCTCTGATTCAAGGCAAAGGCTGTATATCATGACTGCATTGGACCTTGGGAGGTCTAAGTGATCATAGTGTTCATTGAGTGCTGGTCACAGCTCTAGAGCAGATTGAACCATAGAGAGCCATGTGAGGAGTATGGGGATAAAGGGAGAAAGAGAGGCAAGAGGTTCTTTGGGCTCTTTTGGCAGAAGATATTATGAATGGGATTATCTTTTAACCACAAGACTTGCCTTGTCAGGTAAGCAAGGCAAAAGAAGTGTAATGGTCAGAAAGGGAGCTATGGGACTTGTGTGAATATCTTAGATGCTCCAGTTTCAAACTGAAGAAATGCTGAGTTAGGCAAGTACATGTTGCATTTGTTGTTTATTCTATCTCTTTGAATTATTTAGATAACCTTAGCAAAGATCCACTCATTTTGGAATTTAAGAAGCCTGCATGTATTATATTCTGTGTATGTCACGTGTCTTTTAGAAAATGGACATGTATTGTTAATACTGTGAAAATCCTCTGTTTGAGCTGAAGTTGCACCTGTATTTACCTGCAGATACATTGCAGCTTTCATCTGATCCTTCTGTCTATGGGAACCAGAGTGGAAGGAGCGAGGCCAGTTTGTAGTTGGTTCTTGCTCTAGTTCAGGCACCAGAACTCCAGTGCACTTGCAGATTTGGTAACAGAGCCAGGGTAGTTTTCAGGGTGAAGCAGTTTTATTGTTAAGTGAGGTGTTAGTAAATGAAGGAGCTTTGAGCTGCTAGTCAATGAAGGGGCTGGTCTAAAGATCTCCAGTCTTGCTCGTTCTTGCTTCTTCTCTGGCTTGGGAAGCTCAGATTCATACTATGTAGGCAAAGCAGTCATGTCTTCCTGAGCAGTATTCAGTGCTGGGGAGCTCTGCCAGCACAGTGGTATTCAATGTGGGCTTTTCTCCAAGGATGAGGGGTTTGGTGCAGCACAAGATAGAACATAGCTCTCTTGGGTGAAAGCAGTGCAGAGGACAAAGCTGAAATGAAGCCACAGTACTAGAAACAAAATATTAATAATTCTGACTAAAAGCTTCATAATAAATTTTATTAAAAAAAAAAACACCAAACCCAACAATAAAACAACAAACCAAAACAAAAACTTGATTCTGTGTTTCAAATTGTGGAAACTCTTGCAAGATGCTCTCAGCTCTGAAGTGTCCTAGAGAATTCTTTCAGCTGTTCAGATGGCAGCAGAGTGTCAGGAAAGTCACATTATGTGTGTGCTCATATGTAATAGCATCTATGAGCTTCTGTGATGACAGAGGCTTTGTTGAAGTTCTCTGACTATAAGAGAACTCAAATAAGTGATTGTGCTGAATAAATTGTCTACACTTTTGTTTTCCCACTGCAAACAGAACAGAGCCATTTTTAAACAGGCTGGATAAAAATGACACAGAATTCAATGGGGGGGAAAAAGGACAATTTCAATTATATTTTCCCTAATATTTCCTGAACACGTCTCATTATTTTTACCTTTTTTTTATTTTTTTTTTAATTGTATGGTTCTTTCATTTCAAGAACAGAAAAATCTTTGGAAAGTGTTGCCTTACACTAATAAACATGGGAGTAGTACACAATCATTCACTTAAGGTTTTGGAACAAGATGTCTCTTACACAGCTACAAAAGGGGCAGAGCTTGAGAAAACTTTGATAAGGCATTTTTACAATCTATAGCTTAAGGGAGCTGTGCTTTTGTTTCTTAGATTTCAGATGCTAATTGCAGCTGGATACTTGTCCAATGCATTAGTGAAAGCCCTCAGTAGGACAAAGGTGCTTCAGCAGTCAATATTCACGGTTCAGCAGATGAGCTGAAGCTGCAGTATTTTACTGGGAAACATGGTACTCTCTGCCTGATGAGCCATTGTTGTGGGTTCATGACCTCTCATGGCCATTACAGAGCCCATGTGAAATTTTGTGAAGAGGTGCTCTCAATCCAATACAGATGATAGCAGCCAGACTCCTGAAACTCTCACTGTAGTTTCAGCCAGATGCAGCATTTTTGCTGTCTCAGGTTGTGATTTACAGGACATTTACAAGATATTCACTTCAGCTCAGGCATAACAGCAGCAGCAAGTAGGACAGCATGCCTGAGCAAGGTCTGATGTACATGTGCCCTTAGAGGAACAGCCTTTGGAAGGACTGTGATTTACACTACACTCTTGTCCAAAGAGAGTGATGTTTCAGGAGATTTCAGAGGCCACTCTACCCACCTTTCAGTGCATCTGCTTTCTGTCTGCTTGCTCCCACTCCCCTGCTCTAGGGGCTGCCTGTAACCTCCACTGCAGAGAGGCAGGATCCAGGCCAGGAGGGAGTTTTCAGGCACCTTCTTGCTGGCAGACAAGCACTTCTTCCCTACTGTGTCCCTCATCAGATGCTGCTATTTAAACCCTAGCTGAAACCAGATGGTGGTGAATACATATGCTGCTGCTGCTGCTGATGCCATGAAGCAAAGGGCAGTCTGGAGGGAGCCCTACTGTCTTTTCTCTCCTGCTCTGGGGGCACGTCCTCCATGGCACTGGGGACTCTAGGGCACTGCTGCTGGTGCAAAGGAACATAGTGCTACTCTGGGAAAAGAAGTATCTGAGGCTGGATAGGATTCACACTCATGTTCTTAATTAATACAGTGCTTTGAGACTGGAACGTACTACTTAATAGGACGCATAAGAAATAAAAGACATTTGTTTTCTAAAGCCTTCTTTTTTAAACAGCAGTGTCAGCTAAAATATTTGTATCTTTAAATTTACCTTTCATACTATATCAATTCCAGACCCAAGCATGTTTTGCCTGTGGTAGTATTACTAACGTAATTCTCAAATGAGCTTACAGCTTTATTTTGTGTCTCATCACTCTTTGATAACTGAAAACATAAACCAGATATTAGGCATGTGCTGGAAACAAAGAATTATAGGAAATGGTTGTCTCATCCTTGAGAATGACAAAGTATTTTGCTGTTAAGAACATCAGCCACAGACTGTCTTTTGGAGTAATTCACAGTCCAAAGGTTCTCATAGCACTTTTAGCAAACAACCTTCCCTTTAAAAGCCCCAAAGTGCCTTCATTATGTTCATGGTGCATTCAGATTATTTTTTTTTCTTTTTTCAATTGCAACGATTAAAAACATTAGATCACAATTTTCATTAGGACCTATGAGTAGAAGAAATTACAGCTTGGGTGGGGTGAGAGGAAGAGTTGCTCATTGCTCCACATTTTGTTACTTCAGTCTTATGCCAGCCCTATGCTGGGCAGCGCTATGAGCAAGTGCCCTGTCTAAAATTTTGTTTAAATGAAATGCCCATCACCCCTTTATTTTCTTTTCAGAATGATTTATCTCCATTACTGGATGTTACTGTGAGAACAAGATGCCACCTTGTGGTCGGATTTTCATCTCACAAACCTGAGTTCGCTTTTCTGAGAAAGTAGTTCAATTGTCTCTCTAGCTTGAGAATGCAAGATAACTAAACCAGCATTTTCAGATTTCATTGTAAAGTGAAGTCCTTCACTAAGACTCACGGGCTTTTGCGACAAAAAACCGGACAGTTTCAAGGTAAAATTGCCTGTTATTTATCGTTACCTAGAATCCAACATTTGGAGACAATAATTTTTTAAGTTATCAAAACAAAATGCTGATATGTGCTTTTTTTTTTTTATTTTCCAAAGTCGAGCAAACATATTAATTTTGCAAAGTGTAATGATTTTGTGCAGCTGCTTGGAAAAAGGTCATGCAAGCATTGTTCAAGAGAAAGCTTGTTTTCCATAATTTAGGGGGATAAAAATAGCTGTTGGAACTACCCCATATTTTCCATCTCACTCCTCAACCTCATGTACAAAAATGAATAATAAGAATACCAAAAGGCAAAACCTGCCTGGAGTACAAAGCTTATAGATTTTAGGAGCACTTAAATATAGATTTTTGTCCAGTTAGTTACTCAAGGATTGCCCATGAAGTTAAGATGCAATCTATTGCTTTTGAGAAGCTACTCACAGTGCTCTGATATGTTTTGTGCAACATAAAGATCTCCTTTCTTATGCCAGCCTTTTCAGTAAACAAAGGAAAAACCAAGGGTATGATTGCAGAAATCTCCTAGCAATAGAGAATAACTGCTATCAAGGTTCCTTCACAAGGACTGTACCACGAGCTCTGTAGGCAGAGCAATAGAGCCCTAATTATGTCAGAAACAACTCCAGTCTCTGAAACAGCTGAGAAATGAAAGCAATAAAATGGATATGACAGTGCTTTACCTCCCACTCCTTTTGGGCTAAAAGTTCAGTCCATCTTGGTTTTAAAAAACAGTGTTTACATCTGCTGGACCTGCTCTCAGGGTGCAGCCAAACCCTTTGAATACAGATACTGGCTATGTCAGTGTGATACGGACTGACGAACATACTGACCATGGCCACGTGTCTCTACTCATAACGTGGAGAATGCCCAGAAACTTCCTTGGGCATCAGGACTGACTGCTGTGGGACAGGTTGTGTCGGTGCCAGTTCACCATCTGGCGGGCAGATGGAGGCAGCTGCAGGCACGCTGCCTGCTAGGGATGGCCACCCTGCTGCCTTTCACTGCCAGACTGTGCCTCGAAGCTGCTCTGCAGAGCACTAGCTCAGCCAAAATGGGAGTTGGGGCGGGTCAGGGTAGACCCTTGTGGTCCTGTGCTCAGGAACCTGCTTAGATTGACTATGATGGACAAACACTGAGTAGTGGAGGTGCTATGTGTACAGCCAGGGGAGGAACAGAGCAACATGGACTGTTACAGGGTATTTATTTACTATTTGATGTACCTGAGGAGCTTTCAGGGTGGGGGAGGGAAGAAAGGTGAAGGCTCAGTGATGGGAAATTCCTGGCCAAAAATGTCAAGCCAGCCCTTGGCTGTGCTGTGACCAAAACCCACCCATGGAAGGGGGAACCCACAGCCACCTCTCCCTGGTGCCGCTGGCCCAGGCAGCACCTGGCCTTGTGCCCTGACTGAGCAGGGGGGTGCAGGGAGGTCTTGCCACCTCCACGTCATATCCACCTCCATGCTGGAAGGCAGGTGATCAAGGCAAGTTAGGAGAATAGAGGAGAGGGGAACTCTCTCAGGCCAGCTATGTAATAGTGCCAGATGATGTGTGTGCTGCCACATCTTCACTGGTGTTAATTTGTGGAGGAACATAACAAAGGAAAACTGTGAGTGTAAGCGGGGGGTACAGTGAAAAGACAGCCTCTGTACTGCTGCAAATTGATTTTTTTTTTATTCTTTTTTTTTATTTTTTTGGCAGCAAAGAAACTTTTATTCTCATTGCATTGCAATGAGGGCTTCAAAGCCCATTTAAGTGCCTGTTTACCTTTCCTTTTACTCTGCATTGCAGCTGGCATGCCCAAGGAAAACAGCTTGCTCTGAATGCACATTAAGGTTTGGCCAGTGCGTGTGTAAAGCAGAAGTGATACAGCATCATTTCATAGCCAGCAGACATCAGGATCAGACAAGAAAGTGGAGGACATGACAGCATTTCCATTTCTCCTGGGTGCACCCTCATCCATGTCAGCCAAGACACAGAGATTGGCACTCTGGGCTTTGCTCAGACATGCTGCATGGAAAGGGATGGAACCAAATGAAATGCAAACTGCTGGAGCTGGTTATTGAGATCTGAGTGACCTCTTTCTTCACTAGAATTCTCTACATCCACATATTTGAATTGAAAATTTTACCAAATAAGAATGACATTTTGTACTGGATTTTGGTTCTTTTCTCTCTGCCTCTTTTCTTTCTTTCTTTTTTCTTTCTTTTTTTTTTTTTCACCTGCTGCACTATTTGACATTAAAAAAGAAAAGCGAGGAGAATGCATATTTTTCCTTTTTGCAAGTGATGTATTCCCCTCCTCCCTCTATCTGCCAAATTTGACAAGTAGCAAATAGAGCAGCACCGCATCCTGCCTAGAGTCAGCTCAGGAACACACACTACTGCGAAGTCAGCATGATCAGGAACCAAAGATTCTATAAACGTATCTTTCACAGATTTTAGAGGTAAAAGGAAACCTTGTGTTTTTTCACTCTGGTCTTCTGCATAAATTTGCTCTGGTCTTCTGCGTAAACAGGTCATAGAGCTGTTCTCTGCAACTGGATGACAGCCTGTTTCAAAAGATACTTAATTTCATTTTAAGAGCCTGTGCATTTCCCCTGACAAATCAGTCCAGCTGTTAATTTCCTTATTTCAAGGACATTGTGTCCTATTTCAAGTCTGAGTTTATCTGGTAGAGTTCAGCTTCTAGCTGCTGAATTCTGGTAGCCTGCTGTCTTCAGGATGGAAAAGCCAGGCTGGAGAAGCTGCAGTTTTCCGGGGGAGGAAGGGGAAATATGTAGGTGTTGCTCCTCTGTCACTAAAAAAGCAAATGCACAGCCCCAGCCAGTGCTGATAGCAGATTGCAGCCCTGTTAAAATTCTCCTCCTCCCTTTTCCCCATGAATTCATGCCTGTAAAAGTAAGCCCCCAACCAGCACTTTTTTCTGTGTAAATATCCATCTAAAATGATTTTAAGAACTCTCACCCCTTCTTGAATAAGCTGAATAATTCCTAAGAATCCCTCCCCCATTCTGGATCATTTTCTGTGTCTTTTCTTTGAATCTCTCCTCTCTGACATCTCCAGCATCTCCCGCATCCTACCTAGCAGCATGCTGTTCTAGCATCAGTCTTACAATTGCCACATACAGAGCCAAGATAACTTTCCAGCCCTAGCCTTATATTTCTTTTTATGTATTGATTTTTGTATGTTATAGTGACTGCCAAGCCCTTTCCCATCTCATTGCTTTCTCTGAAAAGCAGTCTGCTTCCCTCAACTGACACGGATACATCAACATATCTCCAACAGGGTGGGTGCAATGTCTCTCCAAAGGCAGAGCTGCCTTCAGCAGGATGGCTGCCCCCGCGCCAGTCCTGGAGCTCTTCTCATGCTCTGACATCCTCAGTCCTCCTTTTTCTGGTCACCCAGAGCAGTCAGTGCAGGTCCTGGTCCCAGGAGGTCTCTCTAACAGGTTAAACCCCTCAGATGTTTCTGCTGAAGTTTCCATTTCTGCTTGTCTCTGAATCCCAATATCCCATCACTGACTATGAGTTCAAACTTATGCATTGCTATTGGGAAGAAATTCTTTCCTGTGAAGGTGGTAAGAGCTTTGAACGGGTTGCCCGGAGAAGCTGTGGATGCCTCATTCCTGGAAGTGTTTGAGGCCAGGCTTGATGGAGCTCAGAGCAACCTTGTCTAGTGAAAGATGTCCCTGCCAATGGCAGGGAGGTTGTACTAGGTGGCCTTTAAAGGTTCCTCCCATTCTGTGATTCTATGATTTATGAAAAGTTGCATGAGCCATATTAAGTGACCTAGGAAGCTTTTAGCAGTCCAAAAATGGAGAGAAACACTGAGTCTGAGTGCCACCAACATACTAGCTTGGAGAACCCACAGCCTCTTGCACCCAGACACCAACCACAACTCCCAAGGAATGTTCCTGTGGCAAAATAACCTGTCTGAGTATAGTCATAGAGCTTGTAGCAGACCCAACCCTGTTTACAGTTTCGTTTGTAGAAGCTGGTCAGGATTGTTTTGCTACTCTAACAGCACAGATGATACTAACAAGACTCCACTGGAGCATCTCAGTATCTCTGAAATGACACTCCTGGAAAGATCCAAACAGCAGACAAGAATTAACTGAAAATTCATGATAGTATTATCATACCTCCACATGCTAGAACAGGCTTCTTGTTCCCACTAATTAGATTTCCTGGGTAAAAAGCCATCACAAACTAGTTTTCAGGTTTTTTTGTCAAGTAAAATTAAATTAAAAAAATTCAATAATGTTTATCTACAGTGTTTTATAACTGCCAAATATGGAGCAGTGGTTAAAAACTGGAAAATTTCCTCTTATTCACACTTACTTTATGTTCTGACAAAAAAAGTCTGTTCATTTCGAGCATCAAATAGGCATCCACTTCCCTACTTTCACCTCAGAGGTATAAAAAAGTATTGCACTGTCAGTTCCATTCAGACACAGCGTGAAGGGCTTGTCTCTCTCTGTACCTGCTCACAGTCCAAGCTAATCCTTTCGTAGCACTTGTCTGTTAGTATTTAACAGACTCCAGCATGCTCAGATTCAGTGACCAAAACCAGCTCTTATGGAGCTGGATTTTTTTTCAGTTTCTAATGCTTGATCATTGCCTCGGAAAGGTTTTTGATTACTTAGAAATTCTGACATGACCTTAATACATCTTTCATAAAGAAATACTGCAGAAGTGACAAGGTAATTTTGTAGTGCAAAATAGGAAGACAGTAGTAGTATACTATTGGTAGAATTTAGTCACAAATAGGAGATAATTTGTCTAATATAAACATAATTTTTATTTATTTTGCTCTTATTTGGGTATTTTGTGTGTATTTAATGATTGCTTTCCCCTAGCTCCTGAATAAACATAATATATATTTATCTATAAATAAAATATTATCTATATTCAGCAATTAATGGAAAGCAACACCATTAGAACTGTAAATAATTGAACAGTAGAATTTATTTCTTGCAATAAACCATGAACTAAAACTGAGGTAGAAAGTCTCATGCTCCTTTTCTAATTTTAAATAGACTTAAATAGTATATTTCTGTAAAGCTCATAATTTAAATGTGTTCTTTGGTTATCCATTATGAAAATGGTAGTCACAGTAAATTCACCTGGTAGTGCTGCAGAAGCTGCTGTGTAGCTGTATCATAGGAATTGCATAGCATCCAGAATGTGACAGTGAAAGGAGAATTACTCTGCTCTTCAATGCAATTTGCAAAAACAAGAGGCATTTTAGTTTACCTGGTTGTCATTTATGTGTCCTACATAAAAACAAAAAAAAAGGAAGGCTAAGTAACTATGCCATACATCTGTCCTTATGCTTTTCATGGAACCTGCAACTGTGAAATCCCAGTCCGTGAAGAGGTACCAGATCCTTTCTCTTTGTTCACTTCTTGGAAGTGAATGAACTGAGCAGGCTATTGCCTAAAAGTAATAGGACAAACAAAGGCTACAATACAAGAATACAGTTCCTGCCCTGGTGTTAGTGGGAAGGGTGAGTTATGACTCTAGCCCTTAAGGAGGAGAACAAATGCTGATATGCTCCTTCCTTTCATTCATCCATTTGATGCCTAGATGGGAGAAGTGGAGTTCCCAGTGTAGGGTGTTTGTGGGCAAGAGAAAATGGTGCCTTTTGGGTGCCTTCATTTGTGGAGCCTTCTTGACCCACTCCCTGTCACCGCTACCAAATGCTGCCATAGGCAGCACTCTGTTACTTGGAGGTCTAGATGGAGAGTTGTGCTGATCAGGAAGGATTACTTTTGACCAAGGAAGATAGGCAAGGTGTGAGGAGACCTCTGGAAGGTTTGTGATAAAATCAAGAGGGGGAAAACAATACTGAAAATTTTAAATTGATCAATGCCTGCCTTGTTCTACACCTCATGCAGCTGAGAGAATCTCTAGAGGTTACTGGTGGCCCTAGCCCCCTGCTCAGGAGGCCACTAGCATGGATACAGCAGTGCTGCATCTGTGCAGATGTCCACCCTGCTGGCTGGATGGTGCACCCACATTAGTTCAGCTCAGGGTTGAGCTTTCAAAGCAAAAGTCCCAGCCCAGACCCCAGTGCTGTATGTCAGTTCAGTGATCACAAAGCACTTTTGGATTGCAGGGACATGATTTCCTTGGAAAAACTGAAGGGATAGTGGTCTTCAGGAGCACAGTGAATGCATCACAGCCAAGGATGGGCTTTTGGTTTACAAAGCTGGGCTGGAGCTGGATACATAGCCCGTGCAGGATGGGTGGAGTGTAGGCATCAGGTCCTCAGCACAACCGTTTCACTCTAGAGACCTGCTCCTATTGATTCACAATACTTACTGAAACAAAAACCTTATGGAAGAGCATTGTCCCCTCAGCTTCCTATCTGCCCACCCCAGCCCTTGCTGTCTTTATGTTTGTTCCCTTCAGCTCTGCCAACCACAGTCTGAGATGTGACTAGGTCACCAAAATGACCTGGGTCAAGGCTGAGAAGAAAGGTCATAATTTGTCTTGAGCTGAACTGCTTGTTTGGCACACTTGAGAGCACAGCAAGTTGCCCTGGGGCACAGGGAAGAACAGCTCAACGTTGGGGAAGGGCAGTCATCAAATTAGTATTGGGAGTTTGCAGAAACAGCATTTTCCTGCCAGCCTGACAAGAAGCTGCAACCTGCTTCCAAAACACCTTTTCCACATGAGCCTCCCTTCTCTTATTTTCCAATTAGTAGGAGTTTTTGAGGTCAAATCAATCAATTTTGGAAAAATACAAACACCATTGACAACTGACACTTGAAGTTCAATATCTGTGTAAAGTTTTCTTAGTAAGAGTAGATATTATATCATGCATTATTCTTCTATGTCCTGGCCCCATGATCCATTCATGAGGGCAAAAGTATTTTAATACATTAACTGGAACCTCTGCCAGCTTTTGGATTGATATAATTTGTGGTCATTGAACTCTTGTTCATCATCATTGAATTCCCTAATAGGTTCTTTCACAGGCTGATGTTGGGGAAAACTTGCCAAGTCTGAATGATTTTTGCTCGGGGTTTTTCCATGTGCTTCTAAACCCCTGGCTGAAGTCTTAAAGGTTAACAGAGAGACCTCAGGAAATTATTATTATTTCTCAATAGACACTTTCTCCATGACATCTTCCTGAGTTACTCAGTGAAACTATTGGATGCATAAGGTCCCATGTTTTAAAATACCTCTCAATAGAAGATTCCATACACTATAATTATGAACTGAACTAAAAGAAAAAAAACAAACCAAAAAAAACCCCTGTCTCTTAAACTGATGAACTTGCCTAGTTGATTAAAGCTACGTATTTTCTTTTAAATTATGTTTTTATTATTAAGTCTGTTTGATGTGGAAATCAGGATTGAAATATTTTCCCATCAACTTTCTGCGGATCAGGGAAACTTGCATCTTGAGAGCATAGGTGGAGACAAGATTGGGATGATATGAAAAATGGCACAAATAAAGGATTTTCTGGAAAGGTTTTATAGGAAAAAAGGGCTATTCATGAATTTCTGCTTGTGTAGAAGCCCCACTAGAAATGGCAGCAATGATAGAGGACACCAAAATTTCTAAGAGCTCCACTCCTTTGTAGGTGCATGTGCAATCTTTGTATGTCTGCCTCTTCCCCTAGGAAACAGAATGAAGGTTTCTTTTTGGTTTTATAACTCCCTTTGTACAACGTGGCATTCCTGAAACCATAGCTTACTGGATGGTGACTACCTAATGTCTGTCAGGAGGGACTTCACTGTGTTAACGGATACATTTCAGAAGAAAAAGCAAGTTTATTCTAGAAAAGAAAAGTATTATGTCATTTGAGAATCTGGTATTAGCAACATATGAAAATGAAAAAGAACTCTGTGAAGCATAGTTCTCCATGATGTTTAGCAATTAGAGTTTCTCCCACATCTCAGATAACACAAGGGCCTGACAATCTAGTCCCCCCACAGCAAGGAGTGTCCTTTGTGACTGGATTTCCTCTTTCTGTCCAACATGTCCAATTCTCTACCTGTCTTGTCAGCCTGCAGGATGCCCTTCTCTTTTCAACCATTCTTCAGCACAGTTTTAACATCAACTAGTTCTTCTATCCCACCTGCCTGTGCTGATTTATGGATCTTCCCTCCTGAGCAGAGGGACCCATCTTCCTCTCCCCTCCCCTGGAACTGGGTTCTGATATTCAAGCTACAAAGGCTTTAAATAGGACACATCCCATTCCTGGCAGCTCCTCTGTACGTACATTTGTGCTGCAGCCATTACCAAGCAGATCTTTTCCAGCTCAAAGAGCCTTTCTGCTTCTCGTATCATTTTCAGAATTGCTACAGTGCTTTATAAAGCCTGTGCTACGAGAAGAGGTTCACAGTGCTGATACCTGATTATATTCACAATCTCTGACTCAGTGGTAATGCATTGCCAAGGCTACAGGTGACAAATTAGTGATTGGGGTGACAGACTGGGAACTCAAAGGGAATTATTCGGCTTTCCTACCATGTCCCTTTCCCCCTTTCACCTTTAGCTGATTTTAAGAATTCTGCTTATGTTTTATAATTGGGCAATGCCAGCTCAGCTTCAGTGGCTGCATAGAGCAGGACTTGGGCTCTGTGGCACTGGAGATCTGTTTAAGTGCTGAAACTATTTCCTGCTGTCAAAACTGCTGCTGAGCAGCAGCTTCTTGGAGGTGCAGAGTTATGGAAAAGTGGGTTGTGGTGATCCCAAGCAGGAGCTGCACAAGAACTGGGAGTCAGGAGTGCCAAATCCTGCAGATGGCCAACCCTGCTAGTACTCGAGGAATGATGTGTGCATCTTCCCCAGCCAAATGCTGCCATTAGTCTTAGCCCTACATGGGGAGGTTTTGTGCCTTGCAGAGTTCTGTGCAAGGCACTTGAGGAACTGAAGCTCAACAGAAAGTACCAGTGATTCTTGAGTCAGTGATATCGTGATGCTGTGAGAAGCAGAGTTCTTGACCAGTTTTGCCCCGTGGCACTTGCAAGAAGCCAAGCTGACCAGCAGAGTTCCTAGAGAGATGTCATTATGGTAAACATTAAAAAGGAAAAGTGTGGATACTGATATTATTCATTCAGGTTGGAGTTTACATCCAGCATGTGCTAGGTGCCTTGAATCTTTCTCAGCCTGTGTCACTGGACATCCATATTATTTGTGTTCAGAGCTAACTGGTACTCTGCAGAGAGCTTGGCACCTGTCTCCTGTTTGAATTTGTTTGGTTCACAAAGGTTAATGGGCACGAATTATGCTGTGTCTAGCAGCAGTCTACAAAAAGCTGATGACAAGTTGTGCAAATCTGATGTCTCCTGACAAATGCAGATCATCCAAGAGAATAGCAGCTGGAAAATAGTTGCCCTCATGCTGTCAAGATTGTCCTGGCAAAATTTACCAGGGATCACAGTGGATGCAGAACATCAATTCAACCACGTACCATGTGGAGGAGAGTGACATGACCAAAGAATAGGCATCCTTGATGGGTATTAGAAAATCCTTTCTCAGGGGAGAAAAGAATTAGCTCTGCCCTCAGTGAATAATTAAACTAAGGAGTTTTGCTTTGGGCAACTTGTGAGAGTAGCAGAGCTCCATGTATAAAATGGTATTTCTGAAAGCTTTACCCATTAATTTAACATGACTTAGCTCAGCTCCAGCCGTCCTTATCCAGTACAGTCCATCTTCTGCTTTGCTAGTCAGGACTGATGTATTCCTCTGTGGCGTGAAGTGAACCAGCTGCTTGCAGACCTCAATAATTCGCTTCCATGGCGAAGCAAAAGAGGAGCTTTAGAACATCAAAGGAAGTCATACAGAATTTCCACTGCACTCAGCAATTTCTTGTTCATTCAGTGCTGTGCAGTATTCATTGATGGATAAAGATGTTACAAGAGCCATTTAAATATATGATTGTAGTAAATACACATAATGCCTTTTGCAAGATTTTTAGAATTTTTTTAGAAATACCTTTGAAATACCAGCAAAGATATTCCAGGAATTCCTTTCTCTGTACAATTTTAGAGGTACTAATGCTTGTGAAAAGCAAGGGGCAAAGGGAATTGCCCAATCATAAGTGACAGTCATGTAACATAGTGGTAGTTCAAATTGGACTTTTCTGCCAGAATAATGGAATGCAGAACGTATGCACAGATAGATCATGCAAACTGGGGCTTATAGTTAAAAAATATATGCTGCAGTGTTTTTTTTTTCTTCTTTTGTTTTTTGTTTGTTTATTTGTTTGTTTTAGGTTTGGGGTTTTTGTTTTTGTTTTTGTTTTTTTTTTGTTATTTTTTTAAATACATACATTCAATATACTACCCTAGTGCCACTCTCTGATATTGAGATGTTCAGTACCAAAATAAAAGAAGACATATAGAAATCTAATGGAAGAGTAGTTTTAGAAAAAGGATAACGGACAGTGCAAAATTCAGGTCCTACTGCAGCTTTACAATTGGCATGGATGTTATATTGTTACCCTGCTGATCTTACCACTTCAGTGTACCTGCTGAATGTCTGCAGGCTGATTAGGGGGTTAGGCTTGGTATTTTTTAGGGGGAGTGGGTTGGGGACTCCAGGTGAAAGAGTTTCAGTAAAAGTGGTCTGGCCATTTTCAGTACTGAAATTAGAATATAACAGATTGTTCTACTAAGCTGAAACAGTTTTTCAAAGGATTTCTTTAAGCAGTGTCAGCAGTCATCTTCCTGCCTTGGAGAAGGAACTTGGAATTTTTCAAGAGCAGAGAACTCACCCTGGGTGTGGAGGCATACCTTTTTCTTCTTCTGAAAAATCGCCTACATTTGTGAAGTTGCAACCTTTAAACTAGTATAAATCTGCAAATGCTGAAGACTTTGCAGCTGTATCATCTGAAAGCTATCTAGCCCAAGTACATTCCTGCTGCTCAGAGCTGAATTGGCCTGGGATCACAGGGGTAGTCATCCTCAATTCAACCAACAGCAAAAAAAGTAATTTCCTTTTTACTTTTTTCTCCCAGAAAAGATACTTTACTTTTGGGAGAAGAACATGTAGCAAGGGAGGCTGGAGAACAGAAGAGAAAGGCAAAAGCAGTGCCTGAAGAAAAGTGGTACCATGAGAGGTTTAAATCTTTCAACCTGTTTATCTTATCTAAAAGCAAGTTCATGGGTGATGTGATTTCTCTGATTATTTTAACAAGAGGAAAATGCTAGGAACTACAGCAGTGTTTGTTTTTTGAGAGAAAGATTCAATGGTGTACTGTAGCAACATATGAGAAACTGGATTCAAATGAAAAATTAGAGCTTTGAGAAAGGAATTGAAAATGCTGTAACAAGTTCCTAAAGGCAGCAGTAAGTTCACTGCTTTTGATACCTTATCCAGACTTGCTGTCTCCAAAGGGTGTGCTTTGACCACTGTAGCATCTTGGGCTTACTGTATTCTTTTCAGGTGACAATCTATAGCTGGTTTTATACATCAAATAAGGTTAAATGAAGAATTGGTGCCTTTTAGTCTTGAATTCCTTTGTACCAAGTGGAGAAGTGGCAGGGACAGGGTGAATATATTAGCTGATCAAGAGGAAAGGAGGAAGAGAAAAAGGAATGGGTGATGAAGGAAAGGGACAATATGGGAAAGAAGTAGCTGTATCTCAGCTGTTCAGTTGGATTATTGGATCATAAACCAGAGGACCCAGATAGACTGCATGCCTCGAGAATTCCCAGAGACCATCATTATTTAAGCTAGTACTTCTTGTTTTAGAAACAGAAGTAGCCCACAAATGAATTTTAGTTGTTTTTTTTTTCATTGCCAGCAACTGAGTAGCCACATCTGTTGGCAGATACTACTGTTGGCTGAGTACATGTGTTGTTAAAAGCAAATAATATAGTTTCTCTCCAAAACAGCTTAATCACTTGTTATATGACGTAAAAAAAGTACAGACATTATCTGCACAAATGATAAATGAAATGTTACATTTTCAGTCTATTTGCTATGTTTTTCTGGTTTTTTATCTAAAACATTCTTTTTGTAATATATTGAAGCAATGGATACTTAAATAATAGCAAACTTTGATTTCAGTTTTACTGCTTCAAGCTTTCTATTAAAAGAAAATCAGCAGGAGTTTCTCCAGTTTCCTCAAAGTATGACTCCCTTCCCAGTACTATTTCTGTGGAGACATTTTCACAGAATCATAGAATTGTTTAGTTTGGAAAAGACCTCTAAGACCATTGAGTCCTACCATTAACCCAAGACTGCCAAGTCTACCGTTAAACCATGTCCCCAAGTGCCACATCTACACGTCTTTTAAGTCCCTGCAGGAAAAGTGCCTTCACCACTTCCCTGGGCAGTCTGTTCCAATATTTGACAACCATTTCAGTGAGGAAATTTTCCCTAACATCCAAACTAAACCTCCCCTTGGTGCAACTTGAGGCCCTTTCTTCTTGTGCTGTCACTTGATACCTGAGAGAAGAGGCTGGCCTCTACCTTGCTACAAACTCTTTTCAGGTAGTTGTAGAGAGCAATAAGACTTCCCCTGAGCCTCCTCTTCTTATTCTTTCTCATGTTTGAAGACCCTTTTAAAGAAATAGCCTAAGAGATTTGGGTTCTCAGGACTTCATTTTTGAACATCCTCATTTCTTTACAATTAAGAACATGGCATTTCATCCTACCAGTAATGATCTTCGGATCTGCCTTTTCTCTAGAATACCATTTGCACTGCCAGTGAATTGCAAATAAATAATGAGACAAATGGTAGACAAATCCGGTTGAAAGATCAAATTTAGGGATGATGCCAGCAGAGGGCAATAAATAGACACTGTCCCTCACAGCCAGCATTCCAGCAGTCTGGAGACTGGGAACTCCATACCTGGTGTCCACCATTTTTGGAAAACAATATCAGATTCCTTCAATAAATAACAAAAAGAAAAGTCAAAGGTGGCTTTCTTTTACAAAATCTGTTTAGTCATACCACAGTCCTTTTATAAAAAGTGCTAAGTTCTTATAGCCAGCAATAATAAAGTAGTAAATAGTAGTAAATAGAAATATGTGGAATGAAAATTCATGAATCCCAGCATGCCTGGGTGAAGACATTCACACAGCAGGTATGAGCATTTGCAATAAATCAAGTGCTTCATCTACATCTCAAGAAAAGCTGTGTGTTAATTTGATTTACAGCACCTCCTTTGCATTTTAATGATAGGAAATACACTATTAGAAACTATGTCACAAACAAAAATGAATGCTGAAAGAAACTTTGTAATTGCCATCCATAGAGATACAGAGCTCCTTGTGGCCATCCGTATGTTTTCTTTAAAATATTAACTTCTAGGCTGAAATGTCTCTTTTCTGAACACAGCATATGCCAGTTTGACTCATTTACTTCAGTATGATCATGTCAAGAGACCATTAGCTAGTCTTTAACTTCCAGCTTGCACATTATATTGTTTCTTGAGGAAACATTTTCTGAAAAAGGAGAAAAATTGCATTTCTATCCTAATGAGGCAGAAAACACTATGGATGTTCCCTCAGAATCTTGTTAGATAATTAAGTGCCTTAGGCCTACTCAGCATCACCAAACTTTTCAGCACTTAAACTATTTACAGGTGGTTAAGACCAAATGTTTCACCCACCATCAGCAGGGATGCTCTGTTTTGTGTGTCTCAAGGATAAAATTTAAGGCAGATTTGTTAATCTAGGAAGCTTTGCAAATATTCTGGGCCATGTAACCCCTGTGGCTAATTCCAACTTGCATAATGCAAATATGACCCAAGGCTGATATTTAAGAATGTGTGATGATAGAAAATTATTTCTGTTCTAAGTGTATCCCATGAAGGTCAAAAAATCATAGAATATGTGATTGGAAGGGACTTCAAGGACCAACCTCAAGGACCATCTGGTCCAACCTTTCCTGGCAAAAGCCCAGTCTAGACAAAATGGCCCAGCACCCTGTCCAGGCAAATCTTAAAAGTGTCCAGTGTTGAGGAATACACCACTTACCTGGGGAGATTATTTCAAAGGCTGTTTGTTCTCGTGAAAAATTTTCATTTTTGTCTAATTGAATCTCTCTAGGAG
Organism: Xenops minutus; assembly: GCA_035221455.1. NCBI lineage: Eukaryota > Metazoa > Chordata > Aves > Passeriformes > Furnariidae > Xenops > Xenops minutus. Next base: position 102,412,724 of record JAWWEE010000001.1, read on the forward strand.
TGACCTGTACCCATTACTCCTCATCTTTTCTGTACTGTCATCCTAACACTGGTGTTTTAACAATGCATTTTATTTCGATCGCCTGTATCCTGACAGTAGCAATAGTGCCGGCAGCTGTGTCTGAACAGCTTTATTGATACTTCCTTTGGCAGTTATGTAGAATTCCACATGGGAATCAGACTCTTTGGGAAATTAAAGGTGTATGCATGTTAGTTATAAAAAAAATAACCTGAAGTTCTCTTCAGTAGTGCTAGCAGTGGGATTCATGTCTCGCCAAGGTTATTACTGAGGAGTTGTGTTCAGTTGAACCCTTAGTCCATCTAATCCAGTGTTTTGGAGCTAGAAATAGCCAACTACTTCTCTCTGTGCTCTAAAAGCACAGGGACAGAGAAAGATAGACTTATCTATAACAGTTTCCTAGAGTTAAGAAGGGAAGATATTTTCTCTGTAGCAAATAAGTTTGTGCATATCTCAGTGGGTTACAAATAGTGAGAGAGACAGGGAAAGGATGTCCTGGCAGCTTATTAGTATTCATCTCTCTCTTTCTGAGGATGAAGGAAGTATTAGCTCTCCCTCTCCAAAGGATCATGCACAATACTGTGTTCCCATACACATGCAAGGAATGAGGTCTCTCAAGGAAGAGCCATTTCTCCTTCTGCTTTAAAGATAAAAAGAAGCCACATAATTTGCAAAATAAGCTCAAAACCAATTAAAAAAAAAAAAAACAACAAACAAAACCAAAAAGCGAACTCTCAAAACAACAAAACACCCCCAAAACAAAACAAAAAAACCCAAACAAACACATCCAAAAAAAAAAACCAAACAAAAAAACACCTCCGGAAAACCAACCAAAAATCCAAAAATGGCATTTGATAATTGGCTGAAGTTATTTGCAAGGTCTGGTTAAAGTGACAAAATGATTTAGAGTACTGGAAAAGTGAAAATTAGAATGACCAAGAGCATTTTTGAACACTTAAACAAAATACTGATTTCTCATTTAAAAGAGGAGTCTTGGTTTTTACTTCACATAAATGTAATTTTAAAATGAATAAAGCTTCTTGGCAGCTAAAATTATTATTTTTTTTTATTTCTTCTTGGACCTGCAGATCCTTTGACTATAGGCAAGGCAATGGCTCTTGGCAGCCTCTTTCTTTGTTCTCATAGTCCAAAGACTTCTTACGTTTTGTCATTTGACAGCTCTCTTCATGCTTTGCCCCAGACAGAGACAGAGCTTTGTTTTACTGAGCAAGTGTTGGGAGAACTAGAAAGGCAAGAGAGCCTGTGAAGCAACTGCAGGTCTTTTGCTGGGTGCAGAATTAGGAGCTCTTAAAGTTCAGAACATGCAGGAATTATCTTCTCCTTCAGCAGGGAGCCTAGGGAAGACAGCAGTAGAATGACTCTGCCTGTGTGAGACTGATTCAGTCCAGAGCAAATCAGCATGTAGGGAACACAAGGCAGTATTAGGAAGGTCTCATCATCTTGGGGGTTATGTGACCCTCTGGCAGGTAAACATGAAGTATAAAGGAGCCTGTAATAGCAGCACAAATTTCAGAAGAATGCAACAGATAATAGCATTTTTTTCCAGAAAAGCATTATAAAAAATATTCAGGTTTTCTAATGTGTGGCTATAAGGATTTAGCACTACTAAATGTTTACTGCAGAATATTGGAAATGTAAGCATCTTCCTGTATCAGGGTCTAGCCATCATCAGCCAGCAGTCTAATGCTGTTTTTTGAAGACTGCAGAGTGCTGTGGAGTCATTTTAGTATGCTCTTAGCTGATGTGGAACTTCTCAGGGGTGCCCTGTTACAGTCAAGAGCTGTAGCAGGGCTGACACCAAGGAGATGTGATGGCACAGCCTGGGGCAGCCCTGCAGCTGAGTAGTGCTGGCTGCTCCCAAGGCGGGCTGGAATTGCCTTTCACAGGGAGGATATACCTGTGTTTTTTAAACCTGGATTAGGGGCTTGGCTATTGATCAGAATCAAATCTGGTCTGTTTATACTGTCAGTCTTTTCATACCATGAACCTACTGCTTTGGAAGTTATCACTTGCTGAGAGTGAGAGTCATACATTCAGCTCGTTAATGGTCCCAAAGCTTTGTCAGTCCCAGGTTTTCCAAGCAATTGCTATGCTAACAAAAGTTCAGATCAGCTATCCCTTTATGCTGGGCATTCATAGTTAACTTCAAGTGTAAAATTTTCAGTGAGAAATTAGTGAGAGCCTGGAATCACACACTTCTGAAATTCTCAAGAAAGGCTGCTTCTTGCTCTTAGGCATCAACTAGCCTTTAACAATCTCATTGTGGGATGTCACTGTATGCCTTTATAGCTCCTCTTTTTTTCAGGCATGTCATTTATCTTTTTATTTCAATACGAATGTTTTCAACTTCTCCTTTCAGTCCTGACAGCTCATTATATCCTACCAGTCTGAGAGCTCTTAAAGTTTTGTTCTCATGTGGGTTCTTATAAATTTTGTTCCCACCCTTAACTCTATGTTATATGAGATGTGAACTGATACCTATTTTTCATGAGGAAAGTGCATTTTCCACTTTTTTTTCCCCCTCTCTTTGATATACACTCTGTTTTTACAGCCTGCTATGGAGCCAGGGACAAGATCGGGTGAGGAGTTGTATACACAAGAGGATGTAATGGTTTCATCTCCTAGCTGGGAGTTTGTTTCTCCTGGGGCCATGTTGGTGCTTTTGACTCTATGGTTGCTCTAAGTAATTAAGCTCATCTGGAAACAGTAGCAGCTTCTCAATTCCCAATGTTATGGGAATTCCTTTGTTACTACAGGCATATGACGTGTGGTGTTATAAAAACATAAGCCTTTGAGTTTCACCATTTCAGCAAACATTTTTGATTATACTGTAGCAGTGACCTACACTTTCCATTATTTAGCACTGCACAATCTTTTCTGTCACCTGCAAACTGCATCAGCAAATTATCATTGATAGGTATTTTGATTTCTTTTTCCTGTTATGCGACTCATCAGTCTTTATGAAAGACATGTCAGAGTACTGTATTTCAAATATTTTGGTCCTAAATATTTAAAATCAAGGCAGGAAGAATTTGCCATGTTCCAGAAAAAGAGAAAGCTCACAAGCTGTGGATGGTTTCTGACTCAGATGAGGAAGGACAGGAGGAGGAGAAAGGTGAGAGAGGAAGGAAGGGAAAGAATTCCAGTAGTGGCCAAAATCCCCTTTATACTTAAAGAGATTTGAGCCCCAGTTCTGATATTATCTACACCATTTTCTACACTAAGGCATTCTGATGGTCTTCATTGGAATAGCTGTTTTGTGGAAAATAAGAGGACAACCAGGGTTTCACAAGGAAGGAGGAAAATCACCTGACTATATTCTGGTGGATGGCACTGATGACTTGCCTCTCAGGTGGAGAGAAACAGTTACCCTTAGAAAGCAACTCATCTTAAACTGAAAGGGACCAAGTGAATGATTACAAAGGATGCTAACACAGAACAGGGGTCAAAAGACCCGAGGAACCATAGTTAGGATTCTACCTGCAGTGTTCAACATACTTCTATACATTGATTTATGACAAACAGTGCCTCACCTTGCAGGTGGTAAGGGAGCTGTGGTTATATCTATCATGCCACTAGACAAAATGCTGCTACATAAAACACGAAGGCATCCTGTTTAATCCAAAGCGAATAGATTGAACGTCCTCCTTTATTCCGCCTGTGTGCTGTAGCTGCTGCCCCGCCGGGCGCAGGGCCGGGGCTCAGCGAGGGGCTGCAGCCGGCTGTGTGGCTGAGGACAAGCGCACGGGCCAGGTGTGACCAGGAGAGGGCCACCCAGCCCTGGCAGTGCCACCGCGCTCTGCTCGCCTGCCAAACAAACAGGCGCTGGAAGAAAGCTTAATTGCGAACTCCTTGGGAGTTCGTAGGCTCCTGACCCCAGGGAAACAGCTGCACGTCCTCTTGTAGGAGAGGGATGGAAGAGAGATGTTCCTTCACATCTGCCGCAGATGTCAATTTTAGGAAACAGATAAATAAAATAAAATAAAATAAAATAAAATAAAATAAAATAAAATAAAATATTGACGATGCTATAAAAAAGTGCAGGGAATTCTTCCCTTTCATCCTGACAGCCTCTGACAAATGTTTGACAAGCCACAGAGTCACTCATCTATGCCAGCTGTGGATCTCCCACAGATCACGTGGAATCACTCCATACCTCTTGCTCCATTACGAGCAGATAGCCTTGCCACAGGTATTTCCTTTGCATAATCTTTCTCTGTTAGGATTAAGACAGGTTAGCAAAGGGACTACCCATTCCAGCCTATCCCAAACTCTCTGAACATGCCCTAATGGAGAGGAAAATCCTTTAAAAGGACTGAGCAGAAGCTAAATCACTGGCTGTTTCAAGGCTGATTACTGCGGCACTTAGGGGAGTGCCTGCCTCGCACAAGTGTTGACAAGAGGTTTCCACACACGGGGCAAGCACAGGCAGCCTGCAGTGCTGCAGCCCCCTTAAGGAGTGTGGGAAGGCCACAGGGACACATTTTTCTCTAACCTAATTTTAAGCACTTGCAGGATGAATATGGATCTAGTCTTTCCCTCTGAGCTGGCTGGAGTTTGTAGGGTATGTGCAGCATGTTTTAAGTGCTCCAACAAATGGAGTGTCTTGGGCTTTCTTGCTTCTCTTTATGCTCACAGGTACACACAGTCCTTTCTCAACTCCTTCTCTTATTACTGATTTTGGGAGTTGCTATGACTTTTATCCAACAGTCACATTAATAAACATATTTTGTCTATGCGGAAAGTGTGTTGGGACCAGAACTGTCAGGTCATAGGAAGCAAAGAGAAAAGGGAATTCTAGCAGGTGCAGACTCTAGCTTTAGGTATCTCCTCTGTGCAGTCTGACTAAAAAGGGGATCAATATGTGTGCAGAGCCAAGAGAGGCAGTGAAACGTGTGCCTTGTTCTCTTTCCTCCTGTGTCGAGGTTCTCCCACTGCTGAACTGTGTTTTCAGCTGTTGAGCAGGGGTTGATCAGAGGCAAGGGCAGCCTGAACTGGAACTCCCTGCAGCACAAACTAAATTTCTCTGCTATTGAGTTTCCATGTGGAGGCCATTTCCCACACCAGTGGTGCCAGGTCAGTGCTGAGGCAGAACAAGACACAGAGCTGAACTGAACTACTGGGAGTCCATAAAAATAAGACTCAACCAGGATTTTCCTCACGCCAGCCCATCATAAAGAGGTCCCTGGTGAAACAGCCCCACTGCCAAGCCTTGCATGTGGCACAGTTAGTCATGATGGGCTTGTGCAAGTCGAGTGATCTCGTGTGCAGGAAAAGCTACTCAGAGAGCCTACGAATCCACGGGCCAAACTGTGCCCCTTGAACCCTTGCACCTCAGTGTCCATATGAGAGACTTGAATGGTTGAGGTGAGGAGATGCTGTCAGTTCTGCTGCCGGTGAAGGCTGCTGGTACTACTGTTTTCTTTTTAGTGTGTTACTGTACAAAATTGTTCTTACTGTAAGGAGAGATTGGCACTGAGATTTAGACACCTTCCTCACTCCAAGCAGGACTGAGGTAAATCTACTTAGCAGGGAGCAATACTTTGAGGGACTGCCATTTTCTCCCACAGGAAGAAAGCTCCACTTGCTGCTTCTTTCTCAGGATAATGAACACTGTATTTCACTTATGAGTCAGATGTAAACAATACTCTTTCTAACATTTTTTCCCTGTGTTTGCTTTATCTTTGAGGTTCTTACATGCTAATCCTGTTGTTTAGTGAAGTTTCTAATTTATGAAGTTTGCAGCTTGTATGAGATTTGCTTCTTTAAACAGACAAATGAAATCTGGAATAACCGTCTTTACTGCTAAAATCCAAGATAACTTTGTAAACCAGAGGAGCTTCTCCATACTGACAACCAGTGTGGTAGAAACAAGACAAATGATAGCTGTGATGACATCATCTTGAGAAATCATTCCAAGAAGTGATTCTTTGACACATTCTTCATCCTTGGCCTGCCTAATTTATATATTTATTAATTAGCTAGAGATGATATATATCACCTGGCAATAAAATTAGTGTCCTGTCTTGTTTTGGTTTAATTTCATTTGCATTTACCTCATGATAGCATGTCTTACACATATATCAAATATTTTAAAAAGTAACTTGTCTCATTAAATGTCTTACCCATTTTAAGAATGAAGCAACTTCCCTTTACACCTAGTAAAAAACCCCACATACCAGCTCTAAAAAATTAACATGTCACAAAGCTTACTGCACTGTCCCCTAATTAGAAAAAACTAAACACTGTCCACATCAAGTCTAAATGTCTCTTCCCACTGTATACCCCAACAAGACTTTAATTCATTAGGCCTTTCAGTGCCAAAATTCCTCTCATACTAATAGGATAAGACAGTCCATAGTCCGAATACTACCTACACAGGCAAAATCTTCAACCATAGGTAAGTATTGGAACCATCTGTCCTACTAGTTCAACAACAGGACTGTTTTCCCAATTTTGAAAAAGTGAAGAGAGAGAGAGAAACCTACCTGTTTTCAGTCACAATCAACTATGTGCTGATGGAAGGTTTCATGCTGACTGCTGCAAAGGCTGAAAGTATCATTTAAGTTCATGCTTGCCACCCTCTTAACTCATCCCAGGACAGACAAGTGCCCTGGCTCACAGAGGTCCTGAGTACCTGGCACACATGGCTTTAGATTCAGGGCTATGAATGTGTCATGGGTTTAAGATTGGTTTCTGTTGAAAGCCTCTGGAAGTTTCCCTCCATCCTCTAGAGCAGAGCCAATGAGGGCCAGCTCCGAGGAAAACTTCCTGCTTTTG
>JAWWEE010000001.1:102420449-102604139 GCA_035221455.1 Xenops minutus
AACTGTGGTGAAGCAAGGTGTCCCCTTTGCAGCCCACAGGAAAGCCCCTGAGACAGAGACTGCTGCTTAAGTTTTTTGGACTGACATCTGCGAATGGCTGACCCATCAACAACTGGTTGTGAACTTTCCATTTCCCTGTCCCCTGCACCATTCATGGAAGGAGGGGATATGGACAGACCGAGGGGTGGTGGTGGAAAGGTGTTCGTAACTTGTTTCTATTTTTTATTTTTAGTTTTTAGTTCATTACTAATAAATTTAAGCATTATTCTAAGTTCTGCTTTGCCTGTGGTGTTAATCAAAGCTCCTCTTTCGGTTATCTCTAGCCGTAAATTTTGAGCTAGTTTTTTTTTCCCCTTCCCTTGGTAAGGCGAAAAGCAAGGGGGGAAAGGCCTTGAAGGAGTTTTGCTGGACACCAGGTGCTTATTCAGGGTCAAACCTCCACAGAATGTAGTGATTGTTTTCTGAGGCCTCCTGTAGTTTTTTTAAAAAATAATACTACTAATACTTTAACGTGTTTTGATTTCTTTTCAAGTCCCTGTTCACACCTTTGGGCTTGACTACAGCCCAGGACAAGAGATACCTACCACAGAGATGGAACAGGCTGACTCCATGAGTGTTGGGTCACGTTGGTGTGCATCAGAGATTTTCAGGGTTGTGAGACCATGCCACCAAAACCATCTGATTAAAGACACCCCATCTGAAGTCCACATGTAAAATAGAGGGAAAAGATAAACTCTCAATAGGTTTGTGAGATAATTATTTGTAATACAGAAACACCTGAAGTCTCCTATGGAGATTAGACTCAGCTGCATTTGTTAGGAGGTGTAAGTACAGCACAAACTGTACCTTGGAAGTTCCTCTGAAGTGACAGCAGAGGAAAACACCAGCAAAAGTGATGTTTTCTTCTTCTTCAGTGAGTGGGCTGGCAGAGGGCAGCTTGGGATGCCTTTACAGAAGCTATTTTAAGATTATCACAGCATCATCCTGAGACCCTGGGACAGAGCTACGGATTGAATTCAGATTTCTCAAGACACAGTCAATAACTTTCATCCAAAGCAATTTCCTTCTGTCTTGCTGACAGGCAAATTGGAAAAGTGACAGATGACAGACAAGCTGGCAGGGTGACAGGATGCAGTCTGCAAAAAGGACAAGAACATCCATTTTTCTCCCACACCAAATGCTCACTCCTACCTTTCCATCAGCTTCTGTTTATAGCCTGCTTTGCCAGAAAAGGCAGTTTCATTTCTTTCATGGAAGTCCTTTCAGAGTCAGTCATCTAGGGCAATTGAGCATAGGCATTTAGATAATTACAGTGAGAAGTTATTATATCCTGGCCAACTCCTGTGCTGTGCCTGCTCAATTTTTCTAAATAAAAATTTCTTGCAAAATTCATCCCCAGACCACACTATAAAAACTCACCTGTGGTGAGACTTCCCAGGACTTTGATGTGGATCTGCATGAATCTATTCTCTGAAGTAAAGAATTCCAGGAGGAAAAAAAAAAAAATCAAATGTGAATGTTAGATTTATGAAAATAAAACCCTTAATCAAAATAAATGGAGAACTTAGAAAACCAGAAATTAAAAAGGCTTGTAAACAAATTTGGCCTTCCTGCTCCATTTTTGAAGAGTGAGTCTGATCTCACTTTCTGGTTGTTAGTTCATCATCTTTCAGTAATAAAAGTCAACACAGTCTCATTTGGGTCCTTAAGAAGAGTCTTTCTTACTTCCCATACAAGATCTGATTGACTGCTTTCCCTTCCTCTCAGCAGTTTCTGCTCGTCTTACTTATGTGAAATGCAATATAAACCAAGTATGGACCTCAGGTGAAAGCTGGGCATGGGCCTGAATAAAATCATACACAGAAATAGTGTGGAGGAAGAAATAGTGTGATAGAGGAAAGCAGCTAATTGTAGCCTGGCATCTTGATAAGGAGAAGGAAAACAGGAGCACCAGAAAAGCGGGGAAAGAGGTCAAGAAAACACTGGACCCACCATGAAAAAGCATGGGAAGCACTGTACAGAAAAAGTGCACCAAGAGTTTTCTGTGCCGAGCCTTCGCTGAAAGCAGTTTGTATCTGTGAGCAAATAAATAGCCACTTTGCTGGGATTGCCCTTGCATGCAGGAGAACAGTGCACACACTGCTTCTGGAACACTTGATTCTACCACCCATGTCTTTGACAATGAAAAGTAACCTAGAAGATCCCAAAGCTTTGTTAACCAACCAGGTCAAAAAGGAGTAATAATATGCATTATGTAACAATTAGGTTTTGGCAGCATTTAATGTATTTACTCCAGGAAAGTTTTGGATGATAGTTCTGATTAATACAAATAAATAAAATTTTATGGAGGTTGTCAGCTGTCCTCCCCTTAAAAAGCATAGTGATTAATGATAGCAAAATTATAAGAAGCCATAAATAGCTTGCATTTAGCTTTTTAAATTGTAAGGAATTTTACAAACAATCAATTTAAACTCTCTGTTTGTCCTGTGGTGTGGATGTTGGAAGTGTAAGACAGCTATATTAACCAGAGATATAGTGAAATTCATCATGTTCCCCACTGAAATAACTGTCCACTTCTGTGTTAGAAAGGAAAAGTATTAGACTCTTAACAGTGGCATTAGAGAGCAGATTTTTTAGCTGTCATGGACCCGGAGGAAACCAGACAATTTATTCCAAAGCTGAGAGACTCATAGTGATGATTCCTATTGTTTGCAACAAAACTGACTTCCATTAACTTGTGTACCTTTACAGCATAGTCTGATGTGCAGAAACAGGTCTCTCATCAAATAAAATAATACTATTATTAACAGTGGTGGCAGGCACACTTCTAGTGCCCTCAATCAGTTGTAAGGCTACCTCTAAAGTGAAATATTAGTCCTTGTGTTCAGGGATGTGAGATTTAAACTCAGTCTTCACTTGCTAAAAGTACTTATTTTCTGCAAGACAAGTCAAAGCTTCCTCACAGCAAGGGAGACGAGGTAACTGCTTGTCTTAAGAGAAAGCTCCATTTTAAAATCTGAAAGTAATTGCTACACTTGAATAGCCTAAGTGTGGATAAATCTCCTTTTCATCTTCAGCTCCGTAAATTAGCATTACAGTTCACTTTTCATAGAGAGGTATTAGCACTGTCGGACTACTTGGCAGCTCTTGCTCCACTTCTGTTTATCTTTTGTAAAGGTCGTGTTCCTGCCTGCAGTAGAATTGGCAACAGAAGTTGGTAGTAAAAAGGTTTTTTGCACAAAACTGTGAAAGACTTTAGGAAGGAACATAACCCTAAAAAACCACTGCAAACATTTCACAGGGATTGGATACTTAAAATTATTATTGTCCAGAAAACAATGCTTCCAGATTCTGTTTTGAATTTTTTTATGCTGCATTTAACATCACAGTAGCAGAAGACAAAGTTGCTGTAATACTTCTTCAAATACCAAATGAAGTAAACTTGAAAACTTGAGTGCTGGCAACACAGTGCAGGAGCAGTTGAGCTGCCTCTGCAGGGAGCTGTCTGGAACTGTGAACAGTACAGCTGTGTTGCACTGCTGGGCAGAGCCAGAGGAATCTGCCTGGCCATTCCCAGACATGGTGCTTCAGTGTCCAAGCTGGTACCCTGCACAGAGCAGTGCTACACCATGGGGAACTGCCCGGCTGTGGTGAGGCTGGAGATCTCTGCACAGCACTTGTTATGTGATGCGTTTTTGTGGTACGTGAAGCCAGTGTAGCTAGAAAAACACACTGGGTTTGGGCACATATCTTCTAAGACATGTTGCTCAATGGAGTACTATTTAGCATTTATTAAACTAGGCAAGCTTCATGTCCAAATGACTACAAGCCCTTGAGTGAAGAGCATCATTTCAGTTGTGTGCATTTGTGTAATCCAGCTGATTACCTTCTGTGAATTCAATCCCTTCAGAGACAGTGCTGCTGTAAGGAAAGGAAAGGGAGAGTCATGTATTGCTTCTGTATGTGCTCCTGAAATCTGAACTGCACAGTCTAGTACTTGAGTCAACGTCTTACGACCTTTTCAGCTTACAGTTCAACTACAGATAGTGACAAAACAGTAGGAAGCCAACATGTCCGTGTGATGTTCCAAGCGACCAGGCAGACCAGGGGTGGCGGTGCAGTTTACCTTTGTAGTTTTGTGGGGGTTTTTTGTACTTTATCCAGGAAAAACAGACTTTTTGAATATTCTATTGTGAAATGCTGACAGCTGCAAAAAAAAAAAACAAAACAAGAAAACCCAAAAACTAAACCAAATCAACCAACCAACCAACCAAAAAAAAAAAAAAAGGTCCAGAAAGTTGATAGACAGATGCCAGCTCTCTGAAAAGCAGATTTAACCCTGCAGACGTGCTTCCTCTGGGATCCAAGCTTAGCAACCACCATCCCCAGGCAGGCTGAGCTTAGTGATCATCAGCCTCACATCTGCCCTTGGATCACACACTCCCAAGTGGTGTAAACATGCCATTACTTGGTTTTAGGCGGGCATTGCCTGCAAAAGAAATAACCTTAAGCTACAAGTAGCTGACAGTCTTCTCTGACACTCAGGAAGCCTTTACAGGTTAGTCACAGTTTAGACCTCCTCTGATGGTACAGAATACTTCATGAGCTGCCTAGGGTCTGAGGAACCTGTGAATCCAGCTCTGCTGTGGAAGGGTAGACAAACTGTCCTCACTGGCAGCTCCATGATGTTGTCATGGGCAAATTTTTGCCTCTCAGGAATGCCTTGGGTTAATCTGTGAAGTGTAAGTCATTCCCCTGCTTGTGTAGTCCTTTGGTCACTAGCACCTTGCCTTTTCCAGCCCTAATGCTAACAGCTTTCTTCAGCAGCTTGAAGCATTTTCTGGCAATGCACTTCATTTTACCTGGCAATCTTTATCCTGCTTCCAAAATCTTCAGTTTCTCCTGAAACTGAATAAATCTGATGAGGTTTATTTCAAGTGTTTTCTCGCCTGACCTTTTGCAATAAATACAGAGCATGACACTTAAACCTAAAGCTCTTAATGAGTTTACTTCAACTCCTTGAATAGCAAAATTTATAGATGGGATTAACAAAAGAAACAATAACTAGCCCTCAAAACTGTGAGGGCTCTGATGGCTGAACAGGAAAACTTCACTTTTTAGCAGCTGAAATTCTGTGGCAATTTTCAGACGAAAAGAACTCTATGAGCCTCCAGTGCATATTTCTGCTTTGAAAACATCCAGCCCTAATAGGCAAAACCAAAGTTTGACTCTGTCCACTTTACAGAAGAGAAAAATGAGGAACAGGCAAATTAAAGGGGGCAGTAGGATGCCAGAAAAAGACAGACACAGGATTCAAATTGAAATGCAAATCAAATGTCTTAGTCACAAAGCTGTCCTTTCTTTTCATACTGAGAACTTAACCTATTTTAATGCTTTCTTGAAAAAAACACCAAGCTGAGTGCAGAAGAAAAACTACAGAATATTACGTGGGGCTGTCATCACTGGTCTTTTCATTTCCCAAGCATTCTGGTTAACATCGTTCCTTCACATGTCATAGCTATGTCACACAGCATTGAGGGAAATGTACCTGCTCAATCTGCCACTGGCTCTTAGTGGGAATTTTTTAGTTGAAGAAATTGTAATCATTCTAATCTCAGGGAAACAGTCCGGCAAGAAAATAATTTCTCATTTATCTAAGTATTGATTTCAGCTGATTAGAGTCAGAGAATATAAAATGAAAATTTTAAACCTGAGTAAACTGAATTTGAAATCCAGGTTTAGAAAATGGTCAGCATTTGGAGGAAATAAGGAGAAGGCATGTGTGTTACCTGCTGTGAAAGCAAACTTGTTCCCGTTTTCAACCAGGTCAACCAACCACATTTGCCTTTCAGAAAGCTTCTAGACGGAGCTGCTCAAGGACCACGCTGGATACTCAGCTTTCTTAAGCACAGTTAAAAGGTTAAACACAGCACAGAGAGCTCGACAGAAGTGTTTGTATAAAGAACACATTACTGAAAACTGGCCTCAAAGTGCTGGTGATGTGTCAGGGAGCTTATGTACAAAGCACTCAAATAAAGCACACTTTATAAAAATTTGAAGATATTTTATGTCTCGTTAATCAAGGCTTTCTGAGGGTATTTTGGGACCTCTGAGTCAACAAGCATTTGTCTTCCTCCTTAAAATGTCTTGCTTCTCTTTTCCAGGCAGCCTCCTTCTTCATGCCCCTGTATGGGTGTTTTTCTAAATGACCTCCAGTCTAAGTCTTCCTGCATTTTAATTACTTTGAAATAGAGTCCAGAATGTTAATGATACTTCAGCACATTTAATCTGCGAATAATTAAGGTGGGGATTTTTTATACCTCTCTCCTATAGTGAGAAAGATTTGTATTCACTATACTAGATTTTAATGACTGACAGCTGAAGCTTAATATGTTTTCATAGTTTCAGAGATTAATTTAGATAATCATTGAAAAACCCCTCAAAATTACAATATAAAGAACTAAAGGTCATACGCAGTAAATACATCCACAGAGGAAAATCATGTGTATTTATGCATATATTTACCATTACTTTTATTGTAAATTCACTGATTTTTTTTCTGTGTTTCTCATCAAACTTGTGCCTCAGTGCTTCCTTAGTGCATATCTTTGAAACCACAGTCACCTTTCTGCTGGTTTGAGGAATTTAAAATAAAACTGCATCACTAGCAGCCTGGTAGCAGTGCTAAATGTGTATTTCCTTTGCCATCATTTTTAATGCTCTACTCAGCTTTATTTAAAATGAGAGGAAGTTTTATACCTATTGCAAATAGAATTGACTGGAAATTATTTCTTAAGTTTTTATCCACTCAGCATATCCTATTCTTTCTTGACTGAATATAAACCCATGAGAAAACTCACTATCAAATATGTTTTCTCCTGAGTCTGAGCACTATTCCCATGAATAATTTTACTGACCTCTAGCATTACAACATTTTGACTCAGTCTTACCTCTGATGCCTTTAAAAGTATTTTTGCCTTTACATGTCACTTATGAGCAGTGAATGAAACCATGATGACTTGGAGGAGAAAATTCAAAGTATCTCAAAAAAGTGAGCATCAAATTTTTTTTTTACATCATCTTATATACATAATGCTTTAAATATGCTTTCTTATACATTTGTATTATGATGTGTTATTGATGAACAAAAGCACTACAACTTTGAAAATTAAATTTAAGTATGTAAAATACTAACCCAGAAAAATAAAGAGGGAATCTCTCAGAGGTACTAATTACTGAGTCTGAGAAACATAGCATGGTAGGGTCTGGAAGTGCAGGTCAGAAGTGTTTGTACTTTTCCATGGGATAAGTCAAGGAAAATATTACCAGCTGGAAGAATGACAAAGCAATGAAACCAGCCTCCTTTCAAACAGATCGTTTTATTTGAAAATGAGAATGTTTTGAGGAAACAAAATGCATACACCAGGATTTCTTGGGTACTTTAGTTACACCAAAATGACCATGTAAGCTTTTCATAAAGAGTCTGTTAGAAGATATGTATGGAATTAAAGCACACCATTGCAATAGGATGCTTATATGGTAGGACCATCACTGCCCAGCACTGCACTCAGAGGTCGGTGTATTCAGGATGTGCCTACACCACCTTATATTGACTGTAAACTGTCTTAGGATAGGGAGGGATTTTTGGTGTTTGTACTGATATTGATAAAAATATCAGTATTTTGGCCCTGCTTTCAACTCCACAGCTTATCTGAGAAACCGCAGATGGGTTACAAGTGTTTCTGTTTATGGTCTCAAGTAAAGGACAGTCTGAAGTGTGGATAATTCAGCAGCAAGCAGGGAAGGAGAAGTTAAGACAGTGAAATGGTCCTACCCACTGTAGTCTCAACACTGCAGCACTTACCTATAATTATTTGAATACATGTACAACAAGGGGATATCTGGTTTTGCTGAGCCCTGTTAGTTTTGCAAATACAAAGAGTTTCTGGCATGAACTAGTCAAGAAGGACATGGCCTTGGGGAGGTGTACTGAGCAAAAAGAGGTGAAGTAATACTGTTTCCCTTCTTCACCTCTGAGCCCTCATTCTGATAGTCCTTGTGAACATGAACCTAATCTTCCACTGAATTATTTATGTTACATCAGTGTTTGCAGGTTGAGGGTTTAATGGACAAGGTCTATACCTGTTATTAATTTGTCTCAAAAACTGAAAGTGAATGATGAAGATTTTGCTCTTGAGTCTGTACAGATTGATGTATTTTTGCTGTTCAGTTCAAAACAACTTGCATCAAAAATTCTTCTGCAACACATAACAGTCATAGGACATTTTTATGTTGTCAGCAGTAAATCAAAGCAAGTCTAACAACCTTGTATTTCTATTGACAGCAGTCAGATTACTAGCTACATTTGCCAAGTGTGTCCTAGAGTACGCTGCCAACATACCACTTCTGCAAGAATGACAAGCTTGTTAAATTCAATAATAATTTGGAATCAGATAAGTAGAAAATTACATAAAAAATAAAGGATAGCAAAGAGAGAGAAGGGAGAAAACCAGACGTGTTGGGTCTTATGATCCCAATACTTACATGAATGCAGGTGGATGGTCAGTAATGTCAGAAAGGTACCAGCAGATGCTGACCTCGGGCCTGCTTGAGAAGCTGTTCCCTGCTTTCCTAAAACATCTTCTTCCAAGAGGGACTCAACATTATATTTGCCCAAGAAAGGTAACATAATGAGAAAAGATCAAGTGAAATGTTTAGGCTTGCTTTGGATGAAGTCTTGGAAACTGGCAGTTTGCCTTCTGTGCTTTGTTGTCTGAATTTGGTTAAATGCTCTTTCAGGGAATTGAGTACTTCTCAGATTTCTTATTAAAATTTTGTAAGAAGAAAATAAGAAATACATCAATATGCCCTTAAATCAGATTTTAAATACCCATAGATCTATTAAAAACATGTTGTGATTTTATTTTTTTTAATATAAAAATCAACAAATTTGGCCCCAGAGTAATGTTTTTCATACATTTATCAACATTTCAATGCTGTTAAGAATTTAAAATAATGTTTTAAAAATACATTGGGTTTAATAATGTCGGTAGTGTTTCATCCTTATTCATAGCTATGGACTAGGCAGCTTCAAGAAGGGTTTTATAGGCCAGAGTTTCAGCTAAAAGTTGACTTAACCATCTCCACTAATGGATGGCAATATTGTTTGCCCATCATTTCCTATGTAAACATGTAATTAGAGCTCAAAAGATCAGAACATTGATTCCATATTTGCAACTATTTGTTGCAAATTTTCGCTTATAATTTTCTTGTCATTCTGTTTTGTGGGATTCTATTATGGTGTTTATGCCCACTGTATTCTACCAACATGGTATTATAAATTCAAATACCATATTAAAATCAGAAAACGTATAGAGGTTTGCCTGGTACTAAGTGTGACTAATTGAAATGATGTTTCAGAATTTCTGAATCTTAACCTGTAAGATATATGCATGAGTTCATGAGTACTCTGTAATACATTTAAAAATAAACAAACCAACCCCCCAAACAAACAAAACCCTCCAAAACAAACCCAAAAAAGCCCAACCCCACGACAAAGATGAAAATAGACCTCCACGGCATCAATCTAATCTTTACTTACCGTAATTAATTACAAATTAAAAATTGCAAAGCATTCTGGGTGAGAGACCCAAAGTACCTGGTACCTGCTCCTATCTGGGAATTAGTGATCTAGGGAATTCCAGCTAACAGAGTTTTAAACAACAAGAGACATTTAAAGCAGATGTGCAGGTAAATGAACAGATGCACTAATTGGATGATCTCACACCTGAGGAAAGAGCTAATATAAGAAAAAATACTGGTTTGGGTTGAAGCATATTTACTGAATATTACCTAAACCAGCCTTAACAAAGGTATGCATTTCAAGTATCTTGCAAACTTGCCCTGCCTTGCAAGCCTAATTTTTGTGCAGTGATTGCTCCTCCTGTCTTCTGAGTTAAATAAGTGTATTCCTTCTTCCTCTCTCTAAAAAGAAATCTCATCCTGTGAAACAAACTAGTTGTCCTAGGAAAGGTTGACAGAGAAACTAAACCACGTTGGTGCAGTTGCTGGTGGGTTTGTTTGACTGCTCAGGTCCACAGCCTTTTGGAAAGATTTACCTCAGCTCTAGGGATGGCTCCAAACTCCATCACTGCAAATGTAGTCACTTTACAGGAAAGGAAAAGGGGGTGAGGACCTCCTAGTCCAAGACTGCTCTCATTACAAGAGGGTGAGGAATTTTTGGCAGACACAGGTACCCACACAGACTTGCAACAGGAGCAAGTTTAACAAGTGACACCCCTCCACACTTTGAGATACAGCGGGTGTTTAAGCCACTGCACCTGGACGGAAACAATGAGCATGAAAAGCTACCTGATATTTTCAGGTGATATTTTCTGGTTGGCTTATTAGACATCTGATGGTCTAGTGCCTAATTTACACTTTAAATACTGTCATTTCCCTGGTCAGTACTTCTTTGTATTGTGCATTTAACAGTGTTAAGATAATTGCCACCATATACTTCTAAGGGGGATTTTACCAGGTTTGGACCTAGAAGTTTCACGAGGTCTTTTCAGTCAATCACCACAGTCTTTCCCATTGTCCCTTGCCCTGTGATGCACTTGCAGGAAAAAACAGGAAAGATAAGCCCAGCAACCTCCGAGGTACCCTGTACATATGTACAGTAACTTCTTTCTGCCCAAAATATTGCCATTTCTGGCAATAGGTCAGCAGTGAATCTGCTTGAAACATTTTCTTCCCAGACAGTTTCTGGAGCAGTGAGTCACTCTTACAGTCAGACTTCAGATAATTTCATAAATGAGGCAGCTATCCTTTTTTTTTTTTTTTTTTAATTGTCCTTGTGCAAAATGCCCATTTTAGGGCAGAAATAGTGATCTGGAAGATTCCATTGTTACTTTACAAACTTTCCTTTGCATGTCCTGTTTGTATCTTTGGTCCAACCTGGAGAAGATTGCACAGAAGTAGATGTTTTTCAAGAAAGATCTCAGCTCTTTTAGCCATGGTTGTATTGATCTAGGCATTATGCTGTGTGAATCAAGATTTTACACTGCCCTGTGCAACTGAGCCCACTCTCTACCTGATTGCTCCTGGTCTTCCAGCCCTTTCCTTTGGAAGATGTTATGCCACAGGTGCCAACGTAGAAGAGAGCCAGACAACTATACCAAACCACAAGCAATGGTCTCCTGCTGTTGTTAATATTGTTATTGTACAGCATTCACTTCTATCCCTTGATCTGAAATAGCACAGGTGGTTCCACAGTCTTATCAGTTTCTACCTCAAGTGAATGATGGCACCGCCATTGTACTCAAATGAGAAACACAACTGAGTGTTTCCCCAGCCCAGCCCACCCAGCTCCCCCAGGGCATCATTCACCTCAGCATGCAGACTGTGCACCCTTAGAACCTTCCAAAACAGTGGTCAGTGTAAGAAGGTTTTTCTTTTCCCATCCTGGAGACTGCAAAGGTCTTTCTGGTGACCTTATAGCTGCACCAGAGATTCACCTTCTGTGGCCACTCTAGGTGGTTTGGATAGGTCGACATAATAGTTTGACCTCCTACCTCTGACTGTTCCTTGGAATGATTTGTTGTATATACATTTGTTTACCATTGTTGTCTAAAAAAATACCTCTGCAGGTGCAATTTATAACAGAGAAAATATGTCTTCCAAAACTATTAGCAAGAAAACAGCAGGAATGAACTGCTCAAAATAACTGGTCTGTGATCTGGAGTTGTTCCTCCTAACAGTGGTGCACCTTTTGCTGAACAGTAATAATGTGCTACCCTGTTGAGTCAAACCAGTGGTCCTTCTAGCCTTTTTTATGTAATGGTCTGCAACAGAAAAAAAAAAAAAAAAAAAAGGATAAATTTTAAGAATGGAGCAACATTTCCTTGATATAATCTCAGAGTTTCACAGCAGTTTGTGATCCTCCTGAAGCAAAGGCTCTAGCTGTGCCTTCATGCTGAGATTCTGATGGCAGATTCTGGTTTGGTTTTTTTTTACCTAAATAATTTTTGACTTCACTCAAGGTTTTTGCCTACAAAATTACCTCTAAATTTTCCAGTTTGATGTCTCATGATTTGGGAAAAATATCTCTGTTTGATTGTTTTAGAATACTTGCTAGTTCTTAAATAATGCCATTTTCTGTTTGCCTCCTCCATGCCATTGTGATTTTATGGAGTTCATAATATCATTGTTGAACTTTCTGTTTTTTGAGCTTGAAGGGTACATTTTTATTTACAACTCGCTTCATGGAGGCTTATTTCAAAGGCTTTCTTGAAATGTTAAAACTGAAGAGTTTTACTGTCTGTGCTTTTATCAGAAAAGATTTTTATGGCGGTACAATTCCAAAATACAGATTCTGAAGTATCCTTTAACAATAGAATTAAACTATTGCAAGAGTCCGCCACTGAACTCCAACAGGCATATCACAGTGCAGAAGAATGAGCACTTCAACTGTTTAAATATATTTGCCTTTATACTGCAGTAGAATTTCTTCAAATTTAAATATCGGTCTATCTCAGAAAGGATTGTCTACCTTAATTGTCGGTTTATGCACATTTAAACATTATAAAAAACATAAAGTTCATTATTAGATTGCATTTTAATTACGTGTTTTTCAGAATTTTTTTCGGAAGGTTATAACTCTAGGTGCTTAACAACTCTGAAAACACTATCAACTAGATATGCAACATCTGAAATTATATCCTATTGTTATTATTCACACAGGCCTGGATCAGTTTGTTTTCTTGTTTAGCATCTTAGAAAAGCCTTTTGTTGTCTTAGAAAAGCTCAGATACACATTAGTAAACTGGTGAGGCTGCCGTTTTCCCCTGAGTGCATTGCTATGTGTTGTTAATTTTCAGAGAAAGCTGTTGATGGACTCAGCATCCATGAGTATATCATTATGTATGATGTACTCACAAGCCTTTGTAATTAAATTCTACTGTTTGGTAGAAATGGGATGGGATTTACCAGATGAGGCAGCAGAACCCTGTAGTCAGAATTCAGGGATTTAAATACCACAAGACTATTTTCAGTGTATGTGTCTTGAAAAATAATTTGCTAGTTTTCAGTACTCTGCAGACCTTCCCTTAATGCAGGTCATTTAGAACAGGTTGAATAGTAAATAAATAAAGAAAGAAATATTTCTGACCAAACACAATATGATTCGCAATTGCCATTATGCGCATCATCCACTTCCAAAACCATTTTGGGGATTGTTGAATATTACTGTAGCTATTTAGAACAAAAGTGAACGATTACTCTGTTATTTGATTCTGTTGTCTATGCCAGAAATACAAAATAAGGAACATAAACAAGAAGCATCTGAATTCTAACCTCAGCATTTCTACAAGGTCTCTGCCTGTTTTCATAAAAGGTTTATGAATTTTGCAAGTCCCATTTGCTGTATGACCAATATGAAATGATTTTGTACCCAGTTAAATGCTCACTGAAAACTTAGCTGGCTTCAGTGAACCTCTGTTCAGACCTTTGTTTAGATATCAAAAGATGGTTTAAAGGCTAGTTTAAGGCAGTCCTGTTTGAAATATCAGCCTTTTTCTCTGTGTCAGTGCTGCTACTTCTAAAATGATGAGAATAAATTTAACCATTCCCAAAGGATTTCGGGAGGATTCATCAGGATGTGCTTGTAAAACTGAAAAGCACTGGTCCAACAAACATCTTCATCAGAAGTGTTTATCTTGGCTGCTACTTAGCTCCAAAGAAATGAAATATTGATTGTCTTGCTAAATTGCTTTAACCCTCTCTACTTTCACTCCAGCAAGTCGAGTTCATAGAGCAGAAATCACTTTATTAACATCTCACTGGACAGTCACATTACTACCCAGTTCTTTAACAATTCTTAATGGTTGATGACTTTTACCAAACTTTTAATGTGGGGATTTTAGTTAAAAACAAACAAACAAAAACAACTATGAAAATAGCCCTATTCATTTTAGTGGAAACTCTGATCTTGCACACAAATGAGATGCCATGATCCCAGGGAGAAAACTGCAAGGGAAACTTGAATGGATTATTAGTATGTAGGAAGACTACATGGTTTACATCTTCTATAAGTTTGGGTTTGGAAAGATGTAAATCACTTTGCTAATTCTCCTTCTAACTCAAGATTTCTTCTCTATGATTTATTCATAAAAGGTTTTATTAATGGGTTGCTCAAGATCAACACATCTGCAGGCTGGTGAGCACCTTTGGTGCACCGCTGAGCAAACCTGCTCACCTTGAATGTGGTGATGTGTAAAAGCACCTTTAAAGCTTCAAAAATATCTATTTCGTGCAGTTTAATGTCAGTGAGAAAGAGCTCTTCATATCTGCAGAATGACAGTCTCATGGATGCTTGCTTTTGTACTTTCCTTTGCCCAGCTGTAATTGTTATGATCTGAACTTTATACAATATTTCTCTATTAGGAGTGACTTCCATAAGTAACTTAAAACTAAACAAAACAATAGGTCCTCAAAGAAAAATTTAATGTTTTGCATCTGACGAGGACTATTAACATTTCCCAGTAAAGGCTGCAGACACGCTGGACATCAGCAGCTGAGATGAAGTGCCAAGGTTGTAAAAACTAAGATAAATGACTGTTTTGCTTCAGCCTGTCTGCTGTTTATGGGCCTAAGAGGGGCTTAGCTTTTGAGTGATAACCTAAACTGTATCTGCTCACAACACTTTGACTTGGACTCATTTTCACACATTTTGAAGTAGTTCTGCTATCACTCTGTTCCATGAATATTGCTTTTAAAAATGGTTGGTAAATGCATTGCATCACTCATGCTTGTAATGGCATTTGTGCCCTTTGTGGTGCCTAAAGGCAACTTAATCATTCCAAATACCACGTCACATCCTGGCTTCTCACTGAGAAATCTGGCAGTCTTTGTAGGCTTGGCAATGTGACATTACAGGCACTTAAACCACATCTGCGGCTCTTTCACAGACGGGTTGAAAAGGGAGGAGGGGAAGAGGAAGAGCATTTTTCATGTATGGTTCAGTGTTCAGACATAATCCGGGACAAGGAATAGGAGGATCCAGTAAGAAGTGACAGACAGTAATGTGCTGCAGAGGTTCTCAACAGAATACACATCCTCCTCCTTCCTTGCACAAAGGGGGTTGTATGTTTCTCCTAATTGCTTTGGCTGGTCAGTCTCGGAGGCTTGAGCAATACCTTTAAATGGCTCAGCCTAAGCAGACTAATCTTTGGCATCCATTTGAGCCAATAACCTTATGCTGCTATGGTTGTTTAGCCAGAAGGAGTAAAATTGATGTGTCTCTTTCCCTGGGGAAGCAGCCCTTTTCATATCTCATCTGCAGTGTCAGTCGCAGCTGTGGCCGCCAGGGCTCTGTGCAGCAGGGCAATGCTGGACAATGCAGTTTTACAGAATCACAGAGTATTCTGAGTTGGAAGGGACCTACAAGGGTTATCAAATACAACTCTTAAGTGAACTGCCCATCCAGGGATTGAATCCACAACTTCGATGTTATTAGCACCATGCTCTGACCAACTGCGCTAATCTCAGAGTTGCCCATCCTCTGTCACCAAAATGTAACTGTAGTTACAAAAGGAAACAACACAAATATAAGTTTGCTTCATATCTTCAAACCTAATGGTTATAATCAGCAGGTGATTGTTTCTAGTTCTTCCTCTTATCTGATGTATCCTGCTGGTCTTTGCCCCTCAGCTACTGCACTTTTTCTGAGAACAGCATTACCTGAACCTGCCACTCTGAGAGCTGGCTTGAATGTGCTCTTCCCTGAGATAAAACGTGGTTATCTTGGTGAATCTGATTTAGGCTACCATTGGGCAATTTGTTCTCTCTGGCTACAAGAAAAGTTGTAATTGGTGACTGAAGAGCTTTCTTAGAGCAAAGTGCTGTTTAGGAGAATAGAATTTTAAGAGAATATGTACCTCACATATTGATATAAAACAGCCTCCGCTCCTACCTGCTCACAAGGTAATTTGAAGTTTTCCACATGGGAGCTTTGCAAGGATCCACTGCCCATTTTCTCTTCTACCTTCTTACCTCTGCCAGAGTTCCCTATCATGCCCTATAGATGCAGGGACCCCTTCAAGGTCCTTCTTACACAATAGGAGCCAGCTGACATGGCAAACTCCAAGTCTGGATAAGCAACACTAGTGTTGTCCCAAAATAGGTTCTTTCACACAGTGCAAGAGACCAATCCACACACAGAGTCAAGGTACTCTATTTACTTACAGTTCTGTGCAGAAAGGTGTGCCGGGTGGCAAATCCACAAAGCCAGCACTAGGACTACCAAAACTTTTCAGTATTTATACATTTTAGCAAACAAAGGCATTAATGTTCATTGGCTACAAGTTACCTAGTTCTCTTATAAATTAGTGTTCTATCTTCTATGGGGTAATGATTCTCTTGCTTCTCATGCTAATCAGTCTGAATGCTCAGTCTTTCTCTTCTTTTGAGTTGGTGGGCCATGAGTAAGTCGTTGCCATCTCCTCCTGCTGGAATTACCTTTTACCCAGTGGGAGAGGATATCAGCACAGTTGTTGAGTTGTCTTTGTTAGTTTCATCCTTTCCTTAGGGGTTCTGCTAAATGTCCTTGTGACCTGTAAATTCCACATTCTTTGTGTCCATGATCAGTGGTATGCCGTTCTTCCCAAGCTTTGTTAACATCCCTTTAGGTCTGAGATCATCAAAACATGTCGAGCCCTAAACCTTAACAAGGCAATTCTATCAAGTAATCTGTTGGTACATCACTTAGAGTTTGTTAGCTGCTATTTCATGGATTAGATCTCCTTTCTTGTTGATTAGGCTTGAAAGTATATAAAGATCAAGCATCAAACAACAAACAACATCCTTTCTCAAAAAAATATTTACATGTTCCACATTTTGCAACATTAGTACATCACATAGGGCACAACTCTTCCAAGTGATCATCTTGTTCTAGTGGGTTTGTGATACCCATGCATTGCTTCATCCCTCCCCTGCCTTTCCCCAGTCACAGCATCATCTCATTATAGCAAAGAAGTGGCAGAACAGTTTAGGGGCTGCCAGCTTGGGGCAACTCCCCTACTGCCCAATGATCTGAAATAGATGCTGCATGACAGGCTTTTCCTCATGCTTGGTTTCTGCCCCACATGGATGCATTTTATGTGTAAGTGCTCTTCTGTTTTTAGAAAAAGATAAAAAAAGTCAAAGTCAATTCATTTAGATATGTTGCTGGTTTATGCTTCACCACCTTACTCCTTTCAGTTTCTGTTAAAAAGCCAATCTGAAATACTATCATTCTAACTCATTAGTTGTATTTAAATTATGGGTAGAATGACTCTTGGCATTTTTTGACTTTTATTTTTTAAGATATGAAGTTATGGAAAAACCATTTCAGAGCACTTTATTAAAGTTCAGAAATATAAATTCAAAATGTATAGCTGGGAAGCAAAAAGAGAACAATGCAGAAGAAGAATTAGAGACAAGACCTAACTTCCAATAGTATGTCAAGTGAGGGAAATGGTAATCAGTTCATGTATTCCAGCTGCAATGTGATTCACAGTATACTACAGCTATGCAGGATCTCGTATCTTAATACACAGACATAGGACTGACTGAAATACTCTTATATTTTCTCTCTACTAATCCACATAGTGCTGGATATACATTAATAAGTTGCTAAGTCATAGTTATCTTGGTACTGACACAATGCTATTATTTGCTATTTGAGATACATAAAATAAAGAGTAATTATGTAATAATTAAAGAAGAAAGGAAAACACGGTATCCTGGAAATTAATTATACCCTTCCTTTGACTGTCTCACTTATCTATGCAGCACAGGATATTGGGATTACTGTCCTACTGAAATTTAGTCAGGAAACTACACTCACACTACGAGATCCTCTAAGCTCAAACTCATTATAGCTGATAGCAATCATGTGCAATAAAACTCTTTGTCTTAAATAGTCACCAGATGAAATACAAATTTGATCTTTGAAGCAATTTTAGCCTGGGGAAAAGGGGGCTCAGGGGTCACTTTTTTGCTCTCTACAACTATATGAAAGAAGGTTGTAGTTGAGTGGGAGTTGGCCTCTTCTCCCACATAACAAGCAATAAAGACGTGAGGAAATGGCTCCAAGTTGTGCTAGGGAAGGTTCCTTCCTTCCCTCCTTGTCTTCTACTTTCTATTTCTCTCTTCTGTCCTTTCCCTTCCTTTGTTTCTTAACAAGTCATAGAGATTTGAGGTATATTTTGTTATTAGACTTTGCATATAAGAAGGGGGACTGGATGAATGAGAAAATTTTTGTCAATAGCACTTGATATTGGCATAGGTGAAACAAATTTTATATTGACAGTGCTTGTCAATATCATCCCAAAGATGGTATTTCCCAGCTTTGGAAGTTCAGTTTTAACAACTAATTTGGAATAGTTTAATTTGAGTAACTCCATGTAGAAATACAGTTTCAGGAAGTTTGCCTTAAATAAGGAGAATGGACTTCAGATGCTATGGATATATAAATGCAATTCTGTTTCCCCAAAAGTTGAATAATGACTCTATTTTTTTATTAGAAAGGAAAACAAAGAAATGTTGAGTTACAATGGTTGTGCTCTTTACTGCAATTGTTTTTGATTAATTAGAATACAAGATAAAATTGTAATATGGTGGAGCTGTTGGTAACATGATAATAACTATTGGTGTAAGTTTGATATAACAGAGCGATTTGTGTTGCCAATAATAATTAGATACCCTAATTTTTTAATCAATAAGGTTTAGAAATGCTTTGAAACCAATATGTGATAAACATAAAATAAAGATTAAAAGGCAGGCTTAAAATGTTCCTTGGTACTGTCCCTGAGGTGATGTTTCTGGAGACAGCAGTGCCATTCTGCTTTGCCAGATGGTGCTAAAGATAAACAAGGTAAAAAAGTCAGCAGGCTGAAGCTGGAGTGGAAAAGAGCACAGTTTGGTTTTGGTAAAAAAATACTTGCTTCTCTTTTTGACCCCTGCTTTTCTAAGGCTGTAGGTTTTTATAAGGATGTCAGTGTGATTAGTCAAAGATGATCCTACCACAGGTCTCAGGTACTACCCGGTCTGCCTGACCTCAGGAGGTTCAAGACTTGAGCCTAGGTCTTACCTTCCCTGCCAGCAGCTTCTGTCACTTTCCAGGACTGGATTTTTTCTCCTCTTAGAAGGCCACCACAGCCCATCTGCAGCTCATCACATTCCATCTTTCTTTTCCAGCTGCTTAATTCTGCAATAACAGAAATGCTAAACTAGAACTGGTCCCTTCTGCACTTTTCTGTATGTGTACAGCTGAAAAGAGCAATTTGCTGTTCAAAACCAGAGGGGACTACCAGAATTTTACACCTGCGTAAATGCATTTCAGTGTAAATGTCCTGGGCTTTACATACCCATCTCCTTAACAAAGATAACAACATACTGTGGACTGAGAGAAATCTGGCAAGATTTTGTGAAAATTATTACTCTCAGGAATGCTTCTAAAGCGTAAGTGGTCCTATGAGTTTCGAGTTAGATGGTAAGAAGCACATCTTTGTTTTAATAAGGAAAAATATCATGTTTGCTATTATGCATCCCTCAGAAGCCTCTATTTTTCCCTCCAGCTTGTGTTTCTCATTTAGAGAGAGAAGAACTGAGCAGTCACTTAAGTGCAATAACTTTCCTACAATAGAGAAGCATTTCTGTGCCAAGTAACAGAAAGTGCGATTCTCATTTGGACATAAACAGATGCTGACAAAATACCACACAGAGTTAATTAAAAAAGTGGATTCCAAATTGGGTGATGGTTGTAGTTAATAACATAGGTGCTTGCCAGTGGCCTATAGATAGCAGAACTTCTTGGCGTCAGATAATAGAACAGATGATTACTCTGCTACAGTGAGCATATGTCTTTCACTCCACATGATTTAATTATATTTGGCAAGGTTTCATATGAGAAGCTTTTTGTTTGCATGTTCTCCTATAGCTCCATGGTTCATTCAGTCTCCTACAAGAGATCCTGGCCATTCAGCCAGCTTCATTTGAAGAACATCCTTTGTCAGAGAAAAAATGCCCTTCAAAGCCCCAAAACCCCTATCTCTGGCATTAGAGAAAATGTCTTCTCTCACCTTTGTATTTCTCCTTTAATTTGCTCTTTCAGCCAATACTGCTCATTATCCTACCCCCACTGGATCAACAGAGGTTTTCTACTTCTAGTTTTCCTGTCTCCACTCCATTTTTTTGCCTTTTTCTTTCTGTCCTCTGTGATACTTCTTCCTTCTTATCTGTACAGACAACACCTGCATATTCTGCATATCTCTGAGCCAAATAGCTACATACTCAGATCCAGCCAGATCCTGCAAATTACTTTAAATGCCTAGGACTTGTCAGCAGTCCCTGGTGAGCACTGGGATTGTGTAATGATCTCACCTTCTTAACAAGGAGCTCCCATGGAATGGACTAAGTTTGGTGTGAGTCTCAATCCCTTTCCTCCCAGAGCTGCCTTACCCAAGCAGTCACAAATGCTCTAGGTCTTGCTCACAGACACCTTCCTAAAGGGAGGTGCCTACCTAGGGAGGTCTGACTCATTTTGTGCAGTTTCCTCTAGGTTAGAGTATGCAAACAAAAAGCATGAAACTCACCTAATTTCCTCTTCTGACAGAGGGGAATCAAACCAAGATAGGTAAGTAATGACTGGTATTCAGATTGCTAATAAATACTAATTCATTTTAAATCAGCAAAACCAGTTACTGAGAAGGGTCTAATATGGACAATATCTTGTACCTCACAGAAAAAGAAGAACAGAATCTGTAGGCTGGTGGGAATAGAGGAAAGGGTGAATGAAGGTGGCAGCTGAAATGGAGAGGCAAGTAATGTCTGGACCAAGTGAAGCTTTTCTGGAATAAATTTGCTAGATTTGGCTTGTAATTGTAAGTGATGGTTGTTGTTTTTCTGTTTGTTTGTTTTTCCCTATTTTACTACCAATTGAAATGAAAAATTCAAGCAAATCAGTTTGGCAATTGAGACCCATGCATTTCACTTAAAAGGAAAATGATAGATAGATGGATAGATAGATAGATAGATAGATAGATAGATAGATAGATAGATAGATAGATAGATAGACAGATAGATAGACAGACAAACCAAATAATGTCAGCAGTCCCCAGGATATTTCATAACCTGCCTTAGTCTCCCTAAGCACAGTTAAAAGCATGGTTTTTAAAAGCACGGTTACTGGATGAAGCTCTCCTGGGTGTGAGGTGGAGTTCTGGTGGATTCTCCACCAGATCACAGGAGACCTTGAGAAGGATATAGTGCTAGACTAGGGTGTTTCTGTGCATTCCCAAGTACCCCAAGAGCTTTGCTATTGAAAATTCAGGTATCTCTAGGTGGCTGCTAGACAATCAGGTTTCTGCAGCACTTTTCTTTGGTTTGGGTGCCAAAATTCTCTCTGAGTCCCATTCTTAGAAGACATAGTAGTCTCTGGATCTCACTCTCTTTTATGAGTTCCACCCTTAAATGGAGCAATCATGGCCACAGGTGCACATGCATGGAATTGTTCATGCAAATATGAATCACACAGTCAGACTTGGGCAAACCACTCTGTGCCGTCAGTGTTTTTCAGGTGCAGCAGCAGGAATTGTTGCATGGCTTGGTGCCATGTGAAGGCTCTCTGCAGCAATGTCCTTTCCACTCTGCCCTTGCCTTGCAGCTGCTTCACTGGTTTTTTGTAGTGCCTTTCATTCTCTCTTTCCCTATGAATTTCATGACTGTGAGATATGATTTTAACTACATCTTATTGTCTTTTACACCTAGAGCTATTCAGTACGTTAGCTTTTTAAGATCTGCTGTTAAATAAGACTATGCAAACCATTTATAGACTGCAGTTAGGCTAAATTCACTCATTTCCTTCCCAAGAGTGCCGTGAACATTTCTGTTGCAGAAGCTGTAGATAACACTGGAATTCTCACACAATAAACTAAGAGGTTTTCTCATCTGTGTAAACAAGTGAAAATCAGGACTTTCCTGCAATGCCTCTCTCAGGACTGCAAGCGACTCATAGCTTTCTATGCTATCTCCTGCCCTCCACATCCATCCATCCATCCATCCATCCATCCATCCATCCATCCATCCATCCATCCATCCATCCAACCATCCCTCTCAAGCAACTCATTTCCTAAATCTTTACTTCCTATGAATAATCCAATGCTCTTCTCAGGCCAGATTTAGTAAATACTGCTCTGATTACCACATGTTCCTGAACCTGCCTTTTGTCCTCTTCACATCAAATACACTCTTTTTCAGTAGAAGACATGAATGGTAAAGTAACCTGAAGTTTAATTTTAGAGAAGAGTAAAGAGAGGGGCACAGTAGGTGACAGAGCCTTTTAGTGCAAAAGTGATGACGATTTTGGCCAGTCAGTTTAGAGATGGCTATAAATGCCCAAAAGGTCTCCTCAGGTTTGGCCAGCCTTGCTGAAGTTCAAGTAGAATTCCAGCAGATTCCTGCCCCACCTGTCAGGCTCAACACCTCCTCTCTGGGCACCACACATGTCCAAGCAGGCATGGTCTGGACCTGGGGCCCTGGAAAAAGTATTTCTCAGCCTTTTGGCAGTATCATGTGTATCTGGAAGCAGGGACTATTCAATCTCAGCTTCTGTGTTTGGCTTCAAGGTTCACCAAGGTCTTGTCTTGAAGGAAATTTTGGACTTTGTTTTCCAATTCAAATGGAATTTGAGCAATGAGTAAGTGGAAAGGAAGTTCCTGATGAGAAAGAAATGGTCAGCTCCAGAAGGATGAGAAGAAATGAGCTGTGGCAAAAAAAGTCAATGGAATGAATCCGTTGTGGGCTGAGGTGTACGCATCTAACTTTAGCTGTTGGTGGTTTTTTTGGAATGGGAATGAATCAAAGCTTTTCTAGCTTGCAGGCATCATGGTGTTGAAAAATTAAGTAGGGAAAGTAAGACTGTGGCTGCTTCTGGTGGGGCTGTGCCACCAGGGCCTGAAGAGCTCTGCTGTGTCCCTACAACCCCCTCCAAGCACTGCCTGCAGAAACATCTTCTTCTCATCCAAGAGGCTTCTCCAAACTCTCAGAGAGAAGGTAGTGCCCACGTTAAAGCAGGTGAGCCAATAAATACACAAGCTGTTGCATTCCTGGGTGCTCGAGCCTTCTAAAGGATGGGCAAAATAAAACGGGCCAAGTTACCAAAAATGAATAGAGCTTCCCAGTAAAGGGCTTGGTGATTAAAATGCTCTGAGCATTGTCATACTGATATAAGAAGATTTTCCTGTAGAGCTATTTCTAGCTAAATCTTTTGGAAAAAGAAGAAATTTCCCCAAGGGATGAAGAACTTAATGTTGAAAAAAAAAAGTTAATTGAGTAATTTTTGCAGATGATGAATCCAGATTTTCTGCAAAATTCAGTCACTGCACCTTGTCAGTGACAAGTCCAGTGGAATAGGGCAGGAAAACAGAATTCATTTTTTGCTGCAAATAAAGTCATCATTCAACCTCTCACCCCAGAAACTCTCGGCCGGCAAGATAAAAGGCCTGCTTGTCACAGAATGTATTTACATTTTAACTACAGTAATAAAATTCCCATAGCAGGACTTCAGTGGAAGTGCAGTTCTGCTTCAGATCCTGTATGATATCAGACTCACAGGCAGAGTGGGCAGATTTGAGGCGCTGCTCACATTGCACACACCTGCCTGATCACGTGCCAGACTGTACAAATTAGTGCACAGAAACAAGTCTGCATGGCCTGTGCTCTTTTGTGTTGCTATTTGCTGCTTTGGGAGGTGAAAAACTTAATGAAAAATAACTTGGTTTTATGGTAACACATATATTAAAGAATAAAAAGCAATTTATATTCTATTTAAATTTTTTTCTTGTCTGCCCAAACTTTATCTACTATGCAATTGTCTGCTACCTCCTACTAAACCCAGATTTAATTATGCTACTGTTAGTGGCTAGGAAGCTAAATTCCAACTGACTTTCATCACAGTCTATGGCTTATCATCTGAGGGAGGAAAGAAGTGACTCATCTCTTTTCACTAGGATGGATAAACTCATCTCCAGAAGATAAAAGTTGGCCCAGACTATATTGCATCCCTTGAATAAAATATAATGCATTTTCAAGTAGAAAAAATTTTCTAAAAATTGAGCAAAGTCTGAAACTTTTTCTCGCAGAGTAACCTGATTGATTTCAGCAGGACTGAGTCAGCCAGAGTCAGGGAGTTGTAACTTGGGACAAATATGTATGTTTTCTAAGAAAAAGGACGCAGGGACAATGTTAGTTATGCGTGTTGGGCAATTGCATTCAGCAGGCACAAAAGGCATGTATACTCCAGAGTACCAGCTGTCTGTATATAGATCTTATTATTCCCCTTCCTTTCTAATTCCTCACAGACTTAGAGGAATAATTGCACTTTTATTACACTGTGTCAAATCCCTGTTCATTCCATGCCTTTCCTTGCCTTGTGTTTTGCCTTGCTCTACTTTGCCTTTGTTTTTCCTCATCACAATTCTATGTTATGGTTAGTGTAAAATTATTGTCCAAAAAATTTTGAGTGTGATTATATTGTAAAAATCATACCCAGAGGTCCTGCTTGCTCTGTTTCAAGAGCTCCTCTAGGAAATTAAATTACAAGCAAACTCCTGTGTTTTGTTAACAGTCAGAACTCTAAGTACTTTTCTTGTTTCCAAAAATTGTGACGTATTTTCCTTGGTTTGTCCATTTTCATTAGTGTTTTATAATGTCTCAGTGGTCTGTGTGCAGCTGCTGTTTGCATCACACAGTTCTGGTACCTTAAATGATTTTGTGTCTGCCTAAAACAATCCAGAAATTGAAAGTGATGGAGGCTTTCTGGGTGATGCTCACCCTGAAATCAATTGGTGCTCCTCCCTATGTATTTTCTTCCAGAGCTGTAGGAATTTTGCATGTCCATTGTGAGCAAAATATAGTCAGAAAAGCAGGAATGTGTCCACTTCTAGTCAATAAATGTAGATCTAGAAATTACTTGCTGGGACACAAAACATTGTAGCTGCATTTTTTGAAGTAGATGCTTTTCTGCTATTTTTTAGGGTGAGGAAATTTGTTCGAAATTTCTTGGAAAGAGGTAGAATATGTGCCAGAGCAATTCCAGCAGCTGCTGTGTACTTGCCTTGTGGAGGTGCCCCCACGAGGCCATGCACAGCCCCAAACAGCAGATACCCCAACCTCACGAGGTTACAGCTGGGTGGAACAAGGAGGGACCTGATCTTGCTTTCAGCAGCTGCTAAAGCCTTGCAGGGCACCTCAAACCCTCCTCAGTGGATTTCTTCCTTCTGCCCATGAAAGACCAGTCTGGCTATGCACAGGCTGCAGGTGGAATAATGCCTGCTCTGCAATAGATCCCAGGGCATCAGTACGTGGGAAGGTGGTTAATAATCACCTCCCTGTGAACTGCGCTCAGGGGATACGTGTGAAGAGCCTCATACAGCAACATACAGAGATAACCAGTGCCCAAAGCAATAAACAACTGCCAAGGAAGAAAAGTCATCTGGCATAATTTGCTCTTTTTTAAAGGGCTGTAGTAACACTGGATTTGAAGCCTAGACTTGTCACTATAGGCTGTAGCCTACAGTGGGTAAATATCGTCATGAAGTAACCTACCAAGTCTTGGCCTGACAGACAGTGTGCAGATGCCTCTGCCCTTGTTTTCTCCTGTCAGCTTTTATTTTGTGAATAAAAAGGATTTTAGCCTGTGGTCTGTGCAGCTGATCTTTCTACTGAGTTTTCTCTGACACCCGCACCCAGCAGCTCTTGCCCACCAGGTCTCAGATCCAACAGAAATACTTTATTTTCCCAAAACCTGCAACATTCCATGTGAAGGCCAGAGAGAAAAGAGAGCTACATGAGGAGGTCAAAACAGAATGGCCCTTTTACTGTGGAACAGTGAAAAGTGTTGGTGCCTGAGTCCTTTGTTACACGACAGGTATGCTGAGAAGAGCCTGCCCCACTTGATGGCTGGGAGGTCTCCCTAAGGCTTTTTGCTGCCTCCGGGCTGTGTACAGCTTGTTCAGATGAAGTTAATCAGTGTTTTATACACTGACTTACGTTTATTTGAAAAGCTAGTGGGTTCAATTTTCAACAGAAACTCATTATCTATTTACAATAATGCAACTCTGAGTTTTGTTTAGAACACAAACACTGAGTTTAATTATGTCATTCCAGTATATTCTTTCTCTTTTTTTCTATTTATAATTTAGAAATCCTGAGCATGACACATTTCTCTGCAAGTCAACAGACCCTGTTATTTGCAGTTACTGAAAATAATATTTTGGCTACAATTAAGATGGCAGCAATCTGCTCCTGCTTGTTAATGAAATGGAGTGATTCATATCTAGAAAATGTGAATTGATAGCTCTGAAGAAAAAAAACATTTGTCAACAAAATGAAATTTAGTTTCAATGGTTTACAAAGGAAAGCTCAGGAGCTTAATTGGAATATTTTACTGGGGTTTAGGTTGGACTTGTTGGGTTTTTTTTCCTTTTAGTGCTTTTTTGTCTTTTATTTGTCCCGCTGTACATCACCTTCCTGATTAATATCTTTTTATGGGCTGAATTCTGTCTTCCTTCACATGAGAAGGTACCCATCAAATTATATTTACATTAATCACATCTGGATTTATTATTTTCCTCTTTTCACATTGTCTCAGATGATTAGAGATAAGGATGAAAATAAATGGTTTGACATAATTTCTAACATGGCAGGAGAGACAGCCCATGGCTGTCAAGGGAAGTGACAGCCACAGACAAGATACACATCGCTTTGTTCTTCCCTTCAAAGCCTTTGATTCATCTCTAGCATTTCATTCTTGATTACATACCAGATACCTGTCTCAAGTGGAGGGGTTTTTTTTGACAAGTAGGTCTTTCAATAGATATTCTTTTTGTAAGAGAATCATGTCATGTGTGTACAAAAGCACTGGGCTAGCACCATTTTTTCAGAGTTGCTCCTATCTGAGCTTTCTGTGTGCTTTTGGATGATATCACTCAGATAGGAACAGGAATCATCCCTTTTCAATTTAGCTGTCATACCTGGGCTTCCCTTCAGAGCACATGGAAAGAGTAGAGGACCCCCAGAAATGTCTGCCCTGTGGGAACTACCCCCCAAGTACCTGTAGGTTGCCCATATTGCCATGAAGCCACACTGTGACTGCCCGGTTACTGTGATAGTAAAATATCTGGTTACATACCCTGGATCCTGCCTCCAGTCCTCCCATTTCCCACCTGTAAAATGATATAGTAGTTCCCTTCCTCAGTGAAGAGGCACAAGTCTATAGGTTGCTAACTATCCAGACAATATACTCATGGACAGGAGAGGAGGGTTAGTCTGAACTCAACAGTTTCAGCTGTGGAGAGCACTGTGATACTTTGCAGTGTACTCTAGACTTTGTGGGTACACAGTCTGACAAATCTTGCAGCTAATGCAGCCTGCCAGTGCCTGGACATATATTTCTGCAGTAGCTATCACCACAGATACCTTTTTATCTTGCTTTCTGTCACTCAGGATTTCTGTGTCAGTGACTGCTGGAACTGCTATTTCTTGAAGCCAGAGGCAGAACATGACCATGAGAAGACAACATCTCACATGAGATACCCTTGCTTTGGGAAAACCTTCTTGTGCAGTCTTTCTCACATAATGGTGCCCCATGTATTTATTTGTGCTGGTATTCCTAGAGGAAAACTGTTTCCCAGTTACATTAATATTCTTGGCTATCTTAACATAGACCATACTGTTAACAACAACAACAACAAAATTAAATTATGCCTGATATTGAATGTGCTTGGGTTTTCAAGAACACAGGCATTCTGCCTTAATCCTATTCCTTTCAGTGATGCTGAGTTTCTTCTTTATAGGCTGATAAGACTGTCAAGCAGATTTGTATGTTAGTGTAGCTCCAAGGTAAGTTCCATTCTTTTTCTGTAGTGTCATTCCTCATCTCGAGGCAAAGTCTAAGAGTCTGCAATAACCTACTCAGAGCACTGGTCCTCTGCCTAAGTACAATGAATCTTTTTTTTTTCCTGATTATACCAAGATATACAATCGACTAATCATGTTTTAAATAAGTAAAAAATGGCACATAAAAGTTATTTAAATCACCCAAGATGGTGTTTGACTGCTGTTCAGAATCTGACTGAAATGCATTCATTTTCAATGTCTAAATTAAATACTTCCTTCTTCCCACGTGTAGGTTTGTGTGTTTTGATTCCTTAGTGGCATTTCAGAAATCAGAGTGCTTGATTGGAGAACTAAACTGGTTTCATTCAGAAGGCACAAGGATACAGTAATGAAAAGCTATTTTCTTAGGAAAACTGGTAGCTGAATGAAGACAGTCTTGAAAGGAGAGAATTGCTTAATATTCATGGACATATTTGATTTGACTTCTATGTTCTGTCAAAAGAATCTCATTCTTCCTGCCTTAATGACATTTAGATTTCCAAGTAGAATTGCCCACTTAATTATCGAGGTACCATTTATTAAGCCAGGAAAACACATTAACAAAAGATATTTGTAAAAATGTGTAGACAACGATTACCCTGAAATTAATTCTGAATGACATTGTCCCATCCAATTTTATTTAACTGTTTTAAGAAGAGTTTTATTTTAAAAGAAAAGCTCACTTTCTTCAAGCAAAAGGAGGAAAAGTAACACATTTTTTAACATTTAAAAGTACCACAGTTTTGCACCTGCAACCCATGTAGTGGCACAGATATAGAAGATGGAACTTTGGTAGCTCTACAGTGAAAAGTGCAAGTGTTAGTGTTCAGCTGTAAAATAATTGCTTCAGCTTTGAAATTAATTGTCTTAAATGCCCTTTTGCTTGGCTGTATTTTGCCTGGTGATTTAGCAGATCAGATTATTACTGTTATACAAGTAACACCAAAAATATTTTTTAGACACTTTCATCCAAAAACTGGATGAACAAGCCCTTTCCTAAGTTGTTGAAACTCTAAATAAAAGTGTGATCTTCCTCCCTGAGCTAAAAGTGATGGAAAAAGAATGGACTGGTTTCTTATGAAGGTGTAGCTCCAAAGGGCTCTGTGTTGGGGAGTTAGGAAGTTTGTCCCCACAAGGAGAAGCAGCAGCTCCTGGAGGAAATGGCCCCCAAGACACAACTCAGGTATTACTAGGACATCCCTGTTTCTGATGTGACAAGGAACAGAAAGAATTACTCTCTCACTGCCTTTTCAGATGTTTGAAAAATCTCTTGTATCCATGCCCTGACTATCACTTGCCTCTTTTTTAACCTGACATGGAGACAGCAGCAGAGCTTTGGTTCAAACACATTCGGTGCATGGGTTTGGAGTAGGAACATCTGCGTGTGGTGTTTGTACTCAAATTCAGGTTGTTCTCTTGTGATTACATCTAGGAGTCCTGGTTCTTTATTGCTGCTTAGCCAGTTAGTTCTCATCACATGTATTGTATGAAGTATTGCCATAAAACTTTCAACAGCCACTTCTCATAGATAATGGAGGCTGTACTGCTTTATGATTTTAAATACTAGCTATGATTTGAGGGCAGATGAGGCAAAATGTGCCTGATGGTAGATTTTCTCCTTAATCGAGTGGAAAAAACTGTACGGAAAGCCCAAAGCTGAAATAATTCAGAGTGTTTCAAGATAGAGTAGGTACTCAAGCACTGGAACTGTTTTCTAGGAATTGTGATGGATTTCTTAGCACTTGACCATGAGGATGTGACCTATGATCAAATCTTGACAGTGCTGATGGATAAACTGAACGAGTCACCTGGACAGTCAATGTGGAGAGAGAGGCATATTGGGCACACAGTCTGTGTCAGCGCAAATTGGACAGTGAAAGTAGTCATATGAATTGTGAGATGAAGGGAGCCATTCTGCCCCATTGGCTGTAAAGGCAGTTTTGGCCAAATGATTAATCTGTGAACCTTTGTTCTGTAGGTATCATGAGTTAAACAAAATGAATTACACCCTAAATTTCTTCTTACCATACTGCCATAACTCAAGCTTGATGCTTGGGCTTGGCAAAGCTCTGATGCTGGTGTCCTGTGGGAGCTCAGACTGGATGATGGTTCTCTGGTGGGAAAACCATCTGCAAGAGAAAAATCTGCACCAGGAAGACTTCAAGACTGGCAGGAGCAGTGAAAGCTAAACACTACAGCTAGAAAAGTGGGCAAGTTAACCATCAGTAAGGTCAGAAACAGAAAATACAGTCATCAAAACGCAATTGCAGTAGAAACTCTGAGTATAACTCAATTTTCCTCCTTAATTAGATTGTTCTAGAGAGCTGGATTGTCAAGGTCCACAGAGCAGAAGAAGATGTTAGTTAGGGGAAAAATAACAAAGAGGGTGTTGATTTAGTGCATTAACTAGAGAGTAAAATTATGATGGAAACTTAAATTGATACAAAAGTAAAAAAATTATTTAGAAAACCCTTTAACTGAAAAAAAAAAGTCAGATCAAAATGCTTTATTTAGTAAATAGAAAGAGAAATAATAAATAAATAGCTAGGTTCAAATGAAGCATTTATCATAAAACCCTAGAATAGATTCTTTCACAAACCTCTTATTCTGTGGGCTACATGAATGTGTAACGCTTTTATCTCTGTCAGAGGAGCTGTAGCTGGGCTTGCCTGCTTTCAGAATAATGTTCATTGAACTGAGGAAAAAAAAATCAAGGCAGTTCTGCAAGGTATTTCCAGATCTGCAGATGCTCCTGTAAGCCCCTCATAGAAAATCCTGAGTTGGAAGGGACCTACAGGGACCATGGAGACCAACTCCTGGCCCTGTGCAGGCCAAGCCCAAGAATCATACCAGCACCCGTTGAATACTATTGCATACTTTAAAAAAAACAACTTTACATCACAACTAAGGATAGAAGGTTTGATTAAGAAGCTCCAGAAGAGCTCCAACCATTCCCAAAACTATTCACTTTCCTGGCTAGAAACTTCTGGTGTGCATCCAGTAATACAAGTAGGAACTTGCTGTATATTTAGTTAGAAATTTCCAAGGCTTTGTTTTAAATTATATTTGAGAGTCTTGACTGTTACATGTTATTTCTCTGTACTGCACAGAAAGAACCTCCCAGGGATTTTTATCGTAATTTGGCAGCTGAGCTCTGCCACATAACTAAATCTCTCAAAAGACTGAATCATTTTTCCTTGCTAATGGTTCTTAATTTTCTTTTCAGAGGAAATAAAATTCATAGTGAAAATCATTCTTTATTAAATGACATTTGTAATAAGCTGGAACACAGAAAATGAGATTGAACAAAAACTTTTCTTTTTTTTTCTTGTTGCAAACTGCTCGTTAACATTCAGTCCTCTGCAAATAGTGACTATATGTATATAGTCTTTGGTATTCCTTATTTATCACAAGTCTTCCCAAGGTTGAGGCAAAGGAATAACTCTTGATCATTTCTCCCTTCCATTCCTTTTTGCTGAGAGGATTACAGAGTCCTTCAAGAGGAAATGGAGTTTAGGAACTGTTAAAGCCATAGGAAAAAAATAGTTTAAAAGACACAGTGAGAGGGAAAACTGTTCTCTCAAAGAAAGCCTCAAGAAGCATCATAAGCACTGAAATCTTAATGTTGTTACATGCAAAACACCACCCAGGACTTTATGCAGACTTGTGGAGTGTTTCTGAGTTGTAGCCCTTGCAGTTAAGGCAGCAGAAGAAGAAAGGTGTTGGCAGGGTCAGAGCAGGGTTTCCTCTAGCTCTGCCTTCTGCTTCACTGCATGTGAGCCTGGGAGAGCACACGATCCCACCATCTGCAGGGTATTCTCTTCTACTCCCAACACCCACAAGGGTTGGATTAGGGATGCTAGAGATTACATCCTTGCCTACTCCTTTTGCTGCCTATTTATAGAACTGTTGTCCAGATTTGTCCAAACCCTTTTGAAGCCTGATGAGGCCTCCTTCCCAGTGCATCACATTCCAGAAATTTGGTTTCCAGTATTTATAAAAATACTTTCTGTTGTCCCCCTCAGACTGGTTTACTCACTTTCTAAGTGACCTTCTGTTCTAGGATTGCAGAGTTTGGTGAATAACAGTCCTTGCAGCCACCTCATTCATCACCTCAATGTTTTTGTGAACCCCCACCACATCCTCTCTCAGCCTGTTGGCTGACACGATGAACACACCAGCTCTGCAGCAGTTCAGGCTAAAATCCTAAATTTGGACACGACTGACTTTAAAGCAGCACATGGCTCATGTCTGCAGCAGGCCTGTGAGGAGTTGCAGCAGTGCTCAGTGATGGCCAGCTATAACAAAAGCCCCATCAGGAAAACAAATGTTTCAGATGAGCAGCAGAGCTCCCCTGCTTTTGCTCCTCTTGCAATGGGTATGCCCTGGGTACCCCCTCCTTGATCCCCTGTTTCCCATAGGATACCACACCAAGGATGAGGCAAGAGTGCTGGGACAGATCTGGAGGGCCCAGGGTCAACATCAGTGAGTCAGTAGGTGGATGCTGACATCCTGACCAGATGCTCAGGCTTTGTGCTGTCAAGGGGGCAGAGCCATCTCTTTACAGTAATTACCACAGTTTTTGTCAGATGTGTCAAACAAGAACAACATAGCACATGCTTTTCAGGGATTGCTCACTCTAATGAAACATCCTTGTTTCATCCTTAGAAAGCCTTGTAAATACTGCACAGAAATTGTAGCCTGCTCTGTTGAAAATTATGTTAAGATCCCATGCACACCCTTCCCTTGGGAGCTGTCCTTCTGCACCAGTTACTGGGTATTGCCTCATAAATTCTCACCTTTTTCATCTTTGGCTATGCTTAAGCAGTCTGGTTTCAGCTGTGAATATAGAATCCTGAAGTTCCTGGGCAGAGCAACATTACTGGGGTGTCCTGCAGTGAAACGCTTAGAGCTGAATGCTCATATGCAGGCATTTGCCAGAAATGATTTGTGGGGTTTGACAGATTTTGCAGGACAGGAGCAAAGCAAGCTTGAGCATGTTGGGAGACTCTGGAGGCAGCCAGCTTATCTGCTATGTCACCCAGTGATTTCCTTACTACACAGCCACTATTAGTACTTCCTCTCTAAAGTAACCTTGAATATATAGATGGGGAAAAGCAAAACCTACTGAATAGACAATTAAAAACACCTGTTCCACATATATAGTGCTTTGTAAAGAACTCTCTCTCTCTGAAGATTTGGGAACAGTTGGCTACAGAACAAGTCTCTGTGTTGATGACTTGTTTAACTTCATGTATTAAGACATGAAATACTTATTTTGTCTTTATCAGCATGTGAAAAGGGCAATCAAAGTTCTGAATCTAAAAAAGATTCAAGGAATTACGGCTGCTAAAGACCTTGCCTCATTGAAGGGATCAAGACAACTGTGGGGTGCAGTACTCTAGTGTCCACTTAACCAGAAATCTAGGCTAGAAATAGAGTGATTTTGTAATATAGATTGTTGCATCCTTACATGATGAATCACAATTAATCTCAAAAGCTGTTTCATCCTCTAAGTTATGCAGTAGGAGTGATAAAGATCCTTCTGTCTCCTTGCAGCTTAAAACTCCCTCCCTTCACCCTCCTGCTTCCTCACTTCTTCACTTCTCACTGAAATAGCTTACCTTCAGCAACACTTAAGACCTATAGAGATGCTCAATATATTTTGAGTTTCTGTGTCACTTTGAGAGATGCAGTGTTCTACTCTGTCTTCACATTTTCCAGCTGTGTCAGCCTGTATCAAATACCATGAGCATCCCTGTAGCAAAAGCTAAGACCTACAGTGTCAGATGTTGTTTATAGGCAGGTAGTGCTAGTAAGAGTCCCTGACACTAATAGACATAAAATCTGAGGATAGTTGTGCGGATCAAAGGTCAAGCTATCTCCAAATCCTGTCTCTGGCAGTGACCATATGTGCATGCTTATCAGGACAGATCAAGATCATACCAGTACTTCCTTAATGTGTTATTTAGTCTCCAGCAATTGGTGGTTCAGACACTCCTAAAACTTAATCAGTATCTTTGTATTTAACAGCCCTTACTGGGTTTTTGTTTTCAACACATTTAAACTTTAACATCCACAGCACAAGGCCATGAGCATGGTAATATAATTATGCAGTGTGCGAGGAAAAATTTTCTTTTGCATATTTTGAATCAGCATCTTTGTAAGTTCATTTGATGCCTTTCTTTTTATACCAGGGAACAGTGTATAGTCACTGCCAAGTGAAAGTCATAAGGTTAGGGTTACTCATGCCTGTATAGAAAACTGCTGTGTCCACTTGAGTCACCTCTTTTGAACATGGAAGTCTACTAACTTATTTGATTGCTCCTCATTTTAAACCTGGTCTGCAACTTAAATAATCTTTATTGCCCTTCTCTAATCTTTTGGCATATGTTCTATCTGAATTGAACAGTTGAGCTTGATATGAGTTGTATGGATTGATTTTTAAAGATATGTTATTTCATATCACTTAGTGCTGAACTCAAAATGCTCTTTCTGACATAACATCACTATAAAATCTCAGATAATATACTCTTTCAAGATATAGAACCAAACTTCTAGCAGTCTAATTGCATGCAACACCAGTTAATTTAACAGTCTTTCATTTCATTTAAGAAAAATATCTATGGGTTACTTTTTCACATCAATTTCTAACAGAAATGCAGTGTTTAGTGCACAGAACAGGACTATTTTATTAGGACATTCATTTAGTGGTAAGTATTCATCTTATCTATTGCAAATAATTAATGTTTTTGCTGCTGAAATGGTATTTGGCTCATGAGAAAATTTTCTTTTAGTTATATTTTGAAATGATCAGAACACAAAAAGTGTAATTAAAATATTGAAGAGTTATACCTGGTGTTACCAGAAAGCAGGTAATCAAAGTGAAGCATTTTTTAAAAGTGTCCCAGTGATAGGTCCTTCAGGGCTCTAATTTCTATGGGTACTTAACCCTCAAGTTCACTTGAAGTGAGATGGTTTCCTTCAGGTAAGCTGAAGGTAACGCTACTTTCACAGAAAGAGCAAGAAGAGTACTTTACTGTAGCTTGTACTGTTAAGGAAATTATTCATACTATTATTTTAGAACATTGAGCAGCTGTATCTCCTGTCAATTTAATCAGAAAATTTTATGTCTTTTGGCTTGATCATGACCCAAACTCTTTTAATTTATTAGCTCAATTCTGTTCTTCACACCAATGGAAATGGGGCATATCTTGACTGAAATAATTATTACCTGATGGGTCCCTTTAGAAAAATTGGTTTCATGTAGGATAGGCAAACCAAGGATCTCTTATTTTTCCCAAACACTTGGAAGCCAAGTGCCCTGCTGCAGGTGTTCCTCCTCAGGGGACAGCGAGTTTCACCCCATTAGTTTGGGTTAGATATATTGTATTAACTGCTTGTGGTCACTGTCTTTTTCACTTCCTTACATTTCTCACCCTCCCAAAACAAAAATGGAAGGCAAACAGAAACTTTATATCTGCACTGTTTTCTGCCTCTTTCCTACAATCAATATTTCAAAATTTAACACACTTGCCCATTTCCACATTAATGGGCAGCTCAGAGTAATAGGAGTGAACTCATGGATTCAGACATTCATGCTGAGGCCCTGATATCTACTCTACCATCAGTCTGATGGACCTACTTTGACCTATTCCCAAAGACCCTGGTCTTCATCCCCCATCCCATATGTGGGTCAGAGCTGGGGCTAGTCTGTGATTCAGACTCTCATGTTTCTGTTTGGGACTGGAGCTCAGCTGGTCTCTGCATGGAGCAGAGACACAATATGGTTTGTGTGGACCAACACTGCTTTGAGGACTGAACCAACACACCATAAGTGCTCACAGTGAGATTTGCCCCAGAATGGCTCCACTGCTCCAGACCACATAGTGAAAGTACCCTCGGCCTTTCTGTCCTTCTCTGTACCTGAGCAGTGCTTCTCACCAGATGCTCTCTGCTTCCACCCTCACAAGTCCACACCCGCCCCACTCCCCGTTTCCCCAGACGCATCTCTGTCATGGTTCCCATAGGAGTGTTGGGGTTGGGGGTATAATTTCTGCAAACAGACCAGCTCAGCACTCCTCTACACTGGCTAGAAAAGGGTTGAAAACACAACCCCAAATTATAACGAAGTGGAAAATGAGAGGAATGATTCATTGAACATTCAGCAATGAAAGCAGTGACTCAG
This sequence comes from Xenops minutus, assembly GCA_035221455.1. Classification (NCBI taxonomy): domain Eukaryota; kingdom Metazoa; phylum Chordata; class Aves; order Passeriformes; family Furnariidae; genus Xenops; species Xenops minutus. The sequence goes on from JAWWEE010000001.1 coordinate 102,456,616, forward strand.
CTGGGAGAGAACAATGAGAATTTGTCTGTACTTCTCCAGTACCGGAATGAATTGTTATTTGCTCTCTTAACTATGGCAGTACTCACATTTTCTAACCCTGTATTCAATTGATGTTTTTGGCTTAATTCTCTGATGTGGAACATTTTTATTTTTTACCCCCGCCCCTTCCTTTTAGTAGCCTCCAGTTAGCTAATATGAGAGAGCCACCTACACCGAGCTGTTTATTGCCACCCGCTCCATACACTGGGGGATGGCAGTAATTAGGGGACAGGTGATTAATGTTAATTAGACCTTTCTGACACAGCAGGTTTCCTGAGGGCTGCAGTTACAAGTGACACTCAAATAAAAGCCCAGACAGAGGCTGCAGATATGAAATAGCAATCCTTTAACCCTCTCTTTTGTACTTTTTCAAGAGCATCCCTAGGGATGGTCCCTCGGGGTAGCAGTGTTGCTATAATAGAGCTCCCCATGCCCAGGAGTCCTGTTCTGGGTTGTCAATGTACTCTCCTCCTTCCCTGACCCCTCCACAGTGTTGTTTCTACATTTTTTTCCTTTCATCCTAGCAGCCATTTATTGAATAAAGATAAATAAGATACACTGTTTCTGCATCTGTTTTCATATGCTGGACTAAATGGCCTGTTGTTAGCACACTTGTAGGGGACACTGTGACCACACTGCAAAACCGGTCACCTCTTTCCATTCATTTAGCATGAGGAAAAATAAGATTAAACTTTTTTCCAAGAAGCCTGAGATATACCCAGAGAAGCTTCTTACAGCCCAAATTCTTGCATGGGGGAACGAGTTTCTCTTGCTTGTCAGTTTGACTAGATGAGTGAGATTTATTTTCTCACACAATTGATGCCACTCATACATCATGGGGTCAAACATTCCAAGAACCCAAAACAGACTCTGCTACTGTTGGCACCTTGGGACCTAACTGGATTGTATCAAGAAGACTGGGACAGGAAAATATGATTCTTTTTGACTCTGTGCAATGGTCCTTGTTTTACCTCCACCACATCAAGAAAAACCACCCTCCACAATCCTTTGATGACATTTCCCATGCTGCAATTACTGCTTTTATTCACCTTCTTTTCTGCATGAGAAGATGCCCGAGGAACTTTTCTTACCATGAGAAGAGTGGTGGGTGATGGTTTTCAAAGTTCAGTGGTTCATACAGGTTGAATTCCTTAGTCTTACCTTTAAGGATTTAGTAAAACCTTTTATTCATGATAAATGCTTTGTTAAGGTCCACAGGTGCACCATTACACATATTGATCATGAAATTAAAGGTAAAATGTATGCTTTGATCCACTGTCTTTTATTAAGACCTGATTGTTTGAGATCCAGTGGTCAAAAAAAGCACAGTGGTTCAAAAGGTCATTACTGATATTTCCCACAACTTTGTTTTTGCCAACCCTTTTGTGCTAATCTCCATCTTCTCAAAGGATGAGAGAAGAATACTTAGGATAAGGAATGTGGACCTGGCAGTTAGTAGATGCTTGCCAAGACAACATATCCTAGACCTTCATCTCTCCTAAAACAAGAGATAAATACTCATTTTCCTTCCCATATGCACTTAGTAATTTTACATAGTAGCTTTAACAGCTCTGCTTGGAACACACATGTCATAAAAGTGTGAATAGTCTTTTTCTCTATGTTTCCATAACTCCTTAATGAAGGAAACCTGAATGAAGTGGATGAGATATGTTGAGAAGAACTTGACTTTTAAATTGAGACTGAGAACAGAGCATGTTCTCCTAAAATGAATAAAGCCATATGGTAATGATGAAAGGCATGATTCTTCAAGCCTCCTCACAGTCCTCTTATCAGGCCAGATTCATGGCTTTTATGGTGCAACCATGCTCACATCCCCCATCACTACCACAAGTGGGAGCATCTTGGAAGTACAGCAGGGATCTGCCTAAAGGTTTTATGGGGTTTAGTTTGTGCTGACCTTCTCTATCAGTTATCAGAGTCCTCTGTGAGAGGAACAGGAGAGGGGAGGAGAGAGAGTGAGGTGGGCTGACCTTGGCTGGTCACCAGATGCCCACCACTTCACTCTATCACTCTGCCTCCTCAGTGGGGCAAAGTGGGACAAAATAAGATGAAAAAATCATGGGTCAAGATAAAAGCAGTTTCATGGGGAGAAAAAAAAAAGGCAAAAAAAAAAAATGGCCACATTCAGAAGTAAAGCAAGAAAAAAAATGTTTTTTCTCTACTTGCCACTAGCAGGTGATGCCTAGCTTCTTCCCAGAAACAGGGCATCAGGACACATAGGGACTGATTCAGAAGACAAACACCTTAATAACGAATGCCATCCTCATGCCCTTAGCTGTTATTGCTAAGCATGACATCAAAGGGTCTGGACTATCCCTTTGGTTGGTTTGGGTAGCTCTGCTAGCTGTGCCCCCTCACAGCCTCTTGCCCACCCCAAGCCTACTGGTCTTTGGGGACAAAGGTTGTTGGAGAGGCACCTTGATGCTGTGCCAGCACCATCCAGCAGTAGACAAAACACATCTGCAGCTACAAATCCAAAGCACGGCATCACTGTGAGAGCTGCTGTGGGGAAAGCTGAGTCCATCCCAGGCAGACCCAGCACAGGGAGCAAAGCAGCAGGCTTCCTTCTCTCTGCCCACTAGCCATGGACAGGACAGCTCAGTTAAACCCCAAGTCCCTGCCAGCCCACCATAGGTGAGACACCTAGGAGCCAACTTCTCCAACGAGGTTTCCAAATCCACAGAACCCAGAATCTTGAGCCAGTGGGCTCAAAATTGTTCAGGGTGTCCCACCCTGCTTTGTGTCCTGTCCTCTGGAAGGGATGGTGAGCTCTGGTTTCTGAAGCTATCCATAACACCTGGGTATTTCCAGACCTGCCCTTGCTGATGGATGAGGTTGGTGCTTACGTTGCCATATTGCAGGAGAGAGAGCAAGAAATGCAAATGGCAGTAGTGTCTCTTTATACTTCCTTGTTTCACAGACAGTGCACCAAATCTGTCTTCCATTTTGGAAATACCTCTCCTGAGCTTTAAAATGAACCAGTCAAGCCTTGATTGTCCAAAACTACTGAGTCTTGTTTGCAAGTCATTCCCTTCAGGTCATCATAGAGAGATTATTTTAAATTATATTGTTTCCATGAGTTAAGTATATATTTTTTAAACGGCACAAGGAAGAATGCTATTACAGTTCCCAGACTGCATTATGACTTCACTTTGTTGCTATTTAACTTTCAAATAAGACTTCATGCAAGAGAGAATATTCTCAGTGTTGCAGAAACAGATCCCAGCTGAATGCATCTTAATCACAAATGCTTTTTCATGTAAGCAGAATATATATCATCTCAATGGATCTCTGGTTTCAACTTGAAAAGAAAAATAGATAGTCTGATCCCAAGCTGTGTTCAAAGAAGGATGTGTGAGCAGGCTGTGGCAAAGACATTAAAGAGACACGCTATCATTCTGAGATTTGTCAGCTCATCTTTCACTTATCCATGGTGTCATTTATCACCCAGTTTTCATAAGAAGCGGATATGTATTAATCTGTCCCAAAGAAATATTTCATATTATCTGTCACTTAGTAAACACTGATTTAAAAAAAATAAAATTAAAATTGCCTAAGATCTGGAAAGTGAGGAGAAGAGCTATAATTGGATAAATGCAATCTGGATATTAGGTACCTATGCTGATGCACACAAATCCCCAGATTTTCTTTTAATAAATATAAAATACAAAGGAAGACTTTAAAAAAAAAAAACCAAAACACAAAAAAATTATTTCTAAGGATATTGTGAGGTTATGAAGGGAGAAAATCAGAAGGGCCAAGGCCCAGCTAGAACTTAATCTGGCTATTGTTGTAAAGGACAATAAAAATGTTGTATAAATGCATTAAAGGAGGACTAAGGAGAATCTCCATCCTTTATCAGATGCAGGAGGAAACATAGTGACAAAAGATAAGAAAAAAGTGGAAGTACTTCATGCTTTCTCTGCCTCAGTGTTTAAAGTAATACCAATTGGGCTCTGGGTACCCAGGACCCTGAGCTGGGAAAGAGGGAGGGGGAGCAGAAGAAGCCCCCATAATCCAAGGGAAAATGGTCAGTGACCTGGCACACCACTTAGACCCACACAAGACTGTAAGTCTGGTTGGGATCCACCTGGGACTACTGGGGGAGCTGGTGGAAGAGCTCACTGAGCCATTTTCTATTATTTGCCAGCAGTCCTGGCTAACCAGGGAGGTATCTGGAGGGTGGCAAATGTGATGCCCACCTACAAGAAGGGACGAAAGGAGGACACAAGGAACTACAGGCTTGTCAATCTGACAGGTGCCTGGGAAAGGTCATGGAGCAGATCATCTCAAGTGCCATAACACAGCACGTACAGGACAACCAGAGGATCAGGTCCAGCCAGTGTTGGTTTATAAAAAGCAGGTCCTGCTTGACCAACCTCATCTCTTTCTGTGACCTGCTTACTGGATGATGGAAAGGCTGTGGATGTTTTCTGTCTGGACTTCAGTAAAGCCTTTGGCTTAGTTTCTCCACATCATTCTCCTGGAGAAATCGTGTGGTCATGGCTTGGATGGGTGCACTGTTTGCTGGGTAAAAAACTGGCTGATGTCCCTGAGAGTGGTGGATGGAGTTACATCCAGCTGGTGGCTGGTCACTGGTGTTCCCCAGGGTTCAGTACTGGGGCCAGTTCTGTTCAATATCTTTATCAATGACCTGGATGAGGGGACCAAGGGCACCTTCAGTCAGTTTTCAGATGACACTAAGTTGATCTGCTTGAGGGCAGAAAGGCTCCACAGAGAGATCCAGGCAGGCTGGATTGATGGACCAAGGCCAATTGTATGAGGCGCAACCAGGCAGCATGCCAGGTCATGTACTTGGGTCACAACAACCCCAGGGAACAGTCCAGGCTTGGAGAGAGTGTCTGGAAGGCTGTCAGATGGAAAAGAAACTGGGGGTGTTGGTTGACAGCAGCTGCACATGAGCCAGCAGTGTGCCCAGGTGGCCAAGAAGGCAAATGGAATCCTGACCTGTATCAGAAATACTGTGGCCAGCAGGACCAGGGCAGTGATTGTCCCCCTGTACTCAGCACTGATGAGGCTGCATGTTGAGTTCTGTGTTCAGTTCTGGGGCCCTTACTAAAAGAAAGACATTGAGGTGCTGCAGCACATTCAGAGAAGGGCAGTGGAGCCAATGAAGAGTCTGGAGTGTAAGTCCTATGAGGAGCAGCTGAAGGGACTGGGGCTATTTATCCTGGAGAAGAGGAGGCTTGGGGAAGACCTTATCACTCTCTAAAAGTACCTGAAAGGAGATTGTAGGGCAAGGTGGGGGTTGGTCTCTTCTCCCAAGTAACAAGTGACAGGAATTAGAAGAAATGGCCTCAAGGTAGATTAGGTATTAGGAAATATTTCTTCACTGAAAGAGTTGTCAAGTGTTGGAACAGGTTGCCCAGGGAAGTGATGAAGTCACCATACCTGGAGGTTTTCAAAAGACATGTAGATGTGGCCCCTGGGACATGGTTTTGTGGTGGACTAGACAGTGCTGGGATAATGGTTGGACTCAATCACCTTAGAGGTGTTTTCCAACTTAAATGGTTCTATAATTCTAAGAACCACAGTTACTCCATAGAATGATTCTGGCATTTCTGTGGTCATGTTGAACATCTGCACAAGCAAGGAATGTGCTAGAAGTTGTGCATGAGGCTCCTCCAAAGTGGTCACTGAAAAAAAGCTGGCACCTGGGCAGGAGCAGAGCAGGGCAGCCAGAACTGTATGGTAAGTAATCACTCCTGAAAATTGCTGACACGATTTATTCCTCTGTTTCACTCATGTAATCTTGACTCTGCTGTCCTGTTCCTCATTCATTCTGTCTCTTCTTGTTTGCTTTTCTCCCTTTGTGTGCTTCCTGCATTCCCTACAGCCTGTCTTTCTCTTTGAAAAAGTGCTACTGCTGTTCTCTTGTTCTTTGTGTATTCTCACTCCCATGTTCCCAGATTTCTGTTTTGTCTTCCTTTTGCTCTCTCTGTACTTGTCTCACACAAAAATATGGGGGTTCACAAAGAATGCTAAATATTAAGGGCATGAAGTTATGAGCTAACTTATTCTTTTAGTTAAGTATTTTTAATCCCCAGGGAGCCAAGAATAAAGCCAGAGTATGATCCAAATAGCCATATGGAGGAATGGGCAACTGGCTGTCACAAGCAGTGATGAGCATCTGGATACACATATGGATCTGTCAGTTACTAGGCATATTTTGTGGTGACACAATCTGGAACATTCATAAAATATCGTCAGAAGTCCCAGATGAACAGCAAGAATATCAGTGACGGTCAGTTAAACCTCTCTTTTAGTTAAAGCTCATATTCTCAGAGGAGGAAAATGGCAATTAGGGCATGATAGAAATAAATATATTTTCACATTGACAGGAAAATATCTGCATGACCTTCAGATTACTTCAGTAATGCCAAATCTTACCCCAGGAAGCTGCCATAGAGTCTGGGCCAAGGAATGCATATGGGCTGTGGTGTGAATCTAGCAGCTGCATAATTTACTTCATATTGTATTTCTTCTCATATCTTGTCCTAGCACGGTGTTGGTGAACCTTTGCAGCACATGATGATACTGCCAGTGGCCAGAGCCAGTGCTGAGGATTTGGCAAAGATTGGAGGGGGCAGGGGAACAGGCCATGCTGACTGCATGCCCAACCCATTGGAAACAATGCCAGGGAATGTGTCAAAATACTGTTGCCAGGTGGAGCTAGAAAGAATTAGCCCAGTATTGTCTGCACCTAATTCTAAAATGCCTTTTCATTGCAACATTTGGCTGAAGTGATACATATATTATCATAGAATGGTAATGTGGTTCCAGAGATATTTACTCAGGTGTCAAAACACTCATTCAGTCTCAGCTATAAAGATCAGAAGAGACAAGGGACTCCTGGGGGAGGGCTGGAAGGACAACCATGAGAGTTGCTATCATTTCCTTTAATAATCTGGTTTAGGATGTATTTACATTAATGTCTTAATTTGAAACAGGTGCAAACTTTTAAAATAAATATCCCAACCATCCCTGCTTTATCTTTGGTTTTCATTGTGGGGCGCTCCTTGGAGCATGTGAGCTAAATTAATTTCAAAAGAAATTAAATTAAAGGTTGTCACGCAGGAAGTATATCTAATATGCCTCAAGCACTAGTGGTTATCTGGGGACAAGAGAAGAGCTACTCATAAGTAAAACCATTGAAAACTGTTTTGTGTGGATGCTGTGTCGTCACCAGCATCAGCTGTTTCACTCCATAGACGAAGCTCTGCCTGCTCTGTACTTGCTTGCTAATGTGGACATAGCCTCACTCCCCCACTGAAACACTGTGGGGGTGGTAAAATCTGCTCTTTTGCACTCTGCATGGGAGGCCAGTCCCAGAAGTCTTTCTTTAAGAACACAAAAATGTGAAGGTAAAACCCATTTGTAAGCAAAGAAACGTGGCAGCTAAACTACTTCAAGATTAGAAGTATAGGAACTGTTTTTCTGCCATTCAACTCTGATCCTGCCTCTGTCATCACAAGCAAAACATTCCTGGGATCTTCTTCTGGCATTTAGGCTAACTGGCACAAAACTACAAAAAACTTTTCCCCCTTTCAGGCACAGCTGCCACATTAAAACTGCTTTTTGGATATGGCTTGACCTAACTCCCAAACCCTGCTTGGGAATGGTTTGGGGAGCGCTATCTGGCTCAGAGCAAAAGCACAACAGAAACTGCTCTTACAATTTACAAATTATCTGGATTTGGATAGCTACTTTACTTGCTATTACTTACTTTCACTTTTTTTTCAAATACATTTTTTTACTTTACAAAAATAAACATAACTCAAGAGCTCCAGAGATCTAGGTGAACCTAAATCTGTAGAGAAACATTGCAAGGTCTTGGCATGCAGTACTTTCAGTCTATGATTTTATTGTAAATTGACTGTGTGAGACAAGGCATTTCTCTTAGATGCCCAGCTCTCGGCCACCAGTTCCTGTGTCAGAATTTAAGCTTTCAGTACCAAAAAGAAGATTTCAAGAGTCAAATCTGTTGGAAAAAGCCTGAAACACTGAGTGTGTCTAAAGGATACTGGAAAGCTGGAAAGAAAGAAAACTAACTTTGTTTTTAAAAGTTTTTTGATTTGGAAGAAATGAACCTACCATGTAGAAGTGTTTGATGTTAGGAGTTCTTATTTGGAATGAAATGCTAGTGAATGAATGGGAAAATCTTACTCAACATTAATCATTGAAATTTCAAAGTTGTTTATTTTAAGCTAGAATTTCAAATTTCCTGAAAGCCCTGTGATGTGAAATTCTGGTCATTAAGTCAGATCTGGAGGAACTGTCAAGTCTCAGCTGGGTCTATCTTCAAAATAAAGACACATGACCAGTAACACTGGTGTCAGTTCTCACCACTGCTTCATTCCCAGGATGAATCATCCTTTTAGCTGCAGTTGGAAAAGAGAGTATGTTTATTCAATCCATCTATGATAACTGATTTTTATATTTTGACCTATTAATCTGAGTCTGAGTAGTTCAGAGCTGAATTAAGGGTATCATTACGAGATAGCATAAAACACTCTTCTGATTTATTTCTTGAAAATGGACTTCCTCAGCCAGGAAAGAGCATCATTTCAGGGACCCTGACATAAATCTTACACAGCTTTTCATTAGATTTGAAGGACTGCTCTTGCAGCACCTTTTCACTGCAGTAGAACAGACTCCAGAGCAGGATAACATGATTTTCTCCCCACAGAAATCTTGGTATCATTAAGTCACTGAGAGCTGGACTCATCTCTCCTATTGCAGCTGATCAAGTAGCAATTAAGGATTTCTTACAAGTCCCAAGCTGCCAACTGACTGATTTAGCTCCCTGGGAAGGAGACAAGCGTCCCACAAGGAAAGCACTTGTTATCCATATTGGTGCACTTTTACCATCCCCTTTCCAGCCCCTTTCACACCCTTCTCTTAATCACTGTCACAAATCACAACATAACACTCACTTGAGGACCGTAATCTGAAAACTGATCCCTTTGGCAACTGTGCCTTTGTGAGTGTAAAATAAATGGCCTCCATTAAGACAAATATTTCATTTTAAATGCAGAATATTAAGGGAAAAAATGGAAATTTGCTAGTGCCTAGTGTTTATGTACTGCATATACAGCTGTGAGTTTGTTGCCTGTTTTGATCAATGAATTAACCACTAATAAAGGTTAACAGATTAGAAAAGGCCTCCTTTTCCTTGACTGATAGCCCTACTTCAATTTGTTCCAGGGCTTTGTTCAAAAGTAGAAAGAACAAAGAATAAAAAGCAGAACTGCAAACAGACTAAGATTTATAAAATGTGACATTTTATTATAAGTAATAAAATCAACCTACAAAGCAAATGTAAATGTTAAATGATATAGTTATGCATTTTGTAATCTAGGCAAATATTTTTAACCTTGTCAGTTTTGATTTGGTCTACACAAGTTGTGGCTGACCACATCCTGGAGAGAGAGAAGATATTTCTTCTGCTCTAAGCACCACTTTTCACGTGAGTTATCACACAATCATACACTCAGCCATTTCCTTCAATGTATTTAGTGACATGTCTCCCAATACATCAGGGTTATTTTGCTTACTGGTGCATTTTATTGTTGTTAAACTACCCACATTCGTTGCTGTGATTTTTTTTCTTCCAATTCTGCATTTTAATCAGCATTCAACATGTGTAACATCAGTCGTTTATCTTATACAAAAAATAAATCCCAAGATACGCTTGGTTTGCACAGTCTGTCAATCTTAGACCCAAAATTTCCATTTGAACTTTGCCAATATTCAAGTGAGTCATGACACTGTGGCGGTGTGAGTATAAATGCATATAAAAAAATATCTATAAAACATTTCTAACTTCATAATCTGTAACAGTTTAGATGTATCCCCTAGCCTAACTCCCTGTGTCAAAATACATGTAACTCAAGGCTTTATTGGCAGTAAGGCTAAAGTTTAAGTGTTTTATTTTACATCAGCCTTGCTTCATTTCTACATTTTAAAAATTAAAGTGAGAGAATATTAAATAGTCAGTGCAAGTCCACCTTTTATGTTATTATTCTTGCATTGTACAAAATCAGGAGCATGTATTTAAATGTAATAGTGCTGCAGTGTTGGGTGTTGGGTGGAACAGACAGTTCTTTTATTATATCACTTTAATTTCACATGGACATCAAAGTTGTCACAGGGAGAAGAGTGGGTTAGATTCATCCAGTACTAGAATTTGTCTATCCTGAAGAACATCAGAGATCAGCTAGCCCACATAGATGCTCAAAGGATTTGAAAGAGCTGGTTTGCTTGAGCAGTGACAGAGAATGCTGGTCGCGGATGTGTATTGTGTGCACAGGAGAATTTGGGAAGTGAGTTACTTTTCCTTCAGATTGTGTTCAGAAACACGGTTCTTTATTTCCCCACTTTGGTATTTTTTAGCCCTTCATTTTCTCTTTCTCTCCCTCCCCCAGTATGATGACTCTTGGTTTGCTTATTGCATTCCTTTTTCCTTTCCCATGACTTAGTTGTCTCTTAAACAGTATATCAAACTTTATTATCAGGCTGTAATATTCCATATAATACGGTACTTTCTGGTATCGTCCTTTATAGTCTTTGAGGTAAAGCTCAGTTTTTCTGCCTGCATCAGCACAGGGCCCTGCAGTGAGGAGTATTGCACATGGCCATGCACCATGTGCGTTCCAGGGCCCTGCCGAGGCTGCAGGGTGGGGGCTGTGCAATGAACTTACCTGCACATACTGTAGCCACAGCCTGTATTCATACCTCTTGGAAAGCCCAAAATTCATATTCCGGTCATCACTTGATTGATGCATTCAGTCCCATTCCACCAGGCTCCTTTTTCTTCTTTTCTGGTCTGCTCTGGTAAAACATTTTTTCATTATTTGCATTAGAAATCCGAATTTTGCCTGGGTTATTTTGGTGCGGGTTTTTTTGTTTGTTTGTTTGTGTTGTTGGTGGTGTTTGTTTGTTGGGTTTGGGGCTTTTTCAGCAGGGTCTCTGCATTTATTTACAAAATACATTTCAGCTGGTCTTTAAGCTTACTCAATTGCTAGATTAAGAGTTGTTACTAATGTAATCATTTCCTTGATTCAAATCAAATGCTTTTAAAATTTTATTATTTCCTATTTCTTTTATGTCCCTATTTCTATCCATTGATCTTACCTCAAGGATCTTTTTTACTTGCTAAAAGCACAGGTAGAGTTTTCCCAGTCTCTTCTTATGCTTGCCCTGGTTTCACCTTTTATGGTCTACAGCCCAGATAAAGTACTCAGAGTCCTCTTCCTATAAATGTCTCACAGGTTAAAAACTTACCACTTCATGGTGCATTAACCCTAACAATGTCCCATTAAACCTCTGTATTCTGTGCTGACTGGAAGAATTTCACTGAATACCAGTGCATCTATAGTTATAGGAGTTGCAACTCTTAAATACTGCCCACAAATTGCCCCGTCCACTTAAAGAGAGCATTGATTCAGCTAAAATAGTCCTTTACCACTTTTATATATGGATAGGAAATTGTTTACAACAACTCTTTTTATTGACATTTAGAACCTCTGAATTGATACCATGGAAGTTTTTCATTCAAAGTAATGTTTCAATTGGACTCCTACTGCTTCTTAAATGGTGCAGAAAATATGTTTTTCAAACTATAAATTGGTTTCTTTACCAAAAATGGGTTTTATTTACTAGGCATAGATTATGTTTCTCTGAACTCATATAATTCACCCCACTAAAATGAATACCCTCTTAAATTATCTTTTAAGCATTTCATGATTTTTAATATATGGGTTTTAATCACGAACAGACAAGTGCAATTACTATTCACTTCCTGATATTCTGCCCATTATAACTACTATTTATTCTGCATTAAACCACTCCAAAGAGTCCTTCATCAAGCTAAGAGACAATGTCTTTTGTGACTGAAAATCATAATGATGAAATTCTGGATAACACAGACTTTCCTGCATGATCAGTTATAAAATGTGATGCATTACCTTTAGATACAACATTGTAAATGGAAGTACAGGTGGGGCCAAAAATCCCTTCCAACACAAATTAGTCTATAACTCAGTGTAGGCAAAGTAGGTTCTTTACTCACACTCATTGCATAGGGGCCTTTCCCAACTACTTTCCTTTGTTTCCTGAGCCTGGCTCAGTTTAAAAACAATACTTCTGCCCACATTTGTGGGGAATCTCTTATCGTTGTAACACTTCCATCAAGACTACCTATGTGCTGTAGGGAATATATTCGCTCCCTCTATAACATAGTGTAGCACATATGTTTCTTGTTCACTGTGCCTGTTAGGGGGAGGAAATGCAATATCTTCCATTGTGAGTTTCATCTCACTTAACTGTGGGTGAGTGCAGCTTCTTCAGCTTCCTTGACCCGTGGCACATTTAAACAAAGTAAGACCTACTCAAACCCTCAGCCACCAGGGCTCAAGCATCCGTGACTGAAGGGAAGTCCAGGGGTGAGAACCGGCTGTACAGGGGAGTTCCTGACTTTAGAAACCCAGTGATCCTTGTGGGTTACCCTAACCTTCTTTTGCAGTCAGTGGAGAAGCAGACATTTCTAGGGCATAAGTCATCACATCCTAACACAGACATCTAAAGTGAGTCAGACACATTTTATCCTGCTGCATTTCTCTCTACTGCCTAGAAGCAGTCAGTCTTTTCATCCATTCAGCTGGAGAATCCCATCCATCCCATTCATTCTGAAGAAATTTTGAACCAAGAAATTTTGAGTGAACAGCTGCCTAGTATGGGGTGGAGAAAGGTAGTCATTGCCTTCATTTTATATGAGAAACAGATTTTGTGGATGGCCTGGCACTGGATACATTTTAACTTCTCAGAAACTACATATCTTATCTATAATGCAGTGTTTGCAAGTCATCCTCTCCCAGAGATAGGCAAGGTTGTTCAGACCTCACACCCTGGAGCCTGGGGAATGTCTCAGAAGCATTGTGCCACTGTGGCTGGAGAAGTCAGGAGCCATCAGACATCATTGCCAAAATGTGCCATATTTTCCATGTTGTGATGAAAAAACCTTGCCAATACTGTGTCCATATTCTAAATAAATTATTCTTTTTGGAATGCATTAACTAGATGGATTTCATTAAGTTTCATGGAGGTGGAAGCTCTTTGGTACAAGTACAGTGCTGGAACTATTTTGTCTGTCACATCTCCACATGCAATCTGAGATGTAATCAGATGCAGTTTATTATAAGATTAAGATTCCATTGTTTCTCTCAGTGAAATGAACTCACAATATACTTTGATGCTATGCTAGCAAATGAACTATTACTAAACCCAAGATATTGTTCTGAAATCTGTTTATGGAAGACAGCATTCTTGTTTCCTCTTTCTGAGAACCATCCCACTTTCCTGACAAAACCAGGACAGTCAAGGGCTTCAAAAAAAAAAGAGATGCTTTTACTCCAGGTTTTTAATGCAGATGTCTAACCTGGAGAAGAACTAGAAGAGTATGCTTAAATTTACTTCCTTCTCCCACTACCCCCTCCCTTCAGTTTTTTCAAGCCAAAATAGTATTCAACTATTTGTCTTGGTATTTTGAGGGAAGAAAAAATTGATGTGAAAATTTACGTTTATCTGATCACATTTTTTTAGTGGTTCAATATAGATGGATTTATCAGAAAAGGGACCAGAGCACCAAGCAGCTCAGTGAGCATCAATGCCACAGTGAGGTAACTGGGGCTGTAAAGGAGCAGTGCTGCTTTTTCTGGAATATTCACTTTGGTGACTGTTTGAACAGGTAGGTCACGAACCGGGATCATTCCAGAATGGCTCATTAAAATCATAGTGCTGTGATTTCCAGGTAAGGCCAAACTGTGGAGATTGAACTTCTTATTTTTGAAGAGGCAATAGCGAAGCATTTGTTTGACTGCTTTAAGAGGACCAATCCCAGTGTAGGCATAACCACCACTGGTAATTACATGATATTGTTTTTTCCTAGGCACCTTATCTTTTTTAGTACAGATTTAGTAGGTCTTTATGGCTATATTTTGCTCTCCTTCCTTATGTTTTGTATCCATATTTTATCTCCTGCAGGCTAATGAAACTACAAACTGGAGGCAGAATTATTCATTTCTTCCCATGATGCCTATTGATTTTAGATTGGTTAATGACTTGTGTTCTTTTTTACATACCCAGCAAATTATTAAGGAATCCACTCTGCAAAGGGACACACAGCTATTAGAGTTTTTTTAAAAAATTCATTAATTTTGAGTACCCCATTAGAGATACTTTAGACCTAATTTTTTCAGATCATTATACAGAAAATCCTAACTCTAGCAGCAAATCTGAGTGTTCTGTGCTTTGATAGACCTCATCCCAGCACCTCATCTCACATGTCACAGAAAATTAGGAACATTTTTGACCATATATGAAGAGCTCAGCATATGCCTTGACTGCCCTTGCACAGGAGCACAGTGGCAGAGGTAATGATTGTAGCTGATCCTCCACAGCATCACTTAAATTTTTCCTCTAACAGGCCCCTGCTAGTCCTCCCACCATCTTTAGTAAATGGTGCCGTGATCTTACAAGGAGTCATATTTTCTACTACATGTCCAATATTTATCCCTTAAGAAGTTTAATTCTGCTTTTTGACTTAGGAGGTGACATTTAGCCAAAACAATAATTGATTGTATAATAGAAGACTTGAAAATAGAGTGCCCAAGAAAGATGTAATCACTCTGCTCTGACCAACTCAACTCTAGCATTCCTTTGCTCTGAAGTACTTAATTCCCATTTTTGCATTTTATTCATTCACATGGCATTGTTTCCATCACAGTGGGGTGCTCGGGTTGGATTACCTGCAGACAACTCAACTGCAGCTCCTGGACTGACCCCTGCCCTACATATTTCACCACAGCTGGACTGGGACACCCTGGCCCTTGTCCCTCACCTGCTGGTTGGAAGCACAAGCTGGATGAAGCTGAGGTCTCCAGCCTTCTCTTATACTGTAAGGGAGTCTGATTCCTCCCAGTGCCCATTCTCCTTACATATTTAGTTCCCATTTCTTAATGACCTGACTTTCTTCTTCGTTCTCCCCATTGCAGCCTCAGTGTCCCCACACTGATGTTTCCCATCCCTGCCTCTGCCCAGGCTGAGCTGGGGTCTGAGAGGGGGTGAACGCCTCTGTCACTCC
The DNA here is from genome assembly GCA_035221455.1 of Xenops minutus. Lineage (NCBI taxonomy): Eukaryota > Metazoa > Chordata > Aves > Passeriformes > Furnariidae > Xenops > Xenops minutus. The sequence goes on from JAWWEE010000001.1 coordinate 102,471,839, forward strand.
ACAGGGAAGGAGACGCAGGGACTGGGACAACTGGCTGCACAGAGCAGCTCTTACAGGCTGAATATTCAAAGGAGAGGAACTCATTAAGCCCAGAATTCTGAAGACCCTGAGCCAGAAGGCCTGGATTATAGCTGAATAACCAAAATTGCATCATGGTGGTTTTCTTAACACTGAAAAACAACTGCCTTCCCCTCACACACACCCAATTGTTTTCTTCATTCTTAGAAGTGGCTAAACTGCTTTGCCTGAACCCTTTGAAAAAAAAAATTCATCTGAGGGTGGACACATAGCACTGGCCTTTACAGCCTGAAGCGTTCATGTCTGACATAGTTAGAAGCAACTGAAAACAGGGTATTGTAATAGGAAATGCCAAACTTAATAATAAGAATCTGTATCACCTCTGCCTATTGTAACAAATGATCCAGAAAAGGTAATTCAAAGGACTCTCATCTGCCCTTTCTCAGAAGATGAACAAGGCAACATTAAATGAAAAGGAAAGGCTAAAGGGAAATACTTCTCATATAGCATACAGCACTTGAATTTCCTGTCACAGGATAATGCTGAAAACAGGAGTTTAGCAATTCACAGAAGAGTTGGTTCCACATAATAAGAATGTCTGCAATTGTTTGATAGGACACATTTATAAGAGGACATTTTTCTTTATACTTCAGGACATATGGCAAATGCTAACTGCCTGAAGAAGAACTTTTCCTTACAGTTTATCTGGCCACTGGGATTATCAGAACTGCTCTTCCAAAATACTCTGCTTTGTTATTAATATGTTTTGACTACTCAAACCTACCAGGTCATTCATGCAGGCCTAGACAGTCCAGTCAGATAGTGATGGTGAAGTGGTGGTGGGTTCTTTTTCCAACTTACAAGCAATTGAAATGGAGATGAGTTGCTCTGTTTAAATGACGAAACCTTTATATGGTCGTGGCTTTGGATCCCCTCATGAATTAAATAATTGCAGCTTTAACAATAACATTCAGTGTTTCCAAAATAAATTGAAAACACAGATATTTATTTAAAATATAACCTCTTTCCTTGATCAGTGTCTCACCAATGCTTTCAAATTGTAACATATGTACTATTCAGCTGATATTGCATGATATAGTACATTTCGAAGGAAGAAAAGTCAAAATCACCTTTCATAGGAAATGTCTAAAGGCAGCACACTCTTTAATTGCCAGCTTGACACCAGATATTTTCTGTCACTTATCTAAAATACTATGGAATGTTGTCATCATTGCTACAGATAACTAGTAGTAAAACAAACATTATGATCTCCCTTAGAAGAGAGCTGATGACAGCACTGAAACTGTAAAAGAATGTTCAAACCTTCATAAACTAATAATTCAAAGGCACTCAGGGAAAAAAACAACTTGTTTAATTTATAGGGTCATTAGAGACCACCTTTTTTAAATGTCAGAATCTACTCTTCCAAAAAAACAAATAACTTGTCTTATTCATTCTTCCTGTGGGGTTTTCTTGGTTTGTTTTTTTTTTTTTTCCTTTTTTTAATTTTCTGCACTGAATAGTCAGTGTGGTAACTCAAGTCACTGAAGCAAAGCTGAGTAAGTGCAGCAAGGATGCTGAGAGTGAAAAAGCTTCTTCAGGGCTACATAAACACCATCACTATGGGTACCACTTTACTGCCGAGAGAAAAGTCTGTGGAAAGCAGCCGCAAAGTCAGATAAACAGGGAGACGACTGAGACATTCTGATATTTTGCTGCTTCTTCTTACTTGGTCTCACCCTCAAGTTTAAATTATTTGTTATTTTCTTTATTGACAGTAAAGTTGGTTGAATTTTAAGAGTTTTAATTGTAGTGATATTTAACTTCTTGTTCTAAGGAGATGATAAAAAATACCTGGAGGAAAAAGGATACAGAATTAACTTACAATGCTAAAATTGAGAAGAAAAAAAATAGTAAGTTCTTTTCGAGATATCTGAAAGGGGAAAAATTATTAACAATATTTTACAGACTATGGGACTGAGAAGGATATTAGAGGTATATAAGTATCTCTGGCTACTGCTAGACCTCTATGTCTGTGAGTATGTGTGCATACACATGTGTTTATATATATATTTGTATATATGTATGCATGAGTATGTATATCTCTATACACATAAGATATATTAAAACACTGGAAAGGCCAGATGCTTGATTTTTTAAGTGGGAGATATTCTGCCTGTGGAAATCTTTTCCCTCTAACTTATCACAAACAGCAATCAAGGATAATTATCTGAAGCTAAAGTGATACCAAGTGAGACTTTTCCTCTTCAGTTGCAAAAAAACCCCCATGCAGAATGATGCGTATATATCCATTTTTCTTGAGGTCCTGGCTGAAGAGATTGTCATCTATGAACATTTGGCTCGGCTACTATGGAGTAATTTGCTGCTATTTCAATTAAGGCAGTCCACATGTTAGCGAGGCTGCAATGTGAATTATGAAAGGGAAATCATCTCAGCAGAAAATAACACACACCAAGTGCAATTTTTGTATGAATATTACTAACCCAAATTATCCCAGCATGTTGGCTGAAGGGAGCAGTAAGGTTCATTTTGGCAGCAGGATTGAGCAGGCACAGAGGGGACCACTGAGAACTACACATGTATGGACACATAGAGTGAAGATATATTGAACTGAACCAAATTGATTGAAATGACTTTGCAAGCTCGGAGAGCAGCTGGGAAGCTGCCTTGGTATGAGGATGGATCTGACTGTGCTGTGAAAGGTTTCTGGTCTGCGGGGCGGCCTCTGAACTGCAAACAGTGAAACCTAAAGGGAAGGGGTTGCAGGACCACGATGCCGTGCAGCTTTGCTGTGCTGCTGTCAGCTGTTCCAGCTGCTTGCCTGTGAGAATGATCTAACCTCCCTTGTTTGCTCTTCAAAAGTGAACTCCAGGTCACATCCCCTTAATTTTTGTCAGCATATTTCTGCAGATACAGGAGTACATGCCAGCCCAAAGGCTAGCTATGCTGTCATGGGCAGGCTGGAAGGAGGCAGCATGGGCCGTGGCTGTGCACAGTTGAGGGAGGGAGAGGGCTGATACTCCTGAACCCTTTCAAATCACCAGCCATCCACCTTTCAGCTACTCAGGGCGTGGAATTCAGTTTGTAAAGGCTCGAGTAGCTTCACAGAAAAGGATCTTACAAAGCAGAAATGTTGCCCAGTGCCTCAGTGGGCAGCTCAGATGTAATTTCGCAATAGAGATGTCCTATCAGCACTGAAAAAACCTGACAAAAACAGTATTTTGTGAAAGCATCAAGAAAGACTGCAGGGAAAACTATGCCACTATGTCACCTTTGAGGAATCTGCACATTGCCACAAGATGTCTTTGTTGCTACTTCTGATTTTGTATAACTTACAGCCAGCCCATCCCTGTTCAGTCAGTGAACTTTCAGGTTCAGTACATCTGCCGGGATCAATGAGCACAAAATCACTCACCTCAGTAAAGCTATGCCAATCTGCATTCACCATCTGGCCTAAGGCAGTTATCTATCTCTTATGTCAATAGTTACAATTTTAGTTCAGTTGTTTTTACTTATCTGTGACATACCAGTTGCTAGACACCACAGCTTGTTTTATTTTTGATTCTTACTGCATATGGTGAAGTGCCTGGGTATTTTCATACAGTTTGACATGCTTTGAAAGTGCCAAATGGCTCAGTTTTACAGACAGTACTATTCTACCAGCCTGCCTAGAAGCATCATCTTAGGTCATACTTAGCTACAGAGGTTTGCTTTGGTTTTGTTTACCATATGCTACAGTAACCTGGATTTGAACTGTTCTGCGGTAGTGCAAACTTTGTACACGACTGCATGGCCACATGGAGTTTATAGTCTTCTACAAGGTGAAAGTCACCTTCCCGAAACAGCTTCCCCACCACCACCAGCAACATGCTGCTCAGTCCTAATTTCCAGATGAGTCCATCACACAAGATTGCAATGCTGGCTCTCACTGCCTAACCAATGCTGACATTTAAAACTGCACTTTTTATGGTAGATGAAAAATCTGCCAAGTGTTTTATCACCATACCTTTCATAATGATAATGAAAATGTGCTTAAAATACAGCTGTGTCATTTAGCTGTGGACAGCATTCTTCTTACTTCCCAGGAAATGTCTGTGATTCAGGACCAGCTGCTTCTGGAGTCTCCTTGTACATGTCTACACCAAGGAAAGAGAAGACCAAGGAACAGTTCTTGGATCTGAGGCCAACAGGCCCAGAGCTCTGAAATGTTAAAACTACCTGAGGTAATGCTGGGGACGTGGTAGCTTGTCAGACTGTATTTGTTACATTAAATTGAAAGTGTGTGTTGAACTCTCTGGGGTGGGGTGAAAATACAGGCGAATGTTTGATGGTTTATCTAAGGAAAAGCTGTCAAAGTATAGGAGATTCCTACATGCATACAATCCCTTCCTCTCCTCCAGGTTAACCCATCCCTGGGACATAGGAAAGTTATTTCATTTCTTTGCCAAAATTTCCATAATAAGCTGACATCTTTAAATTTGTAGGTATAATGGCTACTTTCTACTCATTTTATTGTTTCATTGCAATTCAAGGTATTGGATAAAACTGATAAATCAACCCCCCAACAAAAGGCCATAAATCAGATGTGTACAACTGCGCTAGTGTCAGCAAATCCACAAGAGGATGTGAATAATAAGATAAATGTATGAATAATAAGAGAAATAAGGGAAATATCTTAAGGTAATTTCCCTGGAAACACTTATTGCTTGAAGCATTATAACAACTTCTAATTTTTATACCACGATTTAAAGAAATTATTTAATGATTCTTACGAGGGTTCTCTGACTTTAAAATAAACACAATGTCTGAGTCTGTGCCCAGAGAGTTAATGACAAAACAAAGGCATTCAGCCTGGCTGTCACTGACATTAAAAGCATTTTGTATTGCCCTGCCAGTTTCAAGTAGCCAGACTTCTGCCAAACTTAAGAACTAGGAACTGTACTTTTGCACATTTGGAAGAAGTCCAAAACGTATCCCAATACCAAGAACATTTTAAGCTGCTTAAGGCAGCTCTACATGATGAGAACAGTGAAAAGGCTCATTAAAGCAAATGCCTGTGAGGCACAACAGCTCCAGAGATGCACTCTGGCACCAAACTAACAGCATTGTGATATTCTTACTGATTCCCATCCTTCTTATTTAGCTACTTCTCAAGATCAGAGGTGGCCTTGAGTACCAATACCAGTGGGACAGATTCAGATGTGGTGTTTATGACTGCTCCAGAGAGCAAAGAATTATATTTCGTTACTGTACATTAGCTGCAATAGACAAACAGTTGTGATTTGGAACACAACTGGTGAAAGAGGATTTTTTCCAGATTTATGGGGATTTGCCTGCAAATTAAAGCAATGCCAGGTCGCTTTCAAGATAGCCTTTTTCACCCCAATTGGCAAACTGTTAGAAGGGTCTCAGGTATGATTCTGGCCTGGGCCAGCTGGTACCCAATGGCCCCAGGCACAGTTCAGGAGCCAGCATGGATCACAGCCACCTAAAATGGCTGGCAATTTGGATACTGCTGATACATTTTGAAAAGCCCCCCATAAGCATTTGATGCTGTGGACAAGGACTGTTTTATATGTGTAGACATAAACTGCTTGTACAAATCGAGACTGGTTTTCCCACATGTTGTATCAGGAGGTCTTTCTCTCTCTCCCTCTTCACCTTTGGTGATTGTTACAGCCTGATATCAGTACATAACAAAAGCCTATAGACTTGTAGATTGAAAATAAGACTCTTCCCATAGGGTATTTTGAAGGAAAACAGACTATTTTATTGTAAATTGTCATAGAAATGCACAGACCCACACTTTATCCCTGACTATATGTAAAGGTATCCAGACTGAAAGGACAAGTTAGAAGTGTTACTTTGGAAATACCTCCCAGAACCAGCTCCAAACAATGAAACAAACCCATGAGTTAATAACATACTACAAACTACTCCGTTAATATTTTTAGGAATATATAGTCAATACTTTAAAATCATAACACTGAAAGAGATATAGTAAATAAGAAGAAGCCTTTTAAACAACTAGAAAGACTAGAATGATCCCGTGAAATCAGTCTTTTCCCAAAGACCGAAAACTTGTCTATATTATGAGGTGAACAAGTAAGAAACCTCATAACCACAAAACTCAGTCTTTTCTTTCAGCCTCTTTGAGAGAGAAACAGAGCAAATAACTCAGAAATGTTTCTCCTGAGCTATGTTCAAGTGGCAGTGATTTACATTTCAAGTGTCCATATCTTACAGCTCCAAAAATAGGCATGAATTTAAAAATGAATATAAGTGGCCATGTCAGCTTCTAAAACAGTAATTTTTTTCATTATTGCTCCCTTCTCTGCTCAGATGCAAAACCAGTCAGCTGCAGAGTAACTAGCTTTAGCATATGTAGATTGAAATACAAAAGTACATGCATGCTCATAAATGTCTGGTTCCCGCTTACATTTCCACCCCCTCAGGCTAAATACCTGTATGTTTCACTGCACAATATAAAGAACTGCTCCTCTGCAAATGGCGACAGGTTTCAATTGCGTAACAACCTGCCAACGTTACATCCTTGCATCAGAAAAAAAACAACAAACAATAGAAACCTTCAAAAACCCACAAAAAAAACCCTCAATAACAACCAAAAAAACCCACACAACCAAAAATCCACTACCTGACACTGTGACAAAGAGAATAGAGAATTCCCTGATTAGCAGAAAAGCATGCAAAACATTTCCTGGCTGCTTCAGCTTGCTAAGACTTATAAAGGTTGATAGAGTTTTATTGTATTCTAGAGACTAACAGAAAAGCTTTCATGAAAAGAGTATTCTTTGTAATAGTAACAAAAAATTCTTTGCTAGATTTCCTATGTTATTTTGTGCAATTTCTTCTATATTTTAACCCTGCTTTAATGCTGAAGCTTATTGCCATGAGAACATGGAGCAGTAATGGGAGCAGGTTGCCCTGTGGAGTGCAGACAGACCCTCACCCTTTATTACCGCTCTAGCTATGGTAATCTGTTGCAGTGCTCAGGCTAACTTATATTACTGAGAGAGAAAGAGAATTATTTCCAGCACATTATGGACCTAACCCATTTAGTCTGCTTTTGGAGGTTATTTGGTACATCCACAGAGAGCTTAGTTGGTGATATTTGTGTCTCAAATACATATGGGCATTGACACATTTACACAAGTCTGAAGAGACAACCTGACAGAAGGCTGAATATGTATCTATATATTCTTGGTATGCTCCCTTGGAAAATGACTTTTAACATTTCTCTCAAGATATACAAGCACCAAAATTTGGGGGGGGGGGGGGGTGGAGGGGATTTGTAGACTCATTTTGTGTGTTATTTTAGAGGCTTTCATGAGCTCCATGTTGATCCCTATGAAATTTCACACACAGTCACATGTCTTCCATGTTGATACTCCTTTAGTGTTCCATGCTAAGGCAGTAACATATAATAGTTATCTGTAAGGGCCACCCCTTTGCTAAAATTCATGAACCACTGTAGGAATGGCCTCTTCATAAGCTGGTGTCAGAGGAGGATTACTGAAGATACACCAACAAATAAAGCCTGGCACATCCTGAGTAAGGAGAGGGTCAGAGTGAAAAGTCAAAATCTTATAATGGTCAAGATGAAGAAGTCTGTCTTCTCATGTCACACACAGCTACCTCAGTGCACCCCTGGTTTGCACCAGCACAGGCCAAAACTAGCAAATGGACAAAAACCTCACGAAAATACCCAGTGTAAACATGCCCAGGAGCAGCTGTCTGTTTGTCAGTGCAGCTGCAGCTCAGCAGGCGAGGATATCAGCCTGGATTTAGGTGCAGGGTGCAAGCACTCACTGCTGCAGCCACAGAGCCCTGCTGCAGATGAGTGTGGTGAGATGAAGGCTGCGTGCCTTGAAAGGAGCCACGGGAGGTGCAGCTGAAGCATCACCTCTCTCTTGTAGGTCTGTGTAGTGCCTTAATCCAGCCCCTGGGCTTGCCTGCCTGTTCAAAGCCCTCTTCCAGTATTTTCCTTGGGATCTAAGTCATGGCCCCTTACTAGGGGCTGAGCTTTTCCACTGTGCAAAACCCTGCACTAGGAAACGTGGTGCAAGGCCACCTGCATGCTCCTTTTGTAGATCTAAAAGCACTATCCTATCAAAGTCCATTAAAACCTAACCAATATTAAAAGTGGCTATCAAAGAGTAAGACCTATCTCTTCTTTGAAAGTGATTGCTCTTGAGCAGACACAAACATTGTAAAAAGAAATCACTGCCTTGTAATTAAAATATAAACAGCCTCACTTGAAGAAAGAAGATGCATCATAAAACAGCCTGAAGCAATGTTTTGCTAAGGTGGTGAAGTCGAGGACAAAAACAGGAGAGCCAGCTGATCTCTGTTGTGAAATTTAGCAGTTAGATGAGCATAGCCTTACTCTTTCTAGTCAGACTGTCCTCACCTAACAGCGTGACTAGAGTAGGTGACTGGCACTTCAAAACCTGGTTAATCATCAAGAGTCAAGACAAAGGAAGTTTCTGGGGCAGACAGTACAATTTGCTGACAATTTCTGTAGGAAAAAAAAAGGGCAGTAAAGTAGCACAGAACTGATAGCTTTCATGAGGAACAGTGCAGATAAAATTTCTGTCTACTTAAGTGCTTTGAAGTTCATTCTTCTATGTGCCCTTACATGTCACACGGTGATCGGCCACCTGTGTATTCTACTGTCAGAAGTTAATGTCACATAAGTTTCCACAAAAGGAAGTACAGTCAGGCCCACTCTGCTCTGAAAAGATTACCCATAGGATACTAATGAGTTTTTGAACTTTTCAACACTTCTTAAGGCTGTTACAATATCCATCAGCAAACTTCACTTGCACCTTTTTCAGCTCAAGTTTCATATATAAAAATATTCAAATATCAGACAAGAAACTGTACCTGCTTCTGATTTGTATTGAAATTTGATTTCCATTTTTACTGTCCTCCACCCAGGAACGTGAAAGAAAGGAAGAAAATAAATTAGGTACATAGCGTTGGTTACATTTATTGTTATTGAACAGTTTGGGAGCATATAATTAATTTTAAATGGGATTTGGAGGTAACATTTTGCTATGAAGCATGTGTGTTTGCAGACCTTGATCTGCAACTTCAGCTTGCAAGGTTCTTTTCACAAATCTTTGTAGTAAGCTTCCCATTCTTACCATATGATGCAATCACTAAGTTATATATTCAAAAGATCTTCGTCTCCAATTAACTTTCTCCATTTTAAATTCAAAACAGTCAAGTCATTCTATCAAGACTGCATCCTAACAGAATCATATTTCTAAATAACAGTGATTTTTTATCATTAAGGGCTTATTTCTATTATTTGCTGACTGAATCATTACAAATCAAAGTGGTGGTAAATCTGCTCCTGTTGAGAAGCATTTGCAGAATCATTCCATTTTCTACAAACACATTTAATTTCTGTAAGCAATAGCAAAGGATTTCTCTGATTATATTTCAACAAATTTTTCTTTCATTTTTCTGCCTCGCAGATCTGTTGATTGAAATCTGGAGGCAGGTGAATAATGACTAGAACACTCCAAGTGTTTCAAATGCAATACAGGCTCCATGGTGATTCATTAAATTAGGTAAGAATTCATTAAGGTTTTCCCAAATTGCAGGAAGCTGTCCTAGTTACTATAAATGATAGATATTGTTATGAAAATAAATGAAAACTAAATAATTGTTTTTATTCCTCAGAATATTCACAGATCACTCACAATCATGAGTCAAGATTAAATACTTCTAGAGTCTAGCAGAACCAGGGTGTCTAAACTTTAGGCACAAAATGCCCCTGCTTCCCGTCTGATACCAGAGGCTTTGCCAAGGATGGGACTTGGGGCCTGATGAAATGGCCCTTGCCTAGTGCTGTGGGGTGCACCAAAAGGTTGGATTAAAGTTGTGTTCTTGCCATGTGAGAAAATTTGGTGTGGTTTTCCTTGTCTGAAAAACTGTGTTTCTTAGAGGTATGGCTTACATTGACACAAGGGATCATTGCTAGTGGCCAAAACTCTAGAAACAGGCATGATTTATAAGGCAAGTATGGGAAATAAAGTTGAGAGCTCTGCTGGCCCTTAAAGTCCTAGTCCCAGTAGGTATGCTGGCTCTGTGGCACCTCACAGATATCCCTCATGGCACCCATGCAGAGCAAGTCCCACAGAAAATACTTTTATTACTTGATTTTCTAACTGTGTTTCTACCTGTTCCCTGCCCTTTCCCCTCATCCATCTGAAAGCACAGTCAAACCCAACTCTTTGTGAAGACCTGTCCCCTGTCTAATTGGAGATTGTCTTACAGAGCAAACTTACTTGACCACAAATTTGTGCCCTTTTTTCCTGTATAATAAAGTGCTTTTAGCAGAACAGATAATGACTTTGATGTCATTATCAGCATGGCATTGCTGAGTGAGTCACTGCATCATTAAATCCTGTGTGGTTTACTGTAAACAGGTCAGGACTTCTCCCCTCTTCTGCATCTGAAGCCTATGGGCAGCAAAAACAGTCTGTAACAGCTCCCATGTAGGGCCACAATGAATCAGGAGGACTCAGGAACAGTGTCAAAGCAGCGTCCAGGGCTGGCAGTCGGCAAAGGAAAAGAAGGTTTCCCCCTCTGAGGACTGAAAAGGAAAGCAAGAAGGGGTTGCCATAGAAAGGGAGGCAAACAAGGATGATTTGCCTACAGTGTATTCAAATAAAATAAAGGATACACTAAAACTTCTCTAGCAGGGAATGAAAGAACTGTCAGCAATTTAAATATTTAAATAAACACTTTTTACGATTTCGGTCATGAGGCATTTTCTGTGACTGGAGACAGTAAACAGTGACTCTCACAGAAGATGATTTCTTAGTTTGTGATCTGAGGCTCCTAAGAGGTTTAAAATCCAGAGATTTTTTGTTTCTTACTCTTCTTCTGAGGCCAGGGAAAACATATCACATAAAACCTTTAAGTGCAAAGGTGGAACGCATGGACATAAAGCTTCCATAAAGCATGGATAGGACCACTTCACATGGAAGTGGCAAGTGACTGTAAATGTCTCCTGGTGTAAGTAGGCAAGTAATTTTTTCATTTTGAAGAGAAATTGGAGATTTGAAGAAGATTTACAGCAAGAATCCTCAACTACAGCTTCTAGAGGCTTGAGGCAAAATCCTGTCCTTCACATTCCCTTCCTATGGGGCTGGGCTGTGTTTGGAAGCTGAGAGCTCAAGTGGGAAGACAACTTCAAAGAAAATTGTTCCAGGTCACAGAAAGGAAAGAACACACAAATAGGACAATCTGTAAGGAAACTATATGATCTTGATCCTAATTGCTTCAGGCATGCCTTCATTCTGCTTTACCCACTACATGAAAATCATCCAATATCTTTCATGGGTGTTTTGTGGACAGTTTATCACAGCAGTGTGTTGCTGAGCAAAAAAATTAGCTCTTTCCAAGAACAAGTTCATGGGATATTTGATGGGTTAAGGATAAAGAATTGGCTGATAGAAAATTAAGGAGAGGCTCATTGCCTCAATAACAGATAATACATCTGTGAAGGGGTTGATGAGATATAAGAAAAAAAACAGGACTTCCTGGAAGTGTTCAGGTGGTTTGGAAGCCAGCTGAGATTTCAACAGCCAGTTATACCGAAGTGAACAAAACCCCCTTCAGCAGACCTCTGGTTATGAAGAGGTACCAATGTTTCTATCAAAACCTATGAAGATCAGGATTGACAAAGTGAATACATCCTCCAGCCAAAAACTAGATTAAAAAAACAACAAAAAGGATTTGATGCAGCAGCAAAAATTCACTCTGGTAAATTTTGCAGACCCAGTGTGGTCAATTCATCTAAGATTGGAAGCATTTAAATAATTGTATAGCAGCAAGCTTCCTCCTAAGACTATAAAAGGCATTCCCTAGAAAACAGCAGTGAAGTCTGTATCAATTAAAGTTTTACTGTAGATGCTGGCCAAGACAAAAACTGGCACTCTTAATTGCTTTAGCTTCAGAAGTGCTGAAGAGTTTACAGTATTGCAAAGAAACTAGGGCTGCAGAAGAATTAATTGACTTTTTTGTTCAAAAACACTGACAGAAAGACAAGGAAAGATGACACTTGTAGAGAGGAAATCAACTGTGAGTTTCTAGCTGCTAGCTGAAGGAGCGCTTTGTCAGGGTGACTGACTCCATGTGTCTGTTATTAAAGAAGCACTGCAGGAAAACAATTAAGAAAATAAATTATATAGAGAAGCAAACTGTCATCATGGATTTTTCTATCTGAAATTGTTACAGCAATAAGGAAGATCTATCTGACTTGAATTGAACCAAAATTCATCTTTTAACAGAAGAGTGTGTCAGAGTTTCTTAACTGCACTGTAGCTTAGACGTCAAACGACTTAGCAATCATCTTGGATGTTCAAACCCAGACATCCCTTATCTTATATCTTCATTTTATAAAAATTACACACAAAACTGATCTTAATTCTCAGTAATTAATTAGGTCATTAACTAGGTAAAAGAAACTCATCACTGAGAATATCCATCTCTGCCTGTGGGCTGGAGTCAAGAGAATGGGGCCAGATTTTCTTCAGTAGTGCCCAACACGAGGATAAGAGGTAATGGGGAAAAACTGAAGTTCTGTCTGATTATGAGTAAAAACTTCTTTACTGGGAGGGTGACCAAGCACTGGAACAGGATGCCCAGAGATGTTGTGGAGTCCCCTTCTCTGTAGATACTCAAAACTCGCCATGATGTGATTCTGTGCAACCTGTTCTGGGTGAACCTACTTTAGTAGGGGGGCTGAGCTGGGTGATTTCTAGAAGTCCTTTCCAATCCCAACTACTTTGTGATTTCGTGATTTCTGTCATTCTCTAGATACCTCAGGAAAACTTGACCTCTGCTCTACTTTTGAGGCTCCCATGCCTTTCTCTAAAGCTGTATTCTGGAACTGCTGCTTTCATTGTTCTTATTTTATTCAGGATCTCTTGGATCAGAACATTGTTACAGGTAACTGTGATGCAAAACACAAAGCCAGCACATAATGCAACATCAATGCTGTAGAGAAGCAGAAGTGCTCTACTACTCAACTGTTTGTGTCAAGGGCATCACTAGGACGAACAATATAGAGACCCAGATGGCAAAATGATGAATGAACTGACATAAAAGAAGCTGATTAAGATGTTTGGCCATGACATGGCGAAAGAAGACACCTTTTAAATGTCCTGTATAGAAGCATAGAATGTGCTCTGAAAAAAAGAGAAAGAAAATTGAAGGAAAAGTATCACACGAAAGGAAGCACACAAAGAGTGAAGGAGATTGAATGGACCAGTGGAAGGACACATATCAGAAGGAGAGGTAAGAAGACAGCAGGTCAAAAGCTTTTTTTAAAAAGAGGATTAGGCTGAAACATTTGCAGCATGTCCCCATTTAATGCACAACACAAGGGAAAAGATGACACAGAATAAAAGTTCCCCTTTGGAAAGGGCAAAAGAAATACTAATTTTGGACAAACATCAAAGGGTGTAGTTGCTCTGTTTATACTGAATGAAAAATGTTCTGCAAAGGAGTCAATTTACATAATGTGGAGGCATTTAGTATGATTTATAGCCCTGCCTTAGAGGCAGTGGAGTGAAAAAAAAATCGTTAAAACCCCTTCATTTTATCAGAGGAATAATTGCTGTTGGAGAAGAAACTTCTAGGAACATCATGAGTTTAGAGACTGGAAAGAAGCTGCAGGCATCCGAACCTGTGCTATGGCATAGTTAGATGGGGTGCTGCAATGACACCTTTTCCCCAGTACCATTGTGGGGATCAGCAGCAAGCACTTTGCATCCAGAGTCAGATCACATGAGGCACTGAAAAGAACACTTTCCTCTTAGTGCTCTAGTGTGTGGTGCAGGGATGAGGATATAGTCTCCATCTTAAACAGTAAAGTAGTAGCCACCTGCCCTGTTGTATTGCCCAGAGTTGCCTGCCTGCCTGTGCTCTAACTGATGCCTTGCATTTTGCTTGTTCACTTCCAATGCCAAAACTAGCATCCTGAGATGAAAAAGACAAGGCAGTGCAGGGGTGAGAGGAGAAAATGCAGTCATGCATCTGGTTACATGCCAGAGACTTTTCTACAGTGCAGAAAGCAGGAACATCTTTTCTTTCTCTAGTCTTTCTGACACTTCTCCTCTGTTACAGAGATTGGGAGGCAGAGCCTGATTGCACGGCCAGCCCCAGGGCTTATGGTGTTTCCCTGGTGGTGTCCCAGTGTACCCTAGCACAGGAAGCATCCTGTTTCCTGGCTTACATGTTGGCTCTTACAGAGTCCCTGGGAGCTCCAACACACACGGGGAAATGGTATAGGCTGCTGAAAGGTCCTGCCCTCTATTGTGTAGCACAAGCAAAGCTCTGATGCAATGAGTGCTGCCTCTCTGGGCCAGATCCTTCACACCACTGCAGCGCCTGGTGGGTGAGGAGGGTTTGGCCCATCCTCCTGCAGCCTGAAGCTTACCTACTGAAGTCTCTCCAGCTCCACTGGCCTTCTCTGCTGTGGCTGGGAGCGAATCTGGATGTAAAAACCATTTCAACATTTCTTGCTGCTCCTGTTGTCAGCTGGACCTGCTTCTTGAGACTTCCCATGTGTGTCAGTGCTCACGGGAGCACAAAGGTGGGCATGGAAAACACATGGCCCAGCAGAGGGACAGACAGGACCTCTCTTTTGACAACTGCCCCTCCTTTTTTGCATCTTAATACAGTTGCAGTACAACAGCTTCATTCACTACAAAGACCCAGTGGGGAAGAGACCTAAATCTGTGAGAGAGGCACAAGGCTTGAGATTGTATCAAGCTCCAATAGCAAAATAGCTTTCTAATCCCAATCAAATGACACTCAGCAGAAGCAGAGATAAAGTGCAGATAACTCAGCAGTCTGCTTTGCACTAGTGTAACAGGGCTGCCTGAAGTGCATGGCAGGGAAAACCTCGCATAGAGGGTCTGGCAGAGCTTTGAGAAAGAGTTCACTGTAGGTGAGTTTCCATCTCTGGGTGGGCTGTACTGCCCACTCTATGAGCTGAGTGTACACACACACATGAGCGCTTGCTGCTGGGTGTCCTTAGGCTGTTGAGCCTGAAGTTACAGCCCAGCTTGGCTGCTGGGAGACAGGGCACTTTTATTCCCAGGCTACCTCTGGCCTCAGTTTGCCCTTGAAAAGGGACTAGTTTTCGCAGGAAGATGTCGGCCCAGCACATCTATTTTCCTTGCTCCCTGTGCTGATTCCTCTGCCCTTCTGTTCTACAGCTCCAGAAGCAAGGCAGAGTAGGCTCCTTGTGACTGGCATGTGGATATTCCAATGAGTTCTGCGTGGCCTGCAGAATGCTCACCTTTCTGATGAGAATGGGTCTGCAGAGCTACTCACCTTCCAGCCAAGGTGGAATTGATGGCATGTTTACTTTGTTTTGGACCAAAAAAAGCTGACCACCTTTTGATTTGACCATGGATACTATTTAGTGCAGGCTTTTAAGGAGAAGACTCTTTGCTTTGTCCTGCAATACATTGAGCGCTCCCAAATTTTGAGCAGCCTGGTCTAGTGGAAGGTGTTCCTGCCCATGGCAGAGGTCTTGAAACTAGGTGATCTTTAAGGTCCCTTCCAACCTAAACCATTCTATGATTCCATGATTCACTGATCTAAATGAGAAATCACAATCCACCACATGACAAGGGAACCATCTTGATCATGTTCTGGTGACAGTCTCTGAGAAATGAGTCAAAGCTAAAGCTAAGCATTCCTTTTTCAACCTCAGCATTCTATTCACTTGGTGAAAATGTAGAGATTAGGTTTCCTCCTCTGAGTGCAAAATAATTTCTGCCAAACAGGTACTTATGGAACAAAGCTGTTCATGCAATTTTTGAGAGGGCTAAAAAAAGAATGAAAACATTTTTGTGAAAATTAACACAGATAATGTTTTACTGTTCACCTTTGGAAAAAAAAAGCAACATCAGGCTAAAGACTCTACCTCTCACAATGTCAAAAGTTTCTGCAAGCCAGGAGTTGGCTGATTGATAGTGCGTGTAAGATCAATACCAGAAAACTTAATTGCTGACTAATCTCAATTCACACATTCTTAAGGAAAAGTGTATTATAGAGTCCACTGTGATTTTTATTGCATTTGGTTAATGAAAAAGGAGCGATTCCTTCCAAAATCACCCAAGCTGCTCATTTTATAGATGGTCCTGTTGAAAAACACTGTTCTGCAAAAGGGAGGAAACAGGCATCTGATACAAATCTGATAAAGAAGGCAGTTGGGTAATTCATAATTTGAGCTCCATTCATAAATCTGTTAGCTTTATAAAGGTAGAAAAATACCCTCACACACACAATCTAACTCATTATCCCTGTCTGGTACTATAGTCAGTACACTTATCATTTGAGCACTATTTGAACAATTTAAACTGATTAGGGACCACAATACCATCACTTACAGGACACAGCATCTTATACCATGAGTGGTCTCACCAATATCACCTATGGAATAAGATATTGACTGGCATCAGTATAGATTGTATAGCAGGGTCCTGGGTACATGGTAACCATAACAGAAAGGGTAAAAAAATGTCTCAGTATTATGTCAGCATGAAAGGTCTTATTGTTCCCAGTCCAACCTTCTTTAGTCCTAACACATTCTTTTTACACACTTGCTGTGGGATATGCAGGCTATTTCAGAGTATTTATGACTCAGTTATGAGTCTTTATAAACGCAAATCATTGTCAGCATGGGCTCAAGTGAATTCAGCATTTGCAAAGAGAAATAAAATGCTATTAGGCAGCATACTTCTCATTTCACACATCAACTCAAATTCTGTCTCACATTAGTCAGACCTATATGCTTTAAAACCTGTCCAGAGAGACTATGACTTCACTTGTAATTAGCAGCAGAAGCACTCAACAAGCTGAAATTGAGTCACTGAAACAGAGGGAGTGAATGTCACTGGACACAAAACTTAGCAGAGACTCATGATGGAGCAAGACAACATGAGAGCCTTGACAGAATGTGGGGTACGTTCATGTTTTGCAGGTGGTTGTTGGTTTGCGGGTTTTTTAAGGAGAAGAATCTTTGTTTCCAGAGTGGTTAAGAGTTTTATTTATTGCTTCATTCTGTTCACTGTATAACAGCACTTCACTCCTATTTCTTTTTTTGAATCCCTCAGATAATACATGTTGCTGCTCTGAGAGAGCATTTCTGCCAAAGGTAACACACCAAAACTTTGCATTTGTCTTACAGGGACGTGGGTTAGATTTCAGCTGTGTCTCAGTTTATCCTCATTGTCTGCTTCCACCTTCAATGAAAGAGAAGTGAGTTGCCTCATATCTTTGCTCCTTCACAGGTCTTTGCTCCAACAGCCATGAAATTGCTGGATGTTTACACTGATAAGGAGTTGCTTATCTGTCTAAGGCCAGAATTTCTATAAATCGTTCGTAAATACCAGTAATTCCATAATTAAACATTTCTCTTCCTTTGTCTGATAAGAATTGTCTTTGTAAAAGAAGTTATTGAATTTTTTAGGGCATAAACCATTAGCTAATAGATGTTTACCTCTTTATGTTTGCCTTAGGCTGTGATGCCTAAACCTGAAAGGAAGCAGCAACCCATTTTAGACAAAAAACCAAAACCAACATAAAGGAATATGTAACATATCCTGCATCTCTCTCCATGCTGCAGGTGTGGGGCCTGTAGCATTAATCTAAAAATCTAAAATACTTTCCTCTGTTTCTAGTAAATTATGAACTTGAGGGAGATGAGGACTAGTTTTTCAAGTCATGGTATCTATTACAGAAAAGGTGGTAGTACTTCATCCCTGACAGGCATCTGCAGAGAGTTTGCCAGCTTGCCAATTCCTCTTGATTAGGGCCATTTGGGCCAACTCCAGTGAAAATGTTAATGATTCTATTGAACCAAGTACAGGAAGGATAAGATGGATGAGCTGGTTGGAGTAACGACCGCTGCAGTCAGGGAAGGTGCAAGCCAAAGGCATTAACAGAGAGTGCAAGGCTCAAGAAGATGAAAAAACCCAGGGTAAGAAACATAAGGATGGCTAGCCATGGGAGGGACTTTGTGTGTGCTCTGTGCCCTGGTACTCGGAGTGAAGTGGGAGCCCTGCCCCACTGACATGTGCTTTCCTTCTCCCTCTTCCCACTTCTTCCCTCCTTCAGTGTGCAGGGGATGAACAGCACAAGCTATAGCAGCAGCTTTGTTTTCTGTCATCACAGACTGCTTTTCACTCAAGGCTGTAGGGGTGAAATACTGATTGTGATGAAGTCAGCATGCATTTTACTGACTATTTCTGTAGGTCCAGTTTCCCCCCAGCCATGCTTATTTCCAAAATTCAGCAATCAATGCTAATAATTTCCTGGGGGAGAAGGTAGGGAACTGTATTTTTCAGAGGTGAAAAGGTCACAGGTGGGAAAGTCTCTCTGAAAGTGCTGTGCCTCCATCACTGATGACATTGGTGGCATTTAGGAATCCTGTAGCTACTGCCGGGGTTTACATCTATTCTCAGGGCTCAGTCAGGTGGACCTGCCCCCTCAGGTATCCTGCAGTTTTATGAACCTAATTTGCTGAAATTACACATTTCAGGCTAAAGTTTACAGGTTTGGGAACACTTACAGGCTTATACTGAAATTCTGAGTAAATATCCTGCAACTCTAAGTAAGAGTCTTTGAACTCCATGAACAAGTTGATAGGTGATTTCTCAGAGTGGAAGACTTTTGCTCACAGCTTTTTATTGTGGTTTAGTTCATACTCATGAAACACTGAATGAGCACTGTTAATAACCATTCTGAGCGAAAGAACAGCTTGGGCAGTGAGGTGAAGTGCCTCCACCTGCTGTGTTAGCCCAGACAAAAAAAGAGCACTTTGAATTGTCTTTACACACACAGACCTCACTGACAAAAAAGGGTATTTTCATTTATCAGCTACGTCACAGATATTTTATAAAAACGTTTTCTAGTTTTTCTGGTTCTTTTTTCTTAAATAAGAGCTATTCAGATGGGAAATGTAGGGTATCTTTTTGCATACAAATAACTTGATACTTTTAGTCTCCAGTTTAGGTAAATGTTTTACATCAGAAAAATGTCTGTGGTTAGACATCACCCAAGAACGTTCACAGTGCAGCCTACCAGCATTAATGGAAAAACTCCCATTTGACTAGTAAGGGTTTGAAAAGAACTACGAAATCTGTACTGAGTTTTCAGATGTGGCTGAAGGTGATACAGCTGCGTTGGGTTGGGTCTGCCTGAAAATTGGTTTAGGTACTGCCATGGCCATATTTTCATTTTACCTTCCTCATGCTTGAAATGGTCCATTTGCGTTATACATTAAAGACAGCAGCTTGAACTGTTACCTGCTGTTGGATGTCTTATCAATATTACTGATTTTTTTTTTTTCATCTAAGAATGTTTTTTAGATTTGGATGGCAAAGCATTTAAATATTTCTTCTCATACCATTTTATACATTAGTATGATATCTGTATTTTGACATACCCAAAAGAACAGACTGGATTAGGCAAAAAGTTGAACCTCACAGAAGATGAGTGAAGGATGATATCATTTTCAGTCACTGTTCAAGCTCCTAGAAAGGATGTGCACTGTGACAGCATAACTGCTGTGTTAGAGATGTTGATAATCCTGAGTTCTCTGATGGCTTTCTTCTGTGTGCCAAATACCCCACCAGAACAGCTTTTTTTCTTTTTTGAGGGTGGCTATTCTCCTTTAGTTTTATTGACAACATCTTTACAAAATAAATGCCTACTGAAAATCTTGCCTTTCCTGTCAGATTTGTTAGGTGAAAGCTGAGGACACCAGTGTTCTTCATGTAGTCCACCAAACATTCATATTGTCTAAGTTTTTAACTCCTTTACCTGAATAGAAGTGAATAGCTCAGCATCAGCTGCAAATTTACTGACAGCAATAACAGTTCTTTTGCCTTTTCTAGCCCAGCAGATTATATCCAAATTAACAACACAAGCAAACTAGAAGCATGCTAATAAGTAGGTTGCATCGTGGATGAAAATCACCCCATAGCAAATAGGTGTCCAATGCACATGTGTTCCCAGTAAAGGAATCAAAGCAAAGTGTCACAACTATAGCTCCAGTTGAATGATTGCATAGAGTCATTCCTTGGTAGATGATCCTCAAAGTGTTTGTCAATGTCCTTTTCTTTTCCATATTCAAAGTTTCACTGAACTTCCAGGATGCTATATTCACTTTGCACTTGAATTCTCTTCTCTTCTAATATTACCTGACAGACAATAGGATTAGTTCCATGAAATACAGAAAAAGCAATAGTTATACTTGTATTGTACCAGAAGCCACTTATTTGGGGTTTCTATAAATAGGATGTTTGCTGAAGCACTGTGATATGCTCAGGAAATTATTCAAAAAGTCATTTATTTTCCACTTGTCTGTCTGCCCAGAAAACCAATAATTTGTTTATTCACTTAAATAAGTTGGGACACTGACTTGCCAAAGCATAGAAATGAGTGTTGAGAGCTGTCAATATGTTCATGAATACAGATAGTGTTTTAGACTGACTTTGATTGAATTTTAGCTGAGGGGTTATGCATCTTTCTGAAAGATTTTTTCCCCGTGGCATTCACATTCTGTTAGGGTTGTAAACTCCAGGGATCTTCCAGCTCTCTAACGTCATGTGGATAACATCCATCATAGGAAGAAGACATGTATTTTACTTGAATGACATAACTGAATTGAGGCCTTGGTAAAATCATATCCATTGGCACATTCTCTACAAACCTTTCCCTGTCTGATTTACAAGTGAAGTTTAGGAACATGTTTATGAATGAATTGTCCATGGATGGAATGGGAATTGCACACTATGCCTTTCTTCTTTATGAAGGATGGTAAGCTTTCTTCTTCTGATTCAGGGCTAACTTTTCCAGTGCATTCATAGTTCTGCACCTCAATTTTGCTCTCCCCACAGCTGCTATAAATGCAAAATTGAATTTGCTGAACATTGTTATGTGTCTTTTTCTGGTAAATCAAGACAGCAAACCACGGAGTTCAGGGAAGTTATGCTATTAGAAAAGCTGTGTGATATCAGAATTGGCTGTCTGTCTCATTGCAAGCAAAGCTATGCTCCAAGACTACACTTTATCCATTTCACACTTTCAGGTTTCCTTCTGATGCAGTATCTATTCTGGGTATAAAAGCTCAGTTATTTCAGCCTTGCAATTCTATTTCAAAACCTTTTTTCCTCTCTGTCTTCATTGTAGCTAATCTAATTGCTTGTTGCCAATGATTGATTTCCCCCCTTTTTTCCTGCATTAGTTTATCATATGTGAGATGCTCCGAGAATATCATAAGACCATTCCGAATACCTGTCAACCCCTATATTTTCACAAGTTTTTAATACAAAGCACTCTCTGAATACATCTCCTTTGCTGGTTGGCTTTGCCTTCCTCCAACAGAGTCTGTCCTTCGGTTGAAACCACTGAGCCTGAAGTGAGAGTGTGATTTCACACGGGAGGGATACAACAGAGGTCTGGGTGTGAGGAAGCCCCATTCAGTCCGTGTCCTCAGGTACTTGTTTCCAGCCCCACACCAGCACATTACTTCATGGCCACGCTGCATTTTCCTCATCCACCCTTGTCTTCTTTCTCAATGTGATGGTGCAGGAAATATTCTTGCCAGTGGAGAGGAGAAGGGAGTTATTTAAACCTCTGCTGTCCTCAAGGCTCTCTCTCAGGGCATTACTGAATTGGGTCTTACATCAGAGAGAGTACTCACAGACAGCTAATTTCATCTGCCCATCTTGCTGGCAGCTTATCACCATACAGTGACACTCAGCATGTTATTAAATTGAGAGCTTGGCCAGTACAGGTATCTTAAGTTTTGAATAACTGTTCACCTGATTGTAACCTCCAGCTTCTTGCTTTATTTTGTTTTTAACCTCTCCCCATCCTGAAGTTTTAAATTGCAGAGAGTCATTAGTCACCTATAATTTTCTAACACTTTGTGGTCTGCATTTGTTAAAGGAGACCACTGAAACCAGAAGATATTTAGCTGCGATTTTCTTGGACAGTTTTGGTGTCAGGTCCACTCATCAAAATCATTGTGATTTGGTGTAGTCATCAAATATTTCTTTCAACTGTTCATAAACTGATAAAATGGTAGTTTGTTGCAGAAGACACTTAAATGAGCTACAAAGAAATCCAAGAGTGTGTTCATTTTTTTAGCATTAATCGGTTTACTTTTTTTTCCAAGGGATGATGTCTTTGCTATATTTAAGTCTTAATCTTGTTCCCCTGCACAAGCAGAATGATGACTGTGCAGGCTACAGAAGGGACAGGGACAGCACAGCATAAATGGCCCTCTACAGGGACTCCTGTGCTTTTCATAAGAATGTCTATCTGATGGAAAATACAAAACCAAGAATCCCATCAGGAAACTCCAAGTAAAGTTTTTAACTTTAGTTTAGCTCAGACTGGAATCCTTCATTTTCCTGAACAGATTAGAAAGGCCTCATTTATCATTAATAATAAAACTATATAAAATTACATTACCCATCAGTTCTCTGATGCATAGAGCTGTAATTTATGGCCCTGTTCTCTTGTATGGATCAAGCTGTATTTTCCAGGGTGCAAATGCGTTTTTTCTTGTGAAGACAGTGATGTGGGGCATCATGGAGGATATTGTAAGATTTTGCTTAAAAAAGGAATTTCTGACAGTCAGCTTCCTACATAAAAATTTCACATAGTAATGTCACAAAATGGGAAATGCAATTACTTATTCAACTGAATTGAAACCAATTAATTTGAATTTATCAGAAAACACTAAAATGAAACATTTTGAATGCATTGCCAATTGTCCTTACTTAAGTTGAGAAAAAGAGTGAGCTATCCCCATTTATGATGGGAATCTGGGGTTTCATTCAGGGAAACTGATGTCAAACTGAAAACATGGTTGCCACCACAACAATCCATATTTCTCTGAAACTGTAATTCCTTTTCATTGCCTTTCTGTCTAGTTAATTAGGAGATCCGACAACAGTGATAGCAAATTCTGGTTTTTAGTTTTTTCCTAATATTCTGACTCCTTAAGCTGATGGCACCTTTAGCAGTCATTGTAAACATCACCAATGAGCAGAGCTATGGGGCTCTTCAGGATATCACTGAGGTGGTGATTACATCAAACACCAACCCTCTTCTCTGTGTCCAGTACTGATAGACATTAACCTTCACCTCAGCTTGTATTCTGATATTGGAATATTCATGACAGTGAAACATTGGCTAGCACATTCACAGAGCCCAGGGCTCATATTTTGTCTTTATGGATGAAATCTGAGTGTCCCTCACAGAATGCAAGCCTTGGCTTTGTCAGTATGTTAATTAGCACAGGAATGTCAAAAGCATCCAGAGATCATCTTTTAAAATTTAGTCATGCTTTACCAGTTCTGTTGATCTATAGCCACCGAATAAGAAGTCAGCAGCAGATAACTGAATTCACCAAGCATTTAGGTACTGAACTCCCAATTCTCACAGTGGGACTTATGTTCCTAAATGTTTTTGTGGATCTGGTCCAATGGTTGTTATATGTCTTTACCATTGGCCTACAGATGACTTCTGGACGTATGGGCAATAATGTCCATGGGTTGGGTAGCACATGACTAGTTTCTCAGCATGAGACAATGCAAGTACTTTTATTTGAAAACACTAAAAGCTAAAAATTGCCAGCCAATGCTTCAGCATTGTCCAATTTTCTTCTATATTGCAAATAAGCATGTTCCAGCAGCCTCAAACATCACCAAGTGATAATTGCTGCCAAATGTAGATTAAGATGTTTCATGCTACACAGAGCTGTTCCCACTCTTTACTACAACTGCTGCTATAGTTTGTAAGGGACAGGAAGCCAAGGCACTAAAATGAGTGACTTGTTCCCTTCCTTATTACTTCATCACTCCTTCCTCATTTTTCACCTTCGTGTCTGAGTGTGCTGAGTGGGTTAATTCAGAGAATTAATCACAGTGATGCCAAAGTTGATTTTCTTACTGGAAACAGGGTGTTTAGATCCCATCAAATGATTAGTCAAAGTCACTTACTCCCATGACTATGAAATTATGTTTCGTGTAACTTATTGTCCACCCTGTCAACCCAAACACCAAATTTTCTGCCAGTCTTAGCAATCAGCTTTCCTCTTTACTGACTCAAGGAACTCAGGATCAGCAACAGTCCCTCACAGCTCACTCCCTTTTCCAGATCATTCCTGATCATCTTGGCCTGCACAGACTACAGGATGTCTTCCCAGACTGCCTCTGGTTGGCTTTCTCCTTGGCAAAGAGTGCCTCATACCTACTCATGGTTTCTTTGTAACCTTTATTAAATCCTAAGTTTACGAAAGCTTTCAGAGAGTCCAAGCACACATGTATAGTCTGATTATTGTTATTTATAGCCTCACTGACTGCTAACTTAAACAGTGTTAGGTTTGAGAGCTATGATTTCCGTCTATGAAAGTTGTGTTGATTTTTTCCCTACACTGTAGATTTCTACACATAGCTACTAATTTTAATTTTTAATGTACTGTCTTCTTCGGACACCAGAAGCAAGGTGTCTGTCCTGCACCCTAGCACTCTCTCCACACTTTTTGGACATCAGTGTGGTATTTGCACCACTTTTCCTTTCGCTACCCTTTGTCAGAACAAACCCATTACTTGTCACAAAACCCAGCACTGCCAAACTCACAGGAGGTGTTTTAAGAAATTCAACTACACTAGTAGACGGCTTTGCTTTCCAGAAAACCCGCTTCTTCTCTTTCTTCTTTGACATGCCAATCTGTGCTCTCATCTCTTAAATTCAGCTGGAGTTAAGCAACGAGGACTGAGTCAGATGCTGTGTTGACGTGCAAAGTCACTAAAACGAATCCTGCAAACGGGTGTTGGGGAGAGCCCACCAAATTAAAACCAGAGCTAAATTAAACTGAGACAAGAGGAGAACCTTTGCTCAACTTCTGCCTCTTCCTCTAACTGCTGTAGGAAATCTGTCGCTATCAGCACAGCTCAGGGCAGAGGAGTAATTTGCTGGCATCTCGTTTTCCCGTTTCTCTGAGACCTCGCAAGGGCGTAGCGACATCCTGTTAGCCATTTCGCTGTGCCGGAGGGTGGACTTCTTTCCAAGTCCTCATATGGGATGCTTTCCAAACACCTTCGCAGCTGGTTCTCCATCCTTCTTACACGGCTTTATTTGTGACCTTATTAAAGAAATATGTATATATAGTACAATTTACTTACTTACAATAGCACTTATATATAAAGTACAATTTTTCTGTACTTTACAGTGTGGTGCTTGTTCCTTGCCTGCAGCAGGGTGTCCCCCGGCCCGTGCCCGGCCCATTTTGGGTGCTGTGTCCCAGCGCAGCCCGGCCCAGCGCCGCCCTCTGGCGGCCGCGCTGCGCATCGCCCCGGGGGCGCTCGGGGCGCTCACCGCCCGCCCGAGCCGCCCGAGCAAAGCACAGGAGACTTTCCCGGGCAGAACTGCCCCCAGCGCCTCCGTGCGGGTGCTCGGGGGTCCCCCCAGCCCGGGGGAAGCCGCCGGGGCACCGTCCGGGGCGAGGCTGGTGGTGGGACCCGCTCAGGGTTTAACCCAGAGCATCCCCAGGGCGCGGCCGCCTCGCTCCCCGTGCTGTAGCTTAGAAGGCAAATCTCTGCTCTTGGGTATCTGGGATTGGCTCTCTTTCTCATGCGAGAGAAGATAACAGAAAGCAAATCAAATACTAGATGTAGGCAAACCCAATTTATTTGGAGTTATCATTATTGAATGCCTCCATATTACCTGGTTTTCTACTTGAAACATCCCTCAAGTACCATACAAAGATGGTAAATGTTAATATTACCTCACTGTGTTTCTCCAGTGTTTGGTGAGTTATGTCAGCTATCTTTGGAACCACTTGTTTAGAAAAAAAGCTTGAACAGCCCTGTTGATTATGGGTTTCATTTATTTTTTCCTCTCTAAAACATGTATTTGACACTGAGTTATTTAATTTCTTCCAATCTCCCAGAGTACAATTCTTATTATTAATAATAACTATTATTTATAATCATTATTTCCATTTTCGTGTTTTTCTGTTAGGTGCGGAATTGTTCTTTCCCATGACAACAAATATGGGGGAAAAGAGTACCTCTTACCTTATAAAAGGAAAAGAACAGCATGCATTCAGCTATAATTTATTGCACCAGCTGCTTGGCAGTGACAACACTGAAAGAAAAAAAATATTCCAAGCGCAGGAGCCCAAGGAGGATACTGAGATGTTGCAGTGAAGTAAGGGAGTGAAACCGGGGGTGAATCCATCAGCACTGCTCAGCCCAGGGAAGGGTGGCACGTCCTGAATGCTGCTTCTGCATGCCAAGGGTCAGGAGGGAAGATTTAGTCTTGTTAAGTCAGCACCTATATATGCCTGTGAAGTGACACAGCTAAGGACTGATGCTCACAATCCAAGGTCTCAGCATACATCTTACAGCTGTCTGGCCTTGCCAGAATTAATGTTCGAATAAACTCTCAGTCTGACTCTGCCCAGGTTTCACCTACCAAGTAAAGTCTTTTAAATTATTACTGAGGTAACTCCTAATGGTCCCAGTGGAGTTCAGTGCTGACAGTAGGTCCTAAAAAAAATGTTAGTAGGATGGATCTGTAGCCTTGAGGTTGGTGTTTCGGGCCTGGGGTTACTTGTTTTGCAGTGTGTATGCCATTCCATGCCCTGCTGTCCTCATCTATCTTGTCAAGGGAATGCTTCCACATCCTTGCTAAGGACCAGCAACTGCAGGGAAGTGCTGGCTGTGCTGAAAGCCAAGATCAGGAGAGTCTTCCAGGAATGTTTGATTAAAGTGCCATGCCATAAAATGCCCAGCTTAAGGTGCCCTTCAGGAAGAACTAGCAAAACAAAGAAAAGAATGGGGTTTGTGCAGTATTCTTGCCCTTCTAATAATGCTGCTGTCCACCACCTTCTTGCACCCAGATCCATTTTGGTTTTGTTTGTTTTTTGGGTTTTTTTTTAAATTTTACTTTGAAAAACAGATGCATGGAAGAAAAGCATCTTTTTCAGCTCCAGACCAGAATTTTAATCTCGCTTCCTCCCCTTCCACTCTACTGAAGTTTCTTGCACAAAAGTCTTTTAACTTTTAAGACTCCTCTAGCATAAACAGTGTCCCTAGCCTCACCTTACTTGGCCATGTAGTTACTTAGGATGATGTATTTGATTATAAAATTAACCCAAAATCTGAGTTTACCTTGCTTTCTTCATCTGCCCTCTCTTTTTCTACGCACTGTTTCCCTTCTGCAGCATCTTTGATGGCTTCTTTTTGTCTCCCCTCACCTGTTTGTGAGATGTTGAGATGATCTTTCCTTTGTACACTTCTTTGCCCCTCTGAGCTGTCCTGATCCACAAACTTGACTTCTTTTCATGAAGATGACTTTCAAATCTCAATGATTTTGGCTCCATCTATCACGATGGGAATCTTGTCCTGCAATATTTCCTTGGGAATTATTTTTTTGCCAACATGAGACCATCATGGTTAGAAGAGATTTTTGTGTTTTCTCTGCACCAAGGTAGCAACACTTGTTTTGACTGCTTTTCATTCAGTCCTGCTTTCCTCTTGTTCCTCTCCCAGCATCCCCATGTCTACTTGTCTTGGAGGGTATGGGTGTGTATGTATGGGTGTGTGATTAAATATGTGTAGTGTAGCTTTTCCTACCTCTTTTATAGCTAAAGTTTCTTGCCCAGATGTCCATATCTTGCTTCCTCTCAAAAAATGCATTATTGCTCCTCGCAGTGCTGCTGCCAAGATCCTTGTCCGTGCACTGGGCTCACATTAACACTATCTCTGCATCTTTTCCAAATGTGACATCTTTGAAAGCATCTCACACAGGCATTCTCTTGATTCTCAAGTCCCTTTTCATCCCACATTTACCAGGCACAGGCTGGTCCCTTGCTCCTACTGGTCCACCATGCAACCTTACTCTCTTACTTGCTGCATTTTCAGGTGCCATTATGGCTGTGTTACTCTTCAAGCCTGGCAGAAGACTCCTGTAAATATATATCTGCATAGTCTCTCCTTTAGACACTTCCTTCTCCGTGATCACACATCCAAGGTGTTAGGCAGTTCAGACATCCCTTCCAGCTGTGTCAGATTTTGATTACTGTGTGTCACGATGAAATCTGGGAGTGAATGGGGGAGTTATGAAGTTCAATAACGCACTGAAGGAGTTGTCTAATTTAGGATGAATAAGCTATTTTCAAAGGCACAGTGGGAGCACTTCACATTGTGTGGCCTGCATCTTCATTTGCAGTACAGGCTGTGCAGGATGAAGGAGAAAACCTGACAATGCTTCATTTCCATTTTTACACATGCAAGAAACGAGCACATCGTATCCACTCAGGGGACTTTCATGCTGTGAATTATAATCAGTTCCCTCCCCAACCCTCCTGACCTCCTGTCATGCAGGTATGAGTACAGATCACTGCCCAAAAAAAGAAAAATAATCAAATTAATTAGCAGAATTTACTCTCTGTAAAGCTCTACCGTAAATCAGATCCCTGGAATGTAATGAGTTAGAAAATCACCCTTTTGTGAACAGTCTTCTGTTCACTTTGGTGACTGAAACAGTGGTGAACTGAGACACAGAGTGTGATATGAGCATGTAGGGGTGACAGCAATAAAAATGAAGAATTTGCTTGAAGAGATTATAGATAGGTTGCTTTACACCACTTTGTTCCCTCTGGGAGATGAACAGTTTGCAGAAGGAGAATATTTGGTAAATCAGTGGATGTTGTACTCCACATGCTCAGCTGGGATTAATGCCTCGTTCACTGGCTCCTAGCCCTGGTAATCCAGTTATCAGGAAACAGTCAAACCCTGAGCACATGGACTCCGCTCCTGACACTGGACCGTGGATGCAAGTTTATCCATCTCCTCTGAGGAGATGTGCAAGAGGCTGCTATGAAGGACAGTCGTACTGTGGCGAGATAACAATCATGACACCCCTGGTGAAGAGCCATGCTCTCTGGGAGATGATCCCCATTGCCTCCATGTCCCCTTGGTGCTGGAGGTGCCTGGTGTGGAAGATGCTGCATGGGCTGCCTGCCCTGGAGCAGCAGGTGTGCTCCTGCCCTCCACAGCAATGGCTGTGCCAGCCTCGCCCAGCCTCGGGATCTGCAGTTGGACTCAGCACCTTCTTCTGGCTCCCACCACCAGAGAATCTCCCATGGAATCTCATAGGGGCTCAGAACCACCTGTTGCACTAGATTTTTTCCAAATTGATCCATTTAGACACGTAGAAAAAAAATGATCAGTGTCTTTCAAAAGACCTTGGCACACTGGCTGTTTGGGCTTTTTGAAAATCTGCCTGTAGCTGCAGGCAGCTGCAGCTCTCCAAGCACCTTTGAAAAGCAGGTCCTCATGTACTTTTCTCAATGCAAACTGCATTTGTTTGAAACTCTGGCTCCATTTCTAGGTGGGGAGCTCATACGCAATGTAGGAGCCTAAATTTCATTATGTTTCATATAGGTTTAACTACTTTTGAAAATTTTACCCATTGAGCTTTTAAAAATCTCCCCCATTGTGCACAATTAAGGAGTAAGAAGGTTGTCTCTTTGCAGCTGTAATATGAAGGTTGGATAAAGCTTAAGAGGTGAAAAGAAAAAAGCATCTATTGAAAGTATCTGTGGAATCTCTCATTGTCCAACAGAAAACCATTATAATGCAGGACCAGTCTCACGAGACCTTTATTATTCTATTCACATCTCTGCCAACAGCCAGTTAAGTAACTTTGTGACACAGTTATTTTTATTTTTTTTCCATACATGCAGGTTACTGCAATGGTGAAATACAGGTATTGATGCTTTCTTTCCCTTGGAGAGAAGCTTGGGATCTTGGACACTACAGCAGAGTTGGCTATGCAAATAAAAATACCCAGACATTTTGCCTGCTAAGGGAAGATAAATGCTAGAGTGACATGATGAAAAAGGTACACCATTTATAATAAACAAAACCTTTCAAATGCAATTTATGACAAGAGAAAAACATGTCTGGGGAACATTCTTAGCATTTCTAAGTTACTTCTGGGGAACATCTGCAGACGAGACAATGGTGAATAAAACCTGTGTCCTTCATCTGCTTAGCAGTCATCTTCCCTGAAACAGTCTATTTACATCTGACATTTGACATAAATAATTTATGGTTTTTATAATCTAAGTTTCAAGCATTACAGGATCTGGTTTTGTTTGGTTTAGGTTTCAGGGTTTTTTTCCTCTTGTGCATTTGTCTTTTCAGTTTCTCATTCTCTGTGGTCAAAAGGGTTTGTCCTAAACCTGAAGCCTGGATTTATCAAAACCAAAATTAGAAAGCTGTAACTGTAGACCTGAAGTGTTTCCTGGAATAAACTATCAGTCTTGCAAAGTTGAATGTGAAGTGCATCCTCTCAGAGATCATCAGAGCCCCTTCCTTCACTGATGGAGACACCTGGGACATGGTGATGTGCCTACACTCACCTCAAAAAAGTGAACAACACCACCGTCTGCTGGAACATAAGAAGGATTTCCAGCATTACATCTCTTTTCTTGCTGTGCTAACCTCACATAGTTTGCCATGTAAAGGAAAGAGATTTCATCATTTGAATGGTAAAGAGTGATGAGCAAGATTTTCAGCAAACTGACCACCACTTTGATATCCATCTGGAAGAATAAAGGCTCATGACGAGAGCTAGAAATGTTATATCTCTGAATGGTGGGTTTACAAATCCCAGACTGAACAAGTAATTTGAATGGGAAGGGAGGCAAGAAGTCTCTGGTCTCATCTCCTACTCAGGGCCAGTCACTGCCAATTGCTGACCAGGCTGCTGGGCACAGGGGTCCACCAGAATTAGACCAAGTGGCTGCTGCTACTTCTGAAAGTGTCTTTTCTGCTTTATCCCAAAGCTGAGAAAGCTTTGAAAGGGAGGAGAGGGAGAGAGGCAGGGGGGAAACATGCATGCCGTTCTCATGCAGCCCCTACCACCAGACTCCCAAATATTCTGGCAGAGGTGTCACACCACACTCTGTGGCTGGGCTGCTTCAGTAACTCCGCAGATTCTCTCTGTCCCTTTGGTACGTCCTGCTGTGCTAAACACGGCATTGCCTCCAAATGGCATCCACCCAACCCAGCAGCCTTGCACGGAACTGGCCCTGACCTGCAGAAGTGCCTGTGCACCCTGATCAGACTCTGTGTTCCCTGCTTTTAACAGTGGCAACCTCCAGCCTACTTTTAAAAACAGGCTTCTGTCTGAGAGGAATACCAGAAAATTTGACTTCCCCTCTTGAGCTCCCAGTACAGCACTTTCATGGGTGTTTGGCTTGAAAAAAAAATGCAAGTAGCCCTACTTAAAGCTAAGGGTACACATAAGTCCTTTGTTGACTTAGAGTGAACAGCAGCAAAACAGCTGAAAACACTGACCCAGGTCACAAGAATGAGGCAGAAAAACAGCTATTGAAGTCTCCTGCTCTGAATCCCACCCTGGGACACAGCTCCCAAACCCTGGAGATTTTCCAGATTGTGTCTTGAAATACTTCTTTTATGCAGAAACCAGTGATCACACTTTAATGCCTGGTTTGAATTGCCTTCCACCCTCACTTCCAAGTAACTCTATCAGTTGGTGAAACATTCTTGTGCCTGCAAAAATGAGCAGTTGCAAGGAGAAATGTAAATTACAGCTTCATTTAATTCTGCAGGCTGGTTTCCAAATTAACTATATTCCTCCACAGTCCAGAAAATCCTTGTATGTATTCATAAATAGCCTGTTATAAAGCAGTAAGACATCAGTAATACTTATATCTTAATTAAGTTCTAAGAGTTTTTTCAAGCTGTTAAAAGCCAAGCAAGTTTCTCTCTGCGGCATCTAAACATGCATCACCTACAGACACCGGTATGGTGTCTTCTATAGAAGTGATCATGTTGAATTGCAAACTTTGTGCCTCAGGGTTGTTGCCTCCAAATTATAAAATTACCAAAAAAATGCTCAGAGTTCAGGCTTCCCTGGTTAACTTCAGGTGCACAGTGCTGGTATTCACTTGCCTACCTTATTGGCAATGTTGATTTAATCTTAATTAGCTTTATTAATTTCGTTTGTTTGCGGGGTAGGGGGGAAGGTGAATTTGGCTTCATATCATCATTCTCTTTCATTGGAACAACTGACTGCTGGAGTGCAAGGAAAACACGTGTGCTCCGACAAGCAGGTGGGATGGCTTTTCTGATACTAAACTGGCCGGGGGGATGGAAGGAGCGGGGGAAGGCTAATTTAATTTGTTGTTTGTCTGGTTGTTCTTTTGCGTGGGGGTTTGTCTGGGAGCTGTGAGTGATGAGACGCGTGTTTTCCCCCTAAAGAGTTAAGGGTGCTGCCCCCCCGCCCCGCGGCAGTGCCCGCAGCATCCAGCAGGCGGCCGGCGCTGCCGGAGCCGTGGGAAAGCAGCGCAGGGATTGACGTCCAGCTGATCGTGCCTATAGGATCGGAGCCGCCAGCCGAGCCCCGCGCTCCCCCGCACGTTAAATCCCGCTGGCGAGGGCAGGCTCTGGGAGCGGGAGGGACTGGCGATGCAGCGTGGCAGCAACTCCTGAAAGTTGGAGCTGGTTGTGGCTCCCTTGTTTCGGAGCCGGAGCCGATCGGCAGACCTGAAGACAGGAGGTGAACAAGCCCCGGGTTTGAAGATGCCTGCCACTTGCCGGGCTCTTCACCTGATAATCGGCCTCCCAGAGCTGAGGAATATGCAACAGCATGACAAGTCTTGGAGGGAAAGGCAAATTTCAGGTTTCAGACTGTGCTAAAAGATGTTCTCCTTTCACCTTACGGAAACAGGACTGTGGAGCAAGCTGCAGGTGCTTTTTCATTTGGTTGTTAATCAAGATGTGTCACGAAGTGATATGACTTTTAAACTCTTCTGACTGCTTAAAGCCAGCAAGCAGCAGCAAAGTTAAAGCAAGAAATTTATGTGAGGACTTTCAAAGAAGAAAGCTGTCTTACGAGGAGAGCAAAACTAGGACGATGGCATCTGGAGAGTGCCTTGTGCTAGACCTAGAAACAGACAACTTCATTCTCTACAACTTCTCTGTCAACCAGAGTGCAAACTTCTCCCTCCTTGGTGACGACTGGTTCTACCCAGCGTTCCTCTATGCCATCCCCACGATTTATGGGATCATCATTTTGATAGGCCTTATTGGCAATATCACTTTGATTAAGATCTTCTGTACTGTTAAATCCATGAGAAATGTCCCTAATTTGTTCATCTCCAGTTTGGCTCTGGGAGACCTGCTGCTTTTAGTGACTTGTGTGCCTGTGGATGCCAGCAGGTACCTTGCTGACGAGTGGCTGTTTGGCAGAACTGGATGCAAACTTATCCCCTTCATACAGCTCACCTCTGTAGGGGTTTCAGTCTTTACTCTCACTGCTCTCTCAGCTGACAGGTAAGCTTGGCTGCTGTCACCTTGAAAAAAAGCCTACATAAATATAACTCCATAAAATGCATGATTACAAATGCCTATTTTCAGGTAGCAAGTCTGTTTTTAATGTAATGAGTGAAAAAGAACCACCTCAGGTAATTTCTGGTGATTATTAGCATAGATCTTGAGGAGGATGCTGACAGAACAGATGCAGACTGAAAGTTTTTCTAAGCTCAGCTACATGTTTGTGCAATTTATCTAATGGTCTACATTAATTCAAATAGAAATGAGCACATCAAGCTAAAGATCAGAGACAGAAATACCATTAATGAAGCTCTGCTAAAAGATGGCATGTTCATATTTGCCAAAAAGATAATTGATCCATATTTCATCAGGTGTGAAAGCACTGGAGCAGCAATTTAAAGTGCAGTGAGAATCAATTCTTCCTAGTGGCTTGCTTCCTTAAGGCTGATTGTATGTGAACAAATATTTAATAAAATATTTTTTAAATATTCAAATGAGGATGCCTGAAGCCAGGAATCTGAGTTTGTGATAGCCGGTGTATTTCCCTTGGTTAAGCTGTTTGCCTCTTATCCAATCAAAACTGATCTGTGCTGTTGGTTCAGAAACTTCATCTTCCAATAATGTTTAGTAAAGAAATATTGTGTAGTAAATATGCTACTTTAGAATACGTGAAAACCAGTTTGATTTTAAAAGTTATATGCTCCTAATAAGCCAGCTTTATTTTCCATTTCTGTGTGGTTTTGAAAACTGTCTCAGAGTATTCATACTGAAATTCTAAAGACATTTTCATTTGAATGTTATTTGGAAGGATGGAGCTTATGTTTCTGGAAAGGTTGTAAGTATTTATCAGACATCGGCTTTTATAGAAACTCCTATGTGCATCAGAAAAGACAGGATATTTTGCTTCTAACTTGGATACTTCAGAAAGAGATTAAGGAGTACATTGTCACCACGCTGAAGTGATGTAGAGGAACTGAGTGAAAAATTGAGTTTTGTTTTGCTCAAAAAGACCTGGGGACTGTATCCTTACTCACAAATAAGTGAAATTAGGTTTGTTTTGGGCAGTTCCTTGCATGCCACTCCATGTCTCTCTTCCTAACCTGCTTTAAAACATCAGAGTACTTTTGCTCAGATTTCAATGTAGTTTATGCACATATTTCAATATAGTGTATGCCGTCTCAATGAAATCAGATGACTCCTTCGTGTTTCAGAGACAGAACACTCAGTATGTTTGTCAACTCCTCCATGTTGGGATATGTATAAAAATAGCACTGCTTGTCCCAATAGTGAATGACAAACAGACCTATATGTAGATAAAAGTCTTGAAGCAATGTGCTCTAAAAGTGTTGGGAAAATAGGAAAACTGCACCAACTCCCTAGTAAAGGTCCACCTACACTTTTACTCCTGAGTTTGACGTGTGGCTGGACCCGCCCCCAACTACTCTGAAGAAACTGTTAGGAAAACAAGAAGTATTCCTCCAGAAAACTCATCTTTCCAATGCTGTAATGTAAGTTGTTTTAAGGGGTGTAAGGAAAGGAAAAATGCATTGTAAAGAAGACTGTTAGAGAGATTTGTTGCTATCTGATCACATGCCACATAAGATAAACATTGCAAATGCTTTTACTGAGCAGAACATCAATAGCGCTTTTTGCCTGAAGTGAAAGAACAGAAGAGAAAACAGCAGCTGTGCCAAGCTTGGGGTTTGGTGGCTTAAGTTCTGAACTTCAGCTTTATCTG
This sequence comes from Xenops minutus, assembly GCA_035221455.1. Classification (NCBI taxonomy): domain Eukaryota; kingdom Metazoa; phylum Chordata; class Aves; order Passeriformes; family Furnariidae; genus Xenops; species Xenops minutus. The sequence goes on from JAWWEE010000001.1 coordinate 102,507,077, forward strand.
AAACCTGTTAACCATCATGCTGCACAGGTTTTCAAATATTGCTACACTTTTCAATGTTCCCATTTCCAAGGGATCATTTTGCCCTCTTCTAATGCACCTGTGGTCCACTAGCAGAAGGAGATAATGCTGAAAGTTTAAACCTGTTAGATTTGTGAATCTAAAATGCTGTGCACTGAAACACATATCTCCCTTATCCATTATGTTTGCAGAAGTTTCTCTTTTAGTAAGTTAAGAGCAGTGGTGGGATAATTTTGTTACAAAACAATACAGTCAGCTCACAGCCCATTAATCTGTTTCCTTAAAACTGTCACCCTGAACTCCACACCCCAGTATTAATCATACCAGAATCATTAGGAAAATAACCTTAAAATGTAAAGGGAAGACTTCCAAGATGTCAGTTGAATGTAACCAGCATGGTGAGATGGGCCTGGGGCTGTGGAGGGTCTGGCAGCCCAACACCCTGCTGTGGCCTCTGGAGCAGGGAGATGTGGAGCCTTGCATGTGGGGTGCTTTCAAGGACAACGATTTCTGAGGACAGACATGGCACTGCACAAAGGAAAGCACCTGCAGAAGAAAGGGGTATGGCAGCGAGACCTGGATAACATGAGGCATCAGGAGTCCATGGACCACTGCTCAGGCACGGCTCGTCTCACTTGGCTTTTGCTGTCTGAGGTGAGAAGCCATTCCAGGAGAATCAGCAAGGTGTCCTAGTCCTTGGAAATAGATGCCTCCAGAAGAGACAGGATAAATCACCATGTTAAGATACCCATCTCCCTCCTTGGATATAGAGGAAGCATTGCTGTTTAGCACAGATTACATGCCTGTATTAGAGATGACTAATGTTCAGTGATGTGTACTCTACCTGAGAATCTCATGTGAGGCATGTGAATGTCCCTGTTCTCATGAATCAAAGCCATAAACCATGGGAAAGAAAAAACCTCCTAAACCATCCACTGTGAATAGCATCACATGGCACTGTCTCCAAAGAAAGTGAGACTTGACAATGTAGTTCACCTTTTGTCTATATTTTATCTTCTGCAAAAAAAATTACAGTAAAACCCTATTGGTTCCAGTGTCCTTCCATTAAAAAAAAAGCTAGTGGGAACAACTGCTGGCATTACATCATGGTGATGCCTAGAGAGACCTGGCATCGCAGGGATCAGAAATCTGCTGTGAAAAAAAATAAAAATTGGAGCATGATACAAGAGGAACATTTCCAAAGATGTGACCACTGAAACACAAGATGAAAGGCAGGAGGTGGGTGTGATGGGCAGGTAGAGTACGTGAGAGAGTGGTGAGACACTTATGCTCTATGTAACAACAGTACAAATCATCTCGGTTTCTTTGGGGCACCTTCTGGAAATGAGGGGGGCCAGTTTTAATAGGTTTTTGCATAGCCCATATCATGGGTGAAAGGGCATATCTTCCTGAGGTTTACTTTTATTCTTTCCATTTCCGCTTTTCCCTGTGTTAGGAATCTGTCATCTGCTGGTGACTGCACTCTGCTAAGGGCCAGCATCCAGCATAGAGCACCAAAAGCTGCTCAGTGGTTTGACCCACCAAGACCAAGGGGTTGTCCAGAGAATTAACTGTTCACTTGCAAACTTCTCAAGGAGAAACAGAGGAACAAACTGCTGATCTCAGCTTTTCTGCAGTGGGAGCCTCCCAGCCTGCAAGTGCTCTGTGTATATATGGACACAGATGAGCATGCCTGCACAGGTTTGAGCAAGAAGGGCATAGCCAAAGGGTCCCTGGGTCCTTAGGCTGGCTCTCTGTACAATTAGGAGATTTCATCAGATTAAAGGTAAATTATTTCAGTATGCAAGAAAGGGCGAAAAAGAGTTAACAATATTAGAAATGTGTTTTCCATGGTAGCACTCTGCTGGCTGCACAGTGCTTGCATCTGTCTGTCTGCTTTTGCAGGAGCAGTAGGAGCTGTCAGGTGATACCTGTTTTCTGGGGAGCGTGTCAAATTTGCAGAGCAGCCAGGAGAGGGTTAAGGCACGTGGTGTGCTTACAGCCACCTTCCATGAGTGATAAGGCGCCTGGGCTGAGTATACAAGAACAAGGAAACAAGAAGTCCATGTGTGTGTATGCTGTTTGTGTGTTTTAGAAAGACTGTAAATTATGTTGGCAGGGAAAGGATATTTGTCTGCCCTGCTGCTCTGAACTATTGAGGCAGTGGATTTCTTCAGCTACTGCTCAGCTCATCCCAGAAAAAATAGAGTTTGGGTTCACCTGTCAGCTTGCCCTACTCCTCCTCAGTGCAAGGATAAGGGGTACAGAGGCACCTGTGAGAGCAGTGACACCTGGGCTTCTAGCCCAGGCAGAAAAGCCAAGGCAGGCTCAGCAAGGGACAAGAAATTAAGGAAAATCTTTACACAGTAAGAGGAAAAGCAGACCATTTAATTGCCCATGTCATGGGAGATGTCTTTATTTAATTGAATTTCTCCCATGACTGACAGGGTTTATACATTTGCATTTGAATTACCCAGGCTGTCAAGCATTGATCATAGTTCCCCACTGTTTCACTGACATCTTAAAAAGTCGAAATGCGCTGGTGCTCATGCAGTGAAACCTTCCTGAAGTAATGCTGTTTTTACAAGCACACAGCAGAGTAGGTGTAAAGTGTATTTGGAGTTTACAAGCAGTGTCTTTACTTTAAGCACCTTGGATTATCTGGATTTTAGTACTGGAAAACTGCAGCAATGCCTGCCAGCCAGAGCTGCCTGCTGTCCTGAGGTGGAAGAGAGTGACAATAGTGAGACACAGGGGGTAACATTACACGTGAGATTAGGTGGCTTACCTTGATGAAACCAACTGCAGACGGCAGGAATTGCAGTCGTGGGAGATCTGAAATGAGGATGTTAGCTCTGGAAATGTTGACCTCAGTGCTTTGGGTGGAGAAATGGATGCAAGGCTCCTGTAGTGGTTCCAGCTGTGCTGGGTCCTTTGGAATGCGTCACAGACACAACTTTTGATGTTCCTCTGAACTCATATGACTGTTTGTTTAAGAAATAAAACCTTCAAACATCCCCCTCTCAAAAAAAAAAAAAAAAGTAGTGGTGGAAGGAAAAAACCAAATCCAGCATTTATAAAAATACACTTTTAAACGTGCAAAAGTCTTTGTTTAGTGGATTCCTGTCTTCTGTGATTTAGATGTCTCCAGCCCCTACTATTAATACGATACAAGAGGAGGAATAATATTTGTTTGTCAGTTCATTTATTTTATTTTACAATCACTGGGTTATGTCTCCACAAGAGGATTAAGGGAAGTATGCCACCCTAAAATAAAACTATGGAAAGCCAAACTGGATTACAAAGTGACACTTCTTTTTTCTTTTTTCTTTTTTTAAATACCATCAGTTGTGAAGTGTCAGGTGCATGGTAGTTGTGGATTTCTTCTGGGAAGTATAGTCACAGCATTCATGAAATCCCTTCAGGTCATTAAAGCACTATTTTGGTGCAATTTACTTGTGCTGTAATTCACTGTGAAGCCCCAGGAAGGTTTGAGACGGTGGCAGAGAAAGCCACTTTCTGAGCTACCAAGACAGACTCTAATCCAGTCAGTGCAAGTCAGCAGAATGATACCCCATGTGTAGACTTTGGATCTACTGATGTGATCTCAGCTAGTACAAGGGTCCTTCCAAGACAGGGAAGAAAACTGGAGTGGCTTCGGGCCCCAGCCCAGAGCCTTCCCCTGCACTGAAGCACCAGGCAGCCCCATCACAACCCTCGCTGCTGACACAGTGTCCCTGCTGCTGCTCTTCACGTGCTGATGGCACAGGGCACATGCAGTATGATATAAACATCTCTTTCAGCTGAGTCTTAGATCCTGGTTGCTGGCTGCTGTGTCAATACAAACACTCTGGGCACCCTTAGATTTAGCTCTCATTTCCTCAGCCCCTGAATCCATCTGCACCAAGAGCAACAGATCAAACAGCTCAAACTTTCTGAATATCTTGATTAACCAGAGCAGATGGCCAAAACACAATAGATGCACTTCTATAACCAGGAAGATTAGAGTTCTGATTTATAGCAGTGGGACTAGTGCACAGATCTGAGGTTAGAATCAGTGCTAATGTGCTGGAGACTGTCAATATTTAAGCAATCAAAAGGAAGAAAAGTTAGATTACCTATTGTTTACATTTCAGTAAAACCTAAAACCCCCAATCAGTTGTCATGGTCCCATGGTACGAAGTGCTGTACACACTGTTAGTAAGGAGAGCAATTGGCCACAGAAAATTTGCTGTCTGCATGTGCCAGCAGTGGGTTGGGACATCAGCATCACTGCAGGGAGATGAGCTTACAGTGGTCCCATCAGTTCATGTGTTACTACTGGATATTTAGATGTGGATAACAGCCCGGCTGAGAAGAGTAGGAAGAATTGAGCTGAAAAAGGAGAAGCAGGCAGAACCTGTCCTATATATGCAGTGAAGAGTCCAGTAACTGCTTTGCTCACAGACAGCCCTTGCAAAAACTTGGTTTTCCTTTATTTTTGAAAGAGACTTCATTGCCCATCCTGTCCTTGCTGGCCCTCTGACTACAGTCTGTCTCTGCAGGCAGGACACAAAACAGTACCATGATACCCTGAGAGAAAAAAAAACAAAACATTTCATCACACCTTCAGACAGCCCTGAAGCATGAGATTCAGATGTGGACAGTCAAATGACCTGGGAGAACCAGATATGTGAATGCTGGACTAGGAGCTACTGCACTAGTCATCAGTTCAGCAGTATTTCTTGCCCATACTTGTGCACAGAGGCTATTGAATACCTCACAGGATTTGGGTTAAAACAGATCTTTTCGGTGATACTAGACTACATTCTGAGTATTCAGACTACAGGCACACATACCACCCGGCCCCCCTCTTGAGTGTCAGGCACTCTGTTATTCTCTCTGCTTAGAACTTACGTCATATTTCAAATCGAAATTTGTTTGACCTCTAACCACTGCATAATAATCCAACTCACAGTATAACTGAAAGGCTGAGAGAGTTGGTGTTGAGCAGTCTGGAGAAGAAAAGGCTCTGGGGAGACCTTATTGCAGCCTTTCAATACTTCAAGGGGTTTACAAGAAAGACAGGGACTTTTTACCATGGCCTGTAATGACAGGACAAGGGACAGTGGTTTTAAACTGAAAGGCAGTATGTTTAGGTTGGACAGGAAGGGAATTTTTATGATGAGGGTGGTGAGGCACTGGAACAGGTTGCCCAAAGAAGTGGTGGATGCCCCATCCTTAGAAGTGTTCAAGGCCAGTTTGCATGGGGCTTTGAGTGACCTGATTTAGCTGAAGATGTCCCTGCTCGTTGCAGGGGAATTGCGCTAGCTGACCCTTTAAAGATCTCCTCCTAACCAAGCTATTCTATGGCTCTATGATAAGAGCAGTCAAGGATAGCATTAGATTGTTAGCCCCAACATGCTGCTGAAAGTTAATACAGTGGTGATGATCTCTTACGACACCTATGTTTACTGGAGCCACAGAAAGGACTTAAGCATCATAAAACTGACTTAACTTTATATTGGATTACACTAAAGACATGACATGATGGGAATCCCACGGGATATCTTATTTTGTCATGTGCAGAGGAGACACACTAATGTCGTTCCTTGAAAGAGCCCTCATTTTTTTACATCACCTGCTCACGTGGGTCCCATATATACTGTTTTACACTTGGCTGAGTTAAATGGCTTCTGTTAGACTGTGGTCATTTATTGCAGTGACTCTACAATATTTTTAGTCTGGTCATCCACTGTGTCATCTGCAAACTTTCCCAGCAAAGGTTTTACAGCATGCTCAAGGTAGCTGATATGTGCAATAAATAACCCTGCAGCTAGAGCAGGTTCCTGAGACCCAGGCTAGAAATGGTTCCACACACTGCTACCTTCCTACCAGCACATTTGATGTCTGTGGGTTTCAGGGTCCCCACCTGGAACAACACTTCTCCCCACCACCCCCAGTCCAGGACTCCAAATTTTAGCACTTGTCCTGTGGGAGTAGGGCAAGGATTGCATGGATAGGAGAGGGAGGACCACATGGACCCTGGCACACACATGTGCATGTCTACACGCACAGTCACTCGTGCCAACATGCCCATGACAAGCTGTGCCTCCCTTGTATGCCAGCATGGCCCACAGCCTATTTACATCACCTATCACATTGTGACAAGATAAAAAAAATCCCTGAAATCTGCAGTGTGTTAAACACGACAGCCTAATTATCATCTGTTAGTAGGATTAACCTCTCTGTTATTCTACCTACAGGCCTTGGGCAACCGAAATATTTGCAGTTGTCTTGGCCACACCTTCCAGCTTTACTGAGCTTCACAACTTTGAAGCCGTTTCTTCACTTCGGGGGAAATCACCACTTTTTCAAGATTTGTAAAAAAATTAATACCAGTTGTTCCTCCGCCCGTTCCTTTATTGCTCCTAGGTGTAAATTATTCAGACCTGCTGGTGTGAAATTGGTTTGTGTTAGCAAATGTCAGCTGACATCTTTGTTATTACAGCTGATAAATTTTCTGCTATGGCTATAGTACTACACACATAGTATAGAATCACATATATATCCCATATATTTACTCTTGAAGACAGGGATCTGGTCATTGCTCTTTGTCTCATCATTGTTCATATCTTCACCATTTATGCGTATGCCTGACTTACTGATTTTTTTTGTTCCTGATATATTTTAATATGCACATTTGTCTGTTACACGGTGACCTTTGATAGTTTGTTGGCTCCTCCAGGTTCTCTTATCAGTCACCAACATTTTAAAACTCCAATATTTGCTGTCATTTACTTTTCCTCCCCCCCCCCCTCACCCCCGTCTGTTGCATATTGATTTTTTAATTACTTCTTTGAGGTTTTGGCATGACTCTTTATTTTCTCTATTTCAGGATGGGTTTTTGCCCTGCACAGCTTTTTCATGGCAAGGTGAGAGACACAGGGAGCAGGCTGGGGGTCAGCTATTAATGTATAGTTAGTATTTCCCCCTTGGTGTTTGTATTCTCTGTCAATTGATTTGACAGCTCCTTTTAAATTTAGTAAACCCAGTTCTCCAAAGTTCATAAAATCACAGACAAGGTTGGGTTGAAAGGGACTTTAAAGATCATCTACTTTCAACCTCTCTGATGTGGTCAAGAACACCTTCCACGACACTAGGTTGGCCAAAGCCTCCTCATCCAACCTGGCCTTGGTTATATACGTGTGTTCTCTTTCCACAAAATTAAAATAAGCACACATCAGCTGCTGTATCTTGTGGAAGTGCTAATTTTTGGGTCAGTGATGAGCTCTTCTTTATGACAAAAAGGAACAGTATTGATTTATTGTACATCACAGGATCTTTTGCATTCAGAAACTGCCATTTTTAGAAACTCTAATGAATTTCTATAACTGGCTCTGTGGGGTGTCCAGCAGTTATGCCATCTGTTTAGGTTACTCAGTAGTACTCCATTTATGGACCAAAGGGGGTGCTTTCAGGAGAAACAGAGCAGATTCTCTAGTAAAATGAGGGGCCCACGTCTGAGGCCCCAGCTTTAGTTGTCCTGTTAAGTGTTCAGGTATGCAGACCCCCTGGTCCCAGGTTATTGACAACCCTGGAGACTTGGGCTGAGACAATAAAGCTTTGGATGGAAAGCATCACTGGGGTTGCTCCTTCTCATTCCTGGTGACGCAGGTGCCAGCACCAGTTCTCCCAGCTCCACTCGAGAGGCACAACACATTGCAACCCTGGCACCAGCAAGCTGCTCCACCAGCATGAGCTGAGGTGCAGTGTGGCATGAGCAGGCACATCCCTCTGGCTGAGGGTGCTGAGCACAAAGAAACATGCACAGTGCTTAGCTGGTGCTGGGGAGCTGGAACATTGGTTGTGTGGGGGAGCTCGCTGTTTTTAAGGTTAAAGAGTATTTTTAGATGAATGGATCCCAGCACTCCTTCAGACAGCAGGTCTCCCATCCCTTTGCAAAGACTGCAACAAACTGCAAGGCTGGCCCCGTTGAAATCCTTGACTTGGGATCAAGCTGAAGATTACCTACTGGTAATAAGTAGCCTGGGTGCAAAGGGGGTCTTTCTGATAAGAAAAACATCATCCATGGGACTCACAGTATTTCCTGTAGTAACCTTTACATTCATTGTCTTTCATATGTATAGTTAATTTCTGAAATATTTTGTGTGCTGGATGGTAATGATGGGGAATAGCATATTCACTATGAAATGGTTAATGTTTAAGCTCTCCTTCCCCAAAAGGAAGTGCAGTTCAATGGTCTCTAAAACAGTCTGTCTCTATTCTGAATGCAGTCATTCCTGAACTGCAATTCCCGTTTGTCCAGATTCCAGGATAATGTAGCATTATGCAGGTATACAGACTGAATTTTGAACACATGCTTCAGAAAGTGAGAACTATGCCACTTCCATCAACGCCTCCTTTTTCTTTTCATTTAAATGTTAAATTAATAAAAAGAGAAAGAAGGCAGCACCTGCCAGCGTATCTAAGATTTGCCCGTTAGAGATGTCTTTGTGCCCATATGCAATTTACTTAAGATTTTAATAACAGATGTTCACTCAAGAATCATGCATAATAATGATAATCTTAGTATACAGAAAGAGCGAGACCCAGAATAGATTGTTGGAGTGTGTTGATGGGTTAGACAGTCTAGCAATTTTGTGGATTTATTGAATTGTCTTCAGAGCCATAAATATTCATAACATTCATGATGGAAACAGTGAAGTTTGTGACATTGCGTTTGTCGTAACTTTCTTCAGATATTTAGTAAGATGTTTTTTCTTGCTTTCCAAGTGACACTTCACACTCAACAGGACTCCACGTGCTTCATTTATGTAGTTTTTCCATATCATCAACTTTTTCTCTGTTGCCTGAGACTTTTTTGCATGGTAATTGAGCCGTCACTTATATTATGTGGGCAAAACAATAATGTGATACTAGTAGAACGTAATTAGAAAGTCTTAATGAGAGGATTTTTGTTCAGTCTTGTTGGGCCAAGACAAGATCGATGTGCGTGCATTAAGCTTACAAATGGGAACAGATGACTGGGGATCAGAGGGAGTGTAAATTGCATATCTTTTCTCCCAGTTTTGGTTACAGGTGGGAACAGAAGAAGTAGGGGGATGTGCTGACTAAGAAGCAGTTTTCTCACCATTAAGATGGGAAGTCATGGCAATTTCAGGTGTTCATTTCCTAGAGCTGAGAAGAACTCAACATTTTTGCTTCTCAGCAATTTTCATGGCTGGTTTTATAGGACACCAGTCCATTCCAACTAATCCCTGCTTATTTATTTAGATTTGAGGTTCACATTAGCCCAACTTCTCAAAACAGAGCTCAGTTTATACAGATTCAAAACTTTGTATGTGGATTTCTCACTTCAGAGATAAAACAGAAAGTGGCGATGTGGCACATCGTACTGCCAGCCTGATGCAGACTGAACAGTGGGACTGATAACGGAGCAAGGGCAGACAAGGCTTCTGAAATTTTGTTTGAACAGGTCTTAACACACTTGGGTTTTTCAAATCATTATACAAATTCAGGAGTGGGGCCCAAGACCTTTTTATGTAAACAGTGTAGGGCATAGTAACAGATTATACTATTAGGAGGAAACTTTCCTCGTCTCTTAAGTACTCCTACAAATATATTTTGGAGGGGCAGTGTCCCATTTCTCTGTAGGAAGGATAGGGAGGCTTTTTTTCTCTTCTTATATTTCCTGCAAGCATGAACTTAAGCTGCAAAAAGATGGATGTGCTTGGAAGGTCTGTGATAGAAAAGGGCAGTACTCTGTGGCAGAGCCTCTTTCAGCTGTTTTCTCTTGCTGCACTCCCAACTGCTCAAGAAAGTAAAGAAGCAAGAGTTATGAAAGCAACTTAGTGCTTCATTTTAAGTCAGACTCAATCAATGAGAGGGAGGTAGTGGCAGGCACCTACCTGCTATATAATCCATGCAGTCACATTTGGTCACTGGGAAGATCTCTGACAGCCACCTGCCTGTGTGACCAGCTCCCATGAGGGAGGGATCTTCCTTTCCCCTTCCACTGGCAGCAACTGCAGTTATTTCAGAGGTTGCAAATTATTTTGGCTGAAATTAAGATCTACTAACGTAGCAATTTTAAAGACACTGCAAAGGGTTGTGTCTTCCAGCTTAAAACTGTCTTTCTTTGCAGCCCATACCTACCAGATATACAGTGAGAGATGTTGTATGGGTCATCTATATTAGGTTTAATTGCTGACATGAGGGAAGGGAGAATGGCATTAATACAAAGCAATAATAAAAGAGGAAAGCAAGCTGAGGCTGCCTATAGAACTAGCTTCTCCATACAACATAAAGTTACTTTCCTAAAAAAAAAACCAAAAACCAGACATTTAGGCATATGGAGCTAATTTAATTTAAAATCCAAGGGAAATATCTGATTTTCTTCCCATGCTTTGGTTGTTTTAATTTAATTTTTGTGGCTGTTGTAGCAGTCATAAGTAAGTGGATGAAGGTGATGGGAGAAAGCTGTGAGGGAAGCATTGAGGCTACAGTCTTACAGATAAGACCCTTTCTTTCTCAGAGAGCAAAATTTCAGCCCTTCATATCCCTATGCTTAGAAACATATAGGCATAATGGCTTTGAAGGTAGAGCCTGTTTATGCTTCAGTTGGTGTGTATTTTCTTGGCTTGGCAGAGGAACACAGTGATGAATAAAATATTTTGCACCAGCAGAGAAACTGCGCCCAGGAAATTTTGACATCTGTTTGGGGCCTTATTTTGGTCTGTGTCTTTGGAGCATATATTTGTAACTATTTCATGATAAAGCTACTTCTGTGTTTGTATTTGAAGCTGCAACTTTGGGGCTAAGTGCACAGTATTAGCCAATGTTTGCATAGTCCAAGTTTTAGACTACAGATGATGCTATCGTTAGTTACATTACTATTATTAATACAAGGATAATGACACAGTTTTCCATTTCCCTGGCATATTAACCTCAGTGGGAAAAGTATTTACCACACAAAGACTTTGGGTGTGCCACATTTTAGTGGTTTATGGTCCTATGATCCTAGAAGACGTATATAAGACATTTTCAAGGATTCAGTGAAGGTGCACATGCTCTATAGGCTCCTGCCAATCCACAATGCATTTTGAGAATAATGTTAAGAAATGATCAAGTGTTCTGGGATGAATCAGCCCTCTCGCCTGCTTCCTCTTGGGGGCCTGGAGACTGACCTGGAGAAAAGGGACAGCACCAGAGTCACTGTGGTGGTGTAGGAGAGGATTTCTCTATGGGTGAATCATCACGGTGCCTCATGAACTGCAATTATATTAAATGCACTTAGGAGAGCCCCATGTGTAATTTCTTTTTGTGGGCTTCTTTGAATGAGATGTGGAGATGACTGGCATCCATCCTGGCCCAAAGGTCACGGGCAGCTGCAGTGCACTGCAGGCTGCTGCTTCACAAGTGCATTGGGAACAGAAAAATTCCAAGACTGAGCAGGAATAAAGGTCAGCATCTCTTTCATATTTCTGATCAGATTGGCAAGCCAGTCATTTTCAGCTGGGCTGTTTGACAACTGGAGAGAGATTGGAGTTGACATGAGTTCTTTACTATCATATTTTATTCAACTTAACCTTCAGAAGGTGTAATTTTAAGTTTTGGCCTTTGTTGTAGAGCATGAATTATATCTCTGGTCTTTAATATTTTTCCAAAATTTCTTGAAGAGCAGATACAGAAAGGAGTTTAGCTGAAAAAAAAGAAAATTGTATTAAACAAAAATTAGAGACTGAATGTGAGAGCAGCAGAGGTGATAAATCCAGGTTCAGGTCTAGATTTACTGCAGACAAGTTGAGCATGCAATGTGGCACACACTCTCTCTGAGCCCGTGTTACTTTGTGGGTTAAAAATAATGCTGTGTTAAGACCTCTGCATGAAAGCTCACTCGACTAGTCATGTAGGTCCCTGGTGCCATTGAGGTATATAGGCATATTCATCAATGTCCCCTTCAGAGTGGCTTGAAATATTCACATTTTGGTTGTTGAATATGGGAAAGTTATGTGCCTCAGGCTAACTCATTGAAAAAGAAATTGCAGGGGACAAAGCTTGATATTTTATTTGAGATACAAACTTGGAAACATACATGCTGAAAAGCAGAATGAGCTGCTGCTCAATCCAGTCTACCTTGATGAAGTTCTTAAGAAATGTCAAATAAATTATAAAACCCAGGGTTGACCCTGTCAGGAAAGTGTTGTGGAACAGTGAAGGAGTGAAGGCGTTTCTGAGCCCCACTCAGAAACCAACCAGGAGGTGCAGGAACAGCAACCACAGGAGAATCTTAGTGGTGTGTCAACCCCGGGGGTCTCAGCACTAGCCCGGGGTCCAATTCCTTGTGCGTAGCCCCCACCCCCTGTGCCCTCACAGAGAGCAACCCTGCAGGTGCTGTCCAGAGCCCAGGCTGGCGTGGGAGAGTAGAGCTGCTGAGGCACGAGCTGAGGAGACACCCATCAATGCATCAGCAAGGTGACTGGAAATGGAGACACCCACCAGATCGATACTGATCAATCAGGCTTTAATACTCAGAGACTAACAGAGTTTACTGAAGATTTCTAAATAAGTTAATCCACAATCAATAAAGCCATGCAGATAGTCAGCAAAATAATTTGATTTGATTGTCAGGCTTTGAAGAAAATATCTGCATATGTTTCTGCACCTGGTAGCTTACATTTTCAAAATTTTCTAGTTTTGTTTCTTCTGTTTTATCTTTCTGTTCTTTCACCCTCATGCTTTGGGTCTGCACTGAACCCCTTGCAAGCAAAACCTCTCTCAGATCTCTTATATCTGCTCTATGAGGCTTTAAAAATAAACTAAATGCCTAGTAATCAGTGCTAGCATTCCTAGTCATTTCTAATTATGTTATTTCAAAATTACATTTTTTGTAAATGCCATGTCTAATAAGAATGTACTAGTAACTTGAAATGGATTAATTTTGTGTCTCTCCCTACTCTGTTAATGTTAATAAAAATTAAACAAGGGTTTCTCTTTCTCTGTATTCTTTAACTTATTCATGTTCCTGGAAATTATTACTGTAAAATACTCTTGCAGCTGGCTATATTTTATAAGAAAATCCCTGAAAAAATCATGCTAGCATGTCATGTTGATAAGCATACAATAAGCACCTGCAGAAAGACCTTTGAATTAACTACATTTAATACTTTGATATATTATTAATTTCCTTCTTCATTGCTCTTCCTTAGGGTTTACTGAAGATTTTCAATGAACTGGTGTTTCTGTCAATAATGTATGTCTGGCCAGTGAGACTATAAATTGAGCTATTTTAACAATACTGTTTTAGTAATCTGCCTAGCACTTCTGTTTTATTACTGCAGTAGCTGTAGCATCATATTTACTTAAGTGCCGTGATTTTCTCCACCTGAGATTATGATCTTGTGCTGGAAGATTGTGCTTTGTAGTATGACACCATTTAATCCCCAGTTTCAGAGTGCAAGTTAAAGAGTTGTTAAGAAAGTCTTAAAAACACTGTCTGGCCACTGCAGCTGTGTAGCTGAAATAAAGGAGAGCTGTAGAGCTTGGAGAGTAAGTGGTTAAACAGCAAACTATTCAGGAAAGAGTCTGTAGTACATGAAAGAAAAATCTACACAAGACAGGTATATGAAGGAATATCTGCAAATGACAAAATGTCCAGATAAAGTCTTTATAAAAATAAGTATAAATAAATGTAAATATGTATGTAATTATGTACACATGTATATTCATGCATCTGTAGATATAAATATGTTTATGTATATAAAATACACACAGAGATATATGAGCCAGGATCTTGGAAGGAGCTTAGAAATTACTCTGGAACAACCACATGGGGATGTACCCTGCCAAAAGTGGGCAGGGTCAGCCTAGGTCCCAGTCATCCCTCGATTCTCAGGGAGCAGACAGTAACCAAGGGGGTACCAAATGCACCACAGGCAATGTGAGGTAGATCCTGGAAGAAATACTCTGCAGTTTGTAACTGTTATGATGATGACCCTAAATATTGATTTAAGAAACCTATAGATTGCTCCTTCCTAATTATCTTTTCTTTCTTCTACCATATTCCTTAAATGCATATGTGAGTTGTGGTTTACTTGGAGTGTGACCTCCTGCCAGGGCTCCAGCGTATATGAAGCTCTGAAGTTTTCCGTTCCTCTCATTACACACATCAACTTCAAATAAGTTTGATTCTATGATTTTCTTGTATTCTAGAGTACAATTTTCTCAAAGGTTAAAATGATGAAAGACAAAATTTCAAATTAGAAAATGTCTTCTACATATCTAACATATCATGCAGTAATATTTTGTTTTCTGCAATAAACTTAGCAATTATGACTACTTAATCTGAGTGCATTGAGTCAGGGACAACTCTTGCCAGCTACACAACCAAATAGCAATTAAAACAGGCAATATGCTTTTTGTGGCTTGACAAAAAATGAGATTTGGCTTGCAGGAGGCCAGCGTCCTCACAGCTTGAAATGTGTGGCAAAATCTCAACTCAGTTTTCTTCAACACTATTCTGTGAAAGCTGCTACATGCTTTTGAAGCGAAGTCTATGATTGTACTTCCTGTCTTAATGCTGTTTGGACACATATTAATGTCATTAATATTAATTAACATGTTAATGTCAGGCAGCACTGTGCTTTGCTGGGTCAGTTACAAATTAAATGAACTCATAATCAATACATATGAAACTGAATGGACCCATGACAGGTGGCTCTGGTTTAAAATGAAAAATCTATTGAAAACACTGACATTTAGAACACCAGAACAAAAACTGAGTCTTGAATAAAGGAGGATTTAATTTGGGGTTTTATTTTTGAATGGAAAGGAAAAGCAGTAATACAACACCCAAATGTTGAGGCCAATTAACTATTTCCTTTTCTTGTTTGTTTTTTTTTTTTAGGTACAAAGCTATAGTAAGGCCAATGGAGATCCAAGCATCCCATGCACTGATGAAGATTTGTGTGAGAGCTGCTATAATCTGGATCGTATCCATGTTGCTTGCCATCCCTGAAGCAGTGTTTTCAGACCTGCACCCTTTCCATGACAAAGGGACTAATAAAACCTTCATCAGCTGTGCTCCTTACCCTCATTCAGATGGGCTGCATCCTAAAATTCACTCAATGGCATCATTTCTCATATTTTATATCATTCCCCTATCTGTAATTTCAGTATATTATTATTTTATTGCTAAGAATTTGATCCGGAGTGCTTACAACATCCCTGTGGAAGGAAATGTGCATGTGAGGAAACAGGTAGAGATTTCACTTTTTTCAAAAATCCACATTCTCTGTGAAACTGGGAGAAAAGAGGGAATACAGAGAAATTTATACTGGGACAGTGCATTAGTTGTGTTAATTTTAATAGATTAGGTGGGGCAAAAGAACTAAAATGGTTGAAAAAAGCCATGACCAAGGGCTAAACAGTTAAAACATCTTGTCCTGTTTCTAAGTCAGAGACTTTGGCAGAGTGGTTACCATGGCAAGCATAGTAGGAGACCCATGCTAAAGCCTGGGGAGTTATTGACTAGGATGCAGGGAAAGAGGCAGAGTGGGATATGGTGTCCAGAGACTGAAGAAGAGGGATGACATGGGAAAAAATCAAAACTTCAGCAAGTTGCTTTGTCAGAGAGAGGAACTTGGATAAAGCCTTACCTATTTCTAAGCAGCTTATTTACTTTGACATATTTATCTTATTTACTTTACCACTTCCTTTCAACTGAGGTGTGTTTCAACCTCCGCTAAACTGACACCAGCTGTTCTTCAGCTGAACAATTGTCCACACAATTGCACCCAGCTGACACCTCCACCTTAGGCTGACCCAACACAATCATGTCACATAGCCTTCAGGTGCTATGGTGAAGCAATAGGGCTGGAAAGACTTGTTTTTCACCCATCAAACAAGATGCAATCCCTGAAACGCTTATCCTTTCCCCTGTCTGAATGTTCGCAAATCTCCCTCCTCCAGGACATTTCTCTGCTGATTCAATGACTGTTTTGATTAGTGACAATAAAGTGAGCAGTAAAAGCAGCCCTTTCACCCTCTGGTTCTGGGGAGAGAGCTCTAAAGAAAGCAAAAGGCCAGGCTGCAGTCTAGCACCCTCAGTCCATCATTCCTGTCCTGCAGTGCATTCAGGAGCTATAGGTCTCCATCTGAGATAACTGCTATTGATTTCTTTATTGTGTTGCTTCCTTTCTTTATAGTGCAGATGTGGCCTCAATAGCCCTATATCAAATTAAGCATACATTTAAAAAGAATATATGGTTTAGCCAAGGAGAGCCCTTCCTCAAAGGATTTAATTTTCAGCCCGCTCTCTGAAGACATTATCACCTGGTACATGTCAGTCCTTCCTAAGCTCAATGGCCGATTTTCAGTCAGTGCCATTAAAAAGGTACAAAATAAAGTCAAAATGGTCCTGTCAGGTCTCCCCTGCCAGCTTCCTGCCTGTAGCTGCCCTGAGGAAAGATAAGCCTGTATAAGATGCTGATTTACCCTTGCAGCTCAGAAGGGGAGGGAGGATGGGGAAGTGTCCCAGGAATAGGGCCAGGCGTTGCAGCCACACTGGGACAGGAGCAAAGGTAGCAGAGCTGGGGCTAGGTGGCAATTTCAGGCCATTCAGGTCCTACTTAAGTACAGGAAGTGGGATGCAACAAATTCACTTGGGAGCACCTGGGAAGAGTTGCAGGGATTACCAAAGAGGAGAGCATTAGTAAGCGCTGAAGAGTCAGCAGCGTTATAGTTTCCAATCCTGCAAACTCTGGCTGCACAACCTCTCCCCAGAAGCAGTGCATTTTAGCAGGTTTTTCTGGGCAGCTTTGTCTGTCCTCTCCTTTCAGGCAACCTCCATCATGGCTTTTGTGTTCATTAGGAACAGATGTGTTTTTCAGTGGCTTTGTTATCTTAGTGGGCAGCACTGGTGGGCAGAAGACAAGGTATGGTTTACCTCAGCTCCCCTCAGTTGAGCAATACGTTTGGGCTGACTCCAAGCCTGTAGGAGTAAGTAAAACAACAGTGTGTCTTGTCTGCATGAAGGTTGTACTGTGTGCTAGCTGGCTTTGTAAAAGCACCTTTCCCTGACAAAGCTCAAATTGTGCTGAGAGGTGGTCATCCATCTATTCACCAAATGTATCTGTCTTATCCTGGTGGCTCCAGTGCTTTCAGCTGAAGGGTCCACCTCACTTCTGCCTCGGTGTTTCCTCAAACACAGAATATCCTCTGTCTCTTTCTCTGTCTCCTTCAGACTCTGAGTGCTGCACTTGATTTCAAAGGGCAGTGAGATGTTGACAGCACTTTTGTGTACATACACCACATGGCCCCAAGACAGAATGTCCTGCCTCTGGGCTCTGTGACATATCCCAGACTACTACCTGCTAATTAATTATAATAATAGTAATACTAATAATAAGATAATATATTAAAAGTTCATATGATTGTATATATTATATGTGGATAGCTAATGCAAATGTCCTGAGTTGGGATTTTGCAAAGTGACCAGCCATTGGAATTTTATCTCAAAACAGGAAAGACTACTTCTAATGTAATAAATTTTCAGAATGGTTTGTTTTTAAGGGAAAGGAGTTGAGGAGAGATGAGGAGAATTCTCGACTATGTTCACCTGCAGTCCAGATTTCCCTGCTCTGGATATGCCACCTGTCATGCTCTAGCCCCAAAGCTGCATTTCTGGCAAAGAGTCCACTACTGGTCTGAGATAGGATTAGCAGCTGATCTGCATTTCTCTTTCTTCTTCCAGATTGAATCCCGTAAGCGCCTGGCCAGGACCGTACTGGTCTTTGTGTGCCTCTTTGCCTTCTGCTGGCTTCCCACTCACATCATCTATTTATACCGGTCCTACCACTACTCCGAGGTGGACACCTCAGTGCTGCATTTCATTGCCAGCATCTGTGCTCGGATCCTGGCATTCACGAACTCTTGTGTCAACCCGTTTGCTCTCTACTTGCTCAGCAAGAGCTTTCGGAAACAGTTCAACAACCAGCTGCTCTGCTGCAGAGCTCGCCTCCTCATCCGGTCCCAGAGCATGGCCAGGAGCACCACACGAATGACCTCCCTCAAAAGCACCAACCATTCCCTGGCCACCTTCAGCCTTATCAATGGCAACCACCTTTGCCATGAGGGCTATGTCTAAAGGGCACAGTCAGGGACTGCCACATCATGTACTTAGCACAGCTGCTTGACTTTGCTCCATGGGGATGGTGAGCAGCACACACACAGGCACACATGGGTGCAAGGAGGTCTGACGTGCTCAGAGAACTCAGAGGAGCCTGAAGCATCTAACGTTTAATCTTGGACTGAGGTTGAAGTATCCAACATTTCACCCTGAACTGAGGCATCAACAGAGCATCAGATCATTGAGCACCAGCCCACAGGAGCATCCTGGGAAGTGCTGAAGGCATTGCTCCAAGACCTGCTGCTTTTAATGAGAGCAAAATGAGCACCTTAAGATCAAATCTTGTTTGGCTCTGCAGAATCTTCATCCCTTTCTGCTCAATCCCAAATACATGCAGATTTACAGCAGTGACAAAGACCATATCAGGTGCACACAATTTGTTAGAATAGTTGCATTCATCAGTTCATGGTAAAATGTATTTTGACATAGAAATAAATCCATTTAAATAAGGTAAATGCTTTTACAAAGGAGTTCACTGCAGGTCATTTACAGACTTTTCAAGTATTTATTAATGCTCTGAGTACAGTATTAATTCATGGTATAAAAGGTATTGGGTTTACTGGGGTGTGTCAGTGGCCCCATCTGAATTGAGCAGTATCTTGCACCACATCAATG
Organism: Xenops minutus; assembly: GCA_035221455.1. Lineage (NCBI taxonomy): Eukaryota > Metazoa > Chordata > Aves > Passeriformes > Furnariidae > Xenops > Xenops minutus. Next base: position 102,525,900 of record JAWWEE010000001.1, read on the forward strand.
TGAAAGCAGTAATGTGAATAAATGTGAGTTGGAATATGTTTACAGTTTTCAAATGTGTGAGCTTTTGCCCTGCTGTGGAGTAGACATCAGGATCACTGCCAGGCATTACTGTTTTGCTGTTCCTGTCTTCAAGGTGTGAGATAGTGAATGTTTCATCACCTAAGGGGTACCACAAAATTTTAGTTGGGTTTGGCTAATGGTAAGTACAGCTATTTTTTGTGTAGTAGTGCTTTGTAAAACACTCTAGTCTTTCAGCAAAAGCTATCAGCAATGCAAGGTCTGATCTCCAACCAACAGTTTTTTCCTTCTGTCTTCACAAAAATCTGTGGAGACAGATTACCAGAACTGGCTAACAGATCGGAGAATCAGGTCTTCTGTAATGTTCAACCCAGAACAATTCCTGTGCCAGGTACTATCTATTCTGGAAACAGGAGCACAGTGTTCTGCCGATAGCCAGCTCTTGAAGCACATGGGCTATAGGACAGGCAATGAAGCTGCACACCTGATAAAGGTAGCTGCTGCCAAATGAGGCCATAAACCAATCCCTGTAGTGGAATATTGAGTTTTTAATGGCCCTCATCCTCTTTGATGATGACCTTTTTCATTACCACAGCAAAAGATAAATGAAAGCTAGTAAAAGTTTTTGTTGGGTCTGCTCTGTATGTACAAAAAATCGTGTGCAGTGCAAAAGCATTTAGCCCTGCATCTGCAGCTACTTTGGGATGCTGGTGGGAGCTGCTGTCTCCAAGGACTCACAAGGACTTAGTTGGCAAAGGCAGAGCTCAGAGCTGGGAAAACTTCAGCTGATTTTCCTTTTTGCACTCTGAGTGAGATTCCACATACAGGTAAGTGAGCTCAGGGTGTGGCCACACCACTGTGCTGATGTGGTATTAAAGGCAATACTGCCTTGTTTCCCCACCATCCCTGGATACTACCACCTGTGTCACCCTCTGCTGCAGTTGGAAGTGTCCCCACACCCCAATCAGCCTAAAAAGTAATGTGATAGGGTTATTTTATAGATGAGTCAATGCCCTTGCTTGTCTGACCATGTCACTATGATGTTAATTTCAATTTACTGGGCTATCTGAGGTCCTCATGTACTAAAATTTTCAGTGCTTTCTCCAATCTTTACAAGAAGCCACATGCAGTACCAGAAGCCCGATCTGTGATCATTTTAGAGAGTTTGGTCAAGTTTTGAGCTGTTTATGACATTTCAAAATAAGAAAAATTTATCTGGCCTAAGGTATTTTTACTAAATATTCTCTCCAGCCTTGTAAGAATTTTATCAAACAGGAATAAAATACTTCAACACCAGCCACACCATCTGTGCTACACTATGTGTCCACTGTTTGATAACAAACAAGGGATTACTGTTGCCCTACTAAAGATTTCAGTAGTTTCTGAACTTTTGTTTATGAGAGAAGGGGCTATAATCATAAACCATGAATCACAGAAATGGGAAAATCATAATTATGGGGAAAAAACCATTGATATAACTCTGTTAGGGTTAAGCTGAATACAGGCCCCGCCTCCCTGAGAAAGATGCTGTTTTGAACACAAGAGAGTTATAAATAGACAGCACTGTAGATTTAAATAAGTGCTATCAATTTTACCCTTTTCTTCCTAACAGAGCTAGCAAATGCTCCAAGGACAGGAAAGATGGTTACAGCTCTGAGCTGCCAAGTATCTTCCAGAAATGCAGCTGCAAGTGTCCACATGTGTCACAGCCTCATTGTTGCTTAATTTGCTCAGTACTATTTAGTGCTGGACTTGGCACTGCTGGTTGGACTCAATGATCTTAGAGGTCTTTCCAACGTTAATGATTCTGTGATTCTGTTACTCCTTTTAACTTTATTTTTGGAGCTGATAGGCAGAAATTTAGGGGAAGTTCCATGCAAAATGCAATCTTTTCATCAGAGTCTAAGATACTTAAACTTCTTTTAACATTCAGCAAATTAGATCAAGTTTTTTCAAAGAAGAGGTCAATTTTCAATAACATTCTTCCTTTTGTTCAGATCCTTACCTCCCTGTTTAATATCTTTAAGACAATTAGGTGGGTTTGTGAAGAAAAAAAAAAGCATTGAAAACAAATTCCCTGCAAAAAGTATTTTGAAATGTATTTCACAGACTTGCACTCATGTTTTAATACCATTGAAAGAGCAAAGCTGAATTTGGAAGTGTTTCTGTTTCATCCTCATATTAAAATTATGAAAAAAATCCAATGCAGCAGGTGGGGTCAGGGAAAGAAGATTCAAGAAAGTTTTCTGAAACATCTCAGCATGTAACTGAAATATATGTGGCTGCAATTTTTTTTTTCTCACTCCTTGTCTCATTACCTTGATTTCAAAAACGCAATGTACTTTACACTGCTGCAGCAGTCTGATCCCTTATCTAGAGCTCTCACAGTGTTTGCTGGCACAGCTGCAATGCTGATTCTTTCAACCTGGAGCGTTGTCTGAAGAGTTTTGTTTGTTTGATAAATTTTCAAAGGGCCCGAGATAAAACCTGTGGCCAAGATATAACCCAAGAAAACCTGTGCCCAAGATACAACCCTGGCAGGTGACTCCAGCGCTGTGCCCTCAGGTACTGCCAGGTCCTTGGTGGGGAGAGTCCCTGGCTGTGACCCTGGGGTGGCTCTGCACCCTCGTCTCAGCTCTGCTCTCTCCATCAGCTCTGGGAGCATTGCAAGGGTGACTCAGACCACAATGTTTAAGGGATTATATGTTTCAGTGCTCTGAAAGACAGTGTCCCTGAAATGCCTGGCTTCTGGACGGCTGAGGAATTTTCTGTCTGGGTCCACACAGATGACTTTAAAACTGGCCACATGTGAAATTCCCTTTGAACCAGATATTCCTTTGGGTTCAGCTGCTTTGTCATGTCTGGCATGTGGCACTTGTGTCAGTACAACACTACACAGGTTGTGTATGGGAAAAATGGTTTCTGGGTCAGAACAGTGTGTTACGCCTTGTGTTAGTATTGCTGTTTACTGCAGTGCTGCTATGCTTTTGTCCCAGGTCACAAGTACTACAGGTCAGAGAGTTATTAAAAATACGTAGCTGCGATTAGCTGAATCAGTGTGAAGTGCAACACTAATATTAAAGGGGGATATATGCAGTATCTGAAGGGGGACTACAAGGAAGAGGGACTCTTCATCAGGAACTGTAGTGAGTTATGGGAGCAGTGGGTTCAAACTGAAAGAGGTAGTTACATGGAAGAAACTCAGTGTGGTGATACACTGGAACAGATTGCCCAGAGAAGCTGAGAATGCACCATCCCTGGAAGTGTTGAAGGTCAGGTTTGCTGGGGCTTTGAGCAGACCGGTCCACTGGAAGCTGTCCCTGCCCGTGGCAGGGGGGTTGGAACTAAATGATTTTTAAGCTTCCTTCCAATCCAAGCCATTCTATGATTTTATATTGAGCTATGCCTGTGCTTTCTTAGGAGAAATTAAATAGGATAAAAAAAAATTCTATTAGCAATTTAAATTTTCTGAGATTCCTGGATTCCCTTTGCTCCCATTAATCATGATGAGAGATGAACAGGCTGGGTAAATCACAGCTTTCAGCTGTTCTTGCTTTACTTTAGGATTGTTCAGTGCAGCGTGGCTCTAAAATTTTTTTATTAGGTTTGGAAAATCACCAGCAAGAATCAAAATTATAGAAATTTTCTAATATTGACACCAGGTAAAGGATTCAGGATTCCCCCACTCTGTCTATGAGGTGCCTTTGTGTTGCAGTGTTTCCAAGTGTTGCTTTTTAAGAAATGTGTAAATATGAAAAATCAAAGGTGTGTGATTCTGCCACATGGCAACAATAGTTGTAAGCAAGAAAAGATATCAGATGGTAGAAAGGAAGAGTTGTACTTTTAAACACAAATATTTATTTGTGAAAATATTTGTTGAACTCAAGTAATTATTAAAAAAAAAAAAAAAAAACAGAAACAAAACCCACCAAATAATCTATAAGGTTATTAATTCCTTTGTTTTAAACACACAAACAAAAATTCTCTATTTAGAAGCATCTCTATTCACCTAACAAGTAAATGTTATTGATAAGTGTAATCCTGATTCTCCCAATTAGCTTGATTTATGTGGTACGAATGTTACAGTTAAAGCCCAGAAAGATTATACATTTATGCATGGTTTGGCACAAATAATATACCTCCTTGCTCATTTTTCTGACAAAATGCATTTTTTTCTAGAGAAGAAAACCATCTGTGTGTATTCAGTTGGGGAAAAACCCCCATCTTTCAGCCTTCTTTAAAGGGAAGAAATTCAGTGCTGCTTATCTGAGCAGTAAGCAATCCCCTGAATGTTAACTGCATGGCTCATTGTTAATGCTAGACACCATAATAACAGCATAGCTTATCCTCTCTATCCTGGAAAACCACAGCAGGTGATGGGCCTGTATCATTCACCATAAATCATTAGAGATTACTGATACTGCCCTTTCCAAGAAGAAGAAGGCAGCAGTTCAAGGATGCAAGAAAATATTTAGATGCCATTATTCAAACCTGAGAGTTTTCTGCACCTTTACTGAAATATTTGTGCCACCCTTACTAATTTTTTTTTTACTTTTTATGATACCATCTTAATACATGTTGCTGTCTTTTAAGCCTTGAAAAATATACATGGAAGAGAGCTGATTTGGGTCTTCTGTAAATTGGTATTTACTTAGGAAGAGAAAAGTTGTTGTTGAGCTCTAAAATGCATACAGACACCCTTCAGAAGCGTGTTCTGCCAGCCTGCAACTGGGGCTGACAGTGCATGGTGAGCTGGAAAAGCAGCTCTTGCTGCAGCCCTCCCTGGCACACGGCGTGTCGTGCATGTGGGCTGAACAGCCAGACTGCTCCCCCAAAGCCAGTGGCCCAGGGACAGCTCTGTACTCACACATCTCTTCTGGGAAGACCACCTTGTCTCTAACCTCTCTCTCTTCCCAAAAGAGCTGGCAGGGTTTCCCCCTGCCATCCTGCCTGCACCTGGGGCTGTCAGCAGCTGAGTGGGAGGAATGCTCGGATATGTGGGAGGTGGGCACAGCCTCCTGCTGGACTGGAAGATGCACTCCAGGTGCTATTAACTTCGGTCCAGGTTACAGATCTCCTGTAATTTATTCCTCATTTGTAACAGCTTTCTTAGGAAGCCTGAAGTTTAATGGTACAGGCCACCTTGAAAGGCTCAGCACCTTGAAATTGGTGGAGCTGGATGTGGATTCACAGTTAACAGGAGTCCTCACCCAGGTAGGGCACCTGTGCAGGTCATGCCACAAAAGGGATGAAAGAGTTCCTTTTGGAAAGAGTCTCCCCTTGAAAGTCCATCACTGCTGGCCAGTTCGATGAATATTTATATGTCTACCTTGCACTTCATAATTATTGATCACAACAATTGTAAAATCTTTAAAGAATACAGACTGAATGGCATTCTGCTTAATGTTAAGATTATCAATGAAGACTAAGACTATATTTAGTTTTACATTAAAATCACATCCAAAACTAATTTTATAAGTGCCTAATTGCTTGTTTATGGAAATAGCTACTTCAAATGATTTCTGTGATTAGCTTAACTGTTTTACTCTAAGTGGATATGAATTGATTCCAAAACTCTTTTGAAATAAAGAATTGAACCTATCTTAATCTATCTTAATCTAAATTAATTAGACTTAGTGGCAAAATGCCTGCCTTATGCTGAACATCTCTTTGTAAGTGCTGTTCTGTGTTTTCAAGGCAAGTCAGTTCTTTAGGTCCACCCACTATGTTGTTTTGAAGTGGATGGATCTGGTCTTTGTGTCAGCACTTCCAGCTGTGGAGTCAGAGAGTGTATTATTGCTGTTCACACCAACATCTCCCTGCAGGTGCATGGTGGATTTGACACTGGGCTCTGCACTATGAGGCAGAGCAGGAGGATTGTAACACCTGCCCATTGAACAAGTCTTCTTGTCCAAAGAGCTCCAAAGTATTCAAGAAAAAAACAAAAAAATTTACTTTTCTATCTGTGTTTTATAATTGGTCTGAAACCAAGCCAAAGCAGGTAGAAATGGATCACCTACTGGCCCTAGAGGTCAGCAACAAAGTTGAGCATAGCCTCCAGGGATGGGGTGCCTCTCTCCTACCTGTAGCCCTGAAAAAAACAGGCACCTAGCCTCATCAAACTGCCACCATGTCCTCACCAATCTGTGATGATGGACAGGCACATCCAGTGCACATCATACCTCCTGTTTTGGAGACCTCCCTTTGCATGAGATGCAGTGCCCCATTTCTCACCACCCAGACCAACCCTAGATGACCAGCATAGGTGAGACACCTAACTTTTAAATGGCTGGTGTCTGTCCAGCCAAGTCCCACCACACCTATCTGAGTCTCTGCCCCACGTCCCTCTCTGCTCTGTCCTGTCTCCGTGCTGGACAGCAGAAAGGTGCATATGATGCCCTGTTCTCCTGTTCTTACCATCTGATGCCTGGAGCCCTGTCACCACCATCTGGTGTCACACTGGGCAGGCTCCTAAGATGGTTTAACAAGGAGAAGGGGTCTTTAGTCTCCATAAGTCACCTTAACAAGGCACATAGGAGACCTCTTCAGATGGTGGTTCAAGTCTTTGCTCATTTGACCCTCTGGGGTTGCCTAACTCCCCACTGGCAGGATAAGGTGAACCGGCTGTGAATACACTCCCAATGACCACAGCGATCCTTTGGGATGACTTTACATAACTTGCTGAAGCTTTGTCAGACCATGAGTCTAACGTAACACCTGTCTCCCCTGTACCATGAGATAACTCATATAGCAGGCTGAATAGGGAGGAAAACTCAGAATGAAAATGTGTTACTGCCATAGACTCATTCAGAAAGAAGATAATAGCCAATCCAGAAAATTCTCAAGCCAATCTCATTTCTAGAGTGCGTAGAGTTTTGCTATCTATACCAGAGGCTGAATGATGCAGAGCAAGAACAATGGCCCTGACACACACTAATATCTGCCAGGAAAGGCATGACCTGGAGGAAAAACACAATTTATTGATGACCAAAAAGAAATGGGCTGCTCTTTGGGAAAATTCGGTGTGTTTCTCCCTGTAAGTGTAGGGTTGCACTTCAGGGAAAAGGTAAGCTGTGTTGTACCATCTGAGAGACAGAGTCTAGGTTGAAAAACATTCTGATTTTACAACCACAAAACACTCAGCAGTTAGGAGTCTCCAGGAACAACCCACCTCATTCCAAGAAGCAGAGCCCTTTGAAAGACAAGTGAGCAAAGAACTCTAGGAGGGCATTTCAAGTTCAGTTGTTTGTTCTTGGAGGAAAAATCACTGTGCATTTCTAATTGTTCTGAATATGTGCATTCAGGACCAGTTGCTGGCAATCTAGAGCAAGCCAGGAATCAACTGGGGAAGGGTGCCAATCCATTACCATGACATGCACTTAAAAATACCTTAAAGACACCACACAGTATTTACTTTTTATAAAGATGATGACAGCAAGATGAGAAGTGGTTACATATCACAGATTGACTTTACTAGAAGCGCACTCTGAAGACAGCTGAAGACACAAACCACTTCATATCAGTTTTCAAGTGCACATGTGCAAAAGTTTAGTTCTGACCCACAAGACTACATATTCCATAAAGTGTGTGTAAATTTAATATGTCCTATTAATATTATTTATGGCTTTGTAAAGTAATGTATGTATGCATTCAGCCATCGGTGTAGAATGTAAATGTCTTGAATTGCTGTGCAAAGATGCAGTGCATTTTATTTTATTTGAAACATGCTTTGCTTTCCTTTTCCAGAGGCTGTAATCTACTTTGAAAATCACTGAAAAATAATTTCCTTATTAAATGAAAATTTGCATTAATGTTAATACCTCAGCTCTCTTGAAATAGCATTTAGAGGGAAATTTAGAAGAAAAAAATCAAAAAGTGAAAGCATGTGTTGTAATTTGGATTTTTTTCCATGCCTTTGGATATATTTTCTAGTTTTATATATTATGTTTTTAAAAATGCTCATAAATGGCCTCTACAGAAATATAGACTCAAACTGAAAATTCTGTCAAAAAGTAAATATTGAACTACACAAAACTTACATCTAATAAAACACGACAGACAAAATAAGATTACATTTGTTGCTTTTTCATTAGAAAATAACCCAGAGGTTTCATATGCATTTTTTTCACCTGCTTTTGTGTCAGCTTTTAAGTATCAGAAAGACTTATCTTCCATCAAATAGACAACACCAGAGGTATTGTCATACAAAAGGATCCCACTGAGAATCCTCATCCCAGACCCAGTTTGCTCCCATGGGCAGCACTGGACTGACAGCAGACGTGCAGACCCTAAGGACTTGGGAGGGGGGTTTTGTAATGTGTAGTAATCCCATTTCTGCCACCACTGACCTGCAGCAGCGGTGGAGATGTTGATGCAGTACGAGGGAGCTGCAGATGGAGCAAAGGAGAGAGGAGGCCACAGACCTCCTCCTGCAAAGCTGCAGTCAGCATTGCCTGTGAAAACAAGGCTCAGAGTAATTCAATACATCTAACAATTATTGGCTGTGAAACTCAGCAGCATAAAGCTGATTAATTAATGAAAAAATATGGAGGTGTGTTATGAAAGCTCTCCTGTGATATGTTGGCACCCGTGGGCTTTGTGTCTGGCTCACTGAAAAGAAACTAGGAGTGACCTTTGCTTCAACATCCATACCACTTCGAGCATGTTACACAACAGTTTTGGCCCTCTGAGAATCAATTGCAGCTCACAGCTTGAAGGAGACAATACATTTGTTGAGCATTATTATGCTTGAGGTCATCAATCCAATCCAAGCCTATAACATCTTTTCTATCCTCATTACAAACATTAGGAGCTGGATGCAGACATTAGGTGGGTAGGAGTGTTGCAGGTGGCAGAATATCATACAAACTTCAATTTCTTCTTGGCATTGTTTGATTCAGATTTATGTTGTAGCTCACACTTTTTTCTGTGTTTGACTTAGTATTAGTAATATTATTTAAAGTTTTAACAGTATAATCAACAGATAAAGGACTGTTCTCTTTACATGTTTGCAATATCCACCATTTAAAACTTCATTTACTTGTTCTATTCTTCTGGTTATAGCTCTGTTATATATTATTACATGAAACTGCTTCTTATATTGCATTTTTTTACAAGTGCTTTGTGTATTATGATATTAAACACCATGAAATAAGCAGAATACTTTATTTGAGTAGGTATTTTCACACTGTACATGTATCAAAACTCAGACCTTTCCCGATGTGAAAGGTTATGGGCTACACTAATATCCCAATGACTTTTTTTAATGTATCACTTTGCACAAATTGAAAATTCATGGATACTCATTGGAAAAACTGTAAAGAAAAGCGTTACAAGACATCTCATAGCACTACACGTGATGAAGTGCCTGGAAACTGCAAATTCTACATGTCTGCAGTCTGGTTTCTTTCTGCTCAGGCAGACAAGGCAAGTACGAATTGTGCTGGCACATCAGCAGTCTCATTACTTGAACACATGAAAGAGAAAGAAATAACTAGGTATCTTTGCATAGCTTTTAAGACAGGGATATTTCAGGAAATCTGGGTGCCTACTGATATTTTCAAAAATTCTGGTGTATGAGAAATTATCTGAATAGCTTTAAAATGTAAATGGGTCATTTGATATTAATGCCAGATTTTATCTCCTGAAATTATACTAAATTGGTTATTGATTAACCTTAGGAACATTTTGTACTCTTGTACTTAGCATGCATTAACAGTCCTTTTCATAGAATCATAGACTGGTTTGGGTTGGAAGGGACCTTCAATATGACCAGTTCCAATCCCCCTGCCATGGGCAGGGACACCTTCCACTAGACCAGGTTGCTCAAAGCCCCTTCCAATCTGGCCTTCAACCCTTCCAGGGATGGGGCATCCACAACTTCTCTGGGCAACCTGTTCCAGTGCCTCACCACCTTCAAAGTAAATATTTCCTTCCTAAAATCTAATCTAAACCTACCCTTTTTGAATTTAAAGGCATTTTCCTGTGTCCTACAAGTACATGCTTTTGTAAAAGTCCCTCTCCAGCAATCTTTAAGCCCCCTTCAGGTGCTGGAAGGTGCTCTAAGGTTTCCCTGTAGCCTTCTCTTCTCCAGGCTGAACCACTCCAATCACTGTCTTCATAGGAGAGGTGCTCCAGCCCTCTGATCATCTTTGTGGCCTCCTCTAGACCAGCTCCACCAAGTCCACATCCACTTATTTTGAAGACCCTAGAGCTGGACACAGCACTCCAGGTGGGCTCTCACCCAATTGGAGTAGAGGGAGTAAATTCCCTTCCTCAACCTGCTGGCCACTCTGCTGCTGCTGATGCAGCTGAGGTCACAGTTGGCTGCCTAGGCTGTGAGTGCACATTGCTGGCTCACATCAAGCTGACATTCTTGACGTGATCCACACCATACAATACATGGAAAGAATCACCTTATGCTGCCTTATATTACTAGCAGATAGTAGAAATGTTCTGGAGCAGAACTTCTGTGCTTTTACTTGTTTCTGGTGCATGGTGTCCAGTGTTGACATTAATTACCAGTTCGCACGTATTTCCATTTCCATGGGAAGCCTTGCAAACTCTCTACTGGGAAAATAGACTGAGGAGTTTATTAAGACAGTCACTTAGAAAATCTGTCAAGTCTCTTACCTAGTAAATTTATTAAATATTTTGGGTTTATTAAGTTTACTGGATTTTATTATGTTTTCTGCCACAGGCTTAAAGAAGACCCTTTCCAGGCAATGGAGTTAATGAAGCATCTATTTCCATATTCTATTTATATTAGGAAGTTTATCTGCACCCTCATTCAGAGCAGGCCAAATGTGGAACTCAAGGGTCCTTCAGGCCACTTAATCAATTCAGTTTAATTAATATGATTAAGAGCTGATTCTTATGCTTTCTCCACCCTTCACAATATTGTGTAACCTCAAATTCCTAATAGTCCTGCAGGAGCAGAGTATATTGGCCTTTGATTCAGGTAGATTATTATTATTATTATCTTTAAATAAATTTTAATTTATTTGTAGTAACTGTACTTGAATTTGTTAAAGCTCCAGGAGACACTCCAGTAAACTTGGGACTGCAGCTTCCATGTAAGAAGGGAACAAATCTAGTAAGAAATTACTATACATTCACACAAACACAGACAGATCTTAGAAAGGGCTCTAAAATTCAAATCAAGGCAGAGGCTTTACAAACACATTCTCTTGCACTGAAAAACTAAATAAAGCATATGGTGTTGGGGAAAAGAAATAAATGTTTGCTGACATAAATAAGAAATAAATGTTTGTTCTCTGCTGCATCGCCAGCCCACGTTAACTTTCTGCAATGACATTCTCCAAAGTCTACCCAGTACACAGAGCTTTACCAGGAACAAATATGCACAAGGACCAAGTGAAAAATCAGCTAAGTTGTAGTTTGTCAGCAGTTGAGAAATTTGAACTGAAACATTTCAGATATTGGAGATAGAGCGTTACCTATGGAAAGGAAATGCCTCCTATTCAATCTAATTTCATTTAATGTAGCCCATGAGCACAAAGGCAACTCTATAAAAGCATGTGTCCACCTGCACAAACCTGTGCCACTGCCATTCACACAGCAAACCTGTTTTACTGCAAACAGTGGGACCTGAATCAGCACTCACACATGTGGTAGGACCCTATAAGGTACCCTGATTAATTAAACATGTTATCTTCTCTTTGTTTTCTCTACCAGGGCCTTGCTGCTTTGTGTATCATATATGCATACAAGCAGGTATACATTGTGAGCATCAAAATTGTCACTTATTGGTGATCAGGAACATAGATCAGAGGCCAAGCTGCAAGCACACTGGGTGTACAAGCACAGGGGTGACATACAGCCCATGTTAAATAGCTTCTGTCAGCTCTTTACAGCAGCACTGGCTTCTTAGCACATTTTTTCTAGATGCTATGTGAAAATAAGGTTTCAAAGAAGGATGGGGGGAGCCTTCTCAAGCAATACAAAATGCATGAGAAAAGCAGCCCAAGTTGCTGTGCCCGCGGAAATGAGCAGGGAGACAACTGAAGGAAAAAAAGAAAAACAGATGATGGACATAACTAAAAGAAAAGCGGAAGTTTGCAAAGTGACTGGCCATAGAGACTAGCTGAAGAAAATGGTGTTACCCTACTCTTTTTGAGGATCAAAACACCACAACGTCTCAAAGCACCACAGCATCTGCATGAGCACTGCAGAGGGCTAGAGCCTTACCTAACCTTCACTGAACCCTCCTCACTGAAGAGAGGGAGCCACAGTGATTTCACTCCTGCTAAAAATGTAAACCCTTTTCATTACATTATTTGAATGTGCAGAATTGTTATTCTAACTTTTTCTAAGAGTGCAAGATCAGCTTCTCCTCTGAAAATAGCTATTGGAAGCATATGGAAAATTTTAAAGTGGATCCAATGATAATTTCCAAACAAAGTAAAGACACATGAAAACAAACAAAATAGTGATCCTTTAGTTTTACACTTTGCTTCTCTCTGCAGTGAATTTTATGATTAAACTAGGTGCAGTATAGACAAAATGCAAACACCAGAAAAACACTGATCCTGTGCTTTGATAGGCGTCATTGCCATAAGAGCTACATCTTCACAGGTATCAGGAAAACAAAAAGATAATGTTAATTTTTCATGCTTCTAAATGATGACTTGCGGGAAATCTTGACAGCTCCCTTATAAAGCAGTCTTTTTTAATTAAGCATTTATCAGTGTTGTCAATCAGTTTAAACTATAATCCCAATGATAAACAAAATTTTCATCTTCTGTGTGCTGAATGATTATGAGCTGGACACATGCACGACAGAACACAGAACACTCCTAACTCGCATTGGGAATGGATGGTCGGTCAATCAGTTTCAAGGGGATGGAGAGAACCTCTGAGACTTTTCTTGCAGAAAGATACAGGATGTTAAGTGTAATTTTGAGTTGAATATAGCCTTTCACACTTTCCAAAGTGGAGAAACATGGGTCTGTCTTGAATACTGAAGAGACACATGTGAGTGTGGACCTTCTACTGGGTGCATCTGAATGGTTCTTGCCTACTGATGGTTGCTCTTGTGTTTGGCAGTGTTTGAAGAGCAGAGATGCAGAGCCCTACATCAGCAGATCTGTTAGCCTGTTAGCTTTTGGCACTCTGAGATCCTTTTATTTTCTAAGCTGTCTGTGAAGGGTCTTGTCAGGGTACTTTCCCACAAAAGACGAAAGGCTGAAGGGAAAATTAGTCAGGGTGGTGTGGGTTTAGAGGTGGTTTTAAAAAGAGTTCTCAAAATGCAATTTTGAATTTTCATTTTAGTCATGTACAGGATGAGTAATTCCTGTGGTGACTGTTAATGATAAATTCGCACCTTAAAGGGAATATTCTTAGCCACAGATACTGGTATCAGACCATCCTGAGGCATCCCAAGGCAGTTCCCATTTGTACCACTCAAGTCCTTTCTAATCCTTGATAATGATGCCACCAAGACTGAAGACTTGGATTACAGATTCACATTTCTTTTCATCAGTACTTTGGTGAATACATGTCCCTGATAGTGGTTAAAGGGCAGGGGAACAGCATTCACGCTTGATGAGTACAAATCTGTCAGCTGCACAAACTTGCTACAACTCTGTATACCTAACCTTTCCTGGTGTCTCGTTCCAGTACTGTATTATGCTCAAAGTCGGAATTTTTAGAACACTTCCATGTAACTGTGTCAGTTTTGTCTCACAATGCATCTAGTCTGCCTACAGCTGATGGTGACATACCTATCTGCAGGCAACCCGAGGTAAGCATAGATCCTAGCTCGTACTATCATGTTCTAGAATTTTCTAAAGGAAGATCCAAGACCTGATTCTTTCAGTACCTACAGGAATGCTTAGGAGCCTTTCCATGGGAAGCTGCAAATGCAGCAGCAGCCAAGTATGGACATTGTGACAAGAGCCCTGGTACAAGCTCTTTGCCCTAGCAACCTGGCTGTAAACACAAGGTACCCCGGTCTTCTCACCTTGGGGGCAAAAACTTCATACTTAACCATGAGACAGAGCATGCATATGCTCTATTGCATCAGAGCACTTACACTCCGGGTTACCTTCCAGTAACTTGCTTGCATGGCAATTTTCATAAGCAAAAGAGTAAACAGTAGATGAGCTGAGAGATTCAAGGGCATTTTTCAGTGAGGACATGCTTTTATTTGAGATTTATAGCACCCTGCATAAAATCATGACCTAATGCTTATGCCATGGAAATTTCAATTCCCATGATAATCCAATCTTCTTCAAACCTAGTCAAGAGATGCCTTATTATAACTCTTGAAGTAGATCACAGAGCCTGAAATTCCCATTAGATTAATTAACGTTTTGAAAGCAGGCTTCTAAGACACTCTGTGAGAGCCGAAGATGAGAAATAAATTTCATCATGACACTGGGTCTGGTACCACCTTCCAAAATGCCCAAACCATTCAGAGTAGCTCATCACTCATGTGCCGCGAGCAAAATGTTTATTACATGCTCTGCATCTGTCCTTCCTGTCTATGCAGAATCTTCACTTGAATCTCTCTAGACACAAATTCTATTACTATTTTTAAATCATCTTTCAGAACTTCTTAATCTTCTGAATTCTTCAGTAGTTATTCAAGTCTCTCTGCATTCCTGAAAGATTATTTTAATGTCATAGATACCAGAATTTCTTTTTAAATATGATTTTTAATCTCCACTTCAATAGTGAGTTATTATTATCAGCAGGAAATTAGGATATCCTCGAGACAATATGCAGAAAACTAGGACATGAGAAACAGCAGTGAGCAAGAATTCTTTGTGTAATTGTATAACTGCATAACTGCAAGTTAAATATTTTAGGAATTTATTGCTTGTGATCTTGGTTATTTGCAATACTGATATCTTTGGAGCTGCTAGAAAGAAGTGAGAAAAATCTGTTGTGCTGTGGTTTTGTCTACCAGAGTGTGCTGGTTTTGTCTGGGATAGAATTCATTTCCTTCATAGTAGCCAGTGTGGGGCTATGTTTTGGACTTGTGCTGAAAACAGCGCTGATAACACAGGGATGTTTAGAATCATAGAATCATAGAATGGTTAGGGTTGGAAGGGACCTTAAAGTTCATCTAGTTCCAATCTCTTGCAACAGGCAGGGATGCTCCCCACTAGATCAGATTGCTCAGAGCCCCATTCAGCTTTGCCTTGAACACTTCCAAGAATGGGACATCCACAACCTCCCTGGGCAACCTGTTCCAGTGCCTCACCACTCTCACAGTAAAGAATTTCTTCAATTAAACCTATCCTCTTTCAATTTAGAACCACTGCCCCTTTTGCTATCACTATCTGCTCATTAAAAAAAAAAAAGTCCATCTCCCTTGTTTTTGTAAGCCCACTTCAGGTAATGAAAGGTTCAATGAAGTCTCCCCAAAGCCTTCTCTTCTCCAGGCTGAACAACTGCAGCTCCCTCAGCTTGACTTCACAGGAGAGGTGACCCAGTCCTCTCATCATCTTTGTTGCCTCTTCTGAACCTGCTCCAACCAGTCCACATCTTTCTTGTGCTGAGGACCCCAGAGCTGGATCGAGTACTGCAGGTAAGGAGTCATGACAATGGAGCAGAGACAGAGAATCCCTTTCCTTGACCTGCTGACCACACTGCTTTTGGTGCAGCCCACAATACAATTGGCTTTCTGGGCTGTGAGTGCAGTGTTTTTGTTATCGCTGAAAAGCACTTGCATGGTGTCAAGGACTCTCATAGGGTCCTGCCCATGAAGAGGTGTGGGTGTCCTGCCCTGAAAGGGAAGGAAGCACACAGGTCAATAGATGCCCATGGTCAAAAAGGAGTGACAAAAGTGAGAGGGTCAATAAAGGCTTACAAATTTTTATTAGTTTTATTAGCATAGAAATTGGTATGTTAGCCCCTTATGTTGGAAGGAAGGAAGGGTGGAAGGAAGAAGCACCAGTACCAGCTCCAGCGTCCATCCACTTGATGGGATGTCCATTGACCTGAGGCTTCATGAGGGTACCTTTTTACAGATTATTGATCTGGAAATGGGTCTTTGGGGATCTTTGGTGATCTTGATACCCCCCTACTCTGTTGATCTTTGGTTGACAGTCCACACCTCCTTCTCAAATGCATTCCTGCACTTGTGCAATATTGTGTTGTGCTTTTCTCCAGGAGCCAGAGCAAGGATGTTTGTCCCAGAAAAGTGCTGTCCTAGCTCTGTATAGCCCCTTTTCTGGCCACATCCTGTTCTATTTCACATGTTCTTATCAACAATCCTTGGTTGGTTCAACAGCCATCTGGCTGTCAGTGCTTGAGACATACACATTAACCCCATATTTTCTAGACTTCTACAGGAGGCTGAGGATGTGCAAGGAGTTGGGAAGGGGCACAGCTAGGACAGCTGACCCCAGCTGACCCCATATTTATCCATGCTGTATGGCATCAAGCTCAGCATATAGACCTGTGGGAAACAGGTGGGAAGCGGGGACGTTCAGAGTGATGACGTTCATTTTCCAAAGTGACTGTTGTGCATGATGATGTTTCCTGGAGCTGGCTGAACACCTGCCTGACAATGGGAATTGGTGAATGAATTATTTGATTTGTTTTGTTTGTGTTTGTGGCTTTTGCTTTGTCTAGTAAACTGTCTTTATCTCAGCCCATGAGTTTTCTCACTTTTACCCTTCTGATTCTCTCCCCCATCCCACTAAGGGCAGTGAGTGAGCACCTGCATTGTAGCTGAGTTGCCAGCTGGGGATAAACTAAGACACAAATCTTGCTGTCATTCAGAGTGACCTGCAACAGATGGAAAGGTAGACCCAACTTCCCACTCTTGTGATATGCTGCCAAGCCACAAATATATATGACTTTTTTCCCCCTAGTGGATGTTTGTGTTTGTGAAATCAGATGGGATGAAGCAGAGCTTAGTACATATTTTTTTTTAGCTCTGCCTGCTGAACTAGAAGAGAAAATTTATTCTCTAGTTTTATTCTTAATTTATTCTTGACTTCAGAGGTGTAATTCCCACTCCCACCCCCTGCCACCCCTCCCCCAAAAGCTAGAAGAAGGAATAAAAATTATTATTTGCTTTTTATATTTTGTACTACATCCCTTTGGACAGCCTATCAAACATGCAACATTACTCCTCTCTCTGTCTAGAAAGTTTCCCAGCTAAAAGCCATCCAGTTTGCAAGGTGTGACACCAACTTCTGTAGCTGTGCATATCTCATTCAAACTCCTCTCTAGCTCTTTCATGGGTCAGCTGCCCTTATGGCCACCTTCAAAGAGAATTGTTTGTGACAGTTGTATCTGAAGATTTTGCAGCTAATAAAAAAATAACCCTGGGTCTTAATGGCCTGTAGTTCGTGCTCTGTTTCCTTGAAAGGTCTAGTGATAAGTTTTGCTAGCTCACATGGTGATGAGCAGTGACTGATGTATCAGAGCTAAGCTAGCCTTTCACAAAAATTTCATTACTCTGGTTCACCAGGTCAAAAGACTTAGGAAATGAGACAGTTAGGAGCTGTGACAAAAGGAGCGGTGAATGAGCAGGAAATGAAAAGGGCTTCTTGCCTGCAGCAGTTCCCACTGCACTGACTCAGGAGGAGTCATCTGAGAAGGAACTCGAATTGTTCTGACATCTCCATTACCAGGGAGAGGCATAAATTCTTCACCCAGGAAACACAGCCAGAGCCCACAGTGTAGGGTTGTCAAAGGGAGCAGGGTATGTTACATTGCCATGGTCAGTATGTACCTACTGTTCCTCCTCCATGTTGTCCTGGGAATTTGTTCCTTCTCCCTTCTGCAGTTGTATTACAAGGAAGTACAGTGGTCTGCATGTAATAAATATTTGGTAGTCCATATGCATGTTGCAGCACAGCTGTACCTATTTTATTGTAAATAT
Organism: Xenops minutus; assembly: GCA_035221455.1. Classification (NCBI taxonomy): domain Eukaryota; kingdom Metazoa; phylum Chordata; class Aves; order Passeriformes; family Furnariidae; genus Xenops; species Xenops minutus. The sequence continues at coordinate 102,543,787 of JAWWEE010000001.1, forward strand.
AAATGATATTCAGTTGTCTTGCGTAAAGACACATAACTCTTCTGTGTAACACTTTGGTTGTCTGATTACTCCAGCCATTTATAAATGATCTCTAAGCCAATTAAATTATGACAGATGTAAAATTATTATATTCTAGAGACTGATGACAGTCTGGTGGGTACAAATTGAAGGAGGGGAAATTTAGATAGTAGAAAGAAATGTTATACTGTGGGGGTGGTTAGACACTGGAACAGGTTGCTCAGGGAGGTTGTGGATGCCGCAACACTAGTAATGTTTAAAGTCAAGTTGGATAAGGCCTTGTGGTCTCATGGCAGAGGGGTTTGGGACTAGATGATCTTTAAAGTCCTTTCTAATCCCTTAATATATTATGATCCTGTGATTCTATGCTGCATGTTATTGACTGCCGGGGAGAGAAGGGAAGAGAACAAGCCAAACAACAGAGGACCATGTAGTCTTATGTAGGGAGCTGTAGATTGTGGAGAGCTACAGGTGAATGGTGCTGAATACTTGGGAGATTGGAATGGGGAAGTGTCAAAGGGTAAAGTCCTACAAAAGCAGTTTCCTGGCTGCAAATAACAGGTTAGCTCAGTGTGTTTAAGAGTGATGATTGAAGCTTCCTCACTTCAATTTTGCCTGTGTAGCACTTACCCCATTGTCTCCGTATATGCAAAACCAATGAATACACTATTTTATCTGCTTTTATATTTTGCTATTACTAGGTAGGACCCACAATTTTCAATTAACATAGTGTTGCTGGGGCAGTCCCACACATCTGCAGTTGGGAAAAAAATTACTGTGTTACAAGCCACATTAGCTATCATGATTAAAGGTTTTCAACTGCTCTTCTCTGTTGCTCTCCTCTGGCTCAACTGAGAAGTCTAGAAAACAGGATAAACATCAGAAAGACGCATGAAGGCATCGGAGTAGTTTCTCCTCTGTCATAGGCATGAGCCAGTGCTGCCTCAGGTGACTAATTATGCAAATTTTGCCAGACCCTTTTCTGAACTGGTCTTTTCTGTATCCAGCCATAAATCCATTCTTGTGATTTACTCCTTGCATGGCTTCACTCAGTGAAGGGGCTCTGTTTGATCCATACTTCATCCCACTTCACTTTGCAACACCATCTCAGGCATCTCCTGGAAAACAGGGAGATGGCTGTGTGCTGAGGAAGAGGATTAGCTCACCACACCAAACAGTCTCCTCCCCAGATCCCTCTTGGAACTTCATGCTGCTTTGGTTTGTCAGGGAAGAGGAATCCATCCACTATGAATGCCTTCAGCAGGTTTCTTATCCCAAAGAAACAGCACACATAACTTAGCTGCCTTCCTTTTTCTTTTGCATCCGAGCCACCACTCACTTTAATACCTTCCTTCATGACATGAGCCCAAGTATATCTGCCATGTGGAAACGAATGTATACTCCATCTTCCGTAAGTGTCACAAGTGCAGAATATGAAGATTTTGGCAGACAAACAATGATGATATTTAAAATGAATTTTCAGAGTTTCAGAGAAGGACTTAGGCAAAGCACAGGCTTGATGTAGTGCAGTGCCCATGGCAGAGCTCCATCAGCAGTAAGGGAACCTTGGAGACGGTGCAATGACCCTCAGTGTCTCCAGTGGCCTCTATTCCCTTTGTATCCCCAGGAGGGAGCAGCCCACTGTGGCATCCTGGTTGCCCTTCTGTGTGCTCAGGCATCAGTATTAGGTGGAAAGCCATGATGGGGACAGGGTGGAGAACTGTGCTGCTTCTTGTACCGTAATTCCTGGCTCCAATGTGACCTTTTTCCTGCACCAGTTATTGGAATAGGGGAAGTCCTGAAGGCAAGCATCTTTATAAATGTACAGTCATTCCTGATCTGTAAATACCAAAGGGCAACAAGAAGAGAAGAAGGAGCAAAAGCATGAATATCACACTCCTCCAGCTGCCTTAAAGAGAGTGAGAAATTAATGCTTTTGTAGCTGGGTACTTCCACTGAAAGCATCCTCTTTGTGCAGGGAGGGTCTCAGAGGCCTAATGATGCATGTCACTTCTTAATGCTACAACTGGGACTGTATCCTGCTGTGGCACAATGCCTGGGAAAAAGTGTAATTGCTGAAGCCTGGCCTCAAATGTTGACGAAAAGAAAGGAACTGCATATGTGTGTCTCAGAGCAGGTAGTAAAACTGGAATGTGGTTGACAGTAGACTAGGACTCTGTGTTAAATACAAAGCTAGTGTACACAGTGCAAGAGGCTTGGGAAAGAGGTAAAGCTGCTGACTACAAATTAATTGTTTCAGAGGTCATCAACAGGCCCTCTCTGAAAAGTTATTTATTATTCAGCTCTTGCCTTTATTTGTGAGAAAGGACAGTGGAGGGGCTGGAGAAGTTCTCATCTGTGCTATGGAACTAGCGGAGCAAACAAAAGTCATGATGTGAAAGCACAATTGATTTTGCAACACTTGTTTGAAGATGCTGTGGGAAGGCATGACATAAAGACTTTTCATGCTGTGATATTACAGATGTAGAGCATAGGATGAAAATGAAAACTATCTCTGTATCACATGATGACAACCCCAAGTACAGTACAGTGTGAAGGACCAGCAGCACCCATTGGGTGGTGAGATCTTGCCCTGATCAGAGCAGTGCAAACTATTATGCAAAAGTACAACCAATGCAACAGTCAAAAAAAGTAAAAGGCAGAATCTTTAGAAATGTTCAGTGGTATCCTCTGTAGATTCTTTCATGTGAGTCCCCATAAAACTACTAAACACAAAAAACCCCCAAACCCAGATCACAGGGAAAGGCACATCTACTGCTCACCTATTAAGAAATTTCTGATTTTTGTAATTTCATGTCATTAAATCAATAAGTTAACAGATAGGTTTTGCATTTTGTAGCCCACTGAAAGGATCTGTGATGAAACTCGTGTTCATATGTCATCAGGAAAAATGAAGTAATGAAAATTTCTGATGATACTCTATTATTTAAGGCAATAAAATGGAATTCAACTGTGAAGAGTTGCAGATGGCTCACAATACTAAGTGATTGCGAGAAAAATGGCAGTTGAGATGCTGATAAATATGAAGTATTGCACATGGAAATAAACATTCTTAACCATGCATAACAGTGATGGGCTCTAAATTAGCTATCAGCAAGCAGAAAAAAAAAGATCTTCAAGTTAACATTTACAATTTCAATAAAATCTCAATGTCATGCTCAGGAGCTATCAAAAAAATAAATAAAACACTAAGAATTCTTAAGAAAGGATAAGAGAACAAAGAGAATAATAATCCTCTGCCACTTCATGATCATATTGTGAATGTTATGGGCTGTTCCAATTCTTTCCTCCTCCAAGAAAGCAGTAGAATATATAGAGTAAAAAACTAGAGCAGTCAAAGCTATGGAATAGGATCATAGAATATGCTGAGTTGGAAGGAACTTATTAAGATCATTAAGTCCAACTCCTGGCCCTGCACAGGACACCCCAAGAGTCACACCATGTGCCTGAGTGTTGTCCAAATGCTTCTTGAGCTCTGACAGGCTTGGTGCTGGGACCACAGCCCTGGCTACCCTGTTCGAGTACTCAGCCATCCTTTGGGTGAAAAACCTTTACCTGATATTCAGCTTAAACCTCCCCTGACACAACTTCATGCTGTTTCCTCAGGTCCTGTCACTGGTCACCATAGAGAAAGGATTAGTTCCTGCCCCTCCTCTTCCCCTCCCAAGGAAGTTGTAGCTGCAATGAAGTCTACCCTCAGTCTCCTCTCCTCCAGGCTGAACAGACCAAGTGATCTCAGCTGCTCTTCATGCAGTTTCCCCTCCAGACCTTTCACCACCCCCATGGCCCTCCTTTGGACACTCTCTAATAGCTTAACATCTTTTTAATATTGTGGTGCCCAAAATTGCAAATATTAGCTTTTTAGGTGAGGAAAGGTGTACATAGTCATGAATGGCATGTAGCAGTGAATAGGAATTCATATTTCTTATTTCTCACAACAAAATATGCAAAGATCAACTGATTAAATTCTCAGGCAGCATATTTAAAACTTTAAAGGAGATCGTGGCCGGGGCTGAAAAGTTTAGAATTTGTCTGTGGATTAATCACATGATCTTGTGGATGCCTGAAGCTTAGATTTATTCAGAAACTGGTTAGATCAGTTAGTGAGGGGAAAGCCCATTTAAGACTACTAAGCAGTCTTGTTATCTCTGTCTCAGTAAGTATCTCCTCACACATGCACTCTTTTTATGTAACTTCCCTAAATCTCTGTTACCAGCCCAAACTGGGGACAGGATACAGAATTATCTGAGACTCTTGCTGAAGACACTGTGGTCATACCCTCCCAGCATATCCTGTTGTTTTTCTCCATTGTATTCCCAGGGTTGCTCTCTCTTGTTGGATTCTGAAAGCCCAGGCTAAGTTTTCCAAGGCATTACAGGGAGCAGAGATGCAAAGATCAGGCCATCTTGACAAAAGTAAGTTCCAGCTACCGCTCTGGGAGGTCTGTGTGTATTTCCACGGAAAAAGGGCAAAACTAGAGCCTTTCTGAGCAGTACAAGAAGGAAAACTTAACTGTCACACAGGGTATCCTTGGGGAGATAGCAGGAGCACTGTGCCATTCAGATTAAAAACCTTCTCACAAGGATGGTAGTCAAGGAACAGACCCATACAACTACTCCTTATTATTTGAAAGCTTATTGGCACAGTAATGGAATGGATCCCCTCTCTCTCTCAGATCACACCCTCTGAGCTTTTTGGAAGCAGATACTTCATGGGGAGCCAGCCTTTTCCCACCTCAACTCTGAAGCAAAAAAACCACAAAAGGAGCCTCATTCTTTTAATGGACTCCTACTCACAGGCTGGATAACCCTTTAGGTCATGGCAACAGGTCACTAGCCCGGTTTGACCTGGGAGAGTTAGCACTCTCCTGGAGAACTGCAGGACATACCTGATGAGTTAGCTCAGGCCAAGGAACTGTCTGCCTACAGCCAATTTTAGCGGGTAAATAGTTCCACAGTACAGAGGCACTCACATTGCTCTTCTTCTGACACTCCTCAGTTGGCTTCCATCTTCATTGAACCAGAGTGCCCAAAACTGGACAAGATATTCCTCCTCAGTTCTTACTGATACATTGGGTGTTTTGCCAACTCCACGTGTGTTTATATATCATGGTACGCTGTTTGCCTTTTTCATAACAGTACAACATTGTTGTACTCTGCTTGTGATCTATTACAATCCCACAGATCCTCTCCAAAAGCAGCAACCCAGCTACTTGTCACATATACTGTGCCCACACAGTTGAGCGTTCATCTCTTAGAGCATTTCCTTGCAGTTGTCCTTGGGTTTCATGTATTTTTTAGACTAGTTGATCAGGTCTAGTGTAGATAGTGAGAGTATTCTCCATTCCAGTGGCCTCTTCATACAGTCTCCAGACCTATAACCTGACATGACAATTCTGAAACACACGCTCGGAAAAGGCATTGAGTAGAAATGGGGTTTTTTATGCTCTGCATTTTAGCCAAGCTCCTGACAAGTCTAATCTGTTGTGGGAGGTAGACTCAGTGGTGTGGATAGGCATGCTGAGACAGATCATCACAGAAGCTGGGTACAGAAGAAGGGTGCAGAGGAGCAACTGTGCAAGGACTGATATGAGTTGTTGACACTTTTCCTGCTGAAATGTGCTCATGGTCTTGACTAGGCAGGGTTAGGCTATGATGAGACACAACTCTGTTGTACATAATCAGCTTGCTTTTCTGCTTCTTTCACAACTTAGTGTTGTGGAAGGAGAGAAAGCCTTGAGTGAGGAAGTAAAAAGGCACATAGTAACCTGGGCACATCAATATCTCAGCAGCAAAGTACTTTATACTGAATAAAACATTTCCTGTTACCGTACCACATTGCATGCCTGTGCCTTCAGCATATACACAGGGTTGTCCCACACTGTGGTGGCCTGTTGATTCCCACTGGCTGGGAGGAAATGAAATAAAATTAGCTGTGGCACAACCTGAAATGTCAGGCTTTGACTTTCTGAAAGCCCTTATCAGCTTCTAAGATGAGTAATGACTTGGACCACCTGCCAGCCTCCAGGATCAGAATTCCCAGGGCCCTAGGAGAGAGGTAGTGGTACAGGATCCACACTACCCTTATCTGATTGTGTCCGTGCTTGCAACTGTGTGACTAAGGTCAGCTCTGACCGCGGTCACAGCTGTCAACCAGTAAAAATGCCATGTGGGTTTCCCCCAGATGGTGACATCACTCCACCTCAGGTGCTCATCCAGCTTTCCAAGGCTGGCCCAGCAGCCCTGATCACTAATACTCTCTTGCAGCAACTGATATTCCAGCAGGGTCACTCATTCGAGCTCTGCAAGATGTCTGGGACCCAGTCCATGCAGATCCTGAGGGAACTGAGCCGCAAAAGAAGGCTCTAGAGTGACAAGCACCATAACTGACCAGGCACCTCCAAGTAAACTTGGAGGGGGAAAAAAATCGTATTTCCCAATAGGACACCTAAATAAAATGTAACAGAATGTTTAAACTCTTGGCTTATCAAAGGCACATTTTACTTAAAATTGAGAACAGTCAAGAGGTCCAGGAATGCCCAGAGCTCTTGCTTTGAAAAAAAGCAGATAAGCAAAGTTATTGAAAGGGTTTGAGCTCTGAAAAATAAATATTTGAATGAAAGCAAGGTCCCTTCCAAGAAAGTGTTCTATAATAATACATCTAAATAAACAAATAGAAATAAATATTATTCATTAGTGATTCATTTTGGGATTTTCTTGGCAACTTCCAAATAGAATGTATCCAATATTTTATCAGTTCAGTGCTCTGTACTTCATCTGAAGAAAGGATAAAAAGTTATTTTTCCACCTATCTTTGCCTGCTTTGGAGGGAAATAATTTTTGTAGTATTACTAGACTATATTTCAAAAATTCCTCAGTTCTTATGAACGGATTGTAACCACCCTGGGCAACACTGTGCAGAACAAAACGCCTAATGATGGGTGGGAGAGGATAATCTCCTATTTTCTCCCACCATGGAGCATTATTTCATGGTCCAACCTGATGTAAATTGCAGTTAAAATACCAGAAAAGCTAATATAAGGGCTTGATTAAAAAAAAAACAAAACAACTATATATAAGAATATAGTTACTATTGTTTAGCACAAAGTTCTGGATAACACAAATCTTGTCAAACAAATATGATTTCATTCTTCAATAAGATGACATTTAACGATTAAAGATAGCTGTATTGATATACCAGACTTACACTGTGTAAAGACTTTTTTTTTAGGAACTCACAACACTCTGATTAAAAATATAGAATTATAGGGTAGAAAAAAGCCCAGTCTGGCAGGAAAAGTAATGAGCTCATTGACAGACTTCAGGCTTCTGTCTGCAGGGAGGTCACTGAATGGGGGTATGTATCTTCCCCATGGATCTGCCCCAGTTACTCAGCATCCTCATCAGTGATCTGCAAGCAGATATAAAATCACTTCTGGTAAACCACAGCCATGACAGAGGTTAGCAGGGAGGTCAACAAACACTAAAGACTGGGGCAGCAGAGCACTTTGTGAAAAATGCATGTATGTAACTAAATGCCATTTATACTTTGAGGCAGAAGGGAAGAGAAGCATTTCTGGTGAAGATGGGCCTGTGCCTGGAAAACCAGACTGTCTGAAAGGTGTGCTGGTCTTTCAGAGGAGAAGCAATCTCTATTTTCCCAAAATGTTTTGGCAAAAAGGGTGAACTTAAAAGGTTGTCCTGAAGAATGGACTGGGAGAGATTAGCATTAAGTGGTTTCTTAGTACCACAGCTCTGGGGAGCAAACAGCTGGAGAAAAGAGCTGGACCCAGACCTTTCTTCTGGGAAATCAAAGGAGGACACCTTTTGAAAGTGACTATTGAAGTACCTGGAAAAGCATGTCTCAGCTTCAGGGTGACACTTGGGCTGTTCCTGAGGCTGAGCTGTGTAGGTACCCGAGTAGCAAACTGCCTGTACAGCCTGTAAAACAAAGAGTACTCAGGCTGAGATCTTCTCTTACACTGGGACTTTATATTATCTATTAGTCGTGCAGGTGTAATGGCTTCATGCTGTATGGAGGGAATGCAAGGCTCTAAATAGCAGCAAGAACAATTTATACAATTGCCTGTGTTTCAAGTGTAACACAGATTTATTATTTTGTCATTTCAAAATATGTGTCTGATTCTTAATTAGCTCAACATCCTCATCTTCCTAACAGTTATCATGAGCAATTTGTGAAGGTAGGTGACAGAGGAAGTGCTTTAGGGAATGACAATGGTGTTTGGAAGCCAGGCAGCATTAAGTGCCCGACTCTGCAAGTGGTGAAGCAATTGTAGTGCTTGCTGACTTCAACCTATGGCTTGGGCTTTCTGAAATTCAGGCCATAAGTTACTGTGCAATGAACTGAACATGCCAAAACAAACAATGACGTGCATGTGTCTGAATTAATCACAGGGGCACAGGGTGTTGTTAGTTGTCATTGATAGAAGCTGGAATTTATTGGAAATACAGCTTTAAGTTTCTGTGTTTGTGGGAAATGTGAACATGTAGTACACAAAGAAAAAGACACAGCATTATCTCTTTCATCTGGGTGGCCAGACTGCCAGGTAGAGCAGCCTGGGTAGTTTCTCTGAAGTTAATGGCATTAATTATTCTGCACATGGCTGCTGTGGTTCTAATCCCCAGCCCACACACCCATGAACTCCCATGGGACATGGGATGTGTCCGTGAGCTGCACACTCCCAAATTTGTCATACTCCAACTCGCAGATTGTAACACCTTTCTCCAAGGGGAGTTCCCCCAAGGCAAGTGTGGGAATCCCCAAGGAGTTCGCCCAATCTCATCATGAACAACCTCTCTCCAAAGAGAGCCAAACACAGAATGGCTACATTAAAAAGGAACAGCATGTCCAAAGTGCCTGTGCTTATAGGGGCATGCACATGGGGACATGACAACCAGGCTGGATAAGAGACAGCAGGGAAGTGAAATAATTCACTGGAGGATATATGAAGTTGTGTTTCATATTAAAAGGTCTGCTATATGCTTTAGTTCCTTTTCCTTCTGACACTCTTACCTGAAAATCACAGCTATTCCATGTCACAAATAATACATGCCATGGATTTTCTGATTCTGGTCTAAGGGGTACTTTTCATTTCACCAGAGTCTACTATTTTTGGTAACTAGCAAATGCACTGGACAAAGACTTCATCTTTTAAATTCTGGGATTTTTTTTTTATCCTGCCTTGTCTTGGTGTAGGTTCCTGCTTCTTGTTTAAATTCTACGGCAGGCACCATACTGAAGTTGCAGATACTAAACTGCACACTGCAGTCTCATGCATTATTTTCTTGGAATGGGGAGAAAGAATTTGAGAAGTTAATACATTTGAGTAAACTGGCCCAGCAAAGGTAAGACGTGGGCCAGCTTCTTGGTTGGTATCAGGTGCCCAGTTTGTATTTGCTGATTGCATTAGAAATCAGCAATGGCCTCCAGTTTGGCAGAGCTTTTTTTCTTTGTGTAAAAAGTTAAACATAATAAACAGAAGCTGAAAGAGGCATCCTGTTTGCTACTGGTTTTGAACATTGACAAAACTGTGGAAATAGAGATGCTTTGGTTTATTATTTTATACTTCTGATGATTCTACAATGAAAGATAGAGAAAAGAAGTTTTGTTGCATGTGAGAATTTCAGCCCAGAGATTACTTGTCTAAAAAAATGCTTAGTAGGAGTTCTGAAGATTCAGTGCTCATTAGGTTTTTGGATTATATTTGCTATGGCTCCTCTTTTTACATTATTTTTTAATCAAGAAATGACAAACTGAAGTGTTTGCTGGAGATTTAGAAAAACAAATCTTGTACTAGAAATTACACAACATCCTATTTTGTCTTCTTATTTTTTTAAGGCATTCCCAAAATGAAGCTGTTAAATGCAGATTTAGCTACAACAGTAGTTGGACCAAGAGTTCTAACTACTTACTACTTAGTGCCTTATTGTTTCCAGGAGCTTCATTTTAACTATCCATGTTTGTTTTTTGTTTTTCAGTTGTTTGGATTTTTTTTTAAAAAAAGGTTATTTTGAGTGATGCCATCATTTATGCTCTTTTAATTCAGTCCAAAGGGAGTAATTTTTCATATAATCATAAAACCCTTTGGGCTGCAAAAGACCTGCAATATCATTAAATCCAACTGTTAATCCAGCTCTGACAAATCCACCACAGAACCATATTTGTGTCACATCCACATGTTTTTTAAACACTCCCAGAGATGGTAATTCCACCACTTTCCTGGGCATTCTGTTCCCATGCCTGACCACCTTTTCAGTGAAGAAATTCATCCTAATATTCAACTTGAACCTTCCCTGGGGCAACCTGTAGCTATTTCGTCTTGTCCTGTTGCCTTGTTACTTGGGAGAAGAGACCAACTCCCACCTCGCTACAACCTCCTTTCAGAAAGTTGTAGAGGATGATAAGTTCTTTTCTGAGCGTCCTTTTCTCTGAGATAAACAACTCCAGCTCCCTCAGCCATTCTCCATAAGACTTGCACCATCCATTTCTAAATTTCTTTGCATGCTTAGTTGTTACATGCAAGATATTTTCAGAAAGGGGAAGGCTCTTTGCTTGTAAAAATAGAGTTTGGGAGGAGAGTTGAATGGTAAAAATCTTCTTCTATTGTGTACCTAACAGACAAAACTCTGAGAAGCTAGCATGCCTATTAATTTCCCAAATGAATTAAGTTTTCTAAATAGTCACTTCTGAAAAATTGGGTGTATTTTTTAGGGTATTTGGATAGCAAAAGATTTCTGATCACATGAATACACCTGAAAATCTGATCTGTGAGAGTGGTCTCACCTCTATGACTGTATCTCACTGTAAACTGAATTTCCTGTGTGAAATAATTTGAAGGAAGTGGTGACAGCTATAGGGTCTGGGAGAATCCATTCCAAAGTTACAGCGAAAATGGCAGACAAGTGCCATAAGTGTTGTGCAGGAGAAACAAAACTCTGTTGACAAAAAGGCAATTCATCCAGTAATTCTCTAGAGGTGCATTAGAAGTCAGACTGTGTTCCAGCACTATCCCAGCAGTCCTTAACAAATCGTGCAAAAAAGAAGGGAGAGAAAGGAGAAGAGCACAGAAAGGCATACATACAACATCTGAGACTGCTTGAGAGAGACTGGAAGTGATAATGTATTTACGACATGGGCTTCCCTCAGGTTTGCATCCTATATCCATCAGAAATGCAGCTCTGAATCCAAATGCACTGAGTCCCAAAGAACAACTAGTCATCCAGCTTTAGGCATACTTCATTCTAGAAATGAAAGAACATGCCATTAAGAATAATAATGATACAGACAGGCAGAGTATGACAATATTATTCCTCTCCACTGGCCCTGCAAATTTATTCTGTGGGGGGTTTTTGGTTGAATTGGTTTCCTCAAAATCCCAGTGGAGCCCTCATAACAGTAATCTACTATTTTCCCTGGTGTCATTTAACTTCTTTGAGAGGGAAAAAAGAAGCTTGAAAACATCAGTAAGAGCTTGGAAGTGGTTAAAGTAGGCAATATAAAATTTCATCACAATTTCTTGGACTTTTAATTGAAAATGTTTACCTTTCCCTTCCTTTCCAAGGATAGTAAAAGCAGATGAGTGGGTTAGAGTCACAAAGAAAATTGAGCTCAACTGGATTCACTATAACAGTTCAAGCTTCCTTCAGGGATGGTTAAGTGGACCAAATGGGAAAATAACTTTTATATTTGTTTTCCAGTGAGTTACTCAAAATCTTACTGCCTGCTATTATGGTATACAACATGTTGTTGCTAGAGTCCCTGAGTGACAGGTGCTTGATGAACATTTTGCATTCTTTAGCCCAAGACAGCAGTCTTCAAAGAACACAGCTCTCAGCAAAAACTGTAGAAACAGAGATCAACTTCTTTACAATAAATCCCGATCTAACAAAATGCTCTGATATATCAGATATAAAGATTTAATCAATTTCTGTACATGCCTCTCGTCTCCCTTTTGAAAACATATGTTAACAGTGTAAATGCATTTCTATCTTTCAGTATTTCCAAGAAGATGCAAGGAAAACAATGTTGATGTGCCATAGGACTATCAAAATTGCATCCCTACTCCAAGCACCTGCAGGATGCTGAGAGCTCATCTATTCTCAGTGCTTATGCACCCTCGAAAATGCACCATACCTGAACCTGGAAAGTATCAAGTCTTACAAAAGTCTTGAATCGTGTATGTTTTCACTTATTCTGGTGTTGGTCTTCAACTGTTTTCAGCAAACATAAACACTCCAGATTTCCAGGAAAAGGCCACCCTTTCCTGTTTGTAAGATGTTGTCATAAACAGTGACCAGTTCTTCCAATTTGGCTGGCCATGTGAGATCACTGTATGTCTTTGTTGAGAAAACACAAGATGTCATACACACTTCATGGCAATTTTAACCTGTTAAACAAATTAACCAAATTGTTAAAAGAAAACTATGCCCTCCTTGCAACGTGTTTGTGGGCTTCATCATTCTGGGAAGTATCTAGTGGGCTGGATATCTAGATATCCAGTGAGCTTCAGAGGGTTATCTGTATTAGGGGACACTTTGAAAGACTGTGTTAAAAATGGTAGAGTTCCTCTGCTGAGAGTCACCACCACACTAGTGTTAACTGGTACATTTAAATAGCTGGTTCAGAGCGATGGTGATAGCCCAGAAGTGATGCTCTCAAAGGCAGCACAGAAAGATCATACTGCAGCACTGTCTAAATGTTATCCAAGATGTCAGTATTAATGAAGCTCTTTCAATGCTCATAAACTGTGGCAGCAAAATGGAAAATGAACAAAGATGGTTTGAAGTCTAATAAAGTTGAAAAACCAAGTTTATTCTGTTGTCAGAAATGCAATCCAGTTGGGAACAAAAAAGGAAGCAAATACACAGTAGAGCAAATAGTTCATTTCAGTACACCACCAATGCCAACACAGCCTGAGATCTTCAGCTCTGTCTTCCAAAAAGGGCCAATAGCTACAGAATAAGAGAATAAGTAACTTTGATGAACCCATTATCCAGGACAGGAATACAGCAAAGCAGAAACCATCCTGCAATTTTTTGATGTTGGCAACAACTTTTTCCAACTTTTGGCTACAGAAAGCTGAAAAAACCCCAAACAACTGAAAAGGAGACACTGCAAGAACTGTAAGCATTAAAAAGGAACTGGGATCAGAATGGGGGATGAAGTGCAGCTAAGATGAGGTTGACCATGAGATGACAAAATCCACATTCCTTAAGAAAGGAAGAAGGGGGAAAGAAAATCAAAATTAGCTGGCTTCAAAAAGTCAGCCTTCCAGAAAATCATCTGATATCCAAATCTGGAAGGGAAAAGGAAGATTCAGGGAACTAGAATGTCCTCAAAGAAAGTGATTGCACATATGTGTTTTGTGGTGCATCTGGCTAACCAGACACTGGGCAGAGTGGATCAGGATCTAAGTAAAGATAATAATTTCTTTTTGGGGCAAACAGCAGCAGATATACCAGATCCCTCTGATTAGTGAGGAGTTGGCTCCATAAATTTAGGGTTTAGAGAGTCATTTCAACAGCCATTAACACAGTAGCTGTGTAGACCAACATCCCTACAAACACCAGATACCAGGTGTCTGCAGATGCTCTGCCTGAATTGGAGGCTTAAACGAGAAGGGGTTGAGATGCCACAGTGTGACAGAAATGAAGGACCTGCCCCCATACAGAGGTTATAATGAGCTAGGTTTTGCCTAAGGGCTTATTTCTATGGATGTTCAGTGTGAGTAACCTGTAAGTTGGTATCTAACCAGTTGTTGCCTCAGAACAAAGTCCATACAAAGATAGGAAGAAAAATATTTTAAGAAAAATCTCCAGAAGCATCTTGCAGGTACTGTACTAGCTGAGCCTCCATGCTGCTCTGTTCCCTTTGTCACCCATTTCTTCCCAGCACATTCCTTCCCTTCTCTTTCTTACTACCTTTATCTCTGTGACCAATTTTAAATCTGTACCTTTCATTGTCCTCCCCTTTCTGCCAAATGTCCAACAAGGCAGAAGTGTTAGCTTTTTATTTGGGAGTCACGATTTAGCAGCTTTCCCTCAAAGTGCAGAAGTAAAAATTTGGCTTGCTCATTCTAATCTGTTGAATAAGGAATAGATAAAAGTAGTAGCACAGTTTCTTCTGGCTGTTGCAATGCCTCTTCCTTAGTAAGTTTTAGATAAAGGTGTAGATACAGATAGAATTCTTTTTAAAGATTAGACAGAGTAAAATCTACAATGACCTACAAGTGTCAAACAGTGGATCCAATGCTAACTATGTGGTAGTCACTGGGAGTTTTGTTATTGTCTTTAGCAAACCCATCAGGTTTTTACAGTATTTCACACGTTGCAGTGGATATTAACATGTATACAGGATTGATTTATTCCACACTGTCTGTAAATTTTTTTCCCAATGTGACATGGTAATCACATGGTAGAAGTGATCTTCTTGATCACTTACATAGATAAGAAATTTTGGCTTCTATTTCTGGATTCTGGTAAATATATATATATATATGATACTAAACAAGCATAACTAGAAAGGAATGCCTACCTTCCACACAAGGCAGAAGAGCTGAGCAATTTACGATGAGCAGTTTCCCTTCAACCCTCCATATTTTCCATCTAAGTACCTTCTTTTATAGTATGCTTGCAGCTAATCTCAAGATAAAAGCATTGCTGTTTTCCAAACTGTGGAAAACAAGCCTCAGAGCCTGGAATAAAGAAGCTGCCATTCAAGAAAAAACATTACTGTGACTGAGATATGTATCACAGTCCTGCGAAAACAGATTGAAAATGTGGGTCATGAGGAGAAACAGGTGATGGGGAAGGGTATTTAGTAAGTGGAATTAGCAAAGAAGAAGCAAAGATACTTGTGGCAGGGATGGATAGTGGTGTAGACTAGAGTCAACCTCCAAGCTAAAAGGTGTCTAAAGAGGCACTGAACCAGGGTATCGTAACAGATTTCAAAGGTGCGGTTGTCAGGAAGCGAGAGGGAGCTCCTGAAAGCACAGGGCATAGGATCCCAAGGAGAGGGAGGGGGTGATGGCTGATTGAATGATGTCAAGGAGCCAGACTGGCTAAACAAATTAAAATTCTCAGAGCTGAGATGGCTGATGGAGAAAGAGAGACAAGTAAACCAGCAAACAGAAAAAAAGAAGTAAAATAATTAGAGTGTTACGGAAAGAGGCAGTAACAGGAACAGCAGGCATATGGGTTGGAACAAAAAAGTAGTTAATTACACTAGAAAAGTGAAGGAAAAGCCAAATCCTTAAATATGTTACTTTTCCTGTCTGATTTCTTCAGACATTGCCTGTTTCTTAGGGGAAGACCTTCCATCACCTGTGCTGATTAAAGGCTATAGACTTTTTGTAACAAGAAGAAGTCCATTAGCATTAATCACTACTTCTCCACACAGGCAAATAATGCTTTGTAAATGTCAAACACTGTATTAAATAGCCATGTTAAAAACTCTAGGCAAGGAAATATTCACACAGGAGAGACTGTGCAGATGCAGACTGAAGCATTTATAAACCTTGCAACAACCTACACAAGCCCAAAAGCATTTCTGCCAATTCTGAGTAATAATTTCCAAGGATATTGGCCAATATCCTTCCTTCTTTTTCTTTTGGGGACATTTGATAAAACTTTCTGGTTTTGAGCTGTGGCAAGAACTGAGTTTTTAATTTCCATTTTCTCCAGTAATTTCCCCTTCCTCCGTCTTCCATCACTCTCATAAAGATCATAAAGACAATACTACTTTTTCTCAGCAGATGACAAGTCTGCCACATCATGGCATGTTGAGAAAGTCCATATGCATTCTTCTGAAAACCATCAAAGCCCAAATATATGACCTTAATGAGCTTCAGTCTCTTATTGCATGATCCCACAGGCACATGTGGATCAGTACACACTTGGCCATAGCCTCGCGAGTCAGCAGTCATGGGTGTCTCACCGAGGCACCTAGACAGGACACAGAGCTATGACATTCCTCTCCTGAAAGCCTTCTCTTGGTAGTTAATACACATCAGCATGATCCTTTCCGTACAAAGACAATTGTAATTGCCATTTGTATTTCTTTCTGTCCACAGCTGAAGTTGTATCGGTACAACAATGTTGTGTCCCCACATTGTTCACTTGCTTAGGTAATAGTGCAGTGATAGCACTGATATCCAGGCAATGGGAGATCAGTGCATCTTCTCCTTCACCTAATGCTGTATGTCTTTGTGAAAACCTTTTAGACAGCAGTTGAAGTGATTTTAGATAGAGCACAATGCAGCTATTTTGCCAAGTATTGCATGCTTAATGAACAGCAAAGAATCAGGTGACATTTTATTAAAAACTTCCGTCAGGTGATGGAGGTACTCTCAGATTACACAAAACAAAACTCCAATCAGAAAAACAATTGAGGAATTTGAATGTGAGTTACAGTGCTAATACTTTTTTAGGGTTTTTTTTTTACATTTAAAGGGCACTAATTATGATGCAGGTATAAAAAAGAATGTCTAATCCTTGCTCAAGTGGAGATCAAGCATAGTTAAACAGCAGCTGCCTGTTTACCTTTGAAAAGATACCTCTGAGCCCACTGAAGAGTAACAATGCTGAAGGATTTTTTTGCTCCGCATGTTTAGATTGTGAATTGTGCTCAGTATCAGCTCAGTGAAAATGATTGCCTGACCTTAGAGAATGATTCAGCTCCAAATGGCAGGCTCCTGATGGGTCACCACAGGAATCAAAGCTACCTAATTCATGACTGATCACAGTTCTTCTTTTTCTTATTTTCCCTGTTTTACTTTGTTTTAAATGATGAAGAGGTCTGTAGATTTCTGTTTCTTGTCTTTCCCTACTCTGTTCTCCTGACTTACGACCCCAGGGTATCTCTTAACAGTTGTATCTCCCTCTTCATCTCACCAAGTATGACTTAGAAAGATTATAATAGGTATACACAGAGGTAAACTCATCTCAGAAGTCACAGGGCATATTCCTCTTCTAAGTTAGTTTCTCTTTTTAAAGTGCTGGGAACTGACACTAGTTGAGAGTTTCATCTCACCAGAGGTAGGTTTTTACATTATAGAACATCAAAATTATCACCCTGGCCTCCCTCTATGGTCGATGAAGAGGAAGAGGAACATCTCTACAGTGTGATTCATCTTTGTCCAAAAAAGAATGAATCCAGTCTGTAAATAAATGCCTGTTTCTTCCCACTAGCCAGTAGGGGACCCTGGTATTACTCACTCATATAGCATTCCAGTTTTGTCTGGTGTAACTTCAGCAGCCAAAAGACTGTAAGTCCAAATATTAACTCAGATTTCTCAGGTAGATAGACTAGTCCAGACGTCTGGACGCAAACCATCCCATTCTTTTTTCCATGCCAGTCTTGCCTACCATCTGCAAGACACTCAAGATGTAGTCTGGACCCTGACCTTTTTGCAAGGCCAGGAGTGAAGTGCCTGGACACATGCAATGGTATTAGCTGGGCCCAGACTCTCACCTTTGCTGACCATATGGGTCAACATGGGAAGGGCTGAGCATGCCACTGCACAGTCCTGTTAATAGATACAGAAATCATTTTCTGAACCCCCTCTATAACATGTCATTAATAAACCTGCATAATTGCAGTGCCCACAGCACTTTTACCAAGATGTGTCAGTTGAAACAGCTCTTTTATTCAGCATGAACCATATAAACATGTGGAAAGCAACACTTAAACAAAGTCCTGTTTCTCTAACCGAAAGAGAGAGTATTTATTAATTTTGGCCTCTTGCTACTCTAATTCCTCAGCAGGTACATTAAATTAACATTGGAACAATACATGAGTGAATTGAGACAAAAAAAAAAGGAAAGATTGTTACATATGTGATGTCATCTTCTGAAGTACTTGATGCCTGATTAGCTGAGAGCTTTTCTAAATAACAGTTTGAATAACAGCTGAGATCCTTTGGGAAGCCCTGACTGGCTTTAAGTGGTGCACACACCGGAAAACTCACCCTATGTGACAATGAAGGGTGCGGCTTGGAGCATCTGTCATTTTTTCTTCCTTCCCCCATAAAAATCTGTCAGGCAGTTTCATCTGCAGTGCAAAGGGCATGTAAATCAGCATGCTCAGCTGGTGTTGACTGGGGAGAAGGTGCTCATCATTACAACAGGAAGTTATGCCGACTGGCACTCATCCACTGTACTAACATCTCATACATAAGGAAAGACTGTTTATCAAAAGGATGAAGCATAAAAGAGGACAGTCTTTTTGTGGTTGAAGGGGTGCCAGAAAATAATAATAGTTTTTAAAAAGTGAACCCTGTTACAGCTATAATTTTATAATGCAATGCAGAACTAACAGATCAGCTAGCATGATGTCTGGCATGAACTTGTAGCAAACACAGGAGGGGCTGTTTACATTTGAATATGTTCTGTGGACATGCAGAAAAAAATTATCCTCATTGATAATGTGTATTTTCCTTACAAAGTAATTTTGCACAAGTGTCAAAAAATGCCTCAGTAGTTCAGTTAGTTGGGAAAATTCCTCCTAGGCATATGCACAACTATTTCCTCTGCTTAAGTATACTCTTCATAGTCATATAATGGACAGAATGACTGTGAGAACTGCTAAATTCTTCTTGAAAAGAGAGATTGAAGAACAAAATAACATATCAAGGGTTGTGCTGTATAAGAAGAACTGTGGGGTGAGGTTTGCTGATTATCTTTGCCTGCCCCCAAACAGATTCATTAATCCTGTACTTCAATAACTATTGAGCACACTCTAAATTTACAGTAGAATAAATTACTTATGGGAGGAATATTCAGGGGAGAGAGAAGTGGGTGAAAGAAAAGGAAATACATCCTTTGTCATACTAGGGGGTTTGTATTCTGCAGTCATTAATAAATAAACAGACCTTCTGGGGTTCTTTAAACCTCACCTGGTGGGATGAGGTTTAGGAAAAATAAATATCCTGCAAATAAAACTTTCTCCATTATACGTGGCAATCAAAAGTTGTCAACAGAGTGCCTGTCAAATAAAAATTACAGAATCACACAAAATCACAGAATAGGTTGAGTTCAAAGGGACCCACAAGAATTGCTGAGTCCAACTCTTAGTCCTGCGCAGGAAACGCCAAGAGTCACGCCATGTGCTCGAGAGTGTTGTCCAAATGCTTCTTGAACTCTGTCTGGCTTGGTGCTGTGACTACTTCCCTGGGGAGCCTCTTCCAGTGCCCAACCACCCTCTGAGTGAAGGACTTTTTCCTAATATCCAACCTAAACCTCCCATGACACAACTTCCAGACATGCCCACAGATCCTATCACTGATTACCACAGAGAAGAGATGAGTGTCTTTTGTTTGGATGTGTATTCCACATCTAGAATAGCAGGATGCTCTAGAACTTGCCAGAGCCGTAGCTTTTCCACAGATGCACTTCTAAGAACTTTCTTCCCACCAATTGGCTGTCCACACTCTAGCTTATGGATTTTGTTGTATCTGCAGGTGGCAAAGCTGTCCTGTCACAGATACTGTGCACAGCCTTGGGTAAAGGGTTTCAAAGTTGGTGCATTTTTTTTTTTTTTTGTAGTATGCCAAGGGAAGGGGAAACTTGCCTGCAGACACAGTGAACACCCAGCGCACAAATGAGAACCGTAGCTTTGCATGTGCTGTGGCTGGGTTAGGGCAGCTTTCTAGAAAAGACCAAAAACTCAGACATCGCTGGAACTAATAGTGGTTTTGAGAAAAAATTTTCCCTCCAATTTCACATCTATCAATGAGGATTTCACACCTATCAATGCTATCTCATCAGCAGCTTACGAGTGCTGTGGCAGCATCACTTTACACAGCACACACTTGGCCATGTTCAGTGGAGTATATAAATCTATGTTTGTACCTGACCTCTCAGTTTAACAAAATTCAGGGATAAAGGAATTTATTTTGGTTTGTGTCTCAGCAATTAGCCCAACAGTTTTGTGGCATCTCTGTCAGGGAAGAGCATTCAGGTGTGTGTGTAAAAACAAACCTTTCCTCTCACCTGCAACACATCATGCAGGAGACCTGTTCTTGCTGTATGTGACTAGAGAAAAGCTAAATATTCTTTCTTCTATAAAAAGCAAGAAACCTATTCCTCATTTCTTCTGTATTTTAGAAGACTTTTTTTTTTAATACTTTCTAGGATTTCTGACAGTAAAACTATCAGATCCTATGATCATGTGTTCATTTGACAAAGAGACAATTTACAGCAATAGGCATGAACTGATTCTGCTGTCATCATGGGAGAAGAGGGAAGAAGAAAGGAAAACAATTAACAGAGCATTCAGGTATATGAAGTAAACAGAAATCCATTCTCTTCCCTTCCCTTCCTCCTCTACTACACCCACACACAAACACACGGTTCTGTAATTTGCTCTTTTGCATGAGACAAGAGTTCAGATAAGCTGTAAGACCAATTACTTTCTCTATAGAATAGGCAAGAACTAGCTGAAAAATTGGATTTTAGGCTAACAATATGTGCAAGTTTGTTCCAGAACCAGCTTCAAAACACTGTAGGTGATATAATGTGTAACATGAAGAACAAAAGAGCATATTGCAATTTAGGCTACTTTTTGAGCTTGTCTCCTTCATGAAACTAAAAGGCTTTTTTAATTTTCTATTAACAAGCTATCTCAGTTGTTCATCCTCTTCTCTGAGATATTTTGATATTTTTGCCAATAAGAATTAATCCCTGCTCCAAAGAGCTTCCAATCCTGAGTGGCCCAATGGGGACAAGGAGGGTGTTGAGGCAAACATGAGAAAAGGACACCAGTTTTCAAGCTCAACAAAGCTAGCAAGACATATTGATTTAATATCTGTAGAAGGTTTCTCAACTCTTTCCAGGTTTCCATGTAACCCTACTTGCCTCCATTGCAGAAACAGAGAGCTATAAGTGTAGAGATCCAGCACTAGCATTCTTAGCTGTTTTGTGTATGTTTGTCAGGGCAAAAAGCAGGAAAGGCCTTTGGGCAGTTTCACTGTATTTGCAGAATTGCCCTACAACATAGAATACTTTAGGTTGAAAAAGACCTCCAAGATCATTGTGTCCAACCTTTGTCCGATCACCAATATGTCAACTAGACCATAGCACTAAGTGTCATGTCTAGTTGGTCCTTGAACACTTTCAGGGATGGTGAGTCCACCACCTCTCTGGGAAGCCCATTCCAACACTTAACAACCTTTTCAGTGAAGAAAGTATTCCTGATGTCCAGCCTGAACCTGCCCTGGCACAGCCTGAATCTGGGCAGGTTTCCAGCTACTCTTCCCCAAGCCTGGAGCACTACATAGGCTTGTTGTGATACAAGTGCAGGACTCACCACTTTGCTTTGTTTGTTCTGGCCATGGGAACCTGCCATGCGTGTGTCGTTTCTACCCTCCCCCAAATTCCTTCCTCTGGCTGAAGCCTCCTGGCATGGGAGCAGCACTGGAGCTGTTCACAGTACCTCTGCAGACATTGCTTTTCTTTATGTATGAACTTTTATGAACTCTTTAAACTCTTATTTTTAATTACTTTTGTACTTCATCTCTGACAAGTAACTGTCCCTCCCCCTGGGCAGTTATCCCAGTTTGCCTACCCTGACACTGAAAATGGCTCCTGACTCCCAGCCAAAATGTTCTGATATCACTTGGGGCATTTTTGATTACTTATTTACTCTAAAGACTACTTTTGTTGCCCCAATATTTGCTCTTACAAAGGTTTTAGAGGCAGCAGTCTTAGCTCAGCCTTTGTAATGCTAGGTTGAACAAGAGCAAAGGTCTTTCATTTTCCTTCTGTAAAGGTGTACCCATGATCCTTCAGATACGCTCTTTGTATATATGTCTCAGTTTGAGTCTATAATTTTTAAATGCAGAGAATGGAGCTCCACAGAAGGTCTCATCTTGTAACTCATATTCCTATATACTATTTCTCAGCATCTTGTTTAACATAACATGGAGATTTATTCTGTTAGCTAACATACCTATATGTCTCTCCTTCCTTGTTTATTCCCAGCCAAGCAATCCATATGTGAATCACTTATCCAGAAACTGTCCTTTTGTAAGAACACTTTTGTTAGCATGAGAAGTGTTCAAAAATCAAATGTGCCAAAAGTTTCCTTCTTCTGTTTTTCCCCCACCCCTGACAAAGTCTGAATGGTTCTCATTTTTTTATTTGAGTCAATGCAGTGAAGATAAATTTGAATCTGAAATTAAAATCAAGACTAGAGGAAGGCAACTGCTGAAGGAGAATAAAATATATGCATCTAATAGGTAGCATCATTTGAGATAACTACTGTATTATTAACTCAATGGAGTTATAGCACTAAAAAAAAAAATAATTGAGAAATGGCAGACAGAAAATTAAGATTACAAAATTATGTCAGGATCTGCCTTTTAAAGTATCATCATGTGAAAGGATAATTGATTTTATCCAAGAAGAATAAAAAGAAGCAATAAATCAAGAGCTAACTAAAAGGCATCCTGCCGTTCTAGGATGGAGGATCGATCATGTGAATCCACAGTGGAGAACAGATCAGGCAGACAGATGAGTCACACAGCTGTGTGGGCTGGCTTCAACACAAATTCTTCTGCAGGTGCTGCCATGGGGATATACACCTTTCTCTGTTCTCCGATGAGAGGTTTTCAGTTTTCTTTTGCTCCACCAAAAGCAGAGGCTCCAGCAGATTAAACATCAGATTTCTTCTGAGGGACCAAGTGCTAACAATGCCTTATAGCCAGAAAAAACTTTCTGAGCTGAAGAACATGGGAGTAGTTGAACCTCATTGGGCTTTGCACCTTGAAGTCAGTCCTATCCTAAAGACCACTCTCCAGACAAAGGAACTGCCAGGTTTGAGCTATAATGCCTAATGCCTGAGATGCATGATCATCTGTTATTTCATGATAGACAAGTCACAATAGCCAGCAGAAATTTTCAACATGTACATTGTTAGCCTATACCAAATGTGAAATGCTCCTTAAATGTAAACTTCAAGTTGTTTCACCTAGAGTTTACACTCAATAGATCAAAGTTATCTAAAGTATTTACTGTTTCAAGATCTTTTTATTAAGTATGAACTTCAATAAACGATCAAGTCTCAGAGAAGTCTCATTGTGGGCTTTTGGGAAGGCTCTGGCTGTGCAGCTCATAATTTTACTCCTATCACCATGAAAGATACCATAACTCTTCATTGTTAGCCTGTCCATGCCAATCTGATGAAGTTCAACCAGGACAAGGGCCAAGTTCTTCAACTGGGTCAGGGCAATCACCAGTATCAGCAGAAACCAGAGGATGAATGAGTGAAGAAGGACTTGGGGACACTGGTGGATGAAAAATTGGACATGATCTTGTAGTGTTCACTTGCAGCCCAGAAAGTCAACTGTATCCTGGGCTGCATCGAGAGCAGTGTGGCCAGCAGGTCAAGGGAGGGGATCCTGTCCCTCTGCTGTGGTGAGGCACACCCCACCCTCCCCACACAGCCCCGCCCCGAGTGCTGTGTACTGCTCTGGACAACTCAGTACAAGGCTAAAATAGACCTGCTAGAGCAGGTCCAGAGGAGGGTCATGAGAGAGCTGAAACCTCTACAATAAGGACAGGCTGAGAGAGCTGAGGTTATTCAGACAGGAGAAGACAAGATTCCAGGGTGACCTTATGGCAGCCTTCTAGTATTTTCAGATCCCTTCTAACCAAAACCATTCTGTGATTTGATGATTATGTAGGTTCATGCAGAAGGGAAAAACAGAGAGAAGTAACTGCAATTAGCTCTTTACAGATTTAGATTTTCAAAGCTACAAGGTGTAAGAATTATGTAAAAAAAGTTTGTGGTTGTTGCACAGTACAAGAAAACAGCATATAAAAAGTTGCGTAAAGAAATACCTTCTTGTAGCAACTGTTTTCCCGGGAAGTCGTAAAACAGAGCAAAGCAGCAGTAAATCTGCCCTAATGAGTAGCAGAGGAAGTTGCAATAAACTGACACTTTCCACACTGCTCTCCTGCTCTGGAAGGGAGGCCTCAGCATATGAGCTCATGCAACAACCTGGCTGGCAAGGCAGGACTAAAAGTAGGTTACAGCATGGTTTTGCCATCCCTCATCTCAATTACACCATAAATCTGGTGAATTATTGACAGTACATGTTATCATCTGCTTTCTCCACCTGCTCAGAGAATAAATGCACAGAAAATTTGATTTTTCTTTTGACAGTTCCTATCCAAGAGCAAAAGAAACACTTTGCCCCTACTGTTTCATGATATTTGCAACACATGTACTTGACATATAAATGGAAGTTCTGATCCTGTTCTGATCTGGTACTTTGTTGCTTACCCTCTTTGTTTTCAGATTAATAAAATTTTTAATCGCGTCTCACTTCCTATGCAAAGATCTGAGCTCTGAATTTATTGACAAACAAAATCTGTGTTGAAAATCAGATGCGTGTTTGGATTGTAGGTATAACATAATGAAGCAGGGAAAATATATTTTAAAAAAGCCCAAACAACAATTACTGTGGAGATTGTTTACACAGAGCAAGAATTTTTCAAAGAATTCACAGAAGAATTAACCTCCTTTTAACTACTAAATTCTATTTAAAAGTATAAAGGATATTGTTTACATTTCTAATTATCACTCACTTACTGGAGGAAGGCAATCCACCCCTGAGGGAGCAGTTTTCCTTTTGGCTCCTCTGTCTTTGCTGGGCGCAGGTATCAAGAATGGAAACATCAGAAAAAGGGACAGCACGAAACAAAAGCAGTAAGTACAGGCATAACTCAAAACTGTCAAGATCTAGTAAAAGGAAGCTGTTACTTCTTGTTCCAGTTTGAGCTCCCTACCCAAAGGCTCTGGCTATCCTACTGTGTGTGGGAGTGCCAATTTTTCTTTTAACTCGACTTTTTTTGCCTCCTGTCTGTTAGATGTGAAACGTGAACAAATATGAAATATATGCTAGCAGATCTCAAATTATGCCTTTTTTTTTTTTTACAAAAGGAGTCAAAAGTATATTGAATTGGGAAATGACAAAAGCAACAATGATTGCAATGAAGACTGTCATTTTCATATTTAAAAATATGAACCAGTAACAGTATGAAGTGACTGACATTAAAAGAACAGAGTTGAGATCCCCTGTAGGTGTGTACAGATGCCCCAGATACTTCTCTGTTATTGAACTGAGCTTCTGATGATCTTTGCTTCTTTCTCGCCAATGAAATCTCCTGCTGAGCATATACTAAATACTGCTTTGCCCAATTCAGTTTTAAGTATCCCCAAGTAAACCATCAGTAAAAGAATATGAATTGTATTCATGAGTGGATGTACTCCTGTGAATTGTACTGTCCTATATGCACAGAGCAAAGGGCACCACTCGGACAGGGTGTCCCAGCATGTCAAACATCACTCAGGTTCCTTTCCCTGTCTTTGCTGCTATATCTACCTAACATAGCAACATTAAGGCAAGTCAATAAAAGAAAGTGAAAGAACTTACTGTCTGAAGGAACATATTTCTAAATTCCTAACTAAAGATTCAGGACTTAGATTCTCACTGCCCAATTTTTAAATATGTAAAATAAAACAGGAGGGTGAAATGTGCTATTTTAGGCTTCTTAACATAGAAACTCATTTACCTTGAAGAACATCTCTTCATGTTGTCCCAGTCCTGAGCTGGCTATCCCTCAGCCACTAATCTAAAAAGAAAAGGCTTTCTGACAGAGTGGTGAAAGTCTCTTTTTTTATCACCTGATGAAATGCTTATGTTCCTGATCATGACTTCTGAAAATCCATGGTGATTTTGCTTGAGCTGTGAAGAACATACCAGAATGCTCCTAACAGCCATGAGCTGTTGCCAGTCTCTTTTTTGTGGTGCTTAGCAGCAGGACAAGAACAATGGCCGTAAAGTAAAGCATAAGAAGTTCCACCTTGACATGAGGAAGAACCTCTTTACATTGAGAGTGGCAGAGCACTGGAACAGGCCCTTCGGGGAGGTCATGAAGTCTCCCTTTTTGGAGACATTCAAAACCCACCTGGACAAGTTCCTGTGTCACCTGCTTCAGGTGAACCTGCCTCGGCATGTGCATTGACTGGGTGATCCCTTCCAATTGGGGAACATCAACCAAGGGACTGATGTCCCTTCCAACCCTAACAAATCTGTGATTCTGTGATTCAGTGACCTCGTCACCAGGCATCACACGGTTATTCCCAATCCTAATGCATTCAGTTCTCAGGCACAACTAACTCGCTGCTGAGGGGATGCCTGGAGTGTAGCTGTTGTGTTTGAATGCAGACCTTAGCAATAAAACAATCGAGGCACATTATTTTTTTTAAGCCATAGTTAAGCAATAGCACAAGACTTAGGCAATAGTTCATACTCCTCAGTTCTAAGATTGTTCTGTGTGTGTAACACTGAATTGACAACTATTTACTGCGGGATTTATTCTGGGAACAATGACATACACAACCTGTGCTATATAAGCACATTCACAAGTTAGAGTTGCACCAGAATTTTATTCTCTCTTTTAACTGGAGAACATATGTTGCCCATGTTTGCTATCCAGAGCTTTTCAGTTCTGCCAATGGGAATCATCAGTCACCTAAGATCATTCAATTTACTCTCACATTTTCACTACTGAGCTTTTGGTTTTATTTATTTCCACAATAGTATACTATGATCTCACCAGAGGTTTCTCTGTAAGACTTTTTCTTTGAGACTTTTTTTATTCATGAGGGTCTGTCCTTGACTTGCTCTTCTTCTCCCTTCTTACACTCTCTCTGGGTATACTCACCCTTCACTTCATATTAACATCTGCAAGCAGATTTGCAGATCTGCTCCATGCTTGCCTACCACACAGCACTCCCAGTGCAAAGCTTCTGTGGCTGCCCTGCCATCAGGCACAGGCAAAGTTATTTCAGTTGATTTAATTACTGGTGGCTGTAGAAAATACTCTGGAATTCTGGGAACTGAGATCTTTAAAATTAAAGTAAATTGAAAGAGAAACAAAACTAAATGTTGCAATTAAGAATTCTGACTTCAATTTTCTTTTTTTTTTTTTTTTTTAAATTAAGGGCTCAAATTGAACAGAAAGCCAATGGGAATGGAGTTTTGAAAATTACCACAACAGATGTGGAAAAAAACCCCTCATAAATGCAAATTTGGCAGGCCTGAATATTTCCTCCTTAAAATGCTTTAACAGAAGAGGAAAACAAGGACAGAAGATTAACTATTTTCTACTAAATCTATGAAATGAGAAATGGTATGATGAAGAACAGCAAAAAAAATAAACTAATTCAAGTGACAGAGAGGGAGAGAAACAGAGGAAAACAGATTAATCGCTTGGGCAACAATGGCAAATATTACAGCTTCAGTAGCATGCACAGCTTCAGGGCAAATCCTGAACTTTTGAAACAAAGCTGAAGAAGCAAAAGGAAAACAGGATAAAATGTAATATGAGCTATCAAATGTGGCTCATGCCACCTAATATCTCTCTTCAGTAAGAAACTGATTTTCAAAACCAAAAAAATATTTCTAAACTCTATGATGGATCTTATCCATCTGGATTTTCATGGAGTAGGTGACAAACTGCCCCATATCATAATTTATTGTTGAAGCTGGAGAACAAAAGAAGTGTAAAATGATGGGTCTTCTGGTTTTATTTTTGCTTCTTTTTTCTGCTTTTGTTTACTTTGTTGTTGTTGTCATTATTTCAGAAAGGAAATTCTGTCTGGTACTGAAAAAGTAAATTCTGTCATGCTGGGAGTTTGCCAGGGAAGGCTTCAAAGACAGGGACGAAATCTTGAAGTTTCTCTTACCTTGTATTTTCACAATAGACCTGACACATGCATGGGATGTTTTTCGTTGAAGTTTACTGAAAATTTGGGGTCATCATGAGTTCAGAGAAGGTTTGGCAGATCATACAGGATGAATGGGATTACTTTGAAAGCTGGAGTTACAGGCATGGGTTAAATTTCAGCTGTGCCAAATAAAAGTTTGCACATTTTGTAAGTCATGACTAGAATTTCTGCTAGGAGGTCATCACTGGGAAAAAGGCTCAAGAAATACCTGAATACATCTTACCAATCACAGAGCGGTTCTAAGTCATCAATGCAATGAAAGCTGAGGGGAAAAAAAATCAAATGTAATCTTAAAAAAAGTGAAGCAAGAGATTTCTAAAAGAGATACTCTGAGGTAAAGAAACTTCTACAGTGTAAAAGGAAGCTTGGCTCCTAATGACATTCTATAACATGGTTATCACTGGTAGCCAAGGGCTCATCTTTAATCAAGAGACTCAAAAACCCAAGAGCTGCCCAAGATAAAATACAGAAAAAAGAAACTCTTCTCTTCTCCACCCTCAGTACACTCCTACTTCTGACAGTATTTTTAGCCTCTTTTAAAGCTTGAGCTTGAAGCAAGATTTTGGAGTTCTCATCACATAGAAGTGTTGCTTGAAGTATTGCACAAAATTGCACACATTGTGCAGTCATTTGAAATGGCTCAGAAGTTCTCAGTGCTCTCATTGCTTCATCTGCAGCTTGTGTAGGGCACCGTGGGCCAGCTTTAGACAAGCTAGCTACTGGGAAAGCAGGAATCCCTGTGTGGGATGGCAAAGTCAGGACAAATATGATTCTATGGCTGCTCTGGGAGCTGCTTTAGATCAGATTGCTCACTGCTGCAGCAGTGGCCTCCAGTCCCTGAACCTGGTGGTCAACAAAATGTGTGGGGATGTCTGCATACCCCTAAGGTTATGTTCTGCTTCACAGTATAAGATAAGCTAATGCAAAATAAATACTAAGAGCTCGGTCCTTTTCTGTCATTGCAGAAAGGAATATTTTTGCCCAAGAAACAAATGGCCATGATGGTTGTTTAATGAGCACACGGTAAACACTTAGATTTGCCTCTAAGTCACTGATGAGATACACAATTTGTTTCATGTTTCCATAAGAAGCATAAAACGTGTAATTTTAAACAGATATTGAAAAGCTGCCTCTGTGCTCATGAAGGGCCACTAAGCCAGCATAGCTCTGCAACTCAAAAGCATTTTTTCATTGGGGAGAGTGTCATGATTGAACGAAGAGGAAAAGGAAATAACCACTGAGTATAAGTAAAGTTCAAACTGGATTTGTATCTGTGAGGAGAAAGCCAACAAACCTCTTTGAGAGAGGAGGCACTTAAGGTTGCAAAGACTGAGAAGTGGAGATAACGTAGGAACAAGTGGTAGCAGAGCATATGTTTGTAAATCATATTTGTATAAGGCCATAAGAAAAAGTTGCAGGTAGAGATAAAATGAAAAATCACTGCTGTAAAAGGACAAAAAAAAAAAAGGCAAAAAGACAGTAAAGACCTTCTGAGGCATATTGTGTTATAATCGAATTCTCTGAAATCCATAGCAATGGCCAAGCTAATTCCTTGAAATGCCACAAGTAACTTTCCATGGTATGGTAAAAAAGTGTAAGTGAATCAGTATGGAGAAACCAACAAGCATAGTCTGAAAGTGAACTTTCTCTATGCTAAGGAAAATCCTCTTCAAAAGTCTCTTTTCGTCTCTGCCAGTGCCCAGGCAGGAAGGCAGATGCCTGGTGAGAGGAAGGCACCCCGAGGCAGGAGGAGCTGTCTCCCTGCTGCGCAGCCCAGAGCACAGATGCGACATGCAGAGGAACATCTGCCCCTGCGATAGCAAAGAAGCTTTCCAAAATATCCAGTGTTTAAAATGTTGGCCACAACAGCCTTTCAGATGCCTGTGAAGTGGTGTGGGTGGCTGTCTCCCCTTTGTTTTTGAACCCAAAGGCATGGACTGTGATGCTCTGCCACCAGATGTGGACACGAAGAAGGGATTCAGCGGGGAGGAACACAGGCAGTGTTGGACTTTTTGTCTGTGGGACAGGGGCTGAGTCAGGCAGAGAGTATGCTGAAAACACTGTTGTCAGGTGCTAGGGGTAGAGGATTTTGGAAGCAGTAGTCTGACCTCCTGGCACCTTCCCGTGTCAGAGAAGCAAGAGGGACCAGGATGGCACAGGAGGCCCGTGGGTTGGAGCCAAGGTTGGTTGTCAGAAGGACAACAGCAGATAAAAATAGAAAGATGACTCACACTGGAAGGGAAGATAAAGAAAGTAAAAACATACGAGAGAAAGGAGTCAGCAAAAACCAATCAATGTCAAACTGTCCTGGCACAGTATTACCCTGAGCTTTAACTTGTTCTCCCAGCACCTGAGCCAATGTGTCACCACCCAGGAGCACAGGAGCCCTTCCACTGACAGTGGGCAGCATCACGACCTAGCAGTCATGCAGCTGGGGAGAGCAGAGACTTGTCCACTCAATTGTCCACAAGTGGGTGTGAGAGGCACTATGCTGCCCACCAGAGGTACCCAAAAAGAAAGAGTAGGGACTGCTCCTGCCTGCCACTGGTGGCTTCCTGACTAGAAAAGAATATCCTTAAGTAATCGATGGAGGAAACTGCTTATAGAGGTATTTATATGGATGACACATGGAGAAGTCTTTAGCTTTGCATATTTAAAGTCCATGATTGCTTCTGCAAATAAAAGGCAAAGGTAAAAATAACACTAGGTGGTTTGAAACGGACAGCAAGGTGTTTTGAGCCAGATATGTTAAAGCAGCAAAGATGATGTACAGTTGTTTACCAGGGAATCCTTGATGAATTGTTTCGTCTAAAATGAGCAAAGCAACTGAGCACATATGAATCCCGCCTGGCACATTTGGCAGGTCAGCTGGTTTCTTCTATTAGTTGAATCTGCTGCAGCAAAGGGCTTTCCCACCATGGGAGTCTGTCCCCCAGTCCTATAGGGATGCTGCTTGCAGTGCTCAGAGCAGTCCCATTCTCACAGGAGAAAGTACAGGAAGAAGATGCTGGAAAATAGGAGCCACTTTTTCTAGCCTTATTTGACACAGAAGTCAACAAGGCTGAGATTTACAATGGAGGGGCAGCAAGCAGCAGGCTCTGTCACTGCCTGACTGCCTGGACATAACCTAAACTCATCACATCATCTGGCTCCAGATACCTACACACAACAGCACAGGCGTTAATGGAAGTGCGGTCTTATCTATCCCATGTATAGTGAAGATCTGACATTTTTATATAGAAAGACCAAGTGTTGCCTTAAGGACCAGACTGAAGTGTCAGAAGGTAGCTCACAGCAGCACTCCTTAACATTAATACAGCATAGGCCGTCTTATTTGACTATTGACTACCTGGAAATACCCTCCAGCAGGATCTACTGTGGAGGTGCTAACAAGAAAGAGCTTACCCCTTTTCTGTAAGCCTTAGTACAGAAAACAAATAATCATGTGAGCAACAGAGCTAACTAAGCTCAGTCTCCGTTGCCATCTGTTCCACATAGTTGGATTTTGCTGGGTCGACATTAGTCTCTGCTCTGTAAAGACACTACTGCAGTCTCTGTCTTTTACCTGGCTTCTATCGGTCTGCTTATTTTCATTATACTGTTTTCTAACGTGGGTTGAACGTTGCCTATAGTTCAAAAGCTAAGAGTGGAATAGACACACAGACATATAGAAACACACAAAGGCCAAGGAAGTTTAATTTCCTTTGAGGACCAGGCTGAAGAATAAGCTGTAACATTCAGTTCCTAGAGAGACAGAAAGAAAATCCATCAGTAAAGACAGAATTACAACTTAAGTGTATCCCCAAGTAATGTTAATTTCAGTACTTGCTTATATGTTCAGTTGCTAAAACAATGTCTAACACTGTTATTTCCAGGTGCTTATTTCACTTGCAGATAGACTGTTGAAGAAATATGACATCATCGTCAAACATCAACAGACAATGATGGAGTAAATATTCAGAATTTTGTTCAACGACCAGATATCTCTCATATGGCCAGCCAGTGCAGTACAGCCCGCCTGAGCACTGAGACTGGGTTTGCATTAAAAGGTCCATAAGCTCACAGCAGCACCAGAAACCCACGCTGAAGTGCTGGGGAGCCGAGGATGTGTCATATATCAGTCACAGCTGGCAGTTGAGCTCTTTCAAAAGAAAGAAATAAATGTTATGACAACCTCACCTCTCCAATACCAGAGGACTGTCAAATCCAAATTTTCAGATACTTTTATCTTCACATGACAAGGTTCCCACCTATGATTAATAGTTCTGACATTTCAGACCTTGGACTGGGGTGACTTGGTGCCTGTTCTGCTCCCACCTCTCCTTCCCAGAGAATATCCCAGGGAAAAAGGGAAATCCTGGGAAAAGCATTCAGGCTAGGCAAGACCACTCCCCCAAGGGAGGCTTTTATTGCTCTGATTTACATTTTGTTCGCACTTTGGCTGGCTCCCAACATCAGAGCCAGGGGATGGTTAAGGGAGGGAGACCCCAAAAGGGAGAGCATTTCCCATGGGCATCGGAGCCAGGGCATTGGCAGCCTAGGACTTTCAGACTCCAGTCCCCAGTGCAGCAGTGGGGACCTGAGGCTGGTCAGAGTTCCTCTGCTCCCTGATCAGAAGGAGGCCTTTTGAGGGGGGAAGGTTGTCAAGGAAAGGCACCCTGAAGGAAAGGCCTAGATGTGGGAGTAATGATGCTCCAAATATGACTATCTCCAGTCTTGGCACTTTTCAAAAGTGAGAAGTGGTCTCCCCAGTGGTGGGAGGACAACTACCAACGTGAACTGGGGTATCTTGGTTCTGGACATGAGAGGGATTTAGCTTTGCTCCCCTGTATCGTATCCTATCCTATCCTATCCTATCCTATCCTATCCTATCCTATCCTATCCTATCCTATCCTATCCTATCCTATCCTATATCCTATCCTATCCTATATCATATCTCATATAATTTCAACCCCTTACTGCAAGAAGAATATTTAGCTGCTGAAGCATGTCCAAAGAAGGGAAATAGAGTTGGTAAAGGGTCTGGAGCACATTTTATGAGGAGCAACTAAGGAAACAAGTGATAGGACAAGGGCAAATGTCCTCAAGTAATGTCAAGGGAGCTTTAGATTGAATATTAGGAAAAATTTCTCCACTGAAAAGGTGATTAGGCATTAGAACTAGGTGCTCAGGGAAGTGGTGGGATCACCCTCTCTTCAAGTGTTCACAAAACATGTAGATGTGGCTACTTGGGGACATAGTGGTGAACATGGCAGAGCTGGGTTGACAATTTGAATTGATGATCTTAGTGGTCTTTTCCAATCTTAACAATTCTATGTTTCTATGATAATCCTATAATACCTTTTTCCCTGGACAAACATGCTGTGCCCCAGCACCCACTTTTTTGCTGGATGCTGGAGAGGGCTCTGCTTGCCAGGGTCTAGCTGGCACAGATGCACAGATGTGCAGTCAACCTCGTCAACCTCAGCTCCTTTGCTGCACTGGGACAAAAACCAGACCACTCATTAATATTCTTAAGCAGCACACCTTCCTTTTTCCTTCCCCAATAGAGAGAATGTGAAAAGAAAAAAAAAAAAAAAAAACCACTAAAAAAAAAAATTCCTGTTATTCTGTCTTTCCTGTATTAGCCATTCTCCTTGTGGCAAAGGACATCTAGTCCTGGCATATCAGCTGTGGCAAAAGTGATGGTGCCTTGCAGGAATTGCCCTGCCAGCCTCTCTTGGTTCTTCCTCTGCACACAAGCAGAGTTTGGGTTGCGGAAACCAGGTCAGCAGTAAGAGGTTAATTAGGGCACAATTTAACACTGGGTGTCACATGGTCTGTCCGAACAGCTTTGTTACAGGTGACAGGGAACTGGCTTTCTGGCACAAACCAAACTTCCCATCATCTTACTGTTTTTTTCCTAAGTTTGTTCTGTAAGTAAGGCCTGCCCCATGTCTGTATGTCTGTCTGTAAGTGCTCTCTGACAGCAAGACAGCAGAGTATCTTCACTGATATATGGCTCCAAGTACCTTGCTCCATCCTGGTACAGAATGTCCCAGCTGTTCCTGTCTCAGCACCACAAAACAATTTATTTCCAGTATGGAAATAAAAACAGTTAGCCAAATTTTTAATTCTTTTTTTAGAAAAGATTTATTTAATTTTAAACCTTTAACACTATGTCTCTCCTTGCATACACTGCATACACTTGCATACACTGAAAATACCCTTTTCTGCAACCAACCCTCACTTTTTTCAGTTCTGATTTTGACTTTGTTTGTAGACTTGGGACTTTTTATTGCTTAGATTTCTCTAGGACTATTAGACCTCCTGTAAAAAAAAATCCAACAACAACCAAACTAACAACCACACAGCAAGTCCTGTTGGAAGCTCTTTCAACATCAGATATGCTTGAAAATGGAAAGAGAATAGTGTTCAAATAAACTTCAATTAGAAATGTTCTTAAATACTCTAGTGAGGATTGTGTTGAGCATTTTCGATTGATTTTTAATGTGCTTTTTTCCAGATGGTTGAGGAAGGATACTGCTGAGACAGATATCAGCCTTAAATACACATGCCTGGTTAACTTGACAGTTTGCAAACAGTGAAATGACAAAGTTCATGAGCTGCACAAGGAGCCATCTCAAGCTCTCCTCAATATTAGGGCTTTTAACTATAACTTACTAACAGCACCCCACCCATAGGGCTCCCACCTTGCTAGCCGGCATCTCCAAGACACAAATATACCCACGTGGGCTGTACAGCTCCCTCACCGTGCAGGTGATGATTTGGCACACAGCAAACCTGATGTGCCAGAGGAGTAGGACTAACACTTCCTCAAAACATCAGAGTGTGAGAGCATGGAGTGTCTGGAGCAGCTGTGCAGGAGGGCTGTCAGTCCCAGGGGTATCCAGCTTCCTCTTCAGGGCTGAGCAACACATGATGTTCGCCACAGCCCCACACTAAATGCCCTGTGCTGAGGGCTTAGCTCTTGACCATAGCACCGAGGCTGTGGGGAGGACCTCAGTCTTTCATTCATGGAAAAGAAGGGAGACCAACAAAATGCAGGATTACATGGCAATGGAATGAGGCTACCTGAATGCAGATCTGAGGCGTGAGCAACATGGCTCAGATGGGAGGCTTTGTGGACTCCAGTGCTGGGGCAGGATAGTAGCTTCATGGGATGGCATCCAAATGGATGGAGTCTGGTTGGAGGACAACGAAAGGAAGGCAGATTTCTCTGAGGCGCTGGCAGGAAGGGTGCTTCAGCTGCAGCACAAGGGAACTGTCTCCCATTGCCTGTTTGTTGCTTTTCTGGGAAAATAGGCTTTGCCCACTCTTTCTAAGCAAACAAGACCACAACAAATAAAGACCTGAGCAGACAAATCTATCAGTTTAATGCTCTTCACAGAAACAATCTGAAATACCTCCAGTAAAAGGTAACAACTGAGGCCACGAGTCATGATTTATCCTTTTGTTTATTTTATCTCAGCAATGTATGCTCAAGGTTTCTCATCTTCCTCTATATCAAAGACTGATCTTTTGTTCTTTTCTATTGCTTTCATTCAGTGTTTGGGACAGCAAATTCATTTGTACAGAACTAGGTAAGCTTTAGTGTTTCTCAATGTAATTTTCAAGTGCATAGTGTTGCTATTATACACCTCCTTTTCATCAGGAAAGCAGACTAGTCTTTCTTTTGTAATGCAAACCTAAAAATTGAACAAATGCCCGTTTCTGGTTTTCTGTTATTGGGTTCCAGCTGCAGATGTCAATTTGTTGGCATGCAGCCTAAGTCCAGTCTGAGATGAAAAGACACTGAAGGCAGCCGAAGCAGAAGGTTTGATGCAGAGTTGTAGAATGCATTTCCTACTAGCAAAAGGATCAATCCACCCATGAAGGTCATTCTGAGGAGATTTCCAGTTCTTGCAGCAAGGAAAAGGTGAGGAGGGATAGAGAGATTCCCCTTAAACAAGTGAGTATGAGCAGAAGAAGGACCAGGAAGAAGAAGGAAAGAGCAATTTGCAGAAAAGGGGAATAAAATTAGAGGGAAAGCAGGATAAAAAGGAAGATGAGATGGGGAGCCAGGTGTAAATGGAAAACATACTGGTGGCTAAAATGCATGGAGTGTGTATCATGATGGGAATGGGACAAGATATATGCAAAGTATTAAATGACCAGACAGGAAAGGGAGTCACTGTGCTTGTGTTTACTTTGGTCATTGGGTTCCAAAAAGGCTTACTTTGATTCTCAGTAGTGAAAAGGTTCTCTGGTGGTGCTTTTAACTAGTTTTCAGGGCAATTAAAACAGTGGTCAAAACTCAGAAGTGGTGCATGTTAATAAGAACTAAGACATGAGCAAAGATTGTCCCTTTAAGAGACTACTGTTAGTTGCAATCCGCACTGTGACAGATAGAAAAGGGCATCATTGTCTCAGCCCAGCTGCTGAGCACAAGTGACAGGTTCCATAAAGTGGAATTCAGACTGTGCTTATTTTGTCACCAACTTATCCATTGTCTTTCATCTTACTAAATGGTGTGCCATTTATTTCCTTACAACCCTGTACATCTACTCAGTGAGTCAAAGAAAACAAACCTCATTGCAAATTGCCTTTCTAGGCATTATGTGCTCATCCTACATATACCAGTTTAGTCCAGCCTTACTTCTCTGCCCCTTAGACTCCATGCACCTGGGGAGACAACCTTAGCACTCCAACTATTACCTTTTTTCAGGCTAACTTGCACATTGGATGTAAGATAGGAGTTCATATGCAGGCAACATTTACAACAGGTTTGTTTAAAAGCACAAATCCCGTCCTGCCTGGCAAATCAGGTTCTAGTTAAGCATGAGAACAGGGGAGGAGCCTCTGCAACATATGTCTGGCTTCTAAGATGCTGTTGTGATATTACAGTACAGTTCTTCTCATAAGAGAGATAAAAATAAGATGAAAAAGACTAAGGGTATAAAAATCAAGTAAGATTATCAACCACTTAGAGAGACATTTAGCTACCTCCTGCCACTCTGTCCCAGAGTAAAACCTTTCATTTCTAGCTTTCCTTCTCATGTGTTCTCCTCTATTTGCATGTTTACACCCATTTTCTCTTCTGCTTGGGAGAAAGTTGTTCAGAAGTTCTCGACTTTGACCTTTACAAGTCCTTCTCACTCAATATAAATTGTGTTGCACAGATAATTTTCCTGACTTGCTGCTTTCCTCACAGCATCTATGCCTTGCACCCCTCTGCAACACTTCACTGGGCTTTGCTAACCAGGTACTTTATGACCCAGGGTTGCTCTCTGTAGTATTCTTGCACAGTTGATTTCTAATCCCATTCTCACCCCACAAATGATGTCCATCTTGATCGCCTAATTAGATGATTTTTTCTCCATAGAAGGCTCATTTTCTATAGAGCTTTCACCTTAAAATTTGCTTTCCCCATGCCTTCAAAGTGATTTCCTTGTCTGTCTTCATGTTCCTCTTTTTGATGGCACTCTTTTTTGTTTGTTTGTTTTGTTTTGCTTTCTAAAACCTTTTACCATGTACTGTAGTCACTCTTTTACTCATTTGTTCTCTGGCTCGCAGCATCAGGATGAGATTCTTACCATCTATTTCACAATATCCATCTGTTGCCTTGCAGTCGTCCCTCACCTAATGAGCTCTCAGATCAAGCTTTAGTTGCCTCTGGAGAATGGATTCTGTTTTTCTTTTAACAGTGATGATGTCGAAGGTGCAAACATTGCAGTCAGTTGAAAAGAATGAATGTGTTAACTGTCAGGCTCTAAAGCAACTTTTCTAAAGCTTTCATTACCACATGAAAAGCAGTGATTGCTAATAATTACTGTGTATAAAGATGCATGAAACAATACACATTTGTATGAAAAGTATTCAATATCTTCTTTCTTGTAACTTCCCATCAAGACAGAAATTACTCCACCAGCATGCAAACAATATGACATCTACAGTAACTAGGGACAGCAATAACCTACAAAAAAGTCTAATTCTAATTTTCCTCTTGGTGAACAAGACTAGGTATTTTTCTGTTTTAGTATGCTGAGTGTTATTCATTATTGAAAAGGCCATGATAATCATAGCTACAACCCCTAGAAAATGGAAATTAATGTCTTCATATGTAAGTGGACAGCATTTGTCACTCAGGATGGTAAAGTCTTGAGTTCAGGTAGTGTAAAACAAAATCATTTCCACTTTTTGAGACAGAAGGGCAAGCTTAAGTTAACTGAGCCATAAAACTTGCAGTGTTTTGTCTCCTGATTAATTATCAGAACAATGTTGAATTTGATTGAATTTCGCTGAAAAAGAAGCTGATACACTCTCTACAATAGTCTTTTCCTTCTCTGACCTGTCCTTGTACTCCCTTTCTGCACTAATTTTAGAACGTTTAATCATTTCTAATTGAAAATTAAATATGACTACATACTCTTTTTCTTCCCTTCTTTTGTCTTCATCAGGAAGATATCCAAATCCTAAACCAAATGATCTTTTTGCTAACAAGGCTGAAATGCCAGCATTGTGCACTGCATAAATATATTGTGAGGCTGGGAGGGCAAGAACTTGAAAAGCCATCAGAAGAGGACAGAGTGAAGCTTGGAGGCCAGGAGAAATAATAATGCCAACTCTGCACTACATCTGGTGTCTAAAATCTTAAAAGACAGCTAAACACTGTAAAATGGAAGATGTACATACGGCAACCATTGAAGGGATTACTTACAAAGCACAGAATGCACCTCAAAAATGTAATTTGCACAAAAGTAAGGCTGGATGATGTCACTATTTCTTAAAAAAGAGTAGAAACATACCTAAAGGGAAACTTGTATGGATGGAAAAGAAAACAAATCTCATCGAGCAGAAGGGAAACTTGTCCCCCCATCACTTGGCCAGTGAGCTCTGTGTATCTTCACTTGCACCCATAGTGAGTGGGAGAATACTGGAGAGCAAGGACAGTGGCAAAAAGAAATCATAGTAAAGAAAAGAACTGTTTTGATTCACCTTGTGCAGAAGACGAAGAGTCGAGGGGGAACATGAAAGAGAAGTAAATCCCCAAATCAGCTATAGTATTAGGGTGATTAGAGGGACTCCTGTAAGTATTGTACTGAATTTTCAAAGTCTAGTACTAGCAGACTCCTCAGGAAAAAGTGACTAGGAAAAAAGCATATAATTTTCATTTGAAATGATGGATGCAAATAGAACGGTATTTCTGAGAAACCGTGTAAGGTGTTTGAGAATAAAGAAGTTTGTTGTTCTCAGAGCATTCTGCCAAGCTGCCGTTGTCCATTTGAAGGCAGGTAACATCAGGTGCAGGAAAAGGGAGAAAAGTTCCTCTGCTCTGTATTATCTTCTGTCCTTCTGGCAAGGAAGTGCCAAACAAGTGACAACAGTCTCAAGAAAATCTGTATTGTGACAAACCAAAAAATATAAAAAGTTTTTGGTTTGTTGCGACACAAAAGAGAAGAACAGTTTGACCCTTATTGCTCATGAGATCTAATAACAGTTGAATAAAACATGGAGTAAGCTATTAGAATTCAAAACTTTAGATAAAGTCCATGTGAATCTACCAACAAGCTCAACCACATAGATTTTTTTTTTTCAAATTATCAGTATACAGCAGGTTCCTCACTTTGGTAGTAAACCATTGGTGAACAGGTCAGAATGGCAATAGGCTTACATTTAAAACTCTCTAAGTTTGTCACCACAGACACTCTTGCCCATCACCCTTATATTTGGTTGGTGATTTTTGTTGACCATTTAGGCTTGTTGACTAGTGCTTTGGTTGTGTCTTCCACGGAGAAGTCACTACTAAGAGCAAAACTATTATTAAGACACAAAATTAAAATTACTGTAATAACAGCCCATAATTGGCTCTCAGACATCATCTGAGAACCTGTATATTATGTTCCTCTGTATTGCTATACTTGAACAGCAATTTTAATATTAACTTTGCAACAGTTTGTAATCACTGTACTGGGCCTCAATGTGTTCAATGAACAGAGGAAAACAAAGACTGGTGAACAGGTCCGAGGTGATATGGGAGAGAAGACCGAACATCCAGTGTTTCAGGACAAAAACCACGAAACAGAATAATGGGTGGAAAATCTAACTTAGGCTATTTTCTTCCCATTTCCTAGATGCCTGACAGAATTAGATTCATGCCACTAAACTTTGTCTTTAATAGGTACCCATGGTGCCTCTTGCTCTTATTCTGTATAAGTGTTATGTTTTAATTGTCTTGGTACCTCTAAGGGGGGAAAAAAGTATTAAGGCTATCTACCTGCAGAATGAAAACTATTAAAAATAGGAAACAACAGTTAAGACTTCTCAGGACAAACATGAATCAGTAACCACTAGCCCCATTGCTGGGACTTGTGCTGGGAACAGTTAAATTAAACATCTTTGTCAATGACCTGAAAAAGTGAGTTCATACTAAAATCCCCAAGTTTGCAGATGGTACTGAGCTTTTTCCAGCAGTCCAATGCTGTATCAAAGACAAATAACTCCCGAAAGAATGAATGTGGGCAGAAAGGTGGCAGATACACTCAAGGCAGAGAAACATGAAGTGATGTAAAAATAGTCTAAAACACACCTCTGTTATGCTCAACTACAATCTAGAAGAGAAAATATCTTGGAGTACTATTGTCAGGTGAAAAAATAATTGACTAACTAAAGACTAGAAGCCGAGAAGGCCAATGAAATATTGAACACCATCAGGAGGGGACCTAAGAAAAGAATAAAGGGCATTATTCTGCTTCTATATATAACCAAGTCGTGTACTATGTTCTGTGGGTTATTCTGCTCTTCATACCTCAAGAGAAATGGAGTGGAGTTAGAGAAAGTGCAGACAAAGGCAACTACTAAAATCAAGGCTGTGAAGCAGCTGCTTTACTCAGGGAGATTTAAAAGGCTATGGCTCTTTGAAGGGAAGACTGACAAGAGAATGTGACTCAGATTTAAAAGATCTTGAAGGCAGAAGGTAAATGGAATGCAGAAATAACAGCATGCCCCACCTAATCTTACCTTTAACAACCTTAATAAAAGAGTTTTGGATGCTGGCACAGTATCAGGGTAATGGACCACTGAAAGTGCTGAAGTTTGCATGCCCTCCTTAAATATCATTGAATTTTTCTAACATTCCAGGCAGAATATCGGGTTGGAGAGGGCTTGAGCTGACTGGGCTGTATGGGGTTTGATCTGATCTGCCAGGACAATTCTTGTATTCTCTGACTCCAGAGCTGCATAGTGCAGCCTCCTCAGGCTTTTCCCAGCAAGCCCTAAACTATTTGAAAGAAAAAAGGAAACAAACTCTGCCTGCAGCTCCTCTATAAATCTTCCCCTAACTGCCACATGTTCACACAATTTCTAATCTGCATAATATGCAGATTGACTGATTGTAATTATTGTAATTGTCTTTTTTTTTTTTTTTTTTTTTTTTTTTTTTTTTTTTTTTTTTTTTTTGTAGAGGATATGATACTCTGCTGTATATAACTGCTATGTTTTAATTGTCTTAGTACCTCTAGGAAAATCTGCTATGAATATGTGGATTTTCTCACACCTTCTGTGTCCAGAATTAGAGTGCAGACTGAAGGGTTTGCATGTGGTACTTGCTGCTTAGTGAGACAAAACCTTTTTATTTTTTATTTGTTGCCAGATACAGACCTCAACCACAAGCATGGATGAAGTATTTCCTCTAGTGAACAAATGATTCTGTTAGAATCATAGAGAGAAGCCTACTGTTATCTTTATTTTCATATTTGAAGAACCATTAACTTCTGATGTAACTGCCAGAGCTTATATTTAATGAGGAACTGTTTACACTGACAACTGTATTCAGGCTATTGAGCTGAAATATTTGCACTGACTCAGTCAAACAAACAAAAATAAAATCCTTACTGTCCTTACCCATTAAATAGTAATTGTGCTTACCTGAGGTAACATACTATTGCAGACTGATCTTTTGTTCATTAATATGTGTCACAGCTTCCCCTAAGTATAATGGGGACAATAACACTAAGAAGTTGGCTGTAAAAGTAATGTTTCTGCCATGACAGTGAACTTGGCATGAGCAATGACTCTGCACTTAAAGCTCTCAGATGCTTTGCTGAAGTTGTTCAGCAAAGTGAACTCGGACTCCTTTTGCACTGTCCTTCAGAAAGGCATGAATACAGTTTAGATACTCCAGTGGCTTTTTTATATATATTCGCAAGGCAAAAGCAGCTCTGGTTTTCACCCAGACTTTTTTCAGCCAGGAGTTTAGCACCAGAGTATATAGAAGTGGAGCTAAAATCTCCAGAAGTTACATTCCCACAGTTTCTTTCAGAAAAAAAGGACCATAGAAAATTTCCCTCCCTTGCAATGGTTTCAGTGCCTGAAAAAAAAAAAAAATTGAAGCAGGTTAACTAATATTCATTGGTTATCAGGAAGGCAAGGAATTTCCAAGGCAAGCTAGCTGGATTAAGCCTTGGAGAAAGGCAGGCATTATGTTCCCTGCTGTTTCCTTGCCTTACTATCTCCTGATTCATGAAGCAAGTGCATTGCCTGCTGCTTTCTTGCCTTGCTGTCTCCTGATTCATGAAGCAAGTGCTTTGTCTCTCTGTAGGACCTGACAGGCAGGTAAGTAATAAGGGTCATTGCTTCACTGCAAAGCAAAAGAGAACAAAAGAACATGATATTTGAGGAAATGCTTTGTGCAGACCAAGTGCTTTGTGGTGGCCGGGAAAATGGGAGAGGAAAGTGGCACACCACTAATGCCCGCAGGGCTGCACCTGTGTGTGGTGAGAACGGCAAGCTGGCATCTCCTCCCCTGGGTAATTCTCCAGGAGAATAGAGAATTTCTATTTGATGAGGGAATTTAGAAACATTTGCAATTTGGACAAACCAGTTTACCTGAATATCTACTACTATGAAATGCCAAATTGAAATGTTTCCAGTTGGCATATTGCTTGTTGGCATGACATAAGCTTTTCTTTTCATTGGGCTGCTCACTTGTCTATACCAGGTTCTCAGCACATGAACTCCTGTGGAAGGAAGGAAAGCCCTTGGGGGGCTGCCTCTTGTACCCTCTCACAGAGCTAACTCACAGAATATGTATCTGAAATTGAAGTAAAACTGGTCTGGAGAGGACTTGGACTCACAACCTGTCACATGCTGCAGGGTGGCAGATTTGAAAGCCATAGTTGTGAGAAACCATGCAAAAATCTCACAGGAAATTTGAATTTCAGGACAGTGACAAAGCTTGTAATAATCAAAATCATGCAAACAGCTGAGTTTCAAGGAGGAATGTTTA
This sequence comes from Xenops minutus, assembly GCA_035221455.1. NCBI lineage: Eukaryota > Metazoa > Chordata > Aves > Passeriformes > Furnariidae > Xenops > Xenops minutus. Next base: position 102,586,907 of record JAWWEE010000001.1, read on the forward strand.
GGCTGATATTAATACAATGTGATAGTCTGGGTTATGAAACAGTCAGTTTGAAAAGGACATAGTCCTGATGGGGAAGTTTTCAGTATATCTGAGCTTAAACTTTAAAGTATTAGGGATTGTCCAGCTTGTACACCCCTAATTTTATTTTCTCCTCATTTAACACCTGTTTCTGTCACATCAGTTGTTTTCTACCATTGGATCATAAAAGTTCTTATTTGGATTCATTGCAAGTGACTCACACTTAACCATGCATTCAGGAGGAATAGGGAATTTTTTCATTTGTGTCCTCAAATAATTTGATTTTTCCTCACTTAGTTGCTATGCCAAATAATGTAATGAATGTTTTCTGAAACAAAATGTCAGCCTGTGGCATGATTGCAAACTATTCAATAGATGTATTCTTACCTGTGTTCATTATTCTTGCAAACCTGCATTAACACACTGGCTGACCTCAATGATTGATGTAAGGTCTCAACTTCATGGATTCCCTATGCTTTTACCTAAACCTTTTCTATAGCTAACTGTCCCAGGTAATCTGGGGCATATACATTCTGTGTGTATATTATGTATATTTAAAATAATATAACAGTACAAAAATATTATCAAAAAGAAAAAAAAAGCAGAATAGAAATGTGAGCCCAGTGAAAATCTGACAGGCAGTGGGGAATGCTTTTTCTCCAGCCATGGCAACCACACACAAGAGATTCACATCTGTGAATCTCAGTCTTCTAGACTGGACATGAACCTAGTCTTGGATATTAAACATGTGCTGGTAAATTAATTTTGCTGGCAACTTGCTGCTTCAGCTAAAACCTATGGCAAGGGGGCCATAGCATTTAGGAGGGCCAAAACACTGTTCCTCATATGGAAACCAGGCATATTTCACAGGAACCAGTTCTCCAGTCTGATTTTGATAAGGTGGGTTTGACTGACAGAGACCAGTGCAAGAGTTGAGTTTTTTTGCTTCAGTGAATCTATCACTTTTAAAAGGAGACAGAGATTCATCAGTTGCAACAAGGGATTAGAAGAGCAATTGATTTATTTTTTTCTTTCTAGTTTTAATAGATATTTTCAATGCTTTTTTTATCTTCCAGATATGTTCCTTAAGCCCTGTAGAAATCTGTGACAGAGACGAAATTACTCTGCAAACACAAAATTAAATTCTCTATTCCTACATTCTGTCATTCTCTGAAATGATATCAGTCCCTTGGGTTTTTCCCCCAGAGGATTTCTTCCTGTGTATCATCACAGCATCTTGGTCATTATGGGCAAGATGTCTAGTCTAAGCCAGCCATCTGACTTCCCCAGGAAAACAGGTACTTCCAGAGGGCAATTCAACTATAACTTTTGTCTGGATAAGAGGAACCATAACAAAAGAGTCTAGAAAGAGATATACCTGTGGCTCACTGTGCCACCAAGTTAGCCCTGCAAAGACAGGATGAACAGAGGGCACAAGAAGCAAAACTAGCCACACATAGTACACAGGCATTTATATTTTACTTGGTCCTGCCTTTGCAGCATCTTTTTTCTCTTCAGAATCTAGTGCTATTTTCTGAGAAGGTACCTTGCCTGGAAAGCCTGAAGTCTCAGCAAAGTTATGATGTGGGCAGGGGGAAAGAAAACACATAGTAAAATTTGTCAAATGTTGAGTTCCAAAAGCAGAATGGTAGTAGAAGGTTCAAATATGGATTTTCAAACAAACTGAAATTTTGTTTGAATCTGACAGTGAATTTCAAGGTTGTTGGTGGAAAGGGGTGAAAAGGGCAGAAGACAATGCAATACAAGCTCTATTCTCTTAGGAAATCAACCAATTCTCCACTAACCAAGTTGTACAGGGGAAAAAATGGATATCTCTTGTCTCTAGCATTCTTTGTAAAACATACCTAAGAAAGACTACTCATACATCAAAAGGTGAAGACAATGTTCAGAAAGCAGGAAATTTGTATATGGTACTGCTGCAGGCAAAATAATGGGAAAAGTGATTTTTTTTCCCAAAAATACAGAGTGAATTTTCAACCTCGTATGATACCTGCCTGCAATTAAACGGAACTGCACAAGCACTATTGCATATTGCATTTAAATAGCATGTTTTCTAAGACCAGGTGGTTAAGTGGCATGCTTCACAAGTGCCACATTTTAGAGACCTGGAAAGTCTGTTACTTTCGATCTTCATTTTCATTTACTTAAGCAATAATGATGAAAGAACAGGATGCTTCAGGCAGACTGAGGTTAATACATACAAATTGTGCTCTGGAGTATTGACTCTTTCAAGTCATTTATTGATTTCTATAAAACAGTCTACGTGTAATTATTTTTTTATATCACTGTAGAAAGTGCATATGAATTAACCACATGTAGATAAGGTCAAATCCTGAAATTTGTGTTCCGTTTTCAGTTCAATATTTAATGAAGTAACGTTCTTACTGAAGTTCAGACAGAGGTCAATGGAAAGCTCTCTTCAGTCAATTGACACTTTTACACACACACACCAGAGTTATCAAGCAGACTGGTGGCCAAGGCACTCTGCATGTTGTGGAAGGTCCAGCAGAGCAGAGTTTCATTTAAACAACTCAGCTCCTGGATAAGTGTGCTGATCCCTCAGCTACTGGTCAGTCCATTTTGTTAATAATACATATTTTAACCTGGAATGTCATCTTGTACATGAGGAACATTCCCATGGAAAGTTTTCAAAACTGGTACATTTCTTCTGAAAGTTCCATGACAGATAAATTCGTGTTTTGCAACACAGAAAAAAAAAAATATAACCCAATTCCTGAGCCATTCCATGATTTGTCTTACAAAGATTGAAAACTGTTGACATTGGGATGTCACTGTACAAAGAGTGAGAGTGGGACTCATTTGTTCAAACTGACATACCCATGAAAGAGATACTGAATAAGCCATCCTCCAGTTCCCTTATCATGACTGGAGAGAAACAAGCTTTTGTGAGACTAATCTCGTTCTATCATGCACAGCTGAAATAGAACAGACAATCCAAATCCCAAATGAGTCATTTTCACTCTATTACTTCAAGGGACCATGATGATGGCCAGCTGAGGTGTATATTTCTTCAGCAAGGTGAGGGAAGTCCCAGTCCAAGGGCCCTTTCCCTGAAGGTGTAAGGTTATGAAGAAGGGAAGTCATACATATTGTCATGCTTCAGATCCATCACAAAGACAGTGGAAGAAGCCAGGCTGCATCTTTGTCTCCCAAACCACTGGACTGTATGGCCATTTCATCAGATTGCAATTCCATCCACACATCCATGAAGCAATGTTGGTGGGTAATTGGGGTTTGTGAAAAAAACATTCACTTCATATTTAACAAAATTTCTTCGGTGTCTATTGCCCCATGCATGAAGCTACCTGGTTACTTGAAATACCTTACAGCTGACAGAGACCACAGTCTGGCTTTTGGATCCAGAAACCCTCATTGGGGAGTACGTAGCAACTGATGCATCGTAAGATGAAATAGTTTCTTTTAAGATATTTAATTAGAATGAATTGACATCCAGCATAAGGAACATGCACTTCTTGATCATCAAAAATAACACCCACACAATAATACAGCTGTTGTTTTCAATCTCTTCCACTCAGACATGCTTCTAAAATGTGTCCATTTGTTATAATGAAGCACTGCATTGGCAGCTGTGTTTTTTCTGTGATTAGTTTCGTCTGCTTCAGGCTCCATGAATTTGCTTTACATTACCAGGGCTAGCCTCCATCTCTTTTAGCCTGCACTCAAGGAACCATAGCACACAATATTTGTCTTCTCAAACTTCAGCTGTCTTTCTCAGCTCATTACGTCAGTCTTTCCATGTTTTAACAGTAGGAGAAGTTTGAAATCCTTATAAAACTTGACCCTGACCTTCCTCAGTGGATTTGAGCAGAATCAAAGATGAGAGTGCCTAATACAACCCATAATGTTTGTATGTTACCAGCAAACAAAGCCTCCAGGAAAACCTCTGGTCAGGAGGGTTGGCTGATTCTGAGCTACTCATCTGCTGACCCATCCTTGCGGACAGCTCAGCTCACAATTCTCCTGTCCCCACTGCTGAACTGCTACGGTGGTTTCCCTGCCCTACATGTCTCTAATACTGTCTGGAAAGGGCTGGAGATTTCTTAAAATCTTCTTACATAGGGAGCCAGGAAGAAACTGTTTGGATGAAGCACTTTGGGATTCAGCCTTCTGTGAGTAATGTCACAGTATTCCTTTGGACACACATGCTGACTGAGCTACTGTCCGAGTCACACAAATATGCTTCTGAGCTTCGGTCATCCCAGCAGCAGAGCAACAGTCACTGTACCAAAACTGGCAATTCATGGATGCAAAGAAAATGTCAGATTGGATTAGGTTGGATTTACAGCTCCCTCTGAACTTCATTGCACTTGAATACTTACTTAAAAGGTTCCCATTGTTATTCTTTTCTGCAACATTAGCTTTGTCTTTCAGCCCCACTGGAAATCGTCTGGCCTCTTTTTGAGCGAATTGATTCTGAGTGGCCAATTCACTACTGCACTATAGGGAAAAATTATCACAGAAACTCTCTGCCAAGCATCCTGATAACCAGCTAATGTAGAATTGTAAGTTTCAGTGGAGCGACCATTTCTTGGTATTTGTCAGATTGTATGTATTAATAAGATTATTTGTTTTAATAAGTGCTGTCAGCATCTGTAACTTCTTCGGAGCACAATATAAGAAATTTGTTGACAAAGCTGTACAACTCAACACACCACACACTCTTTTTCTTGGTTTTGGAGGGTTTTTTTCAGGTTTTGTTTTTTTTAATATCTATTAGTAATATGTTTGTTTATGGGTATAAGAGTATTTGTACAGGTCCCTCTAATCCCTTGTTTTGTGTGTACAGCAGACATATCATAAGCTTTAGAAAACCACATAAGAAATAGTAGTGATATATTGTGCTTTCCTCTTCATGCATCCTCCCAATAAGCCATGACTTAGGCATGTCCTGAGGTCATGGCTATGTGTGTTTAATCAGAACTGGTGGATCTTCAGACCTTGTGTAAACTTCTTTTAACCCTTTTATAGCTTTTGCTTCCACATATCTGGAAACCATTTGTTTCACTGAATTATGCATTTGGTGAAAAAATCCTCCTTTGAGTTACACTACCACTGGATAATCTCATTGGACACCTGTTAGAATTTGTGTTAGGAGAAAGAATAAAGGGTTTCAGTCTGTTGATCATCTTCACTTCCCATCTCTGCAGCTTCTTTTCCTTCTACTATATACCCAGACTAAAATTGTATTCAACATTCAATATGTAGACACACAATGAATATATACACACAGTATAATAAGGTTTTTTGGTTTGTTCTCCACTCCTTTGATAATCGTTCATAACGCTCTTTTTGGTGTTTCTTTTCAACTACTGCCAAGACTGAATTATTCTTTATAAAGAATAAACAGAGACGATCTCTGTTCTGAATGATAATGGCTAATTTTGAGCTCATAACTGTGTAAATAGAGTTGGTTTTCCTTATGTGTCCTACTTTGCATCCTACCAACACTGAATTACGTTTGCTGTTTTATTACCCAGTTTCTCTATAATCAGACAGTTATAGAACGTTAAGGGTTGGAAGGACTTTAAAGATTATCTAGTCTCAACCCCTGCTGCCATGGACAGAGACACCTCCCACTAGACCAGGTTGTTCAAGGCCTTATCCAACCTGGCCATGAACACTGCCAGGGTTGGGGCATCCACAACCTCCCTGTGCAACCAGTAACTCACTACTCTCAGAGTAACTACATTCCCTACCAGATCCTCCCTTTTTGGTGTGTACAAGGGCCAGCATGGCACCTCTCTTTGTTGTCTCCTCAAATGCTTATATAAGGAGGTTGTCATTCACACATTCAAGGAGCTTCCAGGATTGCTTATGCCCTGCCATGTTGTCCCTCCAAGAGATAATTGGGTGGCTGAAATTTCCCATAAGGACCAGAACTTGTGAGCATGAGGTCACTCCTATCTGGCTATAGAGGGCTTCATCCACACCACCCTCTTGGTCATGCAGCCTGCAGCAGACCCCCACTATAACATCCCCTGTTCTTTCTCTCCCTTTAATCTCAGCCCACAAGCTCTTGGCTGGCTCCTCATCCTTCCCCTGTCAGAGTTCCATACACTCCATCCGGTCATTGACATAAAGGGCTACATCCCCTCCTTGTCTCCCTAGCCTGTCTTTCCTAAAAAGCCTAAAACCTTCCATTTCAACACTACAGTCATAGGACCCATCACACCACATCTCCATGGTGCCACTGATATCATACCCAGGCATGTGCACATCTCTAGTTCCTTTTGCTTGTTCCCCATACCACATTTGTTTGTCTATAGACATCTGAAATGGGTCCCAGACAAAGCCAACTCACTGGCTGGAGTATCTGAAATGCCTTTGCACTGTTCTGGGCTTCCATTACAGGTGTTGGCATCCTACTGGCAGGATTGGGGTGGAGAGGTGCCCTTCCCCAACAAATCTAGTTTAAAGCCTCCTTCACCAGCCTCTCAAGTCCCCAGTCAAAGATACTTTTTCCCTTCTTTGGCAGAGGGACCCCAACAGCCCCCAGTAGACCAGCCTTGCCAAAACAAGTCCCATGATCTGACTAACCAAAACCATGACTACAGCACCACCATTTTAACCATTTGCTGACCTGTCAGATTTGGCTGGCCATTTTGAGCCTCTCTCCTTTGACCTGCTGGATTGATGAAAAAAAAAAACTACTTGAGCTCCAGAGCCCTTTACCACCTGTCCCAGGGTTCTGTAGTTCCTCTTAATGCTTCCAGGGCTGCTGCCAGCTATATCACCAGCACCCACATGGAACACTAATAGTGGGTAATAATCAGTGGGTTTAACTAGGCTTGGCAGCTTCTTGGTAACATTCCTGATCCAGGCTCCCAGATGGCAACACACCTCCCTTGAGAGCAGGTCAGGCCAACAGACAAGAGCCTGACCTTATAGTACTACTGATAGTAGTGCACGCACCACTATCACCCACTGTCTTTTCTTGCTTGGACTAGTTGTTATGGTCTTTATTCATGGAGCAGGCTGGGCTGCTCCAATTAGCTCAAGCAGTTCTTCCAATGTGCTGGGTGTTGCCTCATTAGCCTGAGGAGCTATGAAATGGTTCTGTCTGGGGATGTCTGGCTGACTGGAAATTTCCAGTTTTGAAGAAAGACCATTCGTTATATTAGTTTCTTTCCTTTTCCTGTTGTTTTTTGGTGGGTTTGTGGTTTTTTTTCACTACTTTCCAACTCTCTATGTTAATGCCCTTCCTCCCCATCATGTGTGCCAAAGAGTGAGTCTTTGGCCTCTCTTCAGTGGTCTGTGATTCTCCCACCAGTGGGGCTTGGAGCCAGTTGTTCAATTCCCTCTCAGCCTCCCTGATATCTCTCAATCTTTTGACTGCCTCCTGCAGCTGGATATCCACCACCAGGGCACCTTTACAGTTCAGTGAACCACCCCTCTCACACTCTCTGACCTCTCCACTTCCTCTCTCAGCTTGAACACCAGGCTGAGCGGATCGTTCACCAGTTCAGACCACAGGCCTGGCATTATCAGCATGCAGGTCACCTGGGAAATGGCATCTGTGTGCAGGGTCCCTCATCAGCTCACAGTGGGTCCTCACAGCCATGTACAGCTTCATCAGGGCCACTTAAGGAGGAGCAGGGAAGGGGGATGCCCCCAAAGCACTGGCAGGTGCCCAATCTGCAGCACCATGTGCAACTCCTCTCCCTTCTTTCTTCTCTGTTTCTCTCCCTGTCTTGGGAATCAGAGAGCCAGGAAACACTGAGCTGTCACAGTGTGTGCCTCTGGTCCCTCTCACCTCTCTCTGTTGACCTCCCAGAAATGTCACCATTGGTGAGCAGGGCCATTGATCTGACTCATTGGGACCAGGAGACACAGGTGCAGGACATCAAGGGGCTCCTGGTCCACCAGCACTACGCTGCTGTCTTGGAGAGGAACAACATTCCTTGCTGGAGCTGCACCAACCCGTGGAGTGCAGAGACTACCTCCAGCTGGATTGTGTGTCTGATGCCTTGCTAAAAGTGTTGGAGCTGAAACATTGCTACACCACAGGCTGGGGACGCACCATGGCAAAACTCAAGTTTCCAAACGGGATGTGGGCCCCAAGGGCAAGCTGGGCACCCCAGGGAGGTAGGTTGGGGTTCCTGATGGCAGAGGCCAAAGCCAGAGTCAGGCTGCAGGACATGTGCCTCTGGAGAGACGAGCCTGGCCCTCCTCCCTAGAGCCAGACAGCAGGGACACAGCAGGACAATGCCTCTCCAGAGGCAAAGCCAAGCTGTGGGAAATGGTTTCCCCCAAACAGAGGTGGGAAACAAGCACTGAACTGCAGGGTGCTCCTTCCTCTCTGTGCTCACAGCTCACAGAGCCAGTCTGGTGCTTTGGAAAATTTTGAAATTTTGAAAATTCTAACGTGTCCCTATTTCTTTATGTTTACCCGAGTCTACTAATTTTGTCATTATGAAACCATGTCAGGGGACATTTAGTTTGGATTAGGAAAAAGGTTCTTCACCCAGAGGGTGGTTCTCTGGTCTCCAGAGAAGTGGTCACAGCACTAAGCCTGACAGAGTTCAAGAAGTGTTTGGACAACACTCTCAGGCACATGGTGTGACGCTTGGGCTGTCCTGTGCAGGGCCAGGAGTTGGACGTGATGATCCTTGTGGGTCCCTTCCAGCTCAGGATATTCTATTATTTTATAATTCCAGTGTTCTTGGCAGAGAAAACATTAACTTGTTGATCCTCAGCAATTTGTTTCCATTGGTCTGTTTTAAAATTTGTCATCATGTTTGAAACCTTGTGTTCTCATTGTAACAAGATTGGTTTAAAAGAGATACACACAACAGAAAAATTAGTTTGGAATTTCCAGATCTGAATTCTTTGAGAATACTATTGGCTATTACTATTCCTTCTATAATTTTTTGTAAGACTTTTTTAACTATTCCACTCAGTTTGAGATATCTCTCCTGATCCAAGAGAGAAATTTCTTTTCTACTCATTTTGCAAGGAATTTAAAAGCTTAATATCTCTTATTTTGTTGTCAATGTGATAATACATTATACATTGTACTGTTTGCTGATTAAATATTTTAATCTCTTTAATCACAACAGAGTCATTCCCTAGGAAGATTTTAAAAAAAAAAAAAAAAATAAAAAAGAGCAATTGAAGAGCAATAATTGCCTCAGTTTTATCAAATTCATACTTCATCCCAGAAGCTTAAGTGACTTGAGCAGGATGACAGCTCCCCAGATTTAACTAGCTTGTAGCAGTTTGAGATCTGTCTAATTGATCGAGTCTAAAGTGTATGACAGCACTGCTCATTTTTCTCAGTGAAGGTTTTGTAGCTGGGGTCCATATTGCTTTTGAGTATCAGATTGATGTGAAAACAAAAGTCATGTGGGAGAATGATATGGGTTATTGACTGCTCTGTAGGGAACATGAAGGCAGAAAGGAGTGCATTAGTGTTCACATGCAGCTGAGCTAAACAACTATGCCAAATGTTCCCCACTAAGAAGTATTTGAGCCATGACCTCTAACTAGCAATTTTCATTTTAGACAGCATATTCTTTTCCAGTTTAACACAGATCACTCTTATGGGCAAACCTTATTTTTTTCCTGCTTGTTTTACAAGTCATTTAAACACCTGAAAACAGTTGAACTTCTGGAAAAAAGCAGTGAGATAAAAAAAAAAAAATATCTAGTAAAACATTGTTTGAAACAGCTGCTTTCAGTATTTTAAGACTGAAAAACAGAGTTTCCTTTATGTGGTATCTTTCTCCTCCCATAAAAGTCCTATCACAGGTATCACTAGGTTGCTCAGTTCATCATCAAAAGTACAATACACCTGACCAAAGGCAGACATAAGTACTAGTCTTTTATGGAGAGGTGTCAGGGACGCTGGATCACGGTGAACATCTGGAGCTTAGAAGCACATTTTGGAAGCAGACCAGTTTACCTGCTCCATCTCTTGTTTTTTCATTGCTGTGTAGAAAAGATATGCTACTTTTACCTAAACTTAGAAAAGGGAGAAAGCTTGAACACTGCACAGTGACTTCTTCAGAGGATCACGGTTCACACCAGGTGTAAACAAGAGAAATAATACCAGAGGAATGTGTTTGGGGTTGGGTTTTGCCTCCCCCCAGTTGGTTTGGAGGAAGACAACTGTATTTCTAAGAAAATGTGCCACAAAACACAGAGCCTAGGACAAGGAGGAAATGGGAAGACTGGAAGTATGTCTGCCTTTGAAAGCAATCTGCCACCTCAAACAGAAAGTAGAGAGGGAAGGAGAAGAGGGAGATCACACCTGCTAGAGGAAATTATCATTGTTCTTTAAACACATTTTGAAGACCATGACCTTGGCAGATCATCTCCCCTTTCCCAGGACATTTACACAATCAGCTGAGAAGTATTCACCCAGAATCGTGCAGTCAGGGCCAGAGACCTTGAGAGGGTGTTTCTTGCTTTTTTTCATGAGCAAGGGATCCTTGTTGCATATTAGATAGATCTTTCAGTCAACTGCTGTTTTGATTTGCTCACAACAGCTGTAAAATTTAGCCTCATCTACCCATGGGTTTACTGATGTCTTGGTAGTAATTTTAAGAACTGTCATATTATGGGAAATACATAAAAAACCAAACCAAATTCTGTCTTTGGCAGGTTTCTGTCACTATATCCTAGTCCGTGTTCCCAGTGCGACTCAGGAAATTACCAAGGACAAGTGGAAAAACAGAATCTTCACAATTATTTTAACATACTTTGCTTTCTTGTTTTGAGGGTTTGTTTTTTTTTTGTTTGGTTTTGGGGTTTTTTTGGGGGGGTGGGGGGGTTACTATTATTTTAGTGACATTTGTCTTAATTTTGCCTTTAGCTTTGATGTTAGTATCTCCCAGTGGAGAGATGTTTTTTTATGTATGTGAGTTATGTCCAGCAGCACTGAATCTAATTGCTTTTTTTTGACAGTTGTTTTACTTATATCAAAGGCACAGGAGTTACGTCACTGAACTTGTCCTGGGGAGCCTCAGCTTTATTTCCTGTCTCTATTTCCTCATACAGTTTATTTAAGTACCAGACCTGTAGTTAACATATTCTCTTTCATCAGAGAATGAGGGAAGAAAAAAAGGAAAATTACATCCACATCACCAGCTGATCTGAAGATGCTCAACTACAAATGTCGAAATCAGGTTGCACCTTTGCCATTGGACAACATGTAATTAACATAATATGTATATATCTATGTATAGTATAATATATATCATAGTATTTTTTTATATACTACATGACTATTAAAATTACAACACTGGATCTCAGGATTGATGGCAGATAGCAAAAAAGTTGCCCAGGCTGGTCTGGTCAGGAGAACAGACTTTTCTCTCAGCCCCAGAACAGTGACTAGTCTGACACCCTCAGCAGATTTGGTCTATTCTAATCCTGAGCTTTTCTGCAACCAGCAACAATGAACAGCACCTGCTTCCTTGGGAGGGGCTAAGCAGTGCTTGTCTGTAGAGAGCAAGCACAAGAGGTTTTGCTATAGGTTTAGTCTGAAGAACTAGTGCAAATATGTGCCTTAAGATACTACTTTTGTTTTTTTTCCAATGTTTCCTGCTTCAGTATGTAAGAACCCTGACAACAGAATAGTGGTACAATAAGTATAATCATAAAAAACAGGAGTGAAAACTTAAAAAATAGGGAATGGTTTATACAATAGATGTCATAAAACTTGTGAAGTTTGTGGATTATGACAATGTCAGAGACTTGACTCTATTTTGACTAAAGGGAGATAAGGCGATGAAAACATTGTGCATGCAAATAAATGGTTTTTTTTCTGCAGAAGTTTCTGAAAGACTCTGACAGAAGGAGAGGAGCCAAAACTGATACTCCTGATATCTGTAAGGGACCAAATAACAGGCCAGGTGAAACCCTCCACACGTCTGTGGTTTATGACATACAGAAATAAGCAGGGACATATCCATTACTTTTCTAAAATATGCCATGCTCATGACAAGGATGTTGCAGCACAGAGTATGGAATGGCTTACTGATACAAAGAAATTAATATGTCAAACAAAACCATTCTCCTTTGGCCTCAGATTTATTTTGTTATAAAAATCAAGGCCTAATAAGTCATATCTGGGAAATTTCACTCTTTTTCTGCTGTCACTTGTTTTATGTTGATGCATTTTTGGTCTGGGAAGTACATGAGAACCAGAAAGTAGTTTCCCAGAGTCCTACAGAAGTGTAGATTTGTTCAGTGGACATTAGATTATATCAGAAAATAAAGTTTATGACACTTTTTGTTGAGCATCTTATTTGTTATTTAGCAGAATTATAATGAAAAAAAAAATGTTTCCACAAAGCTCAGATGACAACTGTAACTATAGTAATATTTGTAATAGCAATGGGGCTTGGTAATTTTTTGTATTAGTTTGCAGTGTAGAGTGTCCTTCTGGCAGAAAAGTAATCAAATATATTTATAGATGTGACACTTGGACATAGTGAAATAGAATACAAACATAAATTTTCCCCAAGATTGGACACGATAATTTTTTTCATAGTCAATATAAATGCACTTTGTTTCTGTTATCTATCCCAACTGTACATAACAAAATACCATAATAAACAGATGAAACCTTTATGAATTTGTAAAAAATGTTTTTTTCATAGAAAAATACTGTCATGAAGGCAAGGTTTTTGGCAGGAAGGTGGAATTTCGCATTTAGATAACATTACAGAATGATGAAACTGCTTACATGGCTCATTTCATCATTCTCTGAGTAAAGGCCTTTAATTCAATTCAAAAGTTTTGAATTGAAAGGTGAATTTACTATTTTAAATCAGAAACAAAGTCTCTGATATCAAATATTTGGATGATGAATCATTTGAACATTTTGCTGAAAAGCATGGATTGTTCTTGAGAAGTACCATAATTTGGACTTTCTCTGTTTTGGAAAAAAAAACTGTCAATTCTTACATTGTTTGTGTTTTTAATCTCAAATTTGACAATCTTAGGCTAAAAATATGCCCTGTCCAACGTCAGGAAAAGCCAACTGAAGCATTCTGAGTACCACAGGGTACCTGGCAGTTATCAGGACAATATTCTTTCCAAGGTATATCTTTCAGATTGTCATGTGTTCAGGTTACCCAAGCTTTGTGATTATTCCCAAGGAGATTCCTTGAATACGTATGCAAAACAAAACTGTCACCAAAACCAATGACTTTTGGAGAGGTCTCGAAACAACTTCGTAACCAGACCAATATTCTTCATTCAAGCCCTGAGCCTACAAGTGCATCTAAAGGAACATCAGTGGCATGGTGGCAGGATTTGAGCATCTATGAATTAGAAGCATCAGTATGTGGTTATCAGGCTCATCATGATTAAGGGAGATAATTCACTGGGAGATAAATTCATGGTATGGATTAGTGATGATCCAGCAGGTAGGAGTGAGCCTGGACTTAACCTTCTGCTAAGCAGCATAAGTGAACTGAAGGTAAACATTATCCAAAATCAAAGAAACTATGGTCAATGTGATGTTTCTTTTCTTTCTGGCATGATATCAAAGCAGAGGGTCCGTAGCAGCACCAGAGCTGCATCAAGCTCAATAGCAAGTTTGCTTCTGTGGAGAAAAGTCTTTATTCTTAGAGCAAGAGGTGGCAATTAGTGTGGCTTCTGAGCAGGTGGTGGAAGTTCCTAGCCTGAGTGGGCACCACCCAGGTTTCAGCAAACCTGTAAGGATGCTGCAAAGGCTACCCTCAGTGTTTCTTGAGGAAAATGAGTACAATATGAATATAATGCTCTTAAAAATGTAGGAAAAAGTTTAAGAAAGTGAAGGGAAAAGTCTCAATTGTCATTTATGACTAAGATGAATCTATAATTCAGTCAGAAATGAGAAAAACACAAACATTAGAGGGAAGAATTTGTGAAGAAAAAGCAAGAGGGATGCAGAGTGAGATCTCTGTGTGTCCTGTGTGCAGTGAGTGCTTGACTGACTCAGAGCAGAAGCACTGGGGTTGAGAAGTCCCTGACTGCTGTACTTCTACCCAAGCCCACACCAAACAACCACATCCACAGACATGCTGGCCTCACTGGTGTGGGGTCCTTACGCTGCCATAGACAGTGTGATTCTGCAAGGCCCCACAGGGAGACTTGTGTTTGCTTTTTATACCCATAGCCTCAAACAGAAGTATTGTCTTCTTTGTCTTCCAGACTCTCAAAACATGCCTATGAGACAGAGTCCCTCCATAAATTCACCTTCTGATGTACAGTGCACTGCAGTAATACTTCTGATAGCTAACTTTTGGCATTGAGCCAACATCTGCACTGTTTCACAGAAGTTAGAAATTGAGCAAGTGTTGTGTTTTAGCTCCAGCTGCCAATGAAGCCCCACACAGCCGCTCGCTCACTCCACCCTGGTGGGAGAGGGGAGAGAATTGGAAGGGTAAAAGTGAGTAAACTTGTGGGTTGAGGTAAAGACAGTTTAATAGATAGAGCTAAGGCTTTGCACAAGCAAAGCAAGAAATTCATTCACTGTGTCCTATGGGCAGGCAGATATTCAGCCACCTCCAGGGAAGCCAGGCTCCATCATATATAAGGGTGACCTGAGAAGACAAATACAGTGTGTCTGAACATCCTCTCCTTTTCTTCTTCCCCCAGCCCCCAGCTCTGTATGCTGAGCATGACACCATATGGTGTGGGATATCCCTGTGGTAGTTGGGGTCAGCTGCCCTGGCTCTGTCCCTTCTCAACTCCTTGTCCACCCCCAGCCCTCTCAGTGGTAGGTTGGGATCAGGACCAGAAAGACCCTGAATCTGTGGAAGTGCTGCTCAGCAATAACAAAACCATCTTTATATTACCAACCCTGTGTTCAGTGCAAATCCAAAATACAACTAGCTACTATGAAGAAAATTTGCTCCAGCCAAAGCCAGCTCAGCAGAGGAGTTCTGTGTGGCTCCAAACTGCAAATCAGAGCCCTTGAGTTCAAACAGAAGAAGCAGAAAGGAGGGAGCAGTCTGTGATAGGGCGTCCCTACAGATGTAGGACTGGAGGTGTTTCCAGGCTCATACCTAGTACAGCTCTATACCTTTACTGCTGTTCAGCTCAGCCTGAGGCATGATGATGAGCTAAAGCACATATGAAATTTAGCAGAATGAGCTGATGCTAAACACTTCAAAATACCAGCTCTCAGCAAGGGTACTAAGACTGCTGGGACACAAATCATTTGTTGGGACACAGCCAGTCAGCAAAAAATTGCAGGCTTAATAACGGAAAGTACATATGATATATGGTAGATATGATTAAGTTTCAGGGCAAATGTCTGCCAAATATGACTATATGGACTGTAACATGGAGGACAGGGTAGAGCAAAACCAGCGTGAGCCACGAAGGAGAGTGTGACTGTCAACGCTGGGATGCATTTTAATCACTGAGCCAGCACTAATCTTCACTTCCCTAAAGGAAAGAGCCAGCTGAGGCTGCTGAGGGTGGCTCTCAAGAGGAACAGTTTTGGGAAGGCAAAGCCACTTGACTTCCCGCAGTATAGGCTGTGATTTGAAGTGGCAGAAATACTGGCAGAGGGTATGGTTGTAAACTCAGCAGCAGCAGGTGGGAACACCATGAGCCCAGTGTTTTCCACACAGTGTTTCATCTTGTTATTCTATTCTGCTCACCCCCTGGGAAGCCCAACATCATTGTAATCTGCATCTATTGTTGTATAAATAAATACTTTTCTGAATTACCACTTCCTCTGCAAGGATAGGTCAATGGTGGGCCAGCATGAGCCTCTTGCCTGCTCACCTACAGGAAAGCACTTGGCTTGGCCCGGCCCCATGGCCAGCAAGCTGCTCTCCTCTTGACTGGGTGCTCCATGTACCCCATGCTCCTGACCCCAAAGGTACTCAGCATCTCCTCCAGGAGCCTCTATTACACAGTGTCCCCTGTCTCTGCAGATTATGGGCAGCTGGGTGACAAGGGTGGGCCTGGGAATGTTTTTGGAGATGGAATAGCATGAGCTGGGGCACTAGAAGGGAAGAGGAAGGACTTTCCATCACCCAGAGTGGAAAGACCGAAATCCCTTGGAGACAGTGGCAGAGGAGGGAGAATGACAGGGACACATTCAAAGCAGTGGGAACCAGGGAAATAGGATTTGGCAGCAGTGTAGCCCTACAGAATGATGAGCACAACTCCAAGTGCTGCTGCAAAATATCCCACCTAGAGTTCTGTGTCAACCTATCTAACCTGCAAGGTGAAAACGACAGACCTAATAGTGTCCTGTCACTATGGAAAAAACCCTGTACCTGCTGTGGGTCTGGTGGCAGGTCCAAAGCTGGGCAGGCTTCTGGAGGCTCCAAGAGCTGTCTTGGTCACACGTGGAATCTTGCACATAGGCACAGATTCTGGAAATGAGAGCTATACTTACCCCCAAGAAAATTTTACCCTCACTACTAATTAGTAACAGACAAAGCAGCTGATAGCCACTGGCTATTTTTCACTCTCACTGATTTGAAAATAACATTGGTGGTAGAGTAGCATTTTTCTTGATAAGCAGAAAAAAATGCATCAGAATAATAACTAACAGTCTTGTTCTTCAGAAAATAACAGTAAAATATTTTTATTTAGGCATAATAGGAGATTAAAAAAATAATCTTAAATTGCAATATGATGCAGAGAGTATTTTAGTGAAGTGCTGATGCAATAAATTACCTTTGTCATTACATGAACACCAAGAATAATCTTTCCTAAGGAGTACTATGGTTAGCCTCAATAAATAGATGCACACTAATTTTCATCTGATAATTACACATGCTGATCATGGAATGCAGAAATACTTTACAATGCAAATTCAATGCCAGTAGGGGATTTCACCTGAGATAATCAAATCTACATATGTTGATGGATGATTGTCTGATATACTCAGCCTTATAAATCTGATTAAGCTTATTTTTAAGAAATATTTCCAGAATTATGCAGCAGCACAACCTACAGCCACTATTTACTGGGTATTTTTTAAAATATGAAACAGTTACATCACTTTCAAAGTTGAAAATTGCCTGCAGCTTTGACAAACAGAGGGGGCAGGGAAAGGGGAAAGAGGGAAGGGGAAAGGGCAAAGGGGGAAGGGGGAAGGGGGAGGGGGGAAGGAAAGGAAAGGAAAGGAAAGGAAAGGAAAGGAAAGGAAAGGAAAGGAAAGGAAAGGAACGGAAAGGAAAGGAAA
>JAWWEE010000001.1:102604209-102638671 GCA_035221455.1 Xenops minutus
AAAGGAAAGGAAAGGAAAGGAAAGGAAAGGAAAGGAAAGGAAAGGAAAGGAAAGGAAAGGAAAGGAAAGGAAAGGAGCAAAAGCTGTGTACACAAATAACAGTTTAATTTGTGAAGAATTACTTGGTTTACTTTTTCTGACCATTTCTGTAACCTAGCTACAGGATATTTTATTTCCAGTGTGTGTTTTCTTTCTCTGTTGAAAATGTTTGTCAACATCTGCAGCAAAATAAAAGGAATCTTAGGACACAAGCTAACAGGAATTTTCCAAATAAGAGTCCTTTGTAACATGCATATAGCTTATTTAAATCATAGAACTGGCACCCTGAGGTAGCCACTTTCCCAGTATTAACATCCTTTTTCTATACAGGCAATGGTATTCAGGTAACAACCACATGATTCTGTTCTGTTTTAAAACACTTTAAATTGTCACAGGATTTTGATTTAAGGATTTCTAGATTCTCTGAAATTACTAGCATGGAGAAAACTGAATTTACCTGAAGAATCACAGCACAGATTACTGTAGCTAAAACATAACCTGGGGAAAAGAAAAGGAAAAAAAAAAAAAAAAAGAGGAAAAAGTAAAAACATAAGGGTGAGATAATTGGTTTGTGAAGAAATAAATCTCATATTTAATATAGAAAGCCTTTATCTGGTTTTGTCTGTTACATAGACTATTTGTCATGGTGCCTAGATTATAAATGTGTTATGTCAGCATGTTGATTATGAACTAAATGTGAGAACTTAGACAATATGTGTGGTATGTGCAAAAACATTTTAAGAACACATAGTGACCTTGAGAACACACAGAAATACACTGAAAAGAACCACAGATACCTAACCTAAAAGTGACTTTGTTTTAAGACTTGTATCTGCAAGCACACAGGGGCTGCAAAGGCTTCCACAGAACTCGGAGACACCCAAGCATGAAACTGCTGAAACAACTTTGACTCATAGGATGTGGGAGTCACAGATTACATTTTTTCAATATTTCTGTTATTCTCTCATATTGTGACAAGTGAACATTAATCTGTTCAAAAAAATCCACGGTTGGCTTGCTTCCACCTTTCTGTGACAGCATAAAGTAGGCCTTTCTGTTCTGAGTGGCAGATAATTTTTTTAGTACACATATAATACCATAGGAAAAATTAGTAAAGCAAGTCAATGGCAGGTTTTAATCATAAATCAGGAAAACTTTTGCCATATTTGTTGGTTTTGTATTGGGCTTTCCACCACATGTCATCATCCATCAAAATGAAAGATAAATACTGATAGTATCTGAAAATGGCCTTCTATCAAAGAAAGATTAAGAAACCAAAGAAGAAGCCAAATGCAACACAAGCAAGAAATTACAATTATTTCAATCTCTGCCCTTTTTATATGCCTCATTTTGAATTACTTCGAAGAGGGATTATGTTTTTGAGAGTAAAATTGACCTTCAAAAGGGATTGAAGTACTTTGTCTCCCAAACTACTATTAAGGTCTACTTTTGACTGTCATAGATCCAACGGTTTATGTAAGGGCAAAATTATTTTAAAAGGTGCAAGCTCTCCTTGTTGTAAACTGCCTAGTTTTGAAATAATCTGAACATGTACAGACAAACCTTATGAAAGTCTGGAAAGAACAGAGTTATCACAAGCCATTGACCAACTGTGATGCCACAGGGCAATTACTGAATCCAGTTATTTCTGCTCATGCACCTGTGCCTGCTGTCTCTCTCTCTGTCCAGAACCACACTCCAAACCCCCTCTCTTCCACAGTAGAACTGCTCCCCTCCACCTCACCCCTGCAGGAACAACCCAGCTGTCACCACAGGCACCGAGGCCGTTCCTGTTCTCCCCTCTTGAAGACTGCCTCTTGCAGGGGTGAAACAGGGAAACTGGGTGAGCACCGTCAGTGTGAGGCAGAAGTTGAAGCAAGCATTTTTTTGCTCGGTTTGGGGGAACCTATCAGGACTCCTTTTTCCATGTAGAGGGGTTTCCTGGGGCCTCCTTCTGACGTGGCTGAAGCTGCAGTCTTCTCACTCAAGTGGCAGAGTTATAGGCTGATGTTAATCGTACCACCAGCTCTTCCTGAGACAGCCTGCGGGATGTAAAGCTGGAAATTGCCCAGAGCTCTCAGGAAATCATCTGATATATTTAGAGCTATATCTTTCTTTTATTCAATTATTTTCTGGGAAGGGATTTTAAGCTCCAGCATTTGAATAGAAACTCAGCATCAGATTAGTTCATGAACAAAATCTATAGTATTTAATAGCCCATTCTCTCTCCCAGTCAATAGACTTTCTTCTTTAAAACCTCAGGAAAGCAATTGTTGCAGCTGAGTTCAGTGAGACATTTGCTAATGTATTGCCAATTAACAATTATATTGACTGGAGAATTCAGCTGACTCTTTGGATATTACAAACACATAAAAAAATATATCAGGAAGTAATTAAATGAAACATTGTTTAAAGAGACCTAATGTAAATCTATCAATAGAAATATATTTCAAGTATTTAAAGAACCATCAACATTTATCGCATTGACATGAAATGGGAGTTAGATAAAGAGACTCAACATTTCCTTCAGAACATTTTCCAATGTTTAGAATTTGAGTGCTTTAAAGAAAAAGTGTAATGAAAAGCTATTTAAAGTAAAAGCTAGGTTTCGTTCAAGAGAAAAAAAAAATCAGAGAAGAGATGATAAAGAACATTTTTATACTGGTTTTAAAGCCTTCTCAACTCTTTCTCTGTTAAAAATTAAAACACCATAACATATTATTTCTGTTGTCAATTTTTTTTGTGGCCAAGTAATATTTGTTTTCTTGGGATAAAACTTCAGCCGTAGCTATGATGGTTCCTGACTTATTTAAGAAAATGTATCCATTCCTGTATGGTGGCTGCTGCTTGTTTGCCCTTTGAGAAAGCAGTTCAGGGCTGATGCTCTGCCACAACAGGCAGCCTGTGATGTATAACACCCTGCCAGCCCAGGCGCAGCCAGGAGGAGATGGGGAGAAAGTGGCAACTCCTACGGGCAAAGCAGTTGTTAGTATGCAATGAGCACATCTATAGAAATCTGGTAATGTATCTAAATCACAAGTTTACCTCTCTAAGCAGCATTTTATATAATGGCTGATTTTAAACATGAGTTGTCTTGGATGAGGGGGCTGGTGCATAAAGTAAGGAAGGGGAAAACAGGCATGCTGGCTGAGAATGAAGGCATGCTAACTTTAAGGTATCCCAAGTGCTCAGGCCTAGCAAGAGCAATTACCAGCATTTACACGATCAACTCATGAGAATCTACAGGAGAAATCACCTATATTCACCGCAGAAGATGATTCTGGGTAGGATTTAGGTGCTTCTATCCTCAAATCGTGTTTGTAAATTACTGAGAGGAAGGGAAGGCAGATATGGACACTAGGAATAGAGCAAGTTATTACACAAGCCTTCTATTATTAAGCTTGATTTCTTCTGGAGTTTTTTATGACCTTCTTTTTACTGTAAGGCTGGTCTGAATTCTCATATATAAGGCCCTAGTATTTTGTTTGGTTAGGTTTTTGGTGATTAAGCCTGCATGTGAGGTGAACCAAGTAGTTAGGAACTCCTGAGTAACCTGTGTCCTTACATATATCTGAGGAACCCAAGAAAAGCATGGCCTCTGTGATGCAAAAGCATTGGATTTGACAAGATTTTTTACAAAGAATTTCGTGCAATGGGTTGTTTTGTACCAGGAAAACCCCAGAACAAGTCAGAGATTTATGTTAAAATATTACTTACAAAGACTTATATTTGCCAAGACAAGCTCATAAAGCACAGGTGGTAAAGTAAACTAGAAGGTAGGAAGGCTAAAGAAATGCAGCAAGGTATTCTAAGGCCAAGGGTGTCATGCTTTTTGACTCCTGAAGTTTGATTGTGGGTGATAGAAAACAGAAACCTCCTGTAACTCCCTTGGTTAGCCTCTCATTTAATAAAATAAGTATCTAAAAACAAAAAGGTAAGTAAAACCTGTAATCTCCAGGCATGTACAAAAGCAATTGCTATTGTCTTTTTAATGCACAAGTAAGTTTATAATGATTCAGAAACTAAATATGATTTGTCAAAAACAAATTGTATCAAACCGATCTAATTACCCTTTATAATAGGGTAACAGACTTTGCAGGGAGGAGAGGAGGAAGCACAATATGCTGCATTGACTTCAGTTTTGGAAAAAAAATGTGTGGTAATGTGTGGATGAAAATCTGGTTGGGAAGTAATATTCAGAAAGAAGTTATGAAGAGTTAATTGTCCAAGAACAGCCAGAGTTCATCAAGAGTCTCCTTTGAGTATGGTTTTGCCTGGTACTTTCCATAACAACTGGTAAGACATTTAGCACTTCAGAAATCTGCAGGGCATGCTACTTTAGGCACTGAAGGCCCAGTGGAGAGCAAGATTGGACTTCTGAATTGCCATGACCAACTGGAGAAACTGCCTGGAAAAACTGAGGTTAAATTTAGTGGGACAAGCTACCTTACTGCACAGACAGAAGCAATCACAAAGGCAGGGAAAAAGGAACCTGGTTGGACTGTTTTTCTTTGAAATAAGATCTAGTGGTGGTTGTCAGACACACACTGAATTGTTGGTAGTGTCAGTCTGCGGAAAAAAAAAAAAAAAAAAAACACAAAAAAGCCAGAGGTAATACAGTGTTTTTTAAATAAAAAGATCCTGCAAAATACACAGAATGACGCCCCTGCTCTGTTTCACTTTTATACAGCTTCCACCTACATTTTTTCATGTGTCACTGGAGGTCTTTCTTGACATCAATTTCAGCAAACATTGTTTAGAAAGGGTATAACTAGCTGATCCTGTCTTAGACACAGGAGTGAACTAGACGGTCTCTTGAAGTATCTTCAAAAAGCCCTATTTTGGCATTATTTCAATGTAAGAATAAAATACAACTATATTAATCAGTCTTGCTCAGTGCTACAGTTCCCTCTGCTGTACTTCCTTTTTCACATACTCCTCTCCTGTCATCCTGAGAAGCCCAAGGTAAGGGAGATGCTCTCTTCTGTCTGCTCTCCACCTTTGATGACACGTTGTCTTGTCTTGATCTGCTCCTGTTTGTCATCCTTGCTGTGTCCTTCACAGACCACTGTCCCATTGTTTCACTCAGAATAAATCTTCCTCTGGGAGCATGTGAGCCTGGTGTGAAATAAAGAGCAACCTTACAGCAAACATCAGTGTACATCTTCTGCTGTAGGAACCAGGTTACACTGGTGCTTGGCTTTTATTTCTTCATCTCTGTGGCATTTTACAACTCTAATCAAGCTTTTAAATTGCTGGGTTCCATGTTGTGCATTTTGACACTTGGGCAGTCTTGGGAGCAAAAATTCTCAGTGTATTTACCATTTTCTTTGAAGATATCATACAGCTAACAATTAGCAGTTGCAAATATTGCCGCACTGCTCAAAAGCTGAGATGAGTGCAGAGGGGGTCCCTTCCTTTTCACCCTTTGCAGTCATACCACCCCTTGCTATGCTCCCTTGCAGGGCTGTCCACAGCAATCCTTACCCACCAAGGTTTCAAAAGTTGGTCTCTGGAGATGCTACCCATATTCATAGTTAGATGGTTATCAATATGCTTCTTAGCTGCAAAAGGAGTTCATCTGGTTTTGGGCACCCGAGTCTGAAAGCTGGCACTCTGTGTAAAACTGGCTGACAGTGTTAGAACAGAAATGCTTTGTTTTCATTCCCTTCAAAAGGTCACATCCCATTTCTCAAGGATTGTCTTGACACCGGTAAAAAGATCCGCAAAACCTTTCTGCCCATGTCCCTCCCCAGTAACCATCTTTGCATGACCCCCCTGCTTGAAAAGCTCTGAATGTCACTAGTCCCAGAATAGGAAAAGTTGGGGAGTAGTGAAATGTGATCAGTTAATACTATATAAAAACAGATCCTTTCCAGAGAGATCATTACAGACTAGTCCCTTTAGCTAATATGAATATAACACTCATTTTTGCTAATGAATTTTGGGTTTCATCATGCCACTGAATCAGGGTCAAGCTGAGGCTGCCATCAGGAGCAGTAAGTATTACAGTCCAACAGTTAAGGGCTGTTTCCACAAACAGAGACTCTAAGGACCATAAGAAATTAAAATTTCAGTCATTTTCTGTGTATTTACAACCAGTTTGAATTCTTTTATCATAACCTGAACATGTAAGACAAGAATATTCTTTCCTAACACAGCTCATTTCACAGACCTTCAGAAGGAGGCTTGGAATGCTACAATGCTTTTTGTTATTCTGCTCAGGGTATATATTTTCATAGTGTGTAATGCTGTTCCTGTGCATTTTCCATTTATCTAATAATATGAAAAAGTAGCATTTGAAGCTTGGCAAACAGATCAATGTGGATGTTGCCATCATCTTGATAAACAGATATTTCTGCAAGAGTTGAACTATGGATGTTTTGTCAAGCAGAAAATCTGGCATCCAGCCTAGGGTGTCTTCCTTGTTTGACACACTCTGTAGCTTCTAGCTATTGGAGAGACTGATACGATCACAGGAAGGTTTTTCTGGATGCAGCTGAGACCAAAGTTCAGCCCATTTATGAAAGATAACTCCCAGCAGGTTTTCATTTCTTACTAGAAGATGAATTAGCTCAAAAGGCTGCAGAGACATTTCCAGGTTAAATCACAGCTGCTAAGAGGACTGCCTCAGACAGAAGGGTCCGTGCTTCAAACCTGTATTGATAAAACAAATAGAAAACAGAGAAGGTGATCCAGAAAGTTACAACATCATCTCAGTGTTAGCAATTGTTCAAAGGAAAAGGATGAAATACTTCTGTTGAATATTTGGTTGTCAGGAGCCAGAAAGAAATGAAATTAATCACAGTTTCTTTTTTCTTTTTTTTCAGCATAACATGGAGACGAAAGAAATTGCTGTAAAGTTTCGTTTTCTCAAGCAAATGAGAGGGTAAACCAAATGTTTAAAAAAAGAAGAAAAGTCTATGAACATGATGTTACTCTATGTGAGAGAAGGGGCATTACCCTGTTCTATAGTCTCTCAAATCTCTCAAATTAATGTCATTTACTTATTTTATAATGACTCCAGAGTCCTCTCACCTCTGTCTATATCTCAAATCTGTAAAACTGGGACCAGAGCTGTTCCTCAAGAATCTCTGAAGAATTCACAGATCTGCAGATAAAGAGGGCTACATGAATCCAAAGTGTAATTTTTATAGACTGTGACAACTTGATGGTCTCTAAGGGCCTCCCACTGGTCAAACAACAGAACTACATTAGTACCTCTTAAAATAAGGCTCCCTTCTCTTTGGAGTTAGATGTGTGAGGGCTTTGACCACTTGTGTCAGACGAACTGGGCTCAGACAGGACCTGGGCCAGGGCATTGGGAATCCCAAAGTTTATTTGGAAGAGAGATTTTCGTGGGACTAGGTGAAAAGAAGTAGAAGTTTCCATGTAGAAAACCACTTTCAGTACCTATTTAACCTCATTCTCCACAGAGTTCCCTGAGGATGTGTTACTTGCTTATGCTGTATGATATTTTTCAAATGAGTCATGATTTGATGCATAGAAAGATAAATTATTTTTTTTAAAACACCTATGAAACTTGTGGGGGAAAGGGGGCAGAGATATAGTGAAGATGGGCAACAACCCAGGGGGAACCAGGTAGAATAGAAGCTGAGGGCCAAATTTGTCCTTAGCCTGTTCCTCAAGTTTTCCTCTCTGGGATTAGAAATTATCTTTAACTCAGCCTAGAGCTGCCAGACACTGAGTCAGTTTTGAAAATGTGGTCCTTTTGCATTAGACTAAGAATGCCAACTCCCTTCAGCCATCTGGAAGAGCTCACATCTGGATCCAGTCTCATCAGTCTGCCAGATCACCTAGACAAATTTTTCTCTTTTTGTGCTGTTGTTATACTCCTTTGTTCTGCTTCCATTCCACATTACTCTTCTTAATGTCATTGTCTTATCTTTCTCCTGCTCATGAGGAAGAACTTTCCTGTAGCAATTACCTTGAGTGAGTATCCTTGGATCAGCCTACATGGGGCAATACATCAATGCTATATCCCTGTGCTGGGAGGCCCAGGCATTTCCTTGCTGCCCCACAGCTGGCCTGAACAGTTTTGATGATTGGCAGTGTTCAGGCAGCATATAAATCTAGCCAGCCCTTGCAAAAATTGACATTTCCAGCCTTCTTAGAAAGGCACTGGAGGATCATGTCTGCTAAGTATCCACATCGTGATGTTGCTGCATGTTATGATGGAGTTATGGTGGAGGTAGCCAGGCCTTAGGAGTGATCCCTGAACACTCTTCTTCCTAAGGCACAGCCTGCACCCAGTATTTTTTTTTCCCAGGCTATACAGAGCTCTCCCTGTTAAGTGAAAAAATGGCAAACTTTTTCCTCAAAGCTTGGCTGTCCTGGAAAGCAGTGACAATACTCACTGAGGGAGAGTTACTCTCCTAAGGCTGGCTACCAAAATAATCATTTAGCAGCTAAGAATATACCTAAAACTTTACCCACATAGTAAGTTTATCCCACACCTCAGCCCCAGCCTGTTGAGCTTTAGCTACTTATGTCAACTTTTCCTACTCAGTCCAGAGACCTCCTGGCTCATCCCTTGGGTTACCTTCTTGCACACGGTGTGCGTGGACTGGGGACAGTTGTCTGCTCTCCATGAGGAACAGTTCCCAAAATCACTGACCTGCAGCACTAAGCCTGGGAGCAGTCCCATCCTGGTTTGGGCAAAGCAAGCAGGCAAGTGCTGGACACCCTCACTTGCACTTCAGGTTGCTGTTCTTGGTGGGGTCTCATCTGTCCATTGCCATCTTCGGAGTGACGTCCAAGGGCTGCCAGCACTATCATGGATACAACAGCGATGAAGCAGGTGCATCTGGCCAAAGCAATTACATAGGATAAAGGTAGCCTAGCAGAGCCACAGCCAGAAAAAGGCATAATTCAATTTCCTAGGTTTTGATAGCTCAAAATTTGTCTCTCCTGGTTAGAAATATAGACACAGTGCTTCTCTGCAAAGAGAAAATCCTGACAGCCTAGCTCTGGGGCACTCTGTCTGCTGAGTTATATTCATTCTTGAGCACCACAGGTACCAAAGAAGCAAGAGCATGAGATGGCTTTTGTCCTTCCTGGGTTCCAGAAAATTGTGATCAAAAGCATTAATTTGGTTAAATACAAAATAAAATCTTGTGTTTTCTCTTTTTTTCAGGCCAGCCTTAATTACTGTGTGAAATACACATTCCCTGTGTTCACCTCCTCTTGCAACAGAGATCTAATGTGGTTCAGATCCTGACTGTGTTTCCTGCTCTCCAGTGACCTTAAGGGAAGCTTAGAGTGGCAAACTGAGATCTGCAAGTCCAAAGGGACACTGAGGCAGATGAGAGAGCAGATGCTCTTGTAGGTCAACACAGATGGATAGGAGACTGCCAAAGCTGCCTTGGTGACTGAACCAGATATGGGAAACAAGTTAAATGCTCTAAGTCATCTGCAAATGTGATTGAAAGAGATGGTAATCACAGCAAACACAATCAGCAGTAGTAGAGAAGTTTCTTTTCCTAGCAGAAGCATATGTTGTATTTCATTAAATTACCTACATTCAAGAAAGAAACAGCTGTTTGTGTGGTCCTTTGTCACTTGTAGCAGACTTTAACTTAAAAGGACTCAGTGCCACAAGGCCAGATCTATGGTTGTGCTAAATCAGTAAAACTCTAGTGCCTTCAAGAGCCCCCAGATTCGACCTCAGCTTCTGTGTCTCTGGGTTTGCCTCTGGTTTCCATCACGAAAGCAATTCAGGCTTACACTATCTATAGACAACCCAGCCCCATGCTATAAAGTGACTACATGCCTTTCAACTCATTATAGATACTAATAAAACACACAGAGTCCTTGACATTTAATCTACTGTCGTAATAATGCTGGAAATAATCAAAATGTGGAAATTCATTTCATAGTTTTGGCTCTTGGACTGGCTGAGTATAACATTTTATGCTGCTTGAACCCTAATAAAGGGTAGGTGAAATCATGCTTTTCATATTGCTTGAGAAAAATGGTAAAGAATCCTGTGTAGAAAATAAAAACAAGGCTCAAATTCTCTTTTCAGACCCATCCCCCTTGTCTGCAGTCATCATTCATGTTATGTGCTGCTCTGGCTTATCCCTCAGTATCGTGGGGACTTCAAAAGCTAAGGTCTTCATGGCAGCTGGGAGGGGTCCTCAGGTAAAAGTTGAAGACACAACCCTGCTCTTAGAAGTAATTTTAAGCAGGAAGAAAAAGTGCTTCAAAGAAGACCTAAAATTTAAGAGACCTGGGATATATGCTCCTAAGCAGAGGGAACTCCTTTCCATGAGCCCCAGAGCCCTGGTTCACAGCAGCCTTGGCACTGGGCAGGGACAGCATTCTCCAAGATGGTGTGAAGCCAGATAAGGAAAATGTCATAGAAATTTTACAAGTGGGTAAGTAAAAAGTTACTTAGCAAATGACCTGGGAGAACTTCTGTAGCAAATGCCTTGGGAGAACTTCTGCCTGACTGAGATAGCAATGCAGCTTTTCATGGTCACTTGCAAGTTTATCATCTGGAGGAGTATATGCAAAGGAAAAAAAGCAGGTGAAGCTTTCTGCAAGGAGGCTTGAATTTTCATTTCTGTATCTCCAACCTAATCAAAAGGGTATTGAATGTAATGGAAAGGCTTTCAGGCTCCCTTTGAACCATGGAAGCTGGGAAAACTTCCCAGTGTTGTACTGACCTCTCTTCAGAACAAAAACCGGATGGCCACACCAAGGAAACCCTAGCTCACTGCCCAGGTGGGAAATGGGTCTGGGTTTTTTTAGGCCAGAGTCCCATAGCCAGGCACCAGGAGACTGATTGTGAGCCATCCACAGTATCTCGGGGGACACTGTGCAGGCCCTGGGAAAGGGTAGTGCCAAGAGCCCATCGCAGGGCTGGTGAGCACTGATCCTTGCCTTCCTGTGCCTGCCTGGCCTCAGACACGAGGATGCAGCATCTCTTCCAGTGGACTGTTTACTGTGTGTAGAGGACACACATTCTGCTAGCATTAATCTTTCAGTCTTCTCGCTGCCAGTCTAGCTTGAAGGACCTATTACACAGTCTATAAAGTTTAAAAGAATAAGAACAGCTTAGCTCCCCATTAAATACGTTGAAACAAAACTAACTCAGAGCATCTCTTCCACAGCAGCTGCACCAACTAGACAAATAAAAAGAGTCAGAATTGGAATCAGCGTTGTAGTTGTAACTAAGGAACAAATTTGCAGGAGAAGATGCTCGAAAAAGTGCAGTTCCAGTTTTTGCTTTAAAAACCCAAAAAAGCCCAAAATCAAAACAAACAAAAACTCAACCACATTCTTCAGCATGGCAAATAAGGCCTCCAGAAAAATATAATAATTTTAGAGAACTCTCATTTGTGACAAATGCATCTTAAATAGCTTTGGTTCATACAAGAGACTGAGCAGAGGCATAACAAATCCTGTCCTTGGATTCAAGAGTGCCAGTGGTTCTAAGTGTTTCTGTTTCCACTGACAGCTATGATTTTCAGTGTAAGTGCAGCTCCGTGCAGGGATCACCACAGAGTTAGAGGTTTAACAGTATGAAGTCTTCTCAAAGCTCAACTCTGTGTTTGTGTTTATCCAAACCTAGGGAGAGGTAAGTTCAGCAGCAGTGAATGCTGCTTCCATCTCCACTTCCACCTATCATCATTACTTACCAGGCATTGTTAGATTAGCAAAATATAAGAATAACTAAAAAGAATGCTGCCACTTTCTGGCCAGAGCGGGAGAAGTGGGGAAAGATGTGTGTAAGAAAGCTGGAGTTATGAATGAAGCTACTTAACAGCTCCTTTGCTTCTCTGTGAAAAGGGATGTATGTACACTGCCAATCAGGATGATTGCTGGAGAAAAGTCTTTGTGAGATCTGCTATGTATTTTCCATCTTAGGTTTCAAATTAGAGCAGGACTAATAATTCATTGCAGATAATTTGCTTGATGGTTTCACTACTTCCCCTTCTCACAAATCATCTGCAAATAGATTTTGAGTCTCCCTGTTTCTATCCCTCCACTAATTTCTTTTAAGGACCCCCGGGTGTAAGGACCACAGGCAAAACCAGAGCTCTTGTAAAGGCAAAAGCACCAAAAGATACCCAGTACCATTAAGGAGGTTTGCCCGCATCACATGGCAGGAAAACCTATGGCAGAAAATCCCTAAGCAAAATGTTGTTGAACAGATTACTAAACCGGGATGGGGCAAGGAAAGCACAGCAGAGTCCCACTGAGAGCTGTGTGAGGAAGAACAAGAGCCAGGGGATGCACGCAGCTGACGCTGGAGGGGAGCAGCCTTGCAATCAGAAAGCAATGGGGGGTGGATAGTCACCCGCTAATTCTGCCTCTGGGAATAAATGGTTTGCTGATTTATAATCAGATGAACAATTCAGCTCATGATGGAAAGTCTGGCCCCTCTGGTCAGGCATGTGAGGCTCTGGGGAGCAGCAAGGCTTTGCTCGGAGCTCCCTCTCTGCCTGCAGACAGCTGCTCCCTGGAGTCACGGAGGGGCTGCCAGGGTAGCTGCAGCTTTCGAAGAAGGAGTTATGACCCAAGAGGAACTGCAGTGACTCTCAAAGACCTGCACGTATTTTTGCTAATGGAAGAAATCCTGAATGATCTTCTTACAAAGCAGTCAAGGGGACAAAACATTTTAAAAAGCCAGTGGAAAGTCAACTATGTAGTGATGACGGTGCCACAGGCCTGGCCATTTTGAAGTGAAGAGTTTGGTATCCCACGGGCCAAAACTGAGCAGGACCTTAGCTGGTGTCCAGGCTGGCAGTCATTTAGGCTTTATTAAAAAATCCAGAAGAGAAAAAATATCAAATTAGAGGTTTACCGATGATCATAATTTCAGCCCACATCTCTGTTATAATAGCAAGCATGAATCTTTATCCTGATGGCAAACAGCATTAGGTAAATCATGAATCTTATGAAATTTTGCATACAAAGGTGTCAGAAGAGAAAAACAACCCAAGACATGATCTGGCAGACCAAGCCTCTCTTGTAATGCAAATGTGGCTGCACCTCCAAGGCACAGCAAGGAGGATGCCGCTGTCAGCAGCATCAGTCCCTCACAGAGATTGCCACCACCGAGCAGGAGGAAAGCCTGATGCACAGAGATGCCACTGCAATTGCTGATATGGTGGAAGTGCTTCTGCAGCAGCT
Source organism: Xenops minutus (assembly GCA_035221455.1). Lineage (NCBI taxonomy): Eukaryota > Metazoa > Chordata > Aves > Passeriformes > Furnariidae > Xenops > Xenops minutus. The sequence continues at coordinate 102,617,413 of JAWWEE010000001.1, forward strand.
GGCTGGATTTCTGGAAGACTCAGCTGCAGGAGTGAAAACCCAACACGCTGCTTCATCATTTTGAACGACAATGTTTTGAACAGTCTGTTGTTAAACAAACAAAGTGGAAATTATTAATATTTTTCTTTTTGGCATTTTAAATAAAACTTCTAGGAAACTTGACACTCTTTTGATTTCCTCATTCTGTCATTTGAGCAAAATTTTATTAATCATTTTATAGAGTATTGATTAAGCTTGAGGACTATGATATGAATTTCAACCTCTTTCTCAAAACAAAATTAATGTCAGTCTGATGCCACAAACTTGTATGTGAATGAGAAACTGTTCAGACAGTGCTGAACAAATTCTCATCCTGTAAAGAAAGGATAAAGAATGAATCTGAGTTTGCAGTAGGACACTTTTTGCTTCAGTTTCTCCAGTGCAATAAATGAATGCTTGTTTAAAGCTCTCTCCTGTTCACTCAGACATTTACTAGACAGTGATCTCTCATCTGAAAACAGGCAAAGGAAAACAAATATTTTCTCTTAAATACAGCACTTGATTTCAATTATTTTAAAAGGTTTATGGATTGAGTCTCAGAAGTTCCTTTGTGCAGGATAAAAAGGTGTTTCTGTGTGTGATTCTTCTTTAATCAGTGCTAAAATCTCTTCTTTCTAATAACACCTCCCATTTTTGAAAAGCATGTTTCTGCTGTGATAAGTCTACGATACATTTCAAACTGTTAGTACCCATCTAGGGAGAACAGAATAATTCGTTTCATAACAAATCTATTTTTGTTCCTAGTTATATTTGTAATGGAATTGGAAACAGTGTTCCTGTTTTCTACTGAGAGTACTTCAAGCCATCCTTCATAATAAAGTATGGGTCTGATTCACTGCTATTGTTGTTCCCGCGGGAGAGTCAGCCTACACTGTCGAGTTAACATGGAGGTATGTCCACATGGATACATTTTTAACTCGAAATCATTACTGCAAACACAGAACAAGATGATTGCCAAATAGCCCTGTTTCTGTGTTTGTTGGACTATCACATTAAACCCACACAGACAGAGCATTTCAAACAGAGATCATAAAAATGTCAGCTTTCTCTACTGACTCATTCCAGCCCAGATGAGTTGTTAATGTGGCTAATTGGCCAGCCTGCAATGCAGTGCAAGCCTGACAGAAGAGATGGAAAGGGTATATTGGTGATGCTTATGGGAAAAAAAATGCCACTCCTCACATTTCAGCTAATCTATAGCCCTACATTTCAATTATCTATTCCAGTAATAGGATGATTGCTTGCATTCAGTAATGAACCAGAAACCAGGAACTTAATGTTCTTGTCTGCCAGGCAGTTTTTCTGACTTTTAGACCAATTGACAGCAGCTATAAAAGCATTATAGAATTATAAAATATAGCATGATTTAATAGATGCAGCTTTCATCTTCCTCGACATGGTTCAAAATAGCTTTAGTTAAATGTAATTTTCCAAATAAGGGGATGTCAAACTTTATCAGCAAGAGTCCACTACTAAAGCTTTTTGTGAATACTTAGAATTTGACATTTGTACTTCAGTTTTCTAATAAATGAGTGCTCAAAATTGCCCGTATTTTTCAAAGTTCAATCAGAAATAGATCTAACTGAATGATACATCTAACATCATAAATGAACTTTCCAGCACTTCAGATAGGAACTAAAAATTAAAATAATCTATTAACTTTATATATCATATATAAAAATAATCTATTACATATAAATAATCTATAAAATTTATATATTCATTTACAATGTACCTGAAAGTGTGCTGGAATTTCAGAAGATTAATAAATTTTTTATTAATAAGTTTGGGGGTGGTGGTTAAAGGGCTATATTGGAAATAAAGACACAGTGCTGCCTTAGATCTCATTTCTGCATTTTTAAATGCATTTGAGGTGTAGCAACTCTTTTGAGAATTCCTATTTTCAAGTTTTCATCTTAGATGCCTAAACTCCTTTATCATTCAGGCTTTTAAAAGCAAATCCTCCCCAGAATTTCAATGAGACTTTTGACTACTGTAATTTTGGAAATCAAAGTTAAATATAAACATTCTGAAGACACTTGGGGGGGAGGTTTGTTTGATTTTTTTTTTGTGTGTTTCTCTATGTATGAGTGTCTCTGTGGGTGTGATTTTTGTGTAACTAATAAGCAAAGGAAGAGCTGCAAGAGACTGTCAAGAGTTGGTGCAAATCTCTATCCAATTGCCTTCAGCTTATCTTGTGCTAATTTTTTTTCACCTGTTACTTGAATTCGTGCTACCTTTACATCGCATATGATTTCCTCTTGCTTCACCATACTTTCCATAACTGACTGGTTCCACAACAAGCTTCTGGTTTGCAACAGGGCAGTTGCTTGATAATGTGACTGCACATATCATGTTGCGTAGCTGTAGAATAGCTTTATTTTCCAACCAAAAGAAGCTCCGTAAAAATAAAAAGGACCTACCTCTTGACTCCAGGGACACACACCTGCTTTTCCCAAGGGCAGAGCTAGGCATGTATACAAGTCGGACCAATGAAAAGTTGGTAGCTGGCACCTGTGCACAAATGCAGAGGGGGTGAGAGATGACCACCTAGCTATTTCCTAGGGGAAACAACTAGAAAACTAATTTATAACCTGTAAGGAGAGGTTACAATACCAACCACAAAGCCAATACCTCAGTTATAACACCCTTTTTTCTTATTACTACCAAAAATTTTCATTCCTAGACCTGTCTTTCAAAATTACCTGTAGTTTTCCCAAGAAGCAGTGCTGAGTGTGTGGAGACGAAGTGGCTGCTTTGCAAGGAGTGTGTCCATGGGCCATGGGATTTTCCCCCTGTATCAAAGGTGGTGGCTGCAAGTTCCAGCTTAAGCCCCCGTGAGGGCTGAGTTTCCCGGACTGAGCACAGTCCCACATGCTGGGATATGCCAGTGTGAGATCTGGGAGAGGTGGGATGCTCTCTGCAATGGCAGTGGAAGTGCTGGGAAGCGCCAGAGCAGACACAGCCTTGTGACAGCCAGTGCAGTGCAGACCATGGGGAGACACAGACTTTGCTGAAAGGGAACACAGCTGTGTTGCTGTCTGGTTTACAGCTGTGTGAGTCGGGAAAGATCACACTTAAACTGAGCACCAAGCACAAGCAGGTCACTGCTGGCATTAACCTCTCTCTCTATCACTTGCCCCTGTCTGAAGAGACACATAGCAGAAATAAAAAAACAGGAGGCATAAATTCAGTGGCAGAGAGAGGCAGATGAAATCAAATTTCCTAGATTTTGGAAGCCATGCTAGTGAGCAAGGCTCAAAAAAAGACCTCCACCACATGGTGACAGGTGGTAATGTGGGATCTCAGGAGATCTGGTCTTTTGCCCATTTCTGTTACCAGATTCCTATGGCTTGTTTTTATTTCAAACTGGATTTTCTGAAAACTGGAGCAGGCCAAAGACTTCAGTGGAAGCCAAATAAAACTAGGTGAATGAGCAGTGGCAGTAATGATTTTGTGGCAGTGACAAATTATTTCAAGCAGGGATAAAACCAAGAAAATTGGAAGAAATGCTTTGACACAGCAAGGGCCTACAAATGGTGAGTATCCTTTTGGACATCTCACTGGAAAACTCTGTGTGACAGGAGGTAAAAAAGAAGGCCTGAGGAAAAGCTAGTCTGACTCTCAGCCTGAGAGTAGCTGGAAGATTGGTTAAAGAAGAAAAGCATTGAGTCATTGGTTTACAGTCTTAAATGTACTGGTGTGGCTACAGCTACAAGCCTGTACCACTCCATAGCCTTTAAAAATGTATGTCCATTACTCCACAGCTTCACCCACCCACTGTGTCTGCTGGTTATTATAGTCCTTTATTTGATTCCAGTTCATTTGTAAGAGCTCAGGTTAAAATGTCTGATCAGTTCTGAAGCCTGACTGGCTTTTTATTCTGGCTGAAACATCAGGCACCTTTTCAGGAAGTCTTGCAATTGCTTTGGAAGGGAATGTTTGTTTTCAGACTATATTTGAAGGCTAAAGCCTATATTTCTTTTAAATTCAAGAGCCTTCCTATCTGTTGGACACCTTAAATCCTTCCAGGGAGGCTAAATGCCTACACTAAGTGTGCAGGTTGGCACTACACTAGAAACAGAACCATGCATATCACAAGTTAAAGCAAAGAATAAGCCCACATAGCCCAACAGAAATGACAGTTCAAATTAAAAAGACTAGAACAGATCAGAAAATCTGGAAAACTAAGTGAGAAAATAAAAATTGGCAAGCTGAAAAAGAATCCAAAGAGCAACTAGCAGCAGCAAGCGAAAAATAGGCTAAATCCTTTCTCAAACAATTCAAAAGAAAGAATTCATAATGGCAGCTGATGCTCAGGGTATTAATGACCTCTCAGATAGGATAAGGTGGATGCACAGGAGAGAAATTAATTCTTCACACTGGAAGAAATTGGAGTGATTCCCATGCCCTCATCCCTTTTCAGAGATTCAGCAAAAGATCTCTCTGAAACTGAAGAGAGAGAAATAAATGGTTGGTTCACATGCTGGAGAGAGCTTGTCAGAGAACTTCTGGTGTGCCTCTGCTGTGACCTGTGACCTGTTCTACCTATCCATAAAGCACTCCTTATCAATGTGCATGTTCTGGCCTTTGTAGACGATGGGAATCATTACTTTCTTAGCATTCAAAATCAAGTTGTAAGGAAGGTGCACATTCAGGGTACACAGAAGACAAGTACTGATTTTGGAATTCACTTTATCCCTGAAGCATAGGAGTCAATGTCATTTTATTTGTATTGTCCTGCTCTTTTCTACATATACCACATCTACTGCCTGCTTGTATTGAATCAATGCCTTCTAGAAATCTTTGAGGCAGTAAGTTCAGCAAGAAGAACCAGCAACTGTTTTCAACTCTGACTTTAATCAGGTGTCCTGCATAATGCTTTCTTATTCTCTTTTTCTGTCATAGTGCTTTACATTTAGAGGCAATATTACTGCATACATGTTTCCTAGTTTGGGAAGACTTTGTAAGATTAGCAACTGTTGTGAAGCCATATACCCAGAAGTTTAGGAAAGGCGAGAAGAGGCAGCTCCCCAAGCAGTGGCAAACTAGTGTTCATGGAAGCACCACAAAAGCTGGTGACAAGTCAAGACATCTTTCACCTGAGATCACCCATTTGGTAGGGCTTAGACAGCTTGAAGGCCTCTGAGAAGAACATCCCCTGGATGTTTCTGATCAGGCCTTTCCTGTGAAGGGGAGGCTGGGAGCCTGGAAGCCCTGGGATCATAGACATAAGTTTCACAGTCGCCCACCAGCAGCAACACTTCCATTGCCAAGTGCAGAGATAGGCGTGAACTGAGAAGAGCCAGTGCTGTGCAAAGACGTGTAATTCTGAGTAGAGCACCTGGAAAGCAGGCACCAGCAGAAGCAGGTCCCTGACAAAGCCCAGAGCCCATTCCCAAGCCATCACTGAAAAAATGACAAGAGCCTGATGAGTAGAGATACAGAGCAGCCCTTGCAGAAGGGACTGGAAACGCGAGACCAGCTGCAGGAAGGCAAGGCAGGTTTTTTGCTCTGCATCCACAAGCAGCGACTGCCAGCAAGAGGAAAACAGTCAAGTATGTGACAACAGGGGACAGTGAAGTGCTGGATATGTTAATCACCTCTAGAGGCTGACTGTAACTGTAGTGCAGAGCTGAAGTACTGACTTCTGTGTAACAGGGAAAGTATGTGAGAAATGCTTTTAATCAGAGGACAAAGGGGGAAACAGGACTGCCTCTTTCAGAGGCTGGATGTGGGCTGAATATCCTGCCCCTCAAGAGATGACCCAGAACTCACCTGTAATACACCAGCAAAGAATGACCATGTAAGGGATGCCTGAGCAGGGAATACCCTCATGATGATATAGAGATGAAAAAAAGTTAATTATTTAAGAGACTCATGGCAGAGGGGCATGTATAGAGTTCAGTGGTCTAGTCCCCAGGGTACCATGCACGTACTGAAGAAACATCATACCGTGAACCAATTCCCAGGGTTTGAAAAAAGGTTAATGAAAGCCATCAGACACCGGAATGAAGCAAGGGTGTACGGGATGGGATGCAAACAGGCAGTGGTGCTGACTCAGAGGAGCTCCACACAGGCAGAGCTACACCGACCCAGGAGAAACCTTCAGTGTGAAGCAAAGGGAGCCCTTAGTCGTCGAAAGTCAGATACAAACCAAAAGACGGACACACACTGTAGTGCTGAAACTGGAGCCGCAGGCACAGCAAAGTAGAGGATAAAAGCTTCAGACCCTGCTGTAGGAAGCCAGCACCTATAAGAACTGTTATGGAAACAAATCCAAAATCAGTCTGCAGCTGGTACACCAGGCCCATTGTTTGGGCAGGAAACGAAGCTGAAGACATCTGTACTGGGGGGAAGGAGTCCTCAGAGCAGTAGAACTGCCAAGACCACATATCACATACTTCTTATCCAGAGGGAAATGGATGATTGTAAGGAAGGCAGTATGACCGGAGGGGCAGAGTGCTTTGGGAGGGAGACTAGAAAAGTGTGCACATGATATGAAGTTTCATTGGAACTGGAAAAAGTCAAGCAGGCTGTAGTGATCTATCTCCACATAAGTCTAACAGGATTTTTATTCACGAAAAAATCATGAGTCCATTTAAAAGCAAATAAACCATATAGTAATGCAGTGAGTCACACCTGTCCATCTCTAGCCAGGAGAAGGTGTGCCAGGAGGCAGGGAAGCCACATCTGTTCTGCCTCTCATCAGCCTCTGGAGGGATAATGCTCAAGGTTTTCAAGAGGCTGAGTCTGCTATGGTCAGAGCTATCTCAAACAGCAAAAAGCTGTCCTTGAAATCCCCGTATCTATTGATCCCATGTCCTCCTGTAAAGTACATTTAGTGAATGCCCTCAGCAGCTTCCTCCACAGACCAGGGAAAATCGTCATGCCAGTTCTCTTCAGCCCAGCCAGCCATCAGACCATTCTAGTGTGAAGAACTCCATGTCATTGGAAGTACACAAGCCTTTGTGTGAGAAAAATCTCTTTTATTCAATTTAGTTAAGATACAAATTTCTGTGAGATAAAGAAGTTAGCAAAAAGGATAGTTTGTATTTCAGCACATGCTGGGTGTTCCGGCCACGAGGGTCCGAAAAAGCACACATCCACCCCAAAAATCATGCTTTTTATGTGTCTCTAGGGTCCCACCTTGTTAGTATAATAATAGAGGAGTGGACCTCTTCTTCTGATTGGATTTGGCATGCCCCCCTGTACAGAGAGACGGGGTCTCCTGGTCAGAATGACCACCTTCTCCTGCACACAAAGAACTTGCCACATGGGAGGGGCCCATTTCAGCCATATCATTATCCATTTTCATAATTCCCTGTTCCCGAACTCAAATTGTCCCTAGCACCAGTTCCAGACAACACTTGATGCCTTACAACTCCCCGGTACGCCTAAAGAAATTAATTCCTGAGTTAATGAACTATTTGCTTGTAATAAAACCAGGTTTTACTCCCCACATTTGTGACCCTGTGGGCAAAGTCGTTCAGGGAAGACTTCACTCACAAAGTTTGCTTATTGAATTCCTTTCTTTGTCTTCCTGCATTACCAGCTCAGCATGGAGGGGTTGACCAGAAAAAAAAAGAAAAAAAAAAAAAAAAGTAAAAATAAAAAATACCCCTGCTACTCATACACCCCAATTTTCTCCATCTGTTTGGTTCTCAAAGGCTCATGTGCAAGTCCATCTGAAGCCTCACCATCTTGAGGTGACTCTTTATCGCCATGAACTTTCCCTCGGGAAGCAATGAGGATCCAAATGTTATCCTGACTGCCCTGACTCTACCCCTCAGGACCAAATAGGATCTATTACCATTAAAAGAAAGCTAAATAGTTTATTAAGAGATCCCAGTGTCTCTTCACCTGCAACGGGAAACTCTTTTTGATATATTTGAATTGACCTTCTTGGTGAAATATTAATGACATACATGTTTATTCTCCTGCTGTGATCAAACATTGAGAACAAAAAAGTTAAGACCAAGAAGAGAGAAACGTATTTCAATATTTACTTTGGAGGTGACAGAAAATTATCTGTGAAGAGTTCTCTTCCAATTAACCTCATCACTGCTATTGCAAACAGTGAATGACAGCAATGTTTTCACATACTGTACAGCCTGGGTCTAATTGAGACTCATGATCAACTCTAAACTTCTATGATTAGAATAAATGTGACAACAAAAAAATCACTAGACCTTCACTGCGTAATGAAACTGTGAGTGATGAGCAATCCATGATACTGCTTGTCACAGCACCATGATTGCTTTCTGGATGGATTAAAAAAAAAGTCGTAGATACCAAAAAAGTGGTGGGTGTCAAACTTAAATTATGGCAAGGCACTTGATAGCACATAAATATTGTGTTCCAAATTCACTTTGATTTGGATATGAGTGTTCTCCCAGGAGTTGCAAAGTGACTGAGAGGACACTAATAGCAAAAGAAGGGGAAGTGTCAACCAAGGCAAAGTGTTTAATAAAGCATTTAAGGGAACCAAGTTACACTCTATGTTATGCATAGCCCCACTGCAGGATGCTGCCACTGGCACATATTTTCTGTTCTTGCCTAGAAAAAGGGGGTTGTGAAGGAGGTGTCTCTCGCTGTCCTTATCTGCCAGGAGGCAAAAGGCTCCCAGGGACTGACTCACAAGAGATAGGAGGAGAGAAAATCCTGGTCTTAAGATACATTTAGAAAGAAAATAAATCTCATTAAAACATTTCTGGCACAAAGTCTAAAAGTATCTCATGAAATTCTGAGGTCTAAAAATATGGGTCACTTACTGTGTAAATATTATTAATTTCTGTGATGGAGCATGGTGACAGAGCCACTTTCCTACAACAACCAGAGCCATCAGTCTGCTGGCAAACAGAGGAACTGCTACTATGCAACATGAAATTGGGAATTACACAAAAATGTCAAATTATGGAATTATATTAATCTACCTGTGGTGATGATAAGGTATGAAAAGGCACTGAACATTCGTGTGACTGAAATACAACAACTGCTGAGAGAGCTAACTTCAATCTGAGAAATGGTAACACATTCCTCAGGACACAATGATCTTGAAAAAAAGGAACTAGGAGCTGAAAGAGGCTTGTGAATTTGCAGGTTGTCTCACAGGGAAATGAAAGCCATTATCCTGAAATTATTCATGAACTTGCTGAGCTATACATATAAGAGTCATCCTGTATTAATCTTTTGTATAAACTTATTTAGACGAGTGATGCATTTTCAGCCATGACCATGCTGAACTATTCATTTTAAATACACAGTCTGATGAATTTAATTTTCCTTTTGTGAATCAGCCATAAACGGATCCTGATTTGCCAGAGAAATTGTCCTGAAGAGTAAGCAAAAAAATTCAGAACAGTTTTTCAGCTAATGGTCTATTCCCAAGACACTTGCTTTGGGAACCCCCTCTTTGTGTGTTGTTACTGATCGCATGAGTCTGAGTAGTACCAGTCCCAATTCCCTGAATGGGTGACTGAAATGCTTGGGGTGAGGAAATAAGGAACAGTGAGTGCTCTTGCTCACTGAGCAGCACTGGCAGGAGGAATTCCTGCTCTTCCCAGTAGCTGTCAGAAAAAGAAGCAGCAGCCAGATGAGACAGTCCCGGAGATGGCAATGTCAGCCACCACCTTGCCCCGCTGGAATTCTTGCAGAAGCCGTCAGTGCAGAGGGGTGGGGAGAGAGCCACGGACAGCACTGGATGCTCCCTGCAGCAGCCAGGACACGATGTCCCCACGTGCTCTGCCCTGGGCACACCAGAAGGCCATGTGTGGAAGCTGTCTACTTCCATGCTGCCACCAGGGGAAGTTTGCTAATTAATTTGAAGGGCTATGGAAAAATTTGATTGCGTGCTGCATAAGTAATTCCCTTGCCCTCACCCCACTGTCAGTGATAATAGGCAGCTTTATAGCCAAATTGCAGGCAAAATGGAGAGTGTTAACAGAGCAAATGGGTGGCTGTGACAGATGCCAGTCAAGCTGTCACCTCTTCTCAAGTGCTGCTTTTTGAGCAAGGTTGTCCTTCTCCTGTTTCATCAGTGAATCAGCTTCTCTCCATTGCTGATCACTAGTCTGTGAGTCAGCACAAGCTACTGCCTCTCCACACCGCAGAAGCTCGCTGGACTGAGAACATTTTAGTCCCAACTTCTTGAGAAACTGATAAAAATGCCAATGCCGTGACCGTAAAACACTAGGTAAATCACTTGAATGTCCCAAGAATCACTTCATTTTCCCAGGAAAACAATTGTCCTATTAAGAAAACCCTCCTGAAGAGGCAACTTGATGCCAAGTTCCAAATTACATAAAAATTACAAGTTTTGTATAATTTGTATGAAGCACATTAGTTAGCATTCCTTGACCAATTGAATGTCCAATGTGTATTTCTATTTCACTAACAAATTAGTCTGTTATCTAGGAGAATCAATAAGTAATTCGAGAGCAGAAAGCTCATTACACTTATTAAACTTGGTATGATTTGTAACGAGGAACAAGGCTTCCATTTATGAGAAGGCAGCTGCAAGAAAGCCAGAACACTTCAGAAAGTTGAGTCAAAACATCCCAGACCTTTAACAACTTCTTAGAAAATAAAGCAGGAAAAGTTTTCTCATTAAAGACTTTGAGAGGATCTCCCCCTTTGTGGACCTCTAGTTAAAGAGTATGTGCCAGAGTTCAAGGTATTTAAGTACCAAAGTATAGACCTGAACAAAATAACTCTGAATGAAGCTGATGCTTTCTGATGACTAAGAAACACCTACATTTTTCACTGAACTAAGACCAGCTGTTCCACAAGCATCCACACACAGCTAGAAGTAAGCATGGATTTATGGCTTTATTGTCATTTATAGCTCCATAAGGATGCATAAGTATCCACATCACTGGCTCAGACTGAGGCTCACTAAACCATTTGTGTTAGAGCAAGATTCTGGTAAATCTTGGAATTATTTGAACTGATTTTTGTATGCTTAAATGCTCCTTGCTCATCAGCAAGGACAACTGCTGACTGTGAATACTAAGACTATATTATCTTTATTTTAACTCAGGGAAGATTTTAGCTGCTTTCAGAAATATTGTGCCTCCTTATTCTATATTTTTTTTCTTTAGCAAAAGAGTGGACGCTCACTGAATAGTAATTTTTTGAATAAATTGCATAACTCCCACAGGAGCAAAACACTGCAGGACCTGGGAGTAGAGAAACAAGATGTCATCCCTACAGATGCTTATTTCCTGCTATGACTCGATTACATTTGTGATTGATTTCTTCACCACTTCTTCATGTATGCAAAGCACTGTCTCCTCTTGCACTTCTGGTTAGCCATTCCTAAGGTAGAGAAGTCTTCCTGTGGTTTTCTTTCCCTCTTTTTTTTCCCTGTAAGGCTTATTCTTTTTGTAGTGCATGATAAAGACAGGCTTCCCTCCTTCAGAGGTAATTAAACTCTTCAATCACACTCTACAGTAAAACAGGTCCTAAGGCAAAATGTTTGTTCTGAAGAACACTCTGTAATGTGTTTTTCATCTTTGCTTTCTCTCATTTATACAGTGAAAAGTCCTAAGACTTTCATCCTGATTTACACAGCTGTGACCAAACCGTTGCCATCCACAGCAACTGTGTCAGTCCATAATTCACACTCAAAGGACAAAACCTGACTCAAAAAAACAGCAGCTAATAAGGAAAATCTTCCTTGTCAGTACAAACTGAAAAGCTCGGTGTAAAGAGTGAGTCTGGGTGGGCAGGAACAGTTAGAAGAGGTGGCTTTTAGTGGAAGAGCAAACTCTAGAGAGTGAATCATTTCAAGGTATTTCTCCATCTCAGCAATGTCTGTTTGAAACGTCACTGAATAGCCTTGGGGTGTGTGGACATTTTGTAGTGACCACCCACAGGACTAAAGCAGCTGAACCCTTGGACAGCCTAAGAGGCAAACCCAGCACTGAGACTAGTGATGAATGGAGCTCTTCCCCTTGCATTTCATGCTTATTTTATGGTAGTTTACAGCACATTCCCAAAGAGTTCTGCTTTCAAATAGGCAGGATTTGTTGCAATGTGTTAACATACATCTTGCTAGCATGCATTAGGGTTATTTTGATCGAAGAAGACCTGACTCATAACTTTACAGGAATAGGCTGGAATTTACTGGAACTGAACATTATTGATAAACAGCAATAGTCATATAGAGGTTCCGTGGTTTGGCTCATTTAACATTCTGCCTTTATTAAATCTGGCATAGTCTACACTATGCATTATGCAAGGGGAATTTGGTAGAATTGTCAGGTTTTAAAGAAATGCTTTTTAAAAAAAAATAAATAATAAAAAGATGAGAACTGTTTCCTACATAAACAGTGATGATTTTTTCACTAAAAAACCTTCTCTTCAGAACTCTGTCAAACTGCAATTTTGCTGCTTTAATTTTGCTTTTAACACATTCCTGCTTTGCAGCAAAAGCTCTGTTTTCCCACTGTGAGATAAAATTATCGCTTTCAATTTTGACTGAAGAGATGTCAATATTCTCCCTCTCAGTAAAGAAGACAGTTTTCAGAGTGAGATGTAGCCAAAACATCAATGGAAATCTATGGCACAGGGCAGTTCTGACATCAGAGGAACACTTCAGAGGCTGAAGCAAAAGGGGAAGAGTCAGTCAGGAAGGATGAAGAGATTTCTGGACATTTCCATAAAATAAGCACTGAAAGATGGGTTCACTAGACAGGTACCTCACCAAATTTTAACTTGCCCAGGCAGCTATCTAAATGCAATCAGGTTTTCCTTCTACAGAGTAGTAAAATACTACTGCATAAGTGAGGTAAGCTTCACACTAAAAATGGTTAATAGACCTCAGAGAACCTCCAGATGCAACTGACAAATAAAAAACTAGGGTTTATTCCAGGTTTATGAAGAGGGCACTGAGAAAGGCACCTGGCTGACAGTGAGGGTGTGCAGAGCAGGAGCACGAACATCAGAAGTTTATTGTTTCACAGATGCCGAAAAAAGAAGACAAGAAAGCAGATACTGCCTCAGAGCCACATTAAATCAGCCAGTGAGTAAGATGCGTCATTCCCCTTTCTCAGAAAAATTTCCTAGTCAGGCCTTCCAGAGCTGCTTACCTAACCTGTAGTTATAAGTTTAAATTTGGGTTTATGCAAAACAGTTTTATTATCTCATCACTTTTATGTTTCTTTCTCAGCCGCTATGCTGTTCTCTGTAAACTTGGACAGGTGAAAGATTAAAAAAGGACAGTACTGTGGTTTTGCACAGCAGCTGTTCATGTGCCAAAGCCTTGTCCCCATCTCTGTAGTTTGTCAGGTGCAGACAATAGCAAGGTGACCTGGCCTGATGGGGAGACCAAGGGAGCCCTGGGGCACAGGGGACAGGGAGAGCCACAGAGCCTGAGCAGCATGTTACTAAGGGAAAGAGGGGCACAACAGCAGAGGGCTGGTGGGACTCATATTTCTGTCCAGGGTAATGGGATCCCCAGCCCAATAACTGGAAGTACTGCTGCAAAGTAGTGAAAGGTTTGGTGAAGAAGTAAGCAGAGCACAAGGGAAGGGATGGTGAGTTTTCAGGCTGCATCTCCGATAGCCTGCTGAGGGAGCACTCAAATGGAAGTGCTGGTCCACACTCTTGTGGACAGAGCCAGAAGGACAGATGATACCTGCTGAGTGCCAAAAGCAGTGGAGATCTTGCTTGGGTCGTCTGCTCTTGCCAAGTGGCACTGCTTGGTCAACAACTCAGAAAGGCAACAGTGCTTGATGCTAAGCCAAGGGTGTCTCGTGTCTCATCTCACACACAGTGAGACCCAGTGCTTCCTGGATTTCACTCTGCTTATGCTGCTTTCAGACCCACTGGCACTAATTGGCACTTAGGCATTAATTTCAAACCAGAACTGCTCCTGCCAGCAGCAGTGCTGACTCAGCCAGAAGTAGGTGTCATCATCTGGGTGATGGGTGATCATCATGTCCTTCTAGTATTAGTTCTAATATAATCAACATATGCTTTTCTCATGTATGACAGTCTACATATTGTGAGAGAAAGTTCAGCCCAGCACTGGGGATAGTCCCGGCTCGAGCTGGAGAGAGGACTAGAGGACCTCCAGAGAGCCCTGCCAATCTATACACCTGATTTCATGAGCATGGAGCCTCTGCTACCTGTGCAGAACTAGTGGACTGATGTAAGAAGCCCCCAGGCAGAGGTAGGGTTGCTACAGACTGGGGAACAGTCACCCAGAGAGTAAGGCAGGACCAGCATGATGCAGGAGTTACAGCCTGGGAGAGCAGTCACAAAAGGACAGACATTTGAACTGATAGGGATCTCAGGAAATCTCTATTTGTGAGGCTTCAGAAGGGATTTGTACCACAGGGAAATAAAGTGTGTTTTCACAATACCACATAAGAAAGATGGGAATAAACAAGCTGGTTAGATGTCTGTAGAGCAAGTAGCCTAGAAACAACATTTGTTCAAAGACTAGACAAGAAGAATGGACTGACCAGTTCTACTGACATCCAATCTCACAGCTCATTCACAGAGGTATCCTTCTTTATAAGCAAAATGAAAGATCTGCTGCAGAGAAAATATGCCCATAAACTTGCATTGATCTGAAGTTAATATACTTGTGAAAAATTGCTGTCTAGGGAGCCAGTGTAAGTGTTATCAGCATATTGTGTGCAAACTGAGAAAGTTATTCTGTTGGAATCTTGGAGAAGAGAAAATATATAAGAAATACACTTTAGTTATATAACTTACAAACAAACAGTGAGGAATACCTCATGTAGGTTTTCTGGTGGGATACCTACTGAAACAAGAGCCATTAAAGACTAGGAGTCCACAGAGCACTTGTTATATTGGATGTTAATGCGTCTAAAATGCCCTGAAACCAGGTAATCAACAAGAGGCACATCACTTGCCATTTTTTTCCCCCAAATTCCACAATAGATGTTACTCTTGCTTTGGTAAATGAACTGAGACTATCACTGGAACTTCCTCAAGTATGTTTGCACTCTCCACTGAAACACTCAATCTTAACTCTTGCAACACTCCTCATTCCCCTGTGACAGCCTTCCATCCCCTCCAAGTGGGGGTCACAGGAGCCCTTTGAACAAGCTGGACTCAGTAAGACAGCAAGGCCAGCTTACCAGGAGCAAAAGTTCAGGCCCAGTCTAAACTGGATAACTGCATTATTATGTCTTGCACCTGTTTCAGTGGAGCTCATCAAAGTGAAAAGAACATGCATTGGTGGCAAGAGGAAAGTCAAAAAAAAAAAAAAAAAAAAAAAAAGGAAAAAAAAGAGAGAGAGACAAGTAAAAAAGAAGAAAAAAGACAAAAAGAGGTGTTTGGGATGGATTTTGCCTGAGGTCTTTGCTGAAGGTAAAAGAGCTGCTCTCCAGTGTGAAAGTTTGCTTTGGAATCCACTACTCTATCTTGAACATTTTCTTCAAAAACCTGAGCCTCCAACAATCTTTTTCTGAAGCCTGCGGCCAAGACAGCATTGCACCTTATAGTATAAGATGTCTCTGCTGTGAAAATCTGGCAGGTAAATGCAGACTTCGCACATCCATGAAATTCAGCTGGTGTGATAGCTTTGGGCACTCATGTACCTTTCAGCACACAAAGCCCTTTTATTATTGTACCTGATCATTTGCTGCTGTTACGCCTTTTCCCCACTTTATCTGACTGCCCATACAACTCGTTTATAAATTACTCCTATTTCCACAGTCATTACTTGGTTCTTTTTGCTAATATAAGTCTATGAGTTTTGCCCAACAAAAAGATTTGAAATGTGGCTCTGGTTAGTGTATATCTGTTTTCTCAAAGGAGCAAAGATCTAAAACTCTTATGTAGAACAGCTGTATGTGTTAGATTCCTTGGTTTGGACAATGCTTTGAACAAACTCAATTTACCTTTCATTTCATAGGCTTGCTCATGCCTGAAAAATAAATAAATTGATAAAACATTTGCAGTCTCTGCCAGCTTAAGCAACGTCTGAAATGCTTTGTTGATGAGTGGAAGCTTTCAGATTATTTTTGGTGCCATGACATACTGTTGTATATAACCCAGACTGGAAAATAACTGACAGCCTCTGGCATCTTGGAGATAAGCAGTATCAGCTGCCATAGAGTAGTGGACCGTATCTCATGAGTAAAACAGAGACTGGCAGTAGCTTTAGGAAAGAAAATCCATTTTTTTTTCTATTAATCATGTTGTTAGCACACTTTTGTTTTCTTTTGATGCAGCATTTAAGTGTTTATTTGCTTCTTTTTGCTACTGGTTGTTTTCTTTGACATGCTGGGCATCATCATCCAGTCTATTTGGTGGCGTGACTGAAAAGTAAGGTGGCTAGGAATAAAAGGGAGTTAAAATACATGAGTTAATCTTGTGAGTCTAGTGTCTCTCCCCTCTCTCCATCACCTTGGAAAGAGGAGGAAGTACACCCCTCCCCAGCTGCTGAGAGCGCTCCATGGCCCCATATCTGTCCAGGGCCACTATGCAGGAGATGAGCAGCCCATGGGAGGGGAATTTCCCACCGTGGATGCATAGAGCCATTGCAGCATTTATCCTCACCCAGCATTGGCTTGCAGGACCCAGTAATGGAGCTACTGCCCAGGCTGGTGCTGGGGCTGGGTCACCAGCCAGAGTGGGAAAGGTTGTGAGCCATCTGAAACTGCCAGGGATGCTCTCTGCCCAGAGCTTTGATGCTCTAAGCTATTTACCAAGTAGCTGCAAGACATGGACCGTGCTGTCAGACTAACAAAATGGGCACATATGCTAGGAAAACTGGAAGCAAATTCAGAACACTTTTCAGAGCAGACTGTATCCATTATATTGCTGATAATAATGACACATCAGATGAGATGTCTTAATATAGGAGGAAAACAAGAATGTGCATCTGCACCTTCCTAGATTATTTCTCATTCTGTTTTCCTTTAATACACCCACATGTATGCACTGTTTCTGTGTTCATGGAATAGAGAAAGTCTCTGGCTACCTTAAGTCACAAAAGAATTATAGACACAGTGTGCCTGTAAATTTGCCAGATGGTAACAGCAATCACAGTCATCCGTTGCTTTTAAAGTGTTAATTTAGGGGTAAAAAATCAGTTGCAATTAATCCTTTCTGGAGATGTCAACTGTGTATGATAAACACATATAGATATATATGACCACAGCACTACCTCATCATAAAATACTTTTTTTACAAATCTGACATTAAAACAAGCAGAAAAGTATGGCCAATGCATAAGTATCTATCTTTATACTCCATAAATATGCAAAAGTCCTGTCACAACAAAGCCCCATGTGTTGAAGCTCACTGGACAGATGCTATCAGTTCCCAAGAAAGAAGTCATTCAGATGTCATTCAAAAAGTATAATAATTTGAATGCTCACACTTTTAAGTGGTCTTTTCCACATATCTTTTTCACATATGTTGTGAGCACTCCTACAGTGAGCAGTATGAGAGTTCTGTCCCAAGCATGCCTCTTTTAAAATGCTTTGAGCCCACAAGAGACAGCACAGCACGATGCAGATGAACCGTGGTAGCAACTTATCAGCCACACAGCTACAAGCTTGCTGCACACGTTTTAAAGGGGCCAAACTGTAGAGGTGTAGCTTGTCAGTGTATTTCACACGACAGCCACATCCAACCCAGAGCTCAGTGACGACACAGGCCCAGTCAGAGAATGTGATTTGGCACAGAGCTGCAGACACTTTATCATAACCTCATGTCATCTTCCAGGAAGATCTAGACATAACCTACCCTTTATTCACACAAACTGAAATTTTTTCCCTGTCCACTCTTTTAGGTCTCATTTAGGGAAAACATAGTTACCCCCTTCCCTACCTTGAGCATTTTCTGTATTTTAAGCTCATTTTTAAACCCAAAGGTGACTGAAAATTGAGCACATTCACAAGAGCTTTCTTGAATAATAAAATCCCTGGGAAGCTCTTTCTGAGTTTTTGGAGGGCAAGAAGCTTGTTTGTCAAGGCATCCTGAAAACAACTGAGATCACATCAGGAACAGCACAGTGAAAGGGCTATGAAGACTAAGATGACTCTGAGTTAATATTATTACTCTGACACAGTACATGTAATTGTCTCTGGGGGGATGTTTTAATTAAAAGGGTAAAAAAAATAAGTTTCTTTTCAACTTCAGCTTCCTTCTACCTCTCATCAAATAAAATGTAGATGATGCAGGATAATTAGTCTCATTAGTCTTAGTGGTTTGTGCTCAAAGCATTTGTGATAATATCCTGCTTTACTCTTTGTCTTTTTATTACCCGTAGGATACTGTAGAATATCAGGCCAATGCTGAACTGCATAAGTGAAGGCAGCCTTGGGGGTTCATATCTTAGTATGTTTTGATATCTTATCAATCTTCAAATTTAACATACTGATTTATGTGCCAGCATTATGATGAGCTCACTATGGTTACTGAACTGTGTGCTACTTGGATGTACAAGGTCAGCAGCAGCTTGTGCATATCAGTTCTTTGTGGTCTGTGCCAGAAGCTGATAGGAGGCAAATCTTCTGTGCTTCCCTAGAAAATAAGCTGCACATTTTCTTTAGAGGAAAAAAAGGTATTCTACACAAAAGAGGAAAAGCTCTATGTAGGAAAAGAGTATGAATAGTGGAGAATGGGATAAGGAAATGAAAATGAAGACAGATTTGCATAATTCTGAATCTGAACTTCATAATAATCACATTTTATCCTCCAAGAATATCCTTCCAGATAAAAGTAGGAGATAAATACCACCAGTTTTCCAGACCAAAAGTTCTGGACGGAAAATAATGAGGCAGAAAATATTTTACATTTCTATGAAAGAGTTCTGGCAAATAACACTTGTGATTTCTTAGTATCACCAGGTAAAAGAAACAGGTGATGAAGCAGGTAGTAAAGAAAGGTGCATTTCTTTTCTCTGTCCTCAGTGTTTGAAGTTCCAAATTGGTTTGCTGGGTCTATTGTTTCGTTTCTTCCTTGCACCAGGATAGTCACAGCTTGAAAAGAAAGGTATTTTATAAAATTTTCCACCCTTTTCTATGTAAGATTTATTTTTTTTTAATTTAAGAATTATTCAGATATTCCTAACTGATTTCATGTGCATTTCTCTTCTGCTTTGGCTAGTGTATTCTGACACTCCAGGCTTTTACATTGCAGTTGCAGATGCATAAAATCATTGAAGCATCTTGTTAATTGCTGTCCTGTTGGTGATCAGGCATTGTGACTTGGCAACTTCTATCAGAAAGTACTTTGTCACAATCTGACAAGATAAATTAATTAGTGTAAAACTCCACCATGCATTCATTAATGCTGATATACCTCAAACCTTTGACATAACTCCTGCTACATAATTTACGCATTTGGCGAGGAGCACAGTGAAACCTGTGTTTATTTTCATCAAAGCATGCAGCAGTTGCTCTTCAAACACGTGTGCCTTTTAAAAAAGAGATTAATATTAAATGACTCCTTAATATTGTTAAGGTGCTGTATCCCTCATTTCTCAAGTAGACAGGGTGTTTATGCATCCTTTCCATCTGTCTACAGAAACACAGCTTAAAGATTATTGTGCAAAAATATTTTCTCTCTGGTACTTTAAAGACCTTTCAGGTGCTTTACAGTCTATCTCTATTGCTGCCAGTGAGTTAGAGCATTGCTGATTTTCCTTGGAAACCATGAGTTCCTGCTATGGAAATGTGAAAGGCTACAGGACACTTTATAATTCAGATGAATTAAGAACATTAACATTTTCATTTTAGAAAGATGGAGCTGTTGAGATCCTAAGGGTTTGTTGTAGCAATGAAATCAAGTCCGAAAGTGTCTGTGTGTGAGCAAGAAGGTTGCATGGGTGAAGAAACTGGACTGAAGCCATAGGAAGCAATTTCTGCAATTCCTTTAATACTCCTCTGGCCAAATCAGCCATGATAACATGTTATTTAGGAGGAGTACTGAGTATAGCCCAGCTCACACTGCATGGTGTAGGTGCACACAGAGGTCCTATGCTGACTTTGCTGAAGTCAGTAAATAAATTCGTCCTGACTTAAGTTGACTAGCAAAACTTCTCACCCTTTCCTACAAAGAATGGATATAGTAATCACAAATTTGCAGAAAAATCAAATTCCTGAAAAAAACTTGTGCTCCCATTTTGTTCTTCATGTGTTTTTCCCAGATCTGAGGCATAACCAGAAAGCAGCCCTTCACCATATCAGCAGCAGTCACTGATTATCTCATCCTTATTATGGTCCTGTATTTCAAACACCCAGAAAAATATTGATTCCCTAAAAATTGCTTTTATCCTGGTATGATGCCACTGACAGAAAGAAGAAGAACGTATATCTGAAAGAAAATTGCCGTTTTTTTTTTCTGTGGTAGCCAATACACAGCTGAGTCAGAAGCAACACAATAGAGTTGTGGACCATAATGATCTAGTGTGATATTTTCCCTCTTCATACAATCAAGGAGAAAAGTGTGGGTGGCCCTTCCCTGAACTTGCCCCTTAGTCACCCACTCCTGAGAGCAACCTTTTACTCCTCACTCCTGCAGGGTGTGCAGAGAGTACCAGATGGGTGCTGATTAAGGGTCTTACCAGGAACTAGGGTTCCCAAAATTGAGAGGTCAAATCTTCACCTTATTCTGCTGATAAAATTTTATGCAATTTTAACCTCTTTTTTTAACTGATGCATCTATCTTACAAGGTGATTGGTATAATCAGCAGCACAGTTCAGATACAGTCATTTGCAGTGCTCTGAAAAGTCAATGCCAAATCACTAAGTGCAAGCCTTCCTTCTGTACTCTTTCTTTACGTGTCTCACTCATCTCTTTAATTTGTGTGTGATGCTCAAATTTCTGATATAGAATGTGTGCTGAGACAATCCCAGGACCTGCATCAGTTCAGGACAATGGGCAGGAAATAATGAAGCTCATTGTGATATGGCTAAATAGTGCCAGAAAAGTAGCAGAAAACATAAAGCAGTTACTGTGTGCAGGTTACATATGACATGCCCAGAGTCTGGAAAACAGTTTTTGAAAGATGGGACGGTGAAATGTCTGTGACGATAGAAAGACCAGAAAAAAAGGAGAAGAAAATACCTTTCCTCAAAGACCATAACGGTGTGAATGGCGAAAATCTGTCACAGGAATTGGAAAGTGCTATAATGTAGTAGGTATGTGTCCTAGTTCAGCAGGAGGGACCAGTTATCACTTGGTGGGAGTGATAAAAGCTGTGTATTCTACCCCCTCTATT
>JAWWEE010000001.1:102638771-102651424 GCA_035221455.1 Xenops minutus
TTAAATTGTAGCTCTGACTCATAATCTCTCTGGTAGTGGGTCCATTTCTTCTGCTGGTTTACCTTCAAACCAGCACAGTATGCAAAAGATAAAAGGAAATACATGTTCTTATTGAAAACTCAAGACATACTCTTAACAAAGCTAGTAACTAGTTTTCAATGTTTATAACAAATCAAAAGCCTAAGTGGAACTGAGGTCAGAAGAGGGAGTTTGGGGCAAGAGATATATAGCATGTATTGCAAGGCTTGGTATTTGCTGCTTTCACAACAGTGTAAAGATACAAGAAAGGCAAGTGTAATTGCAATACCTTTCATTGCTTAACTGTTGCACTTTTGAAGAGCTGATATGCCCAGAAATCCTGTTTAGGGTTTTGGTTTTTTAGGGGTTCGTTTGGTTTGTTTTGATGTTGTTGGGGGTTTTTTGGTTGTTTTGGTTTTCTTGCAATACACGAAATCTAAAGCTAACTCTGGATGAAGAGCAATTGCTACAGTTTCACACGATTATATTAATCCATTCAACAGTTTGAGAGGAAAAGAACTCACTCCATCCCAGTAGAGCAGAGCTAGATGCAAGCAAAAGAAACAAGCTGTAAGGTCAATGGTCTCCGTGGGACAGAGATAGATAATCAGCACCTGCAGAAAGCAGGGGCTTTCGTGGTGGCTGAGCTTCTTTGCTGTTACGTTGAGTTTGACTTGACACATAGTACTCTATTTGAAGACCAGAGAAGAGAGGAGGTCTAATGATACAGAAACGAACAGTAGCAAGCTAATTGCACAGACTGTAGTAATTTCTAAAGTAGAAATGCACTAAAGTAGATCTTTCATATTTTAAGAACAACCAGCAAAACAGTGCCTCCTGGATAGGTCACTTTTAAGCATCTCTACTTAAGCATTCAGGTGTGCATTTCCTTAAGAATATTAGTGCTTAGAGAAGCTGAGAATCATCCAAATGAATTTCAGAGATGTGTAGAAAGTGAGTTCCATTGACACAAACTGGAAGTAGGTGTGGACCTCTGGAAAGGTGATTGGCTGTCTACATCTTTTCAGGGACTAAATAGAATTTAAAGAACTGGCTGCCTATCCCAAGTCAACACCTGCCTTCCCACAGTCTCTTAAGCCATACATAGTATATGTATGTATATATTCAGGAAGTGCTCTTCTGAATCTAGGCCAGGATATGTAGAACTATTCCTTATTGTCAACCACTTGCTAAACCTCTGTCATATTTTCAACTCCATTTCAATGTCAAGTAAAGATATTTTGGAGGCTGAGAATTTCTATTATGCTTTGGGATTTTTACCCATTTTAACCAGTAGGAAAAGTATGTGGAATTTAGTAGGTATGTGCTTAGGATACTCTCTTTGCTTTGGCAGTGCCTTTACATGCTGGAAAGATTTTGATTATTCTTTCTAGATAGCAGGTAACGGTCCAAATCAAACTAGAGGGCATCCTCACATCTATATGCCATTTTGACTTCACCTAAGCATGCAGCCCCATTGTGTCTGCTATAGCCAGGTAACTGAAGATTGCCACTACTTCATGTATTATTATCTAATGCTGAAAATAAAAGCCTACATATTTTTTTAAAAAAAGCACTTCTGATTCAGTACAGGGAATAAATAAATTACTTCCTAAATCAAATTAATTCCAAGCCATTCCATCCTCTTGCAAAGTATTTTGAGTGCATTTTCCCTTTTGATTAAGGAGATATTGAAATGATCATTAACTGAACTGACTACCATAAAAAAAAAAAGCATATTAGCAGTAATGCATATGGCTTTAAACAAATGCTGCCAGTAAACAGGCACATTTAAAACACACATGTCTTTCCATTCCACTAAGATGCATTATCTATTTAATATACCATGTAGTTAGCAATGGAGCACATTTAGTCTTTACTTTATACGACTTTGCAAATTATCTTTGGAAAGGTTTCTCTCCAATTCTGGGAGTACAGAACAACGTTTCCTATTGAAGCACAACATTTCTCGCCATTTCACCACTATCATAAATTAAAAACATCCATCGAGATTACCTAGGCAATCAGAACTGCCTAAGCAAAGTGCAAGCCAAAATACTGTAGAAAAACAGTGAATTGATTAATTTTGTAAAGTTCAATAAACATCCAATAGACTTATCTCACCTAGCATTTAAATTCTTCACCAGAATAAACATTATACATAGGAGAAGTTAATAGAAATCTAGGCTAAGTTAAGAGATTAAAAAATGTCGAAGTGTTATGAAGTATGGCATATTATCAGCAAGAACTATCTTTCTGAGCTGCTTGTAAATTCACTAGATCCTTCTTTTCTCTCCTTTTCAGTGAAAGAGTGCCAAGGTAAGTCATAAATTTCTTAAACGGAGAGGTCATCCAAAAAATTAAATCTGCATTTTAAAGGATGCTGAAATAGCAGTCACGCTATGCCTTTTCAACCCTTTGTGCATCAGATAGCACAAGAACAAGACCTGTCTTCCTTTTGCTGTTATATTGCACAAGACATTGTGCCTGCCCACTTTTCCCCATTCTCCAGTTCCCTACCATTCTCACTGGAGCACCAAGGGCAAGAGAAATAATAGAAGGAAAATGTTAAAATAATTATTTTAATGGCTAGAGAACAAGAAGATTTGGCTGAGATCTTTAAAACTCTGAGCCTGATATTAAAGTCATAAACAGGCTTTTCACTGTGTCTGTGCATTAAAGACAGAGCAGCACCTACTTATCACCAAATTAGATCACTGGCTTTAGAGGCTCTTTCTCAAGGGTGAGCTTGTCCTTAACTACTTCCTGGGCTCTTCAACCTACTTGCTTTCATAAGAGTGAGATAATGAAAGTTTTTCCTGGCTTTTGAACAGAACAGGAAACAGCATTTAGCTCACTTCATTCAATATGGGTGCAGATTTTTCTGGTGCAGCACTGACATGATACATTGAATTTTTTTTTATTTTGGAGATGCAGATTTTTTTTTTTTTGCAAGGTTTAGATATTTCCTTTCTTACTTACATTTTGCCTAGACAGTAAGACATATCCTGGGGTTTCAATGCACCGATTTTGGTTTTGTCAACTTTCAGTTTCTTTTCCTAAGGTTTCAGTTGGTTCTTTTGTTGTCTAGAAAACACTGAGGGACATATTCCACAAAAGTTACAAGCTAAATCTCCAGGTTCTTCTTGTACAGGCATTTGTGTGGTTAAGGGTCCAGCAGATCCGTACTGTCACTCTAGTGACTGGGATTACAGGGAAGTTTCACAAACCATTTTACTGGCACTGAAAGTGGAGTACAAAACTGCAGCTTGAGTAGAGGTTGAGCAGTTAGCAAAGGTGGAAAGGTGCTAAAGTGAGCTATTTTCAGGGATGATGTCAGCTTCTTTTAGTGCCAGCCCCAGAGCAGACATTTGAATTGAGTCCAAAGAGTCAGTCCCAAGTGTTGTCCCCTTTCCAGGAACTGAACAGCAGCAGTAAGGGCTGGCGTCCAGTATAAAGGACCTACCATGGAAACATTGCATAGAGGTTCTACAAAAATTTTTGGCACTTACAGAACTAATTTTTTCCATATGCTGACACAATCAGTTGGTTTAACATGCAAAATGTTTAAAAGAGTGCCCCATGTGACACCAGCTGGCCAGGGCAGCTTTGCCAACTGTGCCAGTTATTTCAACTCTTTGGGACAACACCTAAAGTTGGGTCCGTTACTGATTTGGGTGACAGTCTCTGGGCTTCTACAAGGAGTGCAGGCATATCTGTCTGTGGCTCATGATCAAACAAGAAGAAAGAAAAGTAAAGAATCAGAGAAAAGGCTTCAAACCTGAAGCCAAGTTTAACAGAACCAAAATGAAGAACTTTCCTTTAAACATCCTATACATCTTTCTGTCCCACAGACAAAAAATTTGCTGAACTTTCAGCAGCTTCTGCAACTCTTCCAAAAACACCTTGCCAAGTAGTCTCTATTTCCAAGTATTTCTCTTTTTCATACCCTGTGTGTTTAATTTCAAAGAATTAAACACACACAATCATGTTAAAGAACAATAAATTAAGTGAAAACTCGATTTTACTATGTAATTGCATTGAATTAATGCAATTATGTGCAAGAATAATTTAATTCTTTTTACTGTTTTATTTTAGAGTTAGAATTGCACAATATTAAGGTTAATTTTTCATACTTAGAATAATTAATTTGTCTCAATTTATTTGTTTTGGGGATGACTTTGTTAGGAAAGCCCAAATTGCTCAGTGACTAGATGATGTATACTTTAGAAGCATTTTCCCTTGGCAGAATGTGATGATCATAGAATCATAGAATGGTTTGTGTTGGAAAGGACCTTAAAAGATCATCTAGTTCCAACCCTGCTGCTACAGGCAGGGATAAAAGGCTTTCTTTACAAATCACCGTCACATACTATATCAATGCCAGAGCACCTTTATGTTATTCCAAGATGGTTCCCATGCTTTTTGGTCAAGGATTTTATGTGGTTGCCAGAGGGTAGACTTCTCTTTGCTTGTACCTTAGCTCAGTAGAAATAGAAGAAAGAGGTGGTTAGCCCTTTTCTGGAGCAGGTCCATGTTCTTCCATCAGCCCGTGGATGCTTTCAGGTTGTCTTCCCGCTCAACTCTGCTTGGAAGCTCATTCTTAAGCAATAGAGCAAGGAAAATGCAGGGAAAGGCTTGGTTTTTCCATTTACACACTAATGCATTCAGTTGTTTTCCTTTGTGGACCTGGGAGAAGCATTTAAGCACAAAGGGTAGCACTTTGCAGCTCATGCCATTTGGGTTGCCTGTCAGGCAAGTGATAGTCATGACCACACAGCTTCAGAGGAAAGAGGGGAGATTTTTTCACAGGGTCACTGAAAGAGCTTCCTCATTTTGCTTCTGCCATAGGCTTTTCTTCAGAATTTGTTTCCTACATCAACAGACGCAAACTTACCAATAGGCTCCTAGTTTTTCAAACAAATTGAGGTCCTTTGAAGGAACAAACTAGGCTAGTGAAAGAAATGAAATCTAAAAGAAGCTATTTTAGAGCCAAAGAACATAATAAATAGGAATTGTATTTAATTTGTTGGTGTAATCATGCACATGGCTGAGCAATCCAGTAAAATATTGGCCAGATCCCTCATATAAGGCCAATAGAATGGAGGAGCAAACCAAACTTAGTTACAACAATAGGATAGCAACAAATTATTTTATCTTCTTATTTTCCTCTGGCACTTTCTAAGAAAGAAAAGAGTCAGCAAAAAAAGAAAATCCAAACATAAGCTGGTTTTTGCTTGCATCAGAAGTGTTATGTGTGTGCTCTATTTCATATGCATCACATTGATGTATTTTTGCTTAAAGCCTAATACAGGCTGTTCTTGTATGTGCAGTTTTTCAGAAGCCACTCTTAAGTCTTCACATCCCCACTTATTAACCTCATTTTATTTTTCAGTGTGAGCTTTTTTCTTTCTCTTGACAAGGTTGGGTTTTTTTCACTTCCATTTTTCATTTCTCAGGAAGTTTTGTTTGAGTATTCACTTTTTT
This sequence comes from Xenops minutus, assembly GCA_035221455.1. Lineage (NCBI taxonomy): Eukaryota > Metazoa > Chordata > Aves > Passeriformes > Furnariidae > Xenops > Xenops minutus. The sequence continues at coordinate 102,644,277 of JAWWEE010000001.1, forward strand.
TTTTTTCTCAAAGAAAAGGAAAAAACCTAATAGCAATGCAAGGGCTTTTTAAAGAGATGGATCCATGAGGAATGATCATAAGGCACAGGTAGAAAAGACGCCTTGCAGCATGCAGACACATTTGAGGAGAACCATATCAGCCATTTTTATTTCTTAGTCACAAGGGTCAGAACAACACCAAGAAGCTTTTCTTTAGAGAAGACAAAACCCAACAGATTAATCATTCATAAGTATGGGAGTGATCAGCTGATGAAAGTGAACACATAAGAAATGTAGCAAGATGGGCATGAAATTAGATTTCCCCACATTTTATCAAATTACAGCCTTTCCAAGGCACTGTTGCTACAGAAATGACCTTTTAGACAGTCTCTTTTCTTTGGAAATGTTAAACTTGTGTTTGACTTCTCAAAAGCTTGATTCTTTTTGAAGTGTTTGAGCTAAAAAAGCCTATCAGCTTAATGGCAGGAGTGCCTTGAAGTATTTCTGTGGGACAGTGTGTATAAAGTGCTGTAGGTTTAGGGACATCAGAGAGTGAGGCTGTACTGTGTCACTTTTACAAAGCAGTAAGTCCCAGTACAGCATTGTGGTGAGACCTGCAGATCTGGATGCTTGGGAAAGCATGTGGGAGATGTCCCAGATCCCACAGGCAACCATGCAGCTCACAAGAATATGGGCAACTCTTTTGTCAGATGCGCTGCCATCTGATGCGTTTTTAAAAAATTCACAAATCAATCCCCTCTGTTCAGCCAACCATTGCCACCTCTGCAATCCACGAGTACTTTTTCTCTAACTTGCCCACCCTACATAGTAAGGTTTAGCTGCTGGAAAAAGTGTCTGAGTTGCGCCTTACAGAGCAGCAGAGAAGCCAAGTGTCTGCTGGAGGCTCCTGCCTCTACTGAACATATAGCTTACAACATCACTGTATTTTCATCCTCATTTATCCCTTCACCCACCTCTTTTGGAGTAAAATGAATTGTCTTTGTTTCTGCTGGGAGAGCAGATGGGAGAGGGTGGTACTCCATGGTCAAGTACTTTTCTGTGTGTCTGTTCTTTTTCCTCCACCTGTGCCTTCTATCTCTATCAACCCAGAAAGGGCTGGGCACAGACAGAGTTTTAAGACAGTTATGACAGTTATTGCCTTAAAACCTGACTTAATTAAAATCTCTTTCATTACCATCACTGAGCTGAGAGTATCATTACAATGAACAGGATGATAATAGATACCTTTAGCCTTTACAGTAACAATAAAAGATAAATGCCAAAGACCATATGTCTCAAATAGTATTAACTGAATGTACTGAATGTAATTCAGTAATGAGAGGTAATTCAGTTGTTAATGGCAGTGTGGTACTGGTATAATTTAACATTCAGATATTGGAAAGGATTCTGTAAACCACATTGCTTGGTCCACTCCTCCCTGCACATGGAGCACCGACCTCCTCCAGTGGCTGGGCTCAGGTGCAGAGTAGATGTCCATTGATGAGAGCAGGTTCCCATAGACAATACACGGTGAGGGTCTCACTGTGCTTCTGCATTTAGGAATTTTTAGGCATTTAAAGCCTTTTTGGGAATTTGGTTACTTCCCAGAAGCTGCAGTTATGGTGCAAAATGTATTAAGATAATTTTCTGCTTCTAAGCCTGTCTCATTTTGGGAGGAACAGAAAGGCACCCACTCTGCCTATGCTTTGACACCTGCCTGCATCAAGGAGCTGGCAAGCCCTGTCACAGAACTGTCCTCACTTGGATATCACCGAACAAGAAGTTCTGCTCTGGGTGATGCCGTCTGATACTTTGCTCTGCCTGTAGGCACCTCTGCTGTGGGTCCTGCTCGGCCCTGCTGGCACATCAGTCTGCAGAAGGGAACAAATCTTCCACAGCAGCTCAGACGCCACCAGAGGCTGAGCCCATCTGGCAGTCATCCCCACCACTTACATCTATCCACTTTCTGACCTCTCTGATCAGCCTTCCAGAAAGGGCATGCCAGGTTAGCTCTGGCAAATGACCAGGTCTTGTGAGAGTCAGTGAGAACAGGAGATGCTTTCCCTCTGGATTTGTTTTCTGTCCCACTCAGAGCTCATTCAGAAGCTGCTGAAGTACAGGAGCATGACCTGGGCTGCCAAGTGCAGTGCTGGTCAGCTCTCCTCCTAGGGAATCTGCCTAGTCCCACAGCAGCAGGGATTCAACAAGGAGCTCAGCAGCCAATTGCCGATCCTTTGCTTGTCCACAAGAAAGAATTAATATTCAACCAGAGAATCAAATTGTCATTGGTTGTTTTGTTGTAAATCCCAGGGCGTCCACTGCAGACTGTGTGCATGCACTGTTTCAGAGGCTGTTTCATGACCCTTACCGTCTGGAGACTGTATGGTTTTTAAAGGGTAGCAAGGTAAGAAACAGAAGCAAATAGAAAATAAATGATATGGCAATGTCATGTGTCTGACAAAACTTTACTGACAGATGTGACCATCGTTTCAGTGGGTGCCATGAACTCTTTATTCTCTGCTCTTTGTCACATTTCATAGCCAAATAGTGGCTAGTGTGGCCAGTAGCCACTTCTTGTGAAGAACCACAGCGTGACACATAGTTGGCATCTTCTTTATCACTGCTCATGAAAACCAGAACATCCCAAAAGGCCACTGAAGAACTAGCAAAGATGCAGAGAGGAGCAGTAATGATGATAATTGTTCTGAAAAGAAAACAGAACCACAAGGAAAGAGACAGAGATTCTTCAACTAGGCAAATTTTAACATACAGAAATTAAAATAGAAATGGGAGAAATGGGTGGTGAGAACTGAGAGCCCTCCAATGAAAATATCACATAACAGGCAGATTTGAAGCAGTCACAAGGCTAAATTATCCAATATAATTAAATTATTGAGATCATTGCTGCATAAAATTATGGAAATAAAATGTAAGAACAGTTAGACAAATTCTTAGAAGAAAAAGGCTTTATAATATAAATCCACACCTTCTGGCTGAAGAAGCCACTAACAGCAGGCTGTGGATGAGAGACCTTACTGGGACAGCACAATTTTTAACTCACTCCATGAGCGCACTCTCTGCCTGAGTGCCTTTCATTTTATCTGATGGTGGCTGCAGGGAGAGACAGAGGATTCTGGACTATATGGGACCCATAAACCTTTTGATACCTGTCACCAATATAGCTCTAGACTGGCCAAAGACAACTGGAGCAAAGTGATTGCCATGGGTCTGAGCTGTTTTTCACACAGCAAGATCCAGAGAGGGGAACCCTGGGATCTAGCAAAGACGCAGGAAGATGAGTTATGTCCCATCACCATTACTTCTGGCACATGGTCCTGGGGAGCAGGACCAGCCTGTGAATAGCAAGCCCAGCCACAGCTGCTCTGCCTCTTTTTAGGGAGGAGGGATGCAAATTACATGGGAACCTAGGCTAGGGACAACAGAGTGGGCAGAGCACTGGTGGCACTTTAGCAAATGATACCTTTACACTTCTCAGAGCTGGGGGAGGATTTTCTCTACCTCTGTCTCAGGACTGAGCACTGGGAACACAGCTGAACTCTGTATAACCAGTGAGTATAATGTATGTGATGTCACAACTGATGCAATGACATCCCTCACTAATGACTTTTAATGTATTCCAGGTCACTTTGGTATAGCTCAAAACAAAATACGGCAAAATGTTCTTTGGAAAGGAGGAATGAAATTGAGATGTATGGAGTAAAAACACATCCTCATTGCAGGAGGTTAGAAGAATTCAAGTTCTTTCATTAGGCAGCAATTAAAATGTAGTTTATAGAGGAGGAAAACAGCGTATTATTGAACAACTGTAAGGCAGGTGAGCTAATCATTAACTGCTTCTATTATGCTGTCTTCTCCCAAAATTAAAGCAATTTCCCTCTAAATTAGCATTAATTAAGAATGTATTTCCTGATTACACCTTACATAATGATGCAGGGGAGGGTGTTTCTTTTCACTTTTCCTTTATCCTTTAGTGAAACATGCCAGATAAGAAAATTAGCTGGCTGTTCTCATTAGCCATTTTAAACACAGTGTATCCCACCCTCACAACAGGCAACTGGCAGGTAGGCTGTGAAACCAAATCAGCTTTGAGTCCATTATGAACAGGTTTGATGTAATTGATACCGCACAAATTACATCCACTTTAGGAAGTACCTGGTGTGGATGTCTATGTATTCCTGTCATGAGGCAGCATTGCTTGGTAAGGAATTTAGGACTGGTTTCAGAAGGACTTTGGCTGCAAACATTTTCTTTTGTCACTCCCAGGAATGATCCCCGTTTGGAGTGTTTTACAAAGCTAAGAAGTCCCCTCTATGCTCATTTCTGAAACAGTGCTGCAGCTGCCTGGAGAAGGCAGGCTCTAAACAGCAAAAAAAATGCACATCTACACCTGCACAGCCCTTTGCTTCCTATGCTGTATGGTGCACTGCTGGGTCGTGGAAGCCTTTTGTGACTCTCCATGGAGCTGTTGCCACAGGGCAACACTGCCATTCTTCTTGTGGCTGCAGTGTGCTGTGACCCAAATTGCAGCTCCCCTACTCCACAAATAGCTGCCTGCCTCTGGGAGAGGTCAGCCACAGCTGACTGCTTCATGTCAGCCATGTCTGCTGTGGAGGTTTCCAAATCTGTCCTGCCTGGTTGCTCACTGCCTTTCTCATCTTCAGGAATCATCTCTCATGAGGCTCTGCATTATCTCCCCATGGCTATGCCCCGGGGCAAGAAACAACCTTCACACAGAGCTGTCACCCTGCACACTTATAGCCCTGGAGAATCCTGTATGTGAGTGAAGTTTTCACAAATCACCCGTGGGACAGTTCCTAGATATTCTCTTCTCCAAATCTGTGGCTCAAGGGAGCTGTAAACTCAGAATTTGAGATACACCACAGTGGTGCAGACAACTTCTAAGCAGGCTCCTAAGAATATAAACTTACCCAGATTCAGAGCAAGGGTCTTTTAGTCTAAAACCCTCTTTCTGGAAGATGCTAAAGAATAGAGGGGAAAAAACAGTCTTCTGCCCTTACAGATTCTCCCAGGCTCTAGAAACCAGAATTTTAAGCAATTCCTGAGGTCACATACTTATGTATGTAATAGCTGTTTTCTCTGTGAGCTTACCTAATTCCCTTCAAACTCATTTTTCTCTTTGGATAAATACATAAATCTTTTGACAGTTGTTTGTGTTTTGTGGTGGCTTTTTTGGTTTTCTTTTTTTGTTGTTGTTGCTTTGCTTGTATTTTGGCATATGTTACAATAAACAGCCAAGACGTAGGGGTGGCAAATTGTACTATAGGATTGGAGCTCAGCTGATGACCCCCAGAACCATTTCTGCCCAGACATGTACTCCCTCGCTGGCTCCTGAGACCACCTCATGTACAAACACAGTGCTCTGCCATTGTGGACAACCTCCCTCGATCCTCCTTTTCCCAGTACTATTGGGGATAACAGCGAGGGCAGCAGATGGGAGCATGGAGTGAGTCCGGGGGCGGGGGGGGTGGGCAGCGGGTAGTGCTTTCAGGAATCACTGAGGCTTTTGTTTAATGTGGTCCATCCAGTCCGAGACAGAAATAAAAATGCCTGAGGAGATCAAGCATGTGGATCACTCACCAAAAAGCAGGAGCAGAGGCAAAATGCCCCATATTCTCTCTAAGACCTCCTCCCCAGTGTTCCCAAACTGTGCCTGGCTTGCCCGCTGCTGGCCAAGCCCTGATGTCCCTCTTTCTCCCAGGGTCTTTCTGGCCCTACCAAACAGGTTGGGTTGACCCTGGAGCACAGCGGGGCTGAAAGTGCAGGTGAGGACAGTTCTGGGACACAGGGAGGCACTTGCACGAGTTCAGACAATTCCCAGACTCAGTGCTGATTTTCCGGCTGATGCTGTACTACAGCTGGTCCAACTGTGATGGGCATTGCCACTGCTGGGTGCTTTCCTCCCCCTCCTCTTGTGTGTGTGTAGTGTCAGGGCTGTTCATGTACCAGCTTTGACTGCTCTTTCTGTTTGGTGGGTAACTCATTTTCCATAAACGTTATTCCAGCAATGTCCATGAGCCTAAATTTATTTTGGGCATAATTAAAGTGAATTACCATGATGTATATTAAGTATCACAAATTCTTTCCTTGCATTTCTCTTTAATGCTATATGTGGAGCCCAAGGTTATAGTACAGCAGCACGAAGATAAAATGCTCTTTTTATGAGAGCATTGCTTTGGTAGTTGTTAAAAAGATCATTTCTAGGACAGTGACAGGAAGCATTTCAACTTTTATGCACTCCAAGCCTTAACCTTAACAATTAAAATTGTCAAAGCACACCAAAAGGACGTCTATTGCACCAAAGCACATGGGCAATGGTACTGCTGCTGTTTTTATGGCTTGTAGTATCTGTTATCCAAAACACATGGACATAGCTACCCAACTAGATGGGTAGGGATGTGAAAGAAAACATAGCTAATTACTAAAGCATAAGTAATAAAGGGAGGTGACTAGCACTATTATCCCTTTCTCCATGTGTATTTATGTTGCACACAACACTAGAGGTAGATCAGGATCTTGTTTTGTTAGATGACTTACTAATAGAAGTATGTAATGAACAAGTCTCCAAGAGCATTACACAGTAGTTCCTACATGTGTGTGCTCTTACAAAAACCTCTATTCTCTGAACCACAACTTTGGCAACTGTGTTTAGCTGGAGTTGTAGCAACCACCTCTGAAACACCTCAGATCCAAGAGCTACACAGATAGTAGAAATGGACACAGCAATTACATTAAAAATAATAATAGTCAATGTCTGGAGGTTACAGGTGAAAATAACATATTGGACCTGTAAGAAAAGCAAAAGACAAGACATGAATAAGAGTGTTCTGGGAGGACATTTACGCTATCATAGAATAAAAGAGCTAGATGAAGAAAGCCCTCCAAAAAATGGAACTGACAAAAGAAAAGTATATTTTGTAACAGCAACAAAAGAGTGAATTATGCTTGTGAGCTGAGAAACTTAATGACAGTACCAAGGTCAACGGGATGGTAGACAATGGCAGGAAAGAAAGTTAAGAGGAGCCTTGTCATTTACTAACTTGGCTATTAGAAAGAAAATCTGAGAGTTACAGAGAAAGAAAATCTGAGAGTTACAGAGAAAGAAAAGAAAGAAAAGAAAGAAAAGAAAG